>JAOXOE010000694.1:7273559-7307137 GCA_028565055.1 Phoeniculus purpureus
TGCAACAGCAGGATCACCTAGACTAAGTCACACAGGAACTCATCCAGGCAGGTCTTGAATATCTCCAGTGAAGGAGAATATCTCCTGTGAAGGAGAGTCCCCAGTCCCCAGACATCTTTCCTGATTTCCCCTAGAAATTGCTTGAAAAGGCCAAAGTTGGCCCTACTGAAGTCCAGGGCTGTGATTCTGCTGGGTATTCTGTTCCTGACACATGAGATCCTGAACTCCACCATCTCATGGTCACTTAACACAAGGCTGCCCTCAACTTTCACTGCTTCAGTCAGACCCTCCTTCTTGGTGAGTATGAGATCCAGCAGCGCTCCCCTCCTAGTGGGCTCATCCACCATTTGCATCAGGAAGTTGTCACCAACACACTGAAGGAACCTCCTGGACTGTGGCTGGCTGGCTGAGCAGGACTTCTAGCAAATATCAGGGTAATTAAAATCCCCCATGAGAACCAGGGCCTGTAGCTGTGAGGCTGCTGTCAGCTGCCTATAGAAGGCTTCATCAACTACCTTGTCCTGACCGGGTGGCCTGTAATAGACATCCAGAGCAGTATCACTCAAGTCAGCTGCCCTTTATTCTGTGCCCACAAACTGTCAACTCTCTCTTGATCCTCCTGGACAGAAGTCTCTCTCATGTAAAGAGTAATTCCACCATCTTGCCTTGCTGGCCTGTCTTTCCTGAAAACCACATTCCAGTCGTGCAAGCTGCCCCCACCACATGTCTGTAATTGCCACCAGACCATAGCCTCCTGATCAAACACAGATTTCTAAACCCTCTTGCTTATTCCCCTTGCTGTGCACATTGCTGTACAGGCATTTCAGGGAGCAAGCTGAGCGCTCCGGTTTCACCCTAGGAAGGTGGGAGGTCTTCACCAATAGTAGAGTGCTGCCCCACTGGTGCATGCTTTTCTCTAACAATTGGTGAAGTCGCTTGTAATTTCTCTGTATTCATTAAAGCCGTCAGGCTTTGAAATCCTTGAAGAACTCCTTTTTTCCCATTTGGTTTGCATATCTAAATTAGATTTGCATTAGCTCCAGACAAGAATAAACATTCCAGTCTGTAGAACATCTGTAACATACGTGTGAGAGGGTTCTCTGGACTCCCACACAGTCAATGCCAAGATACATGCACTTTTAGAGAGAGATTAATCTAAATGACATAAAGCATACTAAATCACCCAAGGGCTGTCTCTTTTTCTCCCCATCACTATCAGAAAAGTCTGAGGGGTTACCTTACCTGTAAACATCACATACAGCCACTCCACCATCCAAAGCCACCATAATGGGCCTGGTGAGAGAGAAATTCTCTGAACTTCTTTTACGCCAGTGAAAACTCCTTTCATGCATCTTTGCTTTTCACTGCTGCAGCTGGGTATTTGAGGCAAGGTTGTATTAAGTTGGTTCTAGGTCACTTTGGGATTTCTGATTTTGCACAGAAACTGCTTGTGCGAGACAGGAGGAAGCATTAAAATTCAATTTGTCTCTTACTGTCTCCTATGCAACACTGTTTTATAGTGCATGAGGCTATGAAAAGAGGGGGAAATGTTATCTGCGCAGAAGAATAAAGTATATTGTTCTTCACACAAAAAAGTGTCAGGACAGAGGTTCTGCTTCAGTTCCCTGTTTAATGAGGAAGGCAGAAAGTTGTTCAATCACACTAGACCTTCAGCTTTACAGTCATAGGATCATAGGATGTTAAGGGTTGGAAGGGACCCAAAGAGAAGTCTTTCTGACTTCCTGTGGTTTGTCACTGTGACCCATGATGCTCCAACAGATTCTAGCCTCAGGACCTTGTCCAAAGCCCTTTTGATTTTTTCTTGAGGTCCTGGTAGGCAGACCACCAGCACTATGAAGTGTGAATTCTGAGCGACTCATCCACTGCCCTTGCAGAGTCAAGCCATGGGAAGGGCATTTCCCAGGCAGTCCTATCTCCACAGGTGGGAGGCTTCATTCATTTAGAGACTGGAGAATAAATCTTATGAGGAAAGACTGAAAGAGCTGGGGCTCTCCAGTTTGAAGAAGAGGAAACCAAGAGGAGACCTCATCACTCTCTACGACTACATGAAAAGATGTTGTGGAGAGGTTGGTGCTGGTCTCTTCTCACAATAAATTTATGATAGAACAAGAGGGAAAGGGTTCAAGTTACAACAGGGGAGGTTTAGACTAGATATTAGGAAGAATTTTTTCACAGAAAGGGTGGTCAGACACTGGAATGGACTTCCCAGGGAGGTGGTTGAGTCACCATCTGTGGATGTGGTTAAAGATTGTTTGGATAAGGTGTTGAGGGATATGGCTTAGGGGTGAACTTGTGGGGTAGGCTGGATGGTTGGACTCGAAGATCCCAGGGGTCTTTTCTAACCGGAGTGGTTCTGTGATTTAGTATGAAGGAAAGAGAAGACGCAAGCTAGGGAAGACTTAAGTACACTGCTAATCTTAGTGAAATCCTATTATCTCAGTGCAACACCAGACATCTTCATATTTGTGATAGCTAATTACTTTCTGTAGAACAGACTTCACAGCTATCATGACAAACAACTGTTCCTTAAGAAAGTCAAACTATTTATTAAATGTTTAGGAGTTCAGCCACAGAAGTGGAACATAGTGAGACTTGTGTCCAGAGGCTGCTCTGAGATGTACTAGTGCACAGTCATTTATGGTAGTGCAGGAGCTATGGAGAAACTACAAGAAGGTAAGCCTTGAGACTTCTGAATAACTGAATCTGCTCCTGCCATTGTCCCAAAAACATTGTCCCACCCCTAGCTTCATAGCACCATACTGAAACACTGTACTAGTCCAAAATTGGTCAGAATCATGTTCACTGGTGGTCCCACACCATTACTTCCTGCACTGTTGTGGATTCTTGAAAGAGGTTTCAGAGCAAAACAGAAGCTTGGCTCAGTTGAGCCTACGTTGTAAACCCATTGAGGTGGTAAAGAGAAAGTAAAGCAGCTGGCTCCACCACTAAACCACAGGTGCTGGTCTCAGGGGTGAATTATTAAGCACCTGTTTTGGTGTGACAGCGGTCAGGGCAACGCACTTTCAGTTCTATCCAAGCTGCTGTATGGTGGGCAGAGGTCCATGCATGCTCGCCAGGCTCTTTTATGTCCTGTTGATTGACTATTATCTGCAAACCAAGCAGCAGTCAGAGTGTGGATTAACAAAAAGACTTTTAATTGCCTATTCTCTTGAAGTTTGCAGTAGAAAAGACAAAGATGGAGCTTCTGATGGGAAGAGCTGAAGGAGCTGATGCCAGATGAATACATTGGATTGCTCCTGTTGAATGACTTGAGGTCTCTGTGATAAAGCGCAGGGCTCAAGTTCTTATTCTCTACTGTGGAAAAACAGGCCGATGACTCTTCTGTTTGTGTTAAGCAGGTATCAGATTGTAATTCCTAGGGAACTTTTTATGCCTTTTAACTTGAGACTGAATTTAGTGATGCTTTTATCGGTGTTCTCAAGGTGGAAAGGAAGGTTTTAGCTACTGCATCTCAAATTCATACATGTGTGTGTGTGTACATGTAGCCTCAGGCCAAAGACTGCAAAGAATCTGCAAAGTGGTGAATAGGAGATGGAATCTGTGCTTTCTAGTAAAACAGCTCTGTTTTCTTCTTTCTCTGTTTTTTATTTAACAAGGCATGAACATCGCCTCTCACTGCAACTATATGCCATGGAGCAGAAGATCTGAAGCATATGTGCCCTTTGTTTCCACTCTTCCTGGAGTTATCTCATTTCTATTTATTTTCATTCATAGAAATGAAAACAAATTAAGGCACACAACACTCAATAGAGTAGGACTGCAGCATGCACAGCTGCTAGCACCTGGAGCATTTTATTACTCTGGTGCTGTCCCTACATCTGAACTAAACCCAGCTGCCTCAGAACTCTTGGAAGCTGGAAAATCCTTTCTTTTCCCAGGCATACGGTTGTATGAGGTTCTTGATCTCACAGCTTTGGTTCCCATTTTACACCCAGAGCCAATTCAATTCCCAGCCTCTGCAGAGGACAGCTTGTTTAAGTGGTCAGATTCTCAGCTGGTTCAGATGGCTTGCTGTCTTCACTTTAATACCTTTGGGTTTAGTATGCTTAATATGCCCAGACATGTTTTAATAATAATAATATACTAGGAACAATAATCACTTTGTTTCCCCTCTGTGCAAACTTCAAACTTATTAGTGAAACTATATGCTCATTTCTTAGTCTTGTTCTCCCCCTTCTTTGCTAACTCAATTCCATTTTTCACTTATTAAAGAGGCTCTGAAAACTTGGGACATACTTTTCTTGTTTACCCAAAGGGTCCTGGACTTTCTCCATGTAAGACCAGCTTTCGCTGCTGTGTTCTTTTATTTTTTGCATAGATATTTTTCTTCTATTTTTGTGAGTCTTCCTAATTGCCTGCAGGAGAAACATAAAGCAGAGCAATAACAAATCCAAGTGTTCTGGATCTTCATTGACAGCATGGCATGAAGGGAATTGCATCACTACTATGTTGGTCACAGAAAAAAAACCAAACCCTGAAATAGAGAAAGTTCACAAAAACGAATCTGAGCATCAAAACGTGAGCCTGCAAAAAACCTGAGGCAGCTGGTGATGTGTCTTTCTCATTCTTCCTCTAGCATGATGGTAAAACCTGTAATTTATAACTGTGGAAAGGGGATAGAGATTAGGAGATCAGAATGCAAAAAAGTTCAATGTTTTCTCTTTCAAAGACATGCTACCTCTGAAAAATAAACCAAAAAGTATCTTCAAAACATCCAATGATTTAGAAAGAAAGTCTGCTTTTACCACGGAAGATGTAAATAGCAATGAAGTTACATCGTCCGGGTAATGACGTGCGGAATGAACTCAGAAACTCTTGGGTAGAGGTTTTGAGGAGGTAATTTATTCACTATAGCGGGTGCACCGAGACTCGCGTCTCCAGATGTGCACGCCGTGGCTGGTGCAGATCTCATAGATATACACTTAATAATTACATATTCATTAATATGATGCAATACAACTATACATACGCATAAACTGTCCCGCTTCAGATGCTAATCAGGTCTCCACCTCCTGGAGCTTGCGCAGTATGATTGAGTGGTGGTCTTTCAAGGGTCGTTGCGCCATCTTTGGATGAAGTAAGAAGTCTTCCTCACGCTGTACTTTTGAACTTTATGTACTTGGTCTCCCTCTGGTTATTCGCCAACTCATGAGACCGGTTAGTTCCAGAAACAAGATCTGTTCTCTATCCTGATGTTAATCTGATTGTAAATACGTCCCAGTTGCTAAGTTATTTTCTACGTAAATAGCTGATTCCATACACTTGATTAGTTCCCTATTGTCTAAAGCACACAGAGTTTCTAGTTCTCTATCAGTACATATACTGGCTTTTAACCCTCTATCTATCAACATAACATATGTTGAATCATTGTCTAGAAATTCAAGCATCTATTAAAGGTTTTTGCGCAGTCACGTCTGTCATCTGTTTTTCATCCCATCTTAAATTCTGCAGTGCTGGCCCATTTCTAGGATAAATAGGTATAATTCATATTGCCAGCTGCTGGGAGCTACTGTATTTGCCAGTAAAAGGGAATCAGGAATAGAGATGTTTGATAGGAATTAAGAGATGTTTGAATCACGAAGAGAAAGTTTAAATTTAGCAAACAAGATGAATGCTGTCAGATCTAAACTAATTTCTATCCTGATTCATCAAGGACACAGCTGCTGGAGTGTGTGACAGGAGAGAAAGTTAAGGAATATTTACTGATAGAATGAAATATAGCAGGAATTTGCAGATTACATTAACTGAAATAATGTTGCATGAATACTTTTTCTCAGAGATTGTGAAATAATCAGGAAGAAATTGAATAAATATTTCACAAATAAACCCTCACTGTAACAAGTAGCATGAAAAATAAAAAGGGGCTGCGGAAGAGATGACTAGGTAAAGCCAGTTTTGTTAAGATGCCCAGTCTGTAAAGATTTTAAATCCAGAGGCGTTACAATAGATTTGAAGCAAATGTATTAATTCAAATAATTTTCTTTAAAGAGTATTTTTCCTATTTTTGAGTCTAGCTCAAATAATCATCTAGAACTGCAGGTACAAGTAAGTTTTGAGTCATGACACATTAGATTTGCCTTCAAAATATTGAACCTAATTGTCAGATTTTAAACTTCACAGATTTTGATTAGTTACTTCTAGACTAAGAAATTACTGAAGGGGTGGAGGGAAGGGAAAAGGGAAAGTGGTCAATAATGACAAGTCTATATTTAGGTTTTAAAAACAGTAAATTTGAGAGGACAAATAAGAAAGTCCTTGAGATTTTGTTATATAATATTGTTACAGAGCCTCTCAAATCTACAGGTCTCTTCATGGTAGTATTGTTGGCATAGTATCCTCTGGCCTAGGAGAATTATTTTCAGCCACAGAAAAGATATAATACAGAGTTTTTTGACTGACAGGCTTGGCCTCCATGCCACGATGAGCCTCAAAGTCACAGACTCTAATAGAAGAATTTTATGTTTCATACAGATCTGACAACACATTTTTGATTAATGGATGTTGAAACTGAGCATTAATTCTGAGTTTGATCTTTATAAGAAGCCTGTCCTCGAAATGGAAGAAACTGATTAAAAAAATACCTTTAGAATTAAGCAGTCTGGGGTGGGTTATGCAAAAAACCATGACAACTTCTTGGATGAAATTGTAAGTTATGAACTAATCTAACATGTGGAAATGAAGTACCCAATGGCACTGTGGGAGTCTAGAGCTGGCTTGACTTTAGAACTTGTATAACTTTTGGAGAATTCTCTATTAATTCCAATTTTTATTGCCTGGTATTTGGAAGGTTATGAAAATTGTTTTGAATAATAAGCCTTTTTGAAGTTCTGTAGATTTCCTGCTAAGTTCATGAGAATAGTCATGGACAAATGATGTAGACCATGAGATTATGGAGGAATTGACTATATATGGAAGATCCTTGCTGCATCCCACAAAAGACAGATCTTGCAATATGAAACAGGTTAATCTTGTCAAGAAGGGCTGATGTGCCTCATATTTAGAGAGCTGAGGAAATAAAACTGTTCTTTTCTGTTTTAGAGGTGAGAATAGGCAGCATGCTAAAGGGCAAGAGAGAAACGAAATAAGGAAAGATCTGAGGAATTTGGGCTGCTGCTTTATTATTTATCAGTTAATTATAGGACATATTTGAGAAAAGGGCATATTTCTGAGACTATACAAGTAAAAATAAGCTGTTATCTATTTGTTTTTGTTTTGCTACTGTGGAATAGCTCAAATCACAGGCCAGCTGCTGGCCAAAACAAAATGTCCTGTTTTCCAAGTGTTTATCCAATAGGCAAATGACAGAAAACTGTTGATCCATAATATTCTGCTGCTTGTCCAGATACTAATTTGGAATTATAAGTTTGTTCCTCAGGTACTTTTAGTATTTTAGTATTTTGTTGTATTTTTTTAGGCAGAGGTGTTGTATTTATTCAGATTGTACCCTGAGAAAGGAGAAACAGAAGTTCAAAACAGCAATTTCTCTTAATCATATTTTAATATTTTTGGAGGAGAATTCTTAATCTTCTGTACTGAAGAGAATTTTCAGATAACTGTTTATGTACCTAAAAAGAATTTAGTGTTCTTTTCCTGTCTTTTCACTCCAGGACACAATTAATTCATTCTTAAGGTTTGCATATAAGTTCAGATAGGGTGATATTTGTAAGCCTGATAGCCCAGCTGTGTTGCTCGCAGTTGCTCTGAAGTGCAGTTAGCTGAAGTTGTCAGTTCCAAGTCATTCATTTAAACTACCTATTCATCTCTGCCACAGGTCTCAAAATGAGATGTATAGACATTTTTTACATTTTTTTGGATGTCTAATAAGAATGATAAAAATATGCACATAGCAGAGAATGACCATGTATTTCAAATATGATTCATTACAGACTCTTGTCCAAAAAGACTTCTCACTTGAACTAGCATTTTCTTTACTCTCAGCTGCTGCAGCTGAAACTGTATGGATGCGGTATGTAAATTCAAGGCAAGCTTCTTATTTAGCATTTCTGCCTTGCCAAATGAATCATAGATAGGAAATCACTCAGCTTGCCAAAATTTATCATACTGTGTCTCCAAAAGTGAAAACAGGTTTTTTCATATAGCAAAGCAAATGCTGTGTTTTACCACAGATAATATTTTGAAAGTTGGTACAAGGTATCTTTGTAGCACAGATATATTTTTTTCCCAAACTGATTGCACACTTCAAAGTACCAAGCTTTTTGAGATCCTCTTAAAACTAATTAATCAACTTTGCAAACTGCGTATCTTCCTTTCAAGTAGAACCTACAATCCCTCTACCTTAGGGAATAATTTTCTTATTTTCCTAGCATTTTCCCAATCTAATTATTGTACCTCTAAATAGGAGATTTGTTATTACACAACATGATTAATTAGATGTTATTTCTTTATCAGGTGAGAAATCACCGAAGGATTGATGATAAGCTTATAAAATCAGCAAAGACTGTATAAGGCAAAATGCAATTACTTCTCAATTAAAAATCCATTTGACGTATGTGAGAGATAATAAACACATTGGATTTGTTTCTAACAAAAATTATTGGACTTTTAAAAAAGATCAATCTTATTTGATACATCTCATCTGAATCTAAAGCATAAAACCAAAGTAGAACTTGGCTAGAGGTAGCAGAGACTTAATTTTTCAAGCATGAACTGTAAAATGGCTGAATCATAAGGCAGTATGTAACCTGAAGTGTACTACATTCATTAACTTGCCATTTAATCAGATTTAAACTCTTTAATTGAATTAGGGCATTGCGTTCTTTCCCCTTTAACTTTATAAAAACCTGAAATTCAAGTGGGTTTTACTATCTTATCTTCTGGAGCAGCTATAGATAGAGGTCTATGAAGTAAAAGACTGTGTCTATAGTTTAAAAAATCTAAGCATGAAAGTGTTATCTAGTAGATACCATATTATCTTTGTTCTAGAATTAGAAGATACAAGAAATCACTGTTTGCCCTCCTAAGCTGCTGTAAAACAATCTTTGCAATGCTCAGTGGTACAGAAAGGTACTTAAGCAGTTGACAGCCTGAACAGAATCACAGAATCACAAATCACTCAGGTTGGAAAAGACCCTTGGGATCATAGAGTCCAACCATCAACCCTACTCTAGAAGTTCACCTCTAAATCATATCCCCCAACACTACATCTAAGCGTCTTTTAAACTCATCTAGGGATGGTGACTCAACCACCATCCTGGACAGCCCATTCCAGTGCCTGACCACTGTCTCTGTGAAGAATTTTTCTTCATGTCTAGTCTAAACCTACCTTGTGGAAGCTTGAAGCCACTCCCTGTGGTTCTGTCACTAATTGCCTGTGACAAGAGACCAGTACCAACAACTCTACAATGTCCTTTCAGACAGTTGTAGACAGTGATGAGGTCTCTCCTAAGCCTTCTCTTCCTCAGACTAAACAGCTCCAACTCTCAGTCTCTATTCCTAAGGTTTATTCTCCAGGCCCTTCAGCAGTTTAGTTGCACTCCTCTGCACTTGCTCAAGCACCTTGATGTCTCCATTGTACTGAGGTTCCCAAAACTGAACACAGTACTCAAGTTGCGGCCTCACCAGTGCTGATGAGTACAGGGGGACAATCACCTCCCTACTCCTGCTGGACACACAGTTTCTAATACAGGCCAGGATGCCTTTGGACTTCTTGGCCACCTGGGCACACTGCTGGCTCATCTTCAGCCTCATGTCAGTTAGAACCCCCAGGTCCTTTTCTGCCAGACTGCTTTCCAGCCACACTTCCCCATCCTGTAGTACTGCATGGGATTGCTGTGACCAAAATGCAGGACCCTACACTTGGCACTATGGAAACCCATACAACTATCATCAGCCCATGAATACAGTGTGTCAAGATCCTTTTGAATAGCCTTACTACCCTCCAGCAGATCAACATGCCCTCCCAACTTGGTGTCTTCAAACTTACTGAAGTTAAGATCATTGATAAAGATGTTGAACAGGAGTGGCCCCAGCACTGAGCTCTGGGGGACACCACTCGTGACTGGACTTCAATCGGATTTGGCTCCATTGACCACAACTCTTTGGGCCTGGCCATCCAGCTAGTGTTCCACCCAGCAGAGTACATGCCTGTCCAAGCCATAGACAGCTTATTCACGAGGATGTTGTGGGATGAACCCATCCTGACTGGGCCTAATTGCCTGGTTGACCTTTAATTGCTCCATGATGGCTCTCAAGCTGATCTGTCCCGTAACCTTCCCTGGCACTGAGATGAGAGGCCTGTAGTTGTAGTTGTCAGGTTCCTCTTTCTGGCTCTTCCTGAAAATTGGCATCACATCTGCCAGCCTCCAGTCAACCAAGATTGTTGAAAGATTATGGAGAGTGGCTTGGCAACTACATCTGCCAGCTCCCTCAGTACTCTAGGGTGTAATCCATCTGGCCCCATAGATTTATGACCATCCAGCTCATGAAATAGATTCATAACCATTTCCTCATGGATTTTGAAGGGCCTATTCTTTTTCCCATCCCCATCTTCCATCTCAAGGGGCTGTGTACCCAGGGAACTACTAATCTTACTATTAAAGACTGAGGCAAAGAAGGCATTAAGCCTTACGATCATTGGTCACAGTGTTTCCCTCTGCATCTATTATTGAGATAATTCCTATCCCTCCTCTTACTGTTAATGTACTTATAAAACCTTTTTTCGTTATCCTTCACCACAGTGGCCAGTTTTAGTTCTAGTTGACCTTTGGCGTTCTCCCTACATAACTTCACTGCATGTTTGTAATCCTCATAAATTGCCTGACCCCCCTTCCAGAAACTATAAACTCTCCTTTTACTCCTGAGTTCAGACAGACTAGTCTATTACCTTGTCTTGCCTTCTGTGACTTGTGGATGGTCAGCTCCTCCACCTTTAAAATTAATTCTTTAAAGTATGCCCAGCCTTCCTGGGCTCCCATGTTCTCCAGAACTGGCTCCCAAGGGACTCTTTTAATCATGTTCTGAAAGTGACTGTCCTCTGGAAGTCCAATGTGGTTGTTCTGCTGGCCCCACTCCTTGCTTCACCAAGAATTGAGAAGGGTAGTATTTCATGGTCACTTTGTCCAAGATCATTTCATTGAAGAACGTTTTGCATTATCTCATAAAAAATGCATGCAGTGACAAACTTGATCTCACCACCAATATAAACAGTAATGTCAAACATAATCTTGGCTTCATGAAACATCCTCCTTCTTTCACCCTGAGTTCCTACATGTAGGTCTGACCTTTGTGCTATTGTGGGACTAAGATGTGGAAGAGGGTCAAACTGTGCCTGTTTTCACTTACAGTGTCAAACAATCCACTTAATACTTCATTTCGGAATTTTGAGGGAGTTTAAAATAAACAGGTAGTTTCTGATTTTGCAAAAAAACTGCAGAAAGTGTTTTTTTGCAGAAAGTTCTTCCTATAGATCTGGTGTTCAAATCTGATGGAACACATTTCTATCATATTTTAGTGGAGTTGAACCATACTTGATTCCATGCTGTGGCTTTTCAAGGGAGACTCGATTCTTTCAGCACGACTAATTTCTTGACTTGTGAAAGCATGGATGACTGTTATGATAATAACTGACTGTCTTCTGGCCAAATAAGAATGTGTTTAGCACAGAAACCTTCTGAATTGAGTCTTATTAATGCAGATTCCAGAGTGTGAGGAAAGTGTCTGAAACTGTAGGCTTCTCAATCAAAGGAAGCTTTCATCATATTCAAAGATTATCTGGAAAGCCATATGGATGGCACTCTGGCAGTCTGCCATTTATTATCTGATCTATTAGTTTCCATGTCTTCTTTTGAAAGCCTTATAGTAAAGGCCCACTGATTTTTCTTTTCAATCCTTAGTGATCAAGTAGGCTTTAAAACAAGAAAAGACATGATTTCATTATTTTGGATTCATAAACTTAGAACTAGTGAATAGCTTCCCCCAGACTTTAGCTTTAAAGAATGGCAGAAGACTTTAATCATAATATAGAAATGATACATGTGGGGAGAAAAAGAAATTATTCAGTAGGCTTATGTCCTAAACTGTAGTCCTAATTAATGGTACAAATGCTCTGCAACAGAAATGCAATAATACTTATTTCCAGCATTTTCCCTAGGGTATATAGTATGTGTAATTATTGACATTGTTTTTAAAATATTTTATTAGTAAAAGTGAAGTTACAAGCAGTCCAAATCTATTTAAAAGTTTCTGTCTTTTTAAAACTATGATTAATGAAAAGGAGTTGTGCTGTTGTGAGAATCCAGATATTCTGATGTTTTTAAACAAATGACATTTTAAAAGGGTTAGAAGATTGGAAAAGGAAAAACCTTTATTTTAAGGCAAGTATTTACTACTCTATTACAGTCTTCTTAATAATAGTACTTAGAACTTCAGTGATTTGACTTCTCTACAGACTGGCTGTGTATTAGTGTAGCTCTCTATGTGCCAGTTAGCAGTCTGTAATGTTAATAATCTCCCTTTCAATTTCTGTCTTTGTACTGTATAGAATATTTTCTTTAATGAGTTTCCAATACAGCTGAGCAGTGGAACCATTCCCAATTAAATAGTTGAACTGAGTGTTTTTCAAAGTATTAACGAGCTGGAGTTCCAGAAATACTCAAACAGATTAAAGTTATCTCTAAATTGTTAGTACCTCAGAAAAAATGAGTAAATAACCAGTAGCAGGCTGTCTCATCAAAATATGAAAGTCCCACTAGAAAACTCTTAAACTTTGCAAATTTAGAACTTATTGCTTAGCATTCACACTTAAGCCAAAGAATGCTTTACAGAGTCGGGGTATAGATAACCTTTGGGAAAGAACATTTCTGTCTCTCCTCACCAGCCACTTTTGGAAGACACATATATCCTGCCAAAAATGCCCACATAGTTGCTGGACTTAATGTCTCCAACATGCAATAGTAGTAGTCCAAGGCGGTCTGGGACAGCTATTATATAACCAGAAGTCTTATAGGAGAAACTAAATCTTAGAGCAAGGTGGCACGTTTTTTTCAAATCTTACTTTGTAAAGGGACTTGGATACTTATCAAAAGGGATCTTGTACCCATTTGGTTGAGATAACTATTGGGAGGAATGGGGAAGCCCAGGCATGGTTTTTTGAACTAGCAAGTCTATGAGTTGCAGCTCCTAGCACAAATAACCCATCTGAATGAGCTGTAGTCTTCATTCCTATTTCCTGTTTTCTTGTTCAGATGGACGAAATTTGCATGTCCCTGCATATTTCTTTCTTCAAGAGTTCCAGGTTTTCCACTGGGACCTGACTATGGTTTCCACATGTTCTTACATTTCTTCATTACTTTTCTTCCATCAAGGGTGTGTAACAAGTAGCCTATAGAAGTACAGTGGAAATTACCTGTGCTCTCAGCAGGGAAGAAGAGTATGTACAAGTAGTAGCATAAGGAGATGTAACTTTTTTGGCAAGAGGGAATTTTATCTAAATTTTAAAGTGTTGGCTAGTCTTGAGATTAAAAAAACCTCATAGTTCAGTCTTAACAGCTGCCAGCATCTGACATCAGAAAGTATTTTGGTTCACTCAAGGGTTTGATATAGGATAAGGGTTACATATTTTCCCTGTATGACCACGGTTAATATTGCTATTGCTCATAGTAGTGTTGTGCTGTGGGATATTTCTTTCCTCTGCTGTACAGTGAGTGTTTGAATTTGATCCTGCATTTCGCTTGGACGGTATTTCACTGGAGATGATAGAAGGTCTGTGACTCTGAACGCTGTTGCAGTGTTACTTCGTTGTTTGAGAAATGGCACTGTGCACGAGTGTTCTGGGATGTTGTTTCATTTCAATACAAAACCTGTGGAGGCAAAGGAAAAGCTTTTGATTTAGGATTGGGCCCTAAAGAATTGCCAATATCTGTTGAAAAACCATGTACTTCTCAAATGAAAAGATCAGTCACGATTTCTAACTGATGACAGTCAATTAAAATAAGGTAACTTGGTATCTTCTAATATTAAAAAATGAGATTTTTGCCTTTGAAATTTCATAAGGAGTTTCAGACCTAAACTTAAATGTTCTGCATATGAGCTATTTTCATTCTCTTTGTAGTCTTAATGGTCTAAAGCTCTGGATCTCTGCTCCTCCAGTTTCAGCAAATGAATAATACCTAGAGGGATAGGAATTTCATATACCTTTTTCCCCCCTGGGTTATCTATTCTGCTGACTGCGTGGCTGTCTCTCTAAACCATTCTATCAATTGTTCAAGTGTGAATGCTATGTAATATGTTTTATATCTGGGAGGTTGAAGCTTTCTTCTCCTACTGGGAGTTTCATATTTTGATTAGACAGCCTTAGTTTCTTTCTTTTCCTGCCTCATAGGAATTCTTAAAAAATGTTCTTGTTGTACAAATAGTTTGGCAACTGCAACTTTATAGTTACTTATGTAGAATTCACTTTCCTCAGTAAAACAGTAGAATTACCCGCCAGTTTGAATTATCTGCCACATCAGCAATGGCAGGCTACAGATTCTTTGTTGTTGCAGTAAATACTATGCTCAAATATATATTTTGAAAGATCATCTCCTCTGAAGATCTTATAAATATGTTAACTTGTTTATTCGTGTTACATTTGCACTGTTCAATAGTTTAAACCTCCTCTTCGCCTGCAGCAAAGACTAAAGAAAATTGTAATTTAGAGATCCTGAGTTGTAATTGCAGAAAAGCAGAGCTAGGAAGTCTGTCTGTTCTCGTTTTATACATACCAGCTCTATCACTGATACAGGACTCATGGTCTACATAGGGACACGGTTATTTAGACACAATACAAAGAATAATGTGTGTGTGAATAAATGTAGCATTGGATTAGCACTTACCCAGGCAGCAGGAACTGTTATTAGCTCTGGACACTTATGTACTGAGTGGATTTCAGTAATGATTTAGTCATATACAACTTCTGAGATGAAAGCATTTAAAAATGTAGTTTCTGTTTTCTGGTTCTGTAGTGGCTCAGAAGAGAGCAGACAAATTCGTGTCCTGAGAGGGTTATTAAGAGATGATGTGGCGCTGAGGAAGTTGCTGAGCTGAAAATGGCTGCAGGCTGAGTGCATGAAAAGGAAGGACTGCATGTGCTTGGCCAGGCAGTACTCTCATCTCAGAACACTCCTTTGTGGGTGTTTATGGAGAAAGGAGAATGAGCTCAGGGAATCTCTGCTCTGACTCAGTATCCTGTCCTTTCGTTTACTTGTAAGAACAGAAGTAAAAGGAAGATAGGAATGGTTGTATAAGATTTAATTGAATTCAGTTGTTGTTTGGCTCTTGGATTTGTAGTGACTTCAGTGGCTTATCTGTGGGCATTATTTAGAACAGCCCTCCAAAAGTGTCTGTTTCCCCTGAGCCATCAGTACCTGCTCAGACTAGCAAAAGAACAAGGAAGTACCTGTTCTTGGAGTCAACCCAGGCTTTTCAAAGTGAAGGAGAGGCACAGGAGCACAAGAGATGCTTTTTGCCACAGGTAGTGTACATGGTCACAAGGTCTGTGTGCGGACTGCTGGCTTTGGAATAGGCTGGTCTGGTATCAGGTCAGTTAACAAACAAACCCCTCTCTTACTTAATTCCTGCATTTAATTGCATTTAATTGCAACTGTCAAAAACACATCAAACAATTTTTTTTTTTAAGTTATCAGCCGAAAGGAAATTATTTGTGAGTTGCGGTAGTGTCTGAAAAACAAGGAAGTTGTGGCTTTTGGTATATCTCCTTCTTCCTGCCCCCCGCAATTAATCTGAGTTGCCTTGATTATCTCCTAGCAGTGGACTTATTTCAGTGCTTTGTCTGACAGTGCCCAGTACTATGTGTTTCAGAATGAAGAGGCTGTATTGCATGAAAAATCACCCTGATGGAAATCCTTATAGTCACTGAAGAATGTCTTACATCCTTACTTTCAGCAGGAGTTAATATATTTGAAATTCATTCTATTATGTTTGTTTTCTATCCAGTTTGAATATAAATTTACTTTTTTCTAGCTGATCTTTCACAAGCTCATACAGCAATTAGTTCCATAGTTCCACAGGTACATTGATGTAAGAGGGAATGAAAAAATTCTGTTGTTTGATATTTAAAAGGTTCTGTTTACTGTCCTCTTGGCCTTGCAATCAATGCAAAGAAACAGAAGTATCCAAAGTGCCTTTTACCATGACGGTGTGATTCGTTCCATGCTATATGTGTACTGTCCTGTGTATCCTTTCTGCTCTTCATGGTGTTTTGAGTGGAGTTTTTTACTATCACTAGGATTTTTAAATGCTCTGTAACTTACAACGTTAAGTGGAAGACATAAGAAAGATATTTTCCATGAAACAGCAGCCAAATTTCACCTCTGACTGAGAGATCAGAAAAGTCTGGATTCCTGAAACATCAATAAGCATTTCAGTTTTCGTAAGAAAACAGGTGCTAGTTTTAGCAAAGAGAATTATTACTTTCATATTTAGTACTGAAATAACTTGGTTTTTAAGGTCTATACTACTTGTAAAAAACGAAAATTTGAACTCTGAAGAGATTGAATCTGCCCATTTATGGCTTCTGCCCCATTAAGGAAACTGAAAGTAAAACAAATGTAAAATTACACGCTTCAAATATTTGTTATGTAAATTGTCTGTAATGTAAAATCAGACTTTTGTACCCTCTACAGTGTTTGAAAAAGAGATGTTTGGTTAAAATATTTTCTATATTTTTATATATTTTAAATATATATAAACATTTTTTATATCAAATACAAAGTTTAAAATATTAAGACGGGTACACTTGCTGTAAAGAGTATCTTGTGGGGGGAAAAAGATCTGGCTGTTTAGGCTGAGCCAACATATATTTTAACATAAAGCGAGCAGCATATTGGGTCCTAAGTATGATGTGAGTTTGCAGAAAATGAGAGCTGTTCATCCCAGAAATATTAATCCCTAACATACCTTATCCACTCAAGATTATCTGACCTCATCAGTTCTTGAAACTACTTCTTGGAACTACTCCTTTGCCTCTTCCAAGTGTCAATAAATCCAGCAAAGGTCTTATCTGGGCTCCAGCTGCCACAGTCTTGCAGCTGTCTAGTTACATTTTACTGTGAGAGCTTTTGCTCGTAGGTCTCCAGAAATGAAATGCAGTTTTAAATGGTATCAAAAGACCCTCAAGAGGGTACAGGGATTTGAGAGCAGAATGTTTGGCCATGAAATAGGTGGGATGGTGATGCTTAGCTGAAGCTTTTTAGAAAGCTAGCCGGTTATAGACAGTTATTTCTTTTGGGCATGAGGGAGAACTTAGTAGCTGATGTAAGCAAGCCTGTTCTTTTCAGTGCCACATGAAGAGGGATTGGCATTCAACAAGAGCATATGGGTATGAAGATGTTTATTTTACTGATGCTGGAGAACGTGGGAATTTGAATGCGTGTTTCATGGTTAGGGATACAAAGCCAAAGAAATGCATGCGACAGCCCTCAAACAAATGAAACTATGTTTTTGCTGCTTATGGTGATGGTGCATTTTGCTTTTATGTTTTTTTTTCCCCGGGACCATACTGTTTTACCATGACTTACCTTGCAGTAAACCATCTGTAAGGTTGCTTCCAGATCAACTCCTTATGAAGGGCAGGTAGTGCGGCAGGAAAATTATCGTGTTGCTCAAGGGCTTTCAAGAATCACAATCCCTCAGTCTTTTAGGAGAGAGCTCCTTAATGAAATCACAATATTTGGATGGCACAGTCCCCAGGATATGTAAACGTGCTGCCTAAACAGCTGTTAAATAATTGTCATGTTTATTCAGGCTCTCAATCAGGGAGAGGTAGATTTTAACATATTTTATGGTGGCATCTTCATAGAGAACAAAGTTAATCCTTCCTGCAACAGATGTGTATTGGAACTGTAGTGCTTGTCTCTGATGTTACTCATTTACTGTGGACCCTGATAGTGGTTTCCATCCATTTGCAACCCACTTTGTTCAGAACTTTTGTTTTGATGTTGAATTTAGATGATTATTAGGTACATTCAGAGAGCTCTGTGATGCTCTGTGCTTTTAACAGACGGTGCAATCAAACCTGAAGTCTCAGCACAGTGATCTCTAAACAAGGCATGTTTGAACCAGTTTGTGTCCAAAATCCCATGCAAGAGTTTGCACTTGTTCAAATGCCATGACACAGCGTGTAATATGGATATTTGCTGTAATACATCTGTACAGTTCTGTGCTGTTAGATGCCTAAGGTTAGGCTTGATGCTCCATACAGAGCATAATTTATTTTCAGACAGAAGATGTTCCAAGTGATAGGGCATGACGTTAGGAACAATGTGTGAATCCTCTAAAAGAAAAACAGTTGTTAGATATGTATTCTGTGTGCATATATTTGCTGCTTTGCACTTTATATTCAGGTTTAGTAAAAGGAAAATAAGGAGGAAAACCACCCCCAAACAATTTCTTGGCTCCTGTGGGGATTTTCTTTATAAGAGGAAGATCTAGTTTCCTCCTTAATATCAAGTATTTGTTCACTATTTGTGGCAAGATTGTTGCATTGGTATAAAGCTAAGCGTTTGTGTCTCCGTGTTCTTGTGAAGTTTTTATTATGAGTTAATACAGTAAGATGAAACATGCTTTCGTGTCTTAAGTCAGGATCCAAAATGGTAAATATAATATGAAAACTGTTACTGCCTATATGATCTAAATATATGCAGTGTGATTGCTCTTTTCTAAATATTAGCTCTCTGACTTAGTACTTTGCACTGTGGCATCGTGACAGCATGAGGCCTGATGTGATATAAATGATGCCAATCTATGCACTGTTGGCATGAGCATCTGTCTCCTTGGCAGACTCCAAAAGCAGCTTCTGGCAGCTTTGGAGTTGCCTCTAGGTCTATCATATGGTTAAGCTTCTGACTTTTCTTCTTAGCTAAAGTCCACTCCATCTGGAACCTATTTAATTCTCTTTCACCTTTGATTCTGGAGAAGCATGTATGGTAACACTGCACATTCTGAACGGAGCACTATGGAATTATTTAAGTGCTTGTGGATGTGACACGTCTGCTAAGATCTGAAACAAGCTCTGAGTGTTACATGCTACATCTGCAGTCTGAGAAAGAATGAAACCAAAAGCACTGTTTCATATAAAGCTAACAAGGAAATCACAGTACAATTTCTCTTTTTATTTTGTTGGGGTTTTTGTTGGCTTTTCTGCAGTCAGAACAGTGTTACTGTAGTAATGTTACCTCTCCATGCTGGCCAGTCAAAAGCTGCATAGTCAGCATCAAGGAGCGCAGAGGAGGGTAAAATCACTCACAGTAGTTCTGATGGAATTCTGGATTGACCTAGAAAGTTGTTACAAAACCAAGGGACACTGCAGCCCCAATATTTATCCCACTTAGGCAATGGTTTGATTCAACTATGAACCTTTACAAGTTCTAGAATCGATCAGGGTCATATTGTACCATGTACACAAAATTAAATCATTCTCTTTCTTGCTTCTTGGACCAGTTTCTTTGGTCTGATTTCCAGTCACAGCTGAGGTGGGATCTGGCCTTCTTAGCCAGAGAGGTAAAGCAAAATTAAGTTTTCCAAAGAGATGAAGGAACTGACTAAATAAAGTGGTAGATCACTTTTTTAATAAGTCTTTTTCTTGCTTTCATGCTCCTTTATTGTTACTTCAATAATCTTGTCCCTTCCCAGTCTCCTGGTAATGTTATTGTCTAGCAAATGAAGAGATGAAAGCTCATCAAAAGCAGAACAATTCACGCCCATAGCTGCTGGAATATACCACCTCTGGTCAGAAGTGCAAAGCCAAAAGCAACCAAGTCATATGTAGTGGAAGAAACAAAGACAATGGAGGACAGCAAGAAGCAGCTTCTCTGCAGTAAAAGCAGACAGCTTGCTCACTCATCTCTTGGATCCCAGCACACTTCTTAGGGTCTCCGTGACATCTGGCTCTCTTGCTTTGGTTTCTCTTCACTTTTTCTCTCGCACCAGGAGAGGGCTGTACATGCTGCTCCATCCTACCATGCCAATTACAGCGAGGGGATAATGACACTGACTGCATTCCAATGCTCTCTAGGCTTATAGCAGATCAGACAGATGGGCAAACACAGCAAAGACTTGACTGCAACTTTGAGGACTCTGATCTGAAACTTATTTTTCCTTATTGCTTATGTATGGCATAGACTTTCTAGGCTTTTCTATGGCAGTCAGATCTTAAACAAAATTCCAGTTACCGGCTCTTTTCTCTGCAAAGATGACTTCTGTGAACTTCTGTGGATAAAGAAAAATTTCTTCATTGTGTCCTCCTGTGCACAAGCAGGCCATCTGAATGCCTGGACACTGCTTTTTCTAAGCGCAACTTGAACCTCATATGATTGTTAGTCTATGAGGATCATTCAAATCAGTCCAAGCAATCACAAACACAGACATCAATTTGTCTACCAAAGCCACCAGTTTAATAAATAATGATATTAACCAGGTAAAGGTTATGTCCCTTTAATATTTATATAATACTTCGCTATGCATTTTTATATCTTCTTTGAGCAGTCATTTGGGAAGACAGCAAGGTTGAAAAGCTGCTTTTGAAGAGAGCAGTGCTAGATGCCAGGTTGTCACACAGTATGTTGTTTCCCCTCCTCTGCTGTGTATCTAGGAGGTGAGCTTCAGCAATGGAGTTGACTGAAGAAAGACACTAATTTGGGAGTTGACATTTGAAAGACAAAAGTAGATGCAAAATGAAGAATGTTGTTGCAGGTATAAAGATAAGGAAGAAAGCAAAATGATCAGAAACAGAGAGAAGCAAGTGACTCATTGTGAAATAAGAGAAACCGTAAAGGATAGCTTGCTTTTGAGTCTTCTCTTTATTTACTTTGGGGCTTTCAAACCACTGCTGATTCCTCCTCTAAAGCAGTTCTGCTGATCTTGATACTTGGTAGTGAAAAACATTTTTCATACTTTGCGTTAGGTTTAGCATCTTATTTACTTGTAAATGTAGCTGCCAGATTACGTAACTGCCAGAGCATGCAACTCCTACACAAATTCCCTATAGAAACAGGATTAACTGAGGAGGTAAATACTTCACCAGTGTCTTTGCAGACCACAACTGGCAAAGGTACAACAGAAAGCTTGGTCCACAGTCTCTGCACAGCGGCCTTGTCACTGCACTATAAGAAGGGGTAAGAAAATTAGAGTATCTATGAAATTATCATCGAAATTAGCTGCCTGTTGTAGATAATCCTAAAATCGAAAGGCAAATGGTTACAAAACTATGTACACTTTCTATTTTAAAGTTGACCTGTTTGATCACAAACCAGATATTTAAGAGGGGGCAAATATTTCAGGCAACCTAACAGATACTGTTAGAATACTAATGACTCTCTCATATGTTCAAACTTTGGTTGATTTGCCACTTTATTCTTGATGGATGTATTTTGTTTAAGGCATGTTCTGGTAATGGCTGCAGCCTCCTGCACAGCACCAAGGGCCATCTCAGACTAACAGCTTAAATCTTGAATCCATCCATCACAAGTAAAGACTACCTGAAATGCACGAATCAAATAAATGTCTGTATACAACTCAAAAACTGATAGCAGCTTCATTTCTTTTGTGCTTTACAGAAGATTAGGATAACTTTCACCCTGACTTCACTGAAATAGTCCTAGCCTTTGAATATCGTATCACTAAAGTCAGGAACAAGAGATTGATTCGAGATGAGGCTCTCCCTTTTAAAAAACAAAACCAAAACAAGAGCATGAGGTATGCAGGCAGATATTTTTGTTCTGAAAACTATAAACCTTTTATGTACCAAGGGGATAAGTCAATTTGTACTAAATAGGAAAGAGGAGGAAAGGTGCCTAAAAATGTCAAGGTTTATTATTTTACAGTATGTGCCCCTGGTCGTTTCTATCAAACAACTAAAAGCATTAATGGAGCGTGCTCTTCATTTTTTACTTGTTTGTCGGTATTTCTCTTTTGCCATTTTGCTGCCGTTCTAAGCTAGCTACTTTAGAATGTTCAGACTCCTACAGTTGTTTAGGCATGTTGTGGTACATGAATCCACTATGTGCCTATGAATCCACTAGAAGAAGTGGCACATTCTTGCTCATCCAAACAGGTGAGGAAAGTGCTGCTTTTCATCTGTGTGGACGTATTTTCAGTTCTTAAGGTAGCCTGATGGAAAAAGCAGAACATATTTAAAAACACACGGAATTTATCAAGTATCATGACACATATAGTAGCACATATCTAATTAGCACAGAAACACATTTCTATAGAGATGGCAATAGAAAACCCAATGTAATATGAATTTAAGCTACGAGAACAAGGAGGTATAACAAAGAGACTATATACTTCTTCATACATTGTTTTCTGTCTTGTTCCCTAGGTTAAAAGCTCTATAAATTGCCAGTTTAAAAGTCTAATTGTTATTATGATTTAATATTTATAATCTAAAAGTCTGAAAGGAGCTGAAAAACTACAAGGTGCTTGCCCACAGATCACACATTATAAATATAAGGGAAATAAACTGAAGGGGCTCAGTCAGAGCAGAGATACAAAGAAGTCACAGCGCAAGGGCAATGTTTTGGATGTGTATGCTCTGATGTATTGATTTTCTTGTGTTTTGAAAGCAGGAGCATCTTAGAATAATTTTACTTGGCAAGATCTTTTTCTTTGTAGAAAACCAGGTTCAGTCTAAAAAGGAAAAATGCCAGCATACATACTGTTACTATGCCTTAAATGTTCCTGATAATTTGCATTTCCTTAACTATTTCTGACAGCTTCACATACCAAATACTTTATGGTTTAAAGGCATAAGAAGAAAGGAACAAAGATATTAAAAAAACCCAAACCAAAACAGAATGATTATATCCTACCTAACATACCTCATTTCAGTTAATGGTTTAGCTGAATTAATTTTAACAACTGAGTTAATAGCTTTCATGTCATCACTAACCCTGGCTATAAATGGGGAGAATTATGACCTTTATTGAGGTCATAAAATTATTAGAGGTGATTGGGATAGAAGTGTTTTACAAAAATCATGATTCTTCCAGCTCTACAGCATTAAGTATTAAAATGGTCTTGAGTCTGTGGCTCAGGTCTTCTACATAAGAAGAAACCTATTCTACCAGCTTGTAAAAAAAAAAAAAAAAATGAAAAATGAGAAAAATGGAAGTATTGTTTCTTTACTGTAGAAGCCAGTGGAGGCTGTCTCTAGTCTGAGTTCTGGATACAGATGAGTTTGCCTGCACTAGCCTTACTCTCTCCAGTGCTGGTTGAGAATGAGAGGGTAAAAACTGATTTTCTTGGGGAATAAAATCTTGAAGCTCAACACAGGTTTTCCTTTGGCAAACTTGCTAATGATCTATTTTAAACACATGTAGAAGAAGTAGCTTCCCAGTAGGAAACATTTATAGTAGAAGACAGCAGGTTCCAATTTTGTGAAGTGTTTGATGAGGGAGAACAACAGATATGAAGAAAGGAATAAAATCTGAGTGTTGGTTCTCTCTCTGTAATGCTTAGATAAACAGCCAAGATCCTTCTAAGCCTGGGTTTCTTTTCAGGTGTAGATAATACGCAATTTTACTTTCATGTTTCAGAGAGGTTTTGCTGCTTGTACAAGACCATGCAGACAGTCGATGCTAGAGATAGAAACAGAATTCCTGATTTTCTATCCCACAGTACACTCAAGTCACTGTACAGCAGGGTAGTTATTTTTGCTGTCACATGTTTTGAACTATGACTTTCTTCTTAAACTGCGCAAGAGTAATAGTTACAATATAGGAACTCAAATACTTAGCCGCCTTGTCATGGAACATGTCAAAAACCAGGTTCACATAACCTTTACGGGCTAAAATTAGCTTTTCTTTGTAGAGAAGTCTGGTCAGGTCATATATTATCCTGAAAAATATCTTTTGCCTAAAATACTGATGTCAATATAATGGATTAGGACAGCAGTGTCAAATTTAATTACTCATTTAGGTTAGACTCAGTTTCCTTCATGGCTGTGGGATCATTAGGGAACAGAAGTGTATGGCAATGAAAATAAATTTTGATTCAGGGATTAAACTGATAAATCACTAAAAAGACTATTTAGTGGCTCATTGAGACAGTGTCCTATTAGTAGCTTCACAGCCAACATGGTGACTTTTTTTAGTAACTAAACATATCTGGAATTTAGAAAAAAATCTTACACGAAGTTGCGATTTTCCTGCAACTCTAGAATTACTTAGATGACAGACGTTTGGAGTTGTAAAAAAAGAAACAATGGAAAGAAGAAATAGGAAAGCAGTGTGAAAAAGCATTCACTTCATTCCAGTGTACCAGCAACATTAAAGGCGAGTGGCCATGTAAGATAAAAATGGAGATGGGGAGCCTTTCACTAGTCCAGGTTGCTTGAAGCCCCATCCAACCTTATCTTGAATGCATCCAGGGATGGAGCATCCACAATTTCCTATGTATCTTGTTCCAGTGTCTCACCATCTAGTGAGGAACTTCTTCATAATTTCTAACCTAAATCTTCCCTTTTTCAATTTGAAGGTGTTGTCCTTGTAAAATGTCTCTTTCCAACCTTCTTGTAGGCTCTCTTCAGATACTAGAAGGCCACAAGCAGTTAGAAATCAGGACTGCAGAAATGAAGCTTATTGGAAAAATGAGCAAATTCTGAACTGACTTTTTTTATTGAAATACTGCTAATTCTCAATAGCTGAAATATTTGGACTGGAACTAGCAACCAAGAGGCTAAACTAGAATAACTTCTTGACTCTGGGAAGGCAAAGTGTTTTCTTGGCTAAATGTGACATATGCACGTCTGGAAATTAAGTTATGCTGTTTGGCCATAGTTGGGTTATTCCAAGGAACTCTGAAGTCTTGAATGCTTTGGGCCCATCCTTGACACACTTGTTACATATTCCATCTGCTTTTGTCAGTAAAGGATAACCATCTATTTGAAGTAACTGCAGTGCCTTGGTCATAATAGAATTACTTGGTTGTTCTTGTTTCACATAAAGGATGGTAAGGCATTCTCTTTTTTTTTGATTCATAGGTTCAAATCCTACTACCATATGTATTTCCTGGCATTGCATAGCACAGAAAGTAGAGATGAGATGGCTTGGGAAAGGATATTGGGAAAACAAGACAAGTGATGACAAGATAATGACTAAAGTCAGGGTCAACAAGACATTACTGTGTGAATCATGGGTGTTGTGAAGCATGGCAACAATACATGGAAGAAGAGTGCAAGGAGGATGTAGAAACAGCTGATAGGAGGTGTCATTTCCTTCTTCCAGGAATTAGTGGGTTCCTGACATGAGTTGAAAAGAAGGTGCCCTATATAGAAATAACCGGAAGCCATTATGGTTTCCCTAACAAAGAGTTAATTGCTTTGTGAAAAATGCAGTCTGTAAATGTCTACAGTTTATAGCTTGAGCGTAGATTGTGCCTGAGTAGTCATTTGCAAACAAAATGAAGTTTCGAGGGAATCAGGAGAATCTGTGGGTTCAAACTTAAATCAAGACATGAGTTCAGTAAAAAGTGGAGAAGGAAATTGAAAACATACTGTCAAATAATTATGTTTTTGGTGCTAAAAATTGGTTCTATTTCAAAGTGTTTTGCAACTAATTGTTTAACCTACAGGATATTGTTTTTGTTTAGAAGCTTAAGAAAAGAACAAAAGCATGTGCTGTATTTTTTAATAGATCAAGAGAAAAAAATGGGTTGGCTCTAAAATGGTATGAGTTTTTGGGTTGATTCTCTTGAAATGAAGTGCTGTGAGAGAGACTTCCCTTTCATTCCCAAATTGTTTTCCTTGGACACAACTCTCGTATTAAACTTGAGTGTGTAGTGACTTACATATACCTGTGATGTCTAAGTAGGGAATTCAAGAAAAGTGTCTTTTTCTGGGAAGTACCCTGGGAAAGAAAGGGAGATCAGAGTTCTGAATAGTACAAAGAATGCTAAATGTTCGAATCTAATATTCTGAGTACAGTAATAGTTATGTAGTATTGTTCTCAGTCTTCTGCAGTACAATGACATACTTAAAAGTGTGAAAAAGAGAAGGAAGATAGGTCATATTTCTGAGAGTTTGGAAGTACTAAGAAATACTTTAATCCAGTCTTTGTACTGAACTTTTAAACTTCATAAAAAAATGAATCTCCTTGAAAGAGTACAGACTGTTCATACATCATTGCAAATTCTTCCTGGTTTCTGTTTTCTTGGTTACTCTACTTTGAACTGTCAATGGCGTACATGTTGGGAATAAAGATAGCATGTTCTGTTGTGAGTTGCAGTTTAGTCTCCATAAGCTCACACAGTTGTTTGAGTTATGTATGATGCATTGCTGTAATAAAATTACATTAGGAATATTTATTTTTCTTTTGGTGAAAATACACATAGTCATGAGGAAACCACAGACTCAAATAATTTGATTTTATAAGTATTTAAAATGCATTTCTCCCCAGAGCCTGTGTACCTGACATTCAGCTAAGAGCAACATAGGTATCATTTGTTAAAACTCTTAAAACAAATTTTTAATTTTGAATATATCTTCTGGTGATGAAGTGTCTGTTTCACCTGGCCAGTTCCCATCCACTGCTGGAGCAATTGTTTTCTGATAATCAGAGTGTCTTGGGGCTTCTGGAAGGCACAGGCAGAGTTCATCTGAGAACTCAAATGTCTGTTCAAAAGAACTTGATCCATCCCTTATGTTTTGCTTAGGCATTTAGCTGCTTTAAACAAGGAATTCACTGTCCAGTGTGTTTTGAATTAATGCCTTTCTAAATTCTCTCATTTTATGTTGGCTTCTTACGTAGTAGCAAGAAGTAATAAGTAGAAAATGAAAATCTTTACTTCATCCATTTGTTCTTATTTTGTTTGGTGGTCGGTGTTTTTTTTGTTTCTTAGAGATAAAAGATTTTTCCTTAACTGTAAAAATAATAAGAAATCAGGCAAACATGCTGTTGGAGTCACATAAACTGTCTTATAAACTGAGCATGTACACTCACAAAATCAGAACAATTTAAAAAATTAAGCTATGAAATATTTTAACTAGTATAATTTAATGGCAAAAAAGGAAAATTTCTTGAGGATTGTTACAGTTTGAAAATTATCCAAATTTTCAAATATGTAGAGTTGTGCTTTCATAAAAATAGGTGCATTGTTGCTTTAAGAATTGTTCCACTGCTCTTCCTTTGTCCTATTTTGACAGTAGTGATGGTGGTAGTTTGCTCTTCTAATGGAAAAATAAGAGAAAGATTGGAGTTCTGTTGTTTAATTTGAAGCCTTTTTCTGCAAAACTAACTGTGCATTAAGCAAGAGGGAAAAGGACAAAGCAGATGAAAGTAGTTTCTGTCTCCAGTGTTGAGACCACTTCCTACATGCACTGCATTGGTTAGATAGGTGGGACACACTGTCTTTTCAGGCTCACGGGGACTTGAACCATTTGTTGCAAAATAAACTTGTTCAAAGAAATAATCCATATTGCCTTTCTTTCTAGTGAGAAATTCACGGAGGTCTTGTGAGAGTTGGCTTGCTAAGCCATGAGAATTAGTCTGAGAAGAGGGACTAGTAGAAAACCATACAAGAGGAGATTGAGGAACAGTGTGTAAAGGAGTAGCTTAAGATTTATTTCACCTGATATTTAGAAAAACTAGGGGAGAGTAGTCGGCAATGTTGCTTGTATGCTTTCTATTTATTTCTGTGAAAATAGCTCTAAAAATGATGTGGTAAATGCAGAAGTAAATTCCAGAATCAACAAATGATCACGTCTTGCTCTGTTAGCTCATTCATTCTTTTTCTCCTAGATGGAGCACTGATGGATGGGAGGCAGAATATCCTTTGTGCAATATGTATCTGTGACTCATGCATTTCAGGTCACTGAAGTCCAACTCCTCATTCCTTATTTTTACAAGTTGCAACTTGGATTTGTCTGATGCACATAGCAGATGGATTTAGATATGTGAAGTTATCTAGGACAAAATATCTAGGACAATTTAAAATACAGACTTATGCTAAAAAAAGGCTGTTAAACTGGAAACAGATGTCATTAGCCTTTTTCCCAGTCAATTAACATTTCACTTAAAATGATCACTGTATATCAATATATCTGATCTATGGAAATCGCTGGGGTTTCTGATCGCGTTTCTGTATTCAAAATCTTATTGTACAGGTGTGTGTGTCTGTTAAACTTCAATCTCTAATATGAAAAATACATTTAGTAAAAGTAAGCAAAATTTAATCTGTATGTGTACATATAAATATTTGTAGCAAATCTGAAGAGAGCTGCAGAGATATATTGGCTGGAAGAAATGGGGTTTTTTATAAAATCTGTTCTACAAATAGAATGATAGAAAAATTCCAAAGCATAAGGAAAAGAAAAACAAATGTGCAAATGTTAAATGCTGTCATTAAACAAAATTGCAAGAGCCATCAGGAGGATGGCATCGATCTCCCTATCAGTTTTCTGAGAACAGATTCAATATTTTCACTTGGAAAGTTATTGCAGACTAAAGTAAGGATGATTCCTAAAGTGCAAATTTAAACTCCTGTTGGTATCTGTGGAGAATGTGCTGAGAGTAAGAAGTTTACCTCAATTACCTGCTGGAACGTGCAGCTCTGCTGTTGGCAAAATCATTCAGACGAAATCCTCCAGAAACTGCAGTGTGCTATGGGGTGTGGGTCAGAATATATATGATAAAAACTACTTTGTTTGAAATTCTGTGATCATGAAGAATGAATGGATTTTGGACTGGGAGAGCAAACAGTCAGATAATTTGCGTTGTCCTTGCAGTATGTATAGTACAGCTCCTAACGTTTCTAATGTGTCGCAGATGGTCTGGTTGGGCAGAAGGACTGCCAAAAAAGAATGTATGAAATTAATATCTTTTTCACCATATCGCACCATCTGTTGCCAGTTCGTTGCGTCTGTTACTAATAACAACTAATTAATAATAATTGCAATAATTTAATTAATAAGTTCCTCTATCATTTGAAACATTTTTTTATTGGGATTTACTGTGTTAGTCTCAGTTTTGTTCATACTTGTAGATTAAGGAGAAAAGACTGAACCCTTTATCTGTGTGACAAGCATGTAAGTTAATTGTGTACCTACTGTTATTGCTTATAGGTAAGCTCTACCAAAGTAATTTTTTCTGTAAAGTCCCGATTGTCACTGAGGCTGAAGAATTGATTTTAGGGTTTTGCTGAATTTTTTAAATAATGTTTACTCATTATGTTGCTAGTAGGTAATAGGTTACTAGTAGGTAATAGGTGTGTTACTATGAAGTTACATTACTGTGAAGTTATGTAGGTAAAAGCCAGCAGTGTGAAGGTGATGATCTTTAGTCATTGGTTCAATATTGTTCTTTTTCTGAAATAATTATTTTCAGCTTGGAAAAGATTAAAATACCTTTCAGTACCTTCTCTGTACACAATGTATTTCTCCAATATTCCTTTCAGGTTTCTGGTTTTTGTTTCTTCCCACAAATACATGTGTCTCATTCATTGATATTTTGTCCACAATGCCCTGTCTAGTGTTTTCTGATAACCGTATAACACTTTACCTTCCGTTTGCAAATCATCAACCAAACTTTCTGGTACCACAATTGTGTATCATTGTTAGAGGCTTTTAGGCATCTACAGTAAATTATTATAGATAATAACCAGAGTTTTTACATCTTTTTCTTGTAAGTGTGGTTTCAAACTTAACAAAGCACAATCATAATAGAATTAGAGGTTCCATCAGTAAGCTCAAACACTGTTCCATATGACTTGGCTTCTTCATAGATATGTTAATTCTCCTTAGACATATTTATTTATTGCCTTTTTACATTAGGTTTTTATTTATCCCATATGATGCTTTACATGTATTTGCTCGTTCTAATACCAGAGTGTTCGTAGATGTGTCAAACTGCCCACCAGCTGGGAGTGCATAAATTACTTCTGCTTTTTTATTCCTTTATGAGGGCAAGTAGGAAAGGCCAGAATTGATCTTTTTCCTTGTATTGTATCATCTCTTATGCACTCACAGTATATTGCTGTAGCATTGGTTTTTAATGTATGAATATTGTTTGCTTTTGGCACTAATTAATGAGTGGCCTGATTGATACCGTGTGAAACTATTCCATTATTCTACTTCGATAAAAGCATATGCTCCTTTTTTATTTATAAGTATTTATATCCATGAATCCTAACCCCATTAAAACTCTCTTTTTAGAAAACAGATGATTAATTCTGCAGTACGTTCAGTGCAGTTTACCTTATCTCATCTGTTTCAGTTTAAGATGTTATGTACCAGGTAGGATTTCTAAAGAGAAAACTTCCCTTCCTCTCTTCTCCCGCTCAACCTGAATTTAGCTCTTTGAACTTGGGAAAATTAAGAGGATGAGAGGACATGGCCAGAAGCTGCACTGTAGGAGGTGTAGGTTGGATGTTAGGAAGCACTTCCTCATGGAGAGCATGATTAGATATTGGAATGGACTGCCCAGGGAGGTGGTGGAGTTACCACCCTCGAGGCGTTTAAGAAAAGAATGGCTGTGGCACTTAGTGCCATGGTCTAGGTGATTGTGGTGATGTTGGATCATAGGCTGTGTTATATGATCTCAGAGGTCTGTTCCAGCCTCAGTAATTCTGTGATTCTGTGAAATTACATGCAGCTTGACTTCTCGGTAGAAAATCTGAGTCAGAATGATCCGTAAGAGATCTGGTTTTGTATTTAGAAATCTCTCAAAAAAATTTTCCTGAGAGTGTTCTTTCTAACCTTCACCACTACATCTGCCCTCTGTGTAAATCACACAATCACAGAACATTAGCAATTGAAAAGGATTTTGAAAGATCATCTAGTCCAATCACCCAGCCAGAGCAGGACCACCTAGACCAAATTGCACAGGAACATATCCAGGCGGGTTTTAAACAGCTCCAGTGAAGAAGACTCCACATCCTGCCCTGGGCAGCCCTTTACAGTGCTCTATCATCCTCACCGTGAAGAAGTTCCTTCTGATATTTATCTGGAACTTCCTATGTTCCAGCTTACACCCATTGCTGCTTGTGGTATCGCTGTATGACACTGAGAAGAGTCTGGCGCCATCCTCCTGATACCCACCCTTCACATGTTTATAAACATTAATGAGGTCACCTCTCAGTCTTCTTTTTTCTAAGCTAAAGAGACCCAACTCCCTCAGCCTTTCCTCATAAGGGAGGTCTTCTACTTCTTTCACCATCTTCATGACTCTAAATGGTCACTTTGAAAAGTCCACTTAACTTATGGCCTAGATACACTGAAGTGATGGATCCCTTTTTATGGTACATCAACTTTTTTTTGGAATTGGCTTAGAAGTGTTCAAGATGGGTTTTGCATTCTTTAACTCTAAGGTTGTATATTAAGTTTTGATGTTGTTTCCTAAGGATGTACTGCAGAAAAATTTTATGGCTAGTTGATAAACATATTCAGTCATATCTGCTTTCTCTACAAAATGCTTTTTCTATGAATATAAAACCACCTTTTGCGCTGTCAATGAAGCATCTTCAACCCAAAGTGAATTTTACAGGATTCAGTACTCTTTAGGTTATTGTGACACGTTAATTTATTCTCTTTCCCTTTTAAAATAGTTGCTTTTGAGAAAAAGTTAAGTCAGTTTGCATAACATAAATTTCCATTTAATTAATGTCATATGTTTGTGTGTGTGCACACTTCTGTACAAGGTGACTTCTTAACCCTGAGCTTGTCTATTTAATCATGGCAGCAAACGATTCACTGATCACTTATATATGAACTAAATGCATGTATGGAAAATATTCTTCAGGTAATTAGGAGAAAATAGAATATGGTAGAGCTCTCATGAAATCCACTATATCTAAATGAAATCTCACTCTTACGTGACACTGCAAGAGACTTCTAAAATCAATTATTTATCTCTCCTGTTCTATCATGTCAAGTTTGGTGATTGCCTATCATGTATTATTTCTGAGAAATGAAGTGTGAGTTTTATTTTGCCAACAAAACCACATAACAGCAGGTTTTGGCAGTAGTACTATATAAATGTTCTAAAGACTCAGCAATATGGTTTTATTGCACAAAAACTGGTGAAGGAGTGATTTGCCTATATTAATAGGGATCTTCCTATTTATTTCAATCAGCTCTGGTTTGTTCCCTTCTGCATACTGTGCCAAGGACTCCAGGATATTCTGAATGTCTCATTACAAGGGAACATGAAGAATTTTTTTTTTCCCTCAGAAAGTGCTTCTGCATTCCAGAAAGCAGAGCATGCAGGAAAAACTGCTTTCCTAGTATTTTGCTTTTGTAAGGCTTAAATTTAGATACTCTGCAGTAATCTGATTCAGAATAATATGAAGTTTATTTTAAAATGAGATATCATATTCAAGTAGCATATCAAAGCCTTGTGAAATAGGTTTTTTCTCTCACCATTTGCTTATACTTTAGTGTTACTGGTCACACATAATGCTTGTTTTTGTCTTCCAAGCCAACTAAATCATTATAGAATCATAGAATCCTACACAAAAACTGTGTGGAGGACATATCAGAACTGAGGAACAATATGAACTGGATGTCATTTTCTGTGCGCTGTGTGTAATCTGTAATAACAGAGGCCTCTAATAAACCCCATTGCCTACTGACAGCTCACAGACCTGGGAGTGCAGGTTCTTGCTGCTAGCCAGGAGCTAAATTTTTTGCCATAACTCTGGGAAAGTTTTCTTAGATTTCAGGATGTGCTGAACTATAGCTGGTTGCACTCATGAAGCTAAGCCAAAGTTCTGTCTTAATTATGGGTATTGGCAATATGTTAAATCTGTGAGAAGATCACACTCTTTCCATTTGCTCATATGGTGGAAATATGCAAAGTAAAGCTGATTCTTGCAGTCCTGGGCTCTTTCTCATAAGGCTATAAGGTAATTGTTCTACAGTCTTTGTGTTGCCTTTGTTTTTTGAAATACTGTGTCACTGTGCCAGCAGGGGAAGACGTGCATGATGTACTCTGTCGTACTGTTTTTGAGTTGAGTATTGTCACTGCTAGCTTTATTTTTTATCTTAGACCTAAATAGAGGAAAGTTGGAATTTGATTCCAAATCTTGATGGCAAGACCACTCCATGGGCAAATCTAGCTTCTTACACAACACTGTGTATGTGTTTGGTAGACTGGCATAACATCTGGTCAAAAGAAGCGAATGAGAATATTGTTTAACAAGGCATATTTTGAACACTATAATTCAAAGCAATTATTTACTTGACATAGCAATTTCAAGCCACGTAAAAATATCATGCAATAGACTGTACATATAACTTAATAGAACCACCAAAACCTCTGCAACATGGCAGTCTTCTGGCAATTCAAGCTTTTGTGCAGACATCTGGCATAACCAGGTGGATGGATGATGGCAGAGCAGTGAATGTGGTCTGTCTTGACTTCAGTAAGGCATTTAACACAGTCTCACACAGCATCCTCACAGCCAAACTGAGACAGTGTGGACTGGATAATAGGGTAGTGAGGTGGATGTTGAACTGGCTGCAGGATAGAAACCAGAGAGTAGTGGTCAATGGGACAGAGTCTAGTTGGAGGCCTGTATCTAGTGGA
>JAOXOE010000694.1:7307171-7329318 GCA_028565055.1 Phoeniculus purpureus
GAGGGGGCTGGGTCTCTTGAGCTTGGAGAAGAGGAGACTGAGGGGTGACCTCATTAATGTCTATAAATATGTGAGGGGTGGATGTCATCTGGTGATAGGACAAGGAGCAATGGGTGCAAGCTGGAACATAGGAGATTCTATACAAATATGAGAGAGAACTTCTTCACAGTGAGGGTAACGGAGCATTGGAACAGGCTGCCCACGGGGATTGTGGAGTCTCTTTCTATGGAGCCGTATAAAACCCGCCTGGGTATGTTCCTGTGCAACTTGGTCTAGGTGATCCTGCTGTGGCAGGGGGATTGGTCCCTTCCAATCCCTAATGATTCTATGATTATTTTCTCTAATTTTTTGTGGTTTGTTGTGCAAGTGTTTTGACAGAGGCAGTAGGTGCCTTTGAAACTGTTTTGTTTGTTTGTTCCATTGATATGGGTGAAGGACCTCATATTTTTGATGTCCTCGGGGTTCAGTGATGAGAAAGTCAGAATTTTGACTGAACTATAATCTCTTCTCCTCCACTCAATTTTTAGTTTATTTTTTTTCCATAGTCTTATTTGGCTGGTTTAGTGGCTCAACTGGTTTTTTTGGTATTTGTTTTTCCTCTTCAGAAAAATGAGTAGCTGATTATCGGTGCGCTTCACATTTTTCACTGCACCATGTTTTAATCTGTTTCGTACTTGCTACAAATAAGAATACAACCTTTGGCTTCATAAAGCAAGATATTTAATTTGTCATTCCCAGCTCCTACTGAGACTATGCCCTGCACAGAACCATTCTGCTAATGTTACAAGTAGCAGGATCACAGCAGAGTTTTCCCAGTCCTAACAACACATGTTCTAAAATTTGTTACTTGATGTGAAGTAGACTTGGCTGCAAACACAGAAATAGCTGATTTGTCATTGTATAATAATAAAGTTGCTGAGTGTGAAACTGAAGTTTAATCCAAAAATATATTATAATCATAGAGTTTAATTGAAATATGCATGTTAATCTTGGAACACTATTTGGGATAGCAGCTTTGGCTTTCATTTCAGCAGAATGTCCTTAACCCATCTCAAGGTCAGGTGTTCAGTCATCTGGGCTTCCCAGTGTGGGATACATCTACCTCCTGGAGGTCATTCATTGTATCTTAGACATTTGTTTTCAGGAGGTGCTTCTCCCTCTCCATGGATACCAATATCATGACTAAATCAGAAAAGATACTTAAATAGTTACATGGCATGTGACAGGATTCAAAGCCACCATTCCTAATATTAATTTAGGTTTATATATACTTCTTGTACTTATGTATGTACATACGGTTTTGTAAAGCATGGACTGCTTGTCATCTTGCCCACTGAAGTATTCAAGTGATTCAGGTGATGTTCAAGCAGTCTGGTGCTGTTTGAATGATTCCTGCTAGAGGCACTGCTCTTTAGCTGCAGAGTATGGTAACTCAGTCTAAGAGTTTGGTCAGCTGTCAGGGGACAAGAGCTCTATTTTTGGCATATGAAAAAGCAAGGAAGAAGAAATAATCAATATTTCAAAAGTTTTCAATAGGGATAGTTTCTGGTGAATTTGAATTGATATTGCTGTTCAGTTTTTCCTAGGAGTTTTAGCATTGCTCTTGGCTATTTTTTCTGTTCATGCCTCTATATATGTTTATTACCATTGAAATGCTCTTGAAATGTTTGAAGAGAGGGAATATTGGCTCAGGCAAAATGAAAAAAATGTTTAGTGCTATACCTGTTTTATATGGAAATAATCAGTTATTAATTCATAACTTTATTCTTTATACAGCCCACTAAAATAATAGATAAATAATAACATAGGTTTGTGTCATGTAGACAGTTTTTCCTACAGTTTCATTGTTCTTAATTTAAGTGCTGTTGTTTTATTTTAAACTATTAAAATTTGCTCTCCTAAGATTGAAAGGATTTGTCAACAAAACAAACGTGAGAGTGACTCAGTTTGAATGTGTGGTGAGGACATGTATTGTTCGTACGGTAATGAAGGATTTAATCTGACATGCTTCACTTTATGTCAAATCAGACTAAATCACTACCTTGTTCTGTCCTAGGTGTTTGTTGTGTACCCTCCTATCTCTTGCCTGCCCTGGCTATTTCACTTCATTCGCAAAGTAGGCAACATGTGGGCAAATGCTGCTCAGCAACAGTCAAAACTCCGGCATGTAGTTAACACTTTTGTAATCAGAAATCCAAAATACAGCATCATACAGCTATGAAGAAAAGTAGCTCCATCCTATCCAGCCCCAGTACATGATGCCATAACTCACTGTTTGTGGGACTGTTTTGAAGTCTTTATTTGGTTGCAGTACACAAACCCAACACATTTCATAGGTTCATTTTGTATATTAGGGAGAAAAGAAACAAGCAAGAAAATAAAATAAGGTTGAATGTGAAAAGTAAGTTTGCTTTGACATCTGATGTTGAAGTTCTTTGTTATTACTCTGAATGAAGATGGCTATTTGATCCTTTACTGAGGAAATTACGATTTTTAGATTTTGCAGTAAATATCCCACATGTTGTACAAAAACCATCATATTGTTTCATTGAGCATTTGTTGCATCTCCTTGAAATTACACTTTTGAGATGAGTTATTATCTTGTTTTGATGAAACATTTGGCTTCCTTGTTCTCAAGGCATTCTTTGAATTCTCTGCCAGCTTTGCATACTTACACTGAGGTACTGTTCATATATTTAATGTTTGTTTCTGACATTTCAAGAAACACTCTGAATATTGTCAAAGCCTTTTCATGCCTATTTGAGCTTTTGCACAACACCAAATTAAAATATCTATAAGATTTTACATATCTTATTCCTTCTTACTTTGATGTGAGGAAGTGTTGCCTTATAGAACATCTCTGCTTCCTGGAGACATCTGGGTGGGTAATTTACATACACAAAATAAAACTGATTAATATTTAGACAGAGGATATGTTTTATAACCTCTTTTTTTTTGCAAGAAGACGCTGTTTGTTTAGTATTTCTTGATATAATTCAATTTCTACTGTCAAATAAAATTACCTCAGTCATTTGCATACAAAGAGGCAAAGGATGCTTTTTGTGTGTGTGATGCTGTGAGTGTCACTTTGTCTCTTCATTTCCTGAGTCCAAGTGATCTTTGTGACTGAGAGAAATGTTTGCAGATGCAAAATTTCAACAACAGTAATTTCCATCACACAAAACTGAAACATGAGTAAATCATAGTTAAAAATTTGGCATTTTAAATACCTGCTAGGAAATTAAAGCTTTTATTTCTCTGGTATTTGTAACACAGCCATTACAATATTTTCTCTTAAGACACACTTCAGTTGCATGAACAATATGTGGTGGATGGAGGGTGATGCAAGATGATGTTGTTTTTCCCATGCAGAGTCATGAATAATAACATGATTTTTCACCTATTTTTAACAGCTACTGAGATCTTTCAGTTTTATATCTATGGCAAACTGATAACGATGATCATGTTGGGCTCTTATGCCCTTCTGTTCCCCTTTCATGTCTCCTCCATTTGCTCTAGATGTAAGAACTGTTTCAGTAATAATAGGCAACAATATTCTTCAAGCTTACACTCAGGCATTCACTGACTCTTCTTCACTTTTCATTTTAGTAACTTCTGTAGGTTTTGATTTGAATTCTTTTCAACATCATGAAACATCTATGTAGTGAAGGCAGCAAAAGATAAAGACACAGAAACAAGAATGGGGTATGTTCAGCTTTTTATGAAACAGGTGTTTTAATCATCTCAGTCTGCAATCTCTAGAAATATGAATTTTAACTTCCCTCTTGAGAAAAGAATCAGAAATTGTTCAACGCGTATGTTTTATTGATTGTCCCCAGCCTTTATCTGTTTTCTGTGTGACTGTTGCTTTATCTGGATCTAACTATAATATTTATTAAAAATACAGATAAGGAAAAATATTTCCAACCTAAACAGGCCAGCACTTGAAAACTGGCAGCAACTGGCATGAAAGACACCAACAGTGCTCCTTTCTTGGGATACCTGCTCAACTGCATGGAAATTTATTACTAAATTTACTAGCAAGTCTGAAAGAAACAAAATGATATTCCATATCTTGTGCTTGCGTAAATACTTTTTCTAAAAATAATTCTTTCATGCCTAGCAGGAGTCCTGACCCCGGAGTCATATACGTAAAGTGGTAGTTTTGAAAGGTGTTTTAGTAAGTTGAACCAAATTGGGGGATGATTGGAAAGGTAAATTGGTGGAATGTGATCAGAAAGCAGAAATATATGTATCAATGCATGTAAATAAAAGTAATCTCCCCCATGCTGCTGTGCAACAGTACAAATGCACAATTTACATGATGAAGACAGAATTGAGGCTGCTATTGAGATCCTGTAATGAAGGTATAGAAATGGAAAAGCACTGAAGAAGTCTGAATAGCAATAAACCTCCTTATTTGGTTCCTTAAGGGAAAATAATATCATTAAAGGGGGAGCAAATTTTTTTAAAAAATGGTGTATCATGAAGACACTGAAAGAGATGACTTACTAGACAGATGATTCTGTGTTTGGTAGATATGTTTGGATTTCTTTAGATAATCATCTGCCTTAAGAAAAAGCCAACAACAGTCACTTAAATTTTGTGAATGCAGTGACTGCTATTCAATGTTTTAACATACACTTTCACATTTAGGACTTGCTTATAAGCCTGGACCTTTGGTCTGTTTTGTGGTAAAGGTCTGAGATACAAAATATTATTATTAGTGAATATAGCTTTCTATCCCTTCAATTTTCTGTCTCAAGATTTAATTTCCTTGGGCTTCATTGTTGTTTCGTTTTGCTTTATAGATCCTTGCTTTCTCTAATTTACTTCTGCTACAAAAAAAATTAAATTCTGTTACTAAATGTGAATTTGTCCCAAACCTAAAGTGGATCTCCACTTATTTTCTAAATTTGACTGCTTTTCAGCAATGTCTTCATTAAAAAGTAAATGAGGGTGAAAATAATCAAAGTTGTGCATGCACTGACAGGCATAGTTCACAGCAGAGATATACTATGATTGCCATAAATACGCCTTCATCATCCCACATCTTTTGTTATGATCATTTAGTTGTGGTGCCCTAGTGTAATGATCTTAATAACACTCGTTTTTATGTAGTCTATGGTTGTTGCGTTGTTGTGCAGTAAATGACTGGTAGCCCATACTGAACAGTCAGGAGTTGTTCCTGTTTTACTGTCTTACAGGAATGCACACGAGCTGTTCAGTGCTCCCTTAGTTTGAAGGAGAAGCTCTTCTGCTTCCTGCTATATCAACTTAGGACCTCACTTTACCAGTCTTCCCATCCAACATCCTTGCTGTGACAAACACCCAAGGAAAATCTGGCATCTTCCTGTTCTTGGAAACAGTGAGTGGATGTTGCATACTATAACTGATCACTTTGCTTTTTTATGAATTCTTTAACTTTCGATTTTTGGAAGCTGAGGTATAATCATTGTAATTGTTGGCTATTAGAAGTGACTCAGCAGCTTAAATCAGTTGCAAACATCATGTCCAGAATCTTCAATTTACAAGCTTGAACTTGGTGTTTAAGCATTTCAGCTTTCTACTGCTGAGAGCTGTGATGGTTGTTCATTTGGCACATACTTAGAAATGTCAAGACTGTCCTTATCTAAGCAAATGGGAGAAGGCGTGAAGTTGTGATGCTCCACCATTGCAAGATCAGTGAAATGCACTGTTTTGCTTTTTGTGGTCATCTAACTCCCTTAGTTTAGTTAGGTGCTAATTTTATTTGGAGGCACTATAAATATTCTCTACTGAAATTAAAAAAATCCATTTTAGTCTTGAAGAGGCTTACAGTGTCTTTTTAGTGGAAATATTTCTGTTAGCTGATGCTAATACTGACTCAGCTAACAAGTACTCACAAAGAATGAGACAACCGATTCTATACAGAAGGGAATTGCTAGTATTAGTGTTAAGAGAATCTGATGCAAGCAAATACATATAAGAAAGGCTTTTCCTTTGTTAATTTGAACAAAGCAATCTCTTGGCAAATAGAGTATGAAGATTTAGAGCTGAAGAGTTCAATCTTGCCTTACTTCAAGCACTTATAAATATGCAGTATGCTACAAAGGCTGGAGCTGTAGAGACAAGGTGGTATTTTGTACCCTTTTCTCCTCATGTTACTGCACCTTGCTTAGCAGATAATTTATTGTGTTAGTTCTTAATAAATAATTGATGGAGAACTGATAATGCCAAATTTACTGAATATGTAGAGTGTTTTATTATAACATTAATATGCTATAAGTATGTTTTATTGGGCAATTAACATATGCCTCAAGGTGTGGTATGAGCTATGAGGCTGCTCATTGTGTGCTGTGTGGGGTTGGGATTAGCAGCCTGCTAAAACACATCCTGGAGGGGCTTAATGGTCTTATATAGTGAGAAAAGATGCCCTGTATAGAAATTGCACTGTGGTTTAGGTATGCAAGAGAACTTTAAATGAGGAAGCGTGACTTCTGGAAGTAGGCTAACAATAGCAATGTGGAGCTTTTATGTAAGTTAATTTATTCTGCTGTTGGGAGAAACTATCTTAGGGCTAAGGTGGTTTTCATTAATTACCAAGCTTTCCTGGAAAAGTTATAATAGTTATTTTATCTCCTTCATACTTTATTTACAAGGCCATGCTCAACACAAACCTGTTACCTCTGAGTACTTATCTTAATCAAGGTGTGAATATAGCCCAGAAAATATACATTGCAGTTAAAGATCTTTTAAAATTCTTAATCTGGTAAGAGTTTTAATTGTACAAGAGAACAGTGTTTTGGGGGAGTGTTGGATTGTCTGGTTTGGTGGGGTTTTTGGGTCTCTATGTTTTGTACTTACGCGATAGATGTTGCTCATTCTATATCTTTTGGAAAGGCTGACTTAGACAGTATCCCTTAACTATCATTAGTGTCTTCATTCCTTCTGTATTGTCTTATTTTCATTCCATGCACAACCCTTGAGTAGCTTTAGGCTCTCTAAGTAGAATAGTTGCAAGGGAAAATAGAAAACTGCAGCTTTCAAAGTCTGTCTACTCCTAGGTGAAACTGTCTTAACTGCATGCAAAGGGCAGAGAGCTCTGAATGCAAAAGGAGTCTGCAGTAGATCAGACCAACAGTCTAGCTGACCCTGGAGAAATCAGCAAAGACAACGGGCAATAGCAAATACTTGAAGAAAAAGTATATAAGCAGAGCAATCATATTGATATTTCTGTAGGTATGGCTCTTCCCATTTATGCCTGCACTGTAAGAACTTAACAAGGATATTATATTCAGATGATTTTTCTTCTGGAGTTCTCTTCCATTTGTCTAACAGTTTTTTAATCATTTTACCTATTAACATCTAACATATGTCCTTTTGGAATATATGCCATCATTTTAATTCTGAATTCTTGGGGAAAAGTTTGATTTGGTTCTCTGTTCTTTATTTTGAAATAGTTGTTACATACTTGGACACACACAAACTGCACACCCTGTGTTATTGTGCTACCTGATGTAATGGATTACCAATTTGCATTCAGCAGACTGTGCTGCCACTCGGCAGGACCTGGACAGGCTAGAGAGTTGGACAGGGAAAATTTTAATGAAATATAACACAGGCAAGTGTAGAGTCTGGTGTCTGAGCAAGACCAACCCCAGGTACCAGTATAGGCTGGGGACTGACCTGTTGGAGAGCAGTGTAGGAGAAAGGGACCTGGGAGTCCTGGTGGCCAGCAGGATGAGCATGAGCCAGCAATGTGCTCTTGTGGCCCAGAGGGCCAACAGCATCCTGGGGTGGATCAGAAGGGGGGTGGTTAGCACTTCGAGAGAGGTTCTCCTTCCTCTCCACTCTTCCCTGGTGAGACCACAGTTCAAGAAGGACACAGAACTGCTGGAAAGAGTCCAGCGCAGAGCCACAAAGATGATGAAGGGAGTAGAACACCCCTTATGAGGAAAGGCTGAGGGAGCTGGGTCTCTTGATCTTGGAGAAGAGGAGACTGAGGGGTGACCTCATTAATGTTTATGAAGATGTGAGGAGTGGTTGTCAGGAGGATGCAGCCAGGCTCTTCTCAATGTCATCTGGTGATAGGACAAGGTGCAGTGGGTGTAAGCTGGAACATAGGAGGTTCCATGTGCATGTGAGAGGGAACTTCTTCACAGTGAGGGTGACGGAGCCCTGGAACAGGCTGCCCAGGGGGGTTGTGGAGTCTCCTTGAGACGTTTAAAACCTGCCTGGGTATGTTCCTGTGTGACTTGATCTAGGTGATCCTGCTGTGGCAGAGAGATTCAACTAGCTGATGTTCTGTGATTCTGTGACAGTAGTTTATTGGTCGGAAATAGTAAGTTTTATATTTACATTGGAAGCTGCCAAATGTGCTGCTATGGGAGACAAAATTGTCTGTCTGATTTGGGATTTAAATGGCCTTGGCAACATGATGGGATTTCTAAGGCATGCATGGTTTTTCTTGGTGTTATGGGTTCTGCTTGGAACATTCTTCTGCTTGTAGCTCACCAGCTGGTCCATAGATGGATCCTCCCAAGTAGTTTGATTCCTTTGTGTAAGTCTCATATTTCAGATTATTGAATGCTTCAGGCTTCCTTTTGAAGGCAGCAAACCCAAGTAGACCATTCTTCAAAATTGTATCTTTGTACAAATAGGATATGAAAGAAATTATCAACACTGCATGCAAAGACTGGTTTTCTTCAGTCAAAGAGCTGCTCCGTGGGACTTCTCAAGGAGCGCAGACTGTTAGGGAAATCAGGCTGCAGTGAGTTGGGTAACTCCTAGACATTTTGGTGTTTTATACCGGCCATGTTACTTAACCCTCAATTTATATAGCATTTTGGGTTTGTCTCAGAGAGCTGTGTAATGTTTGCCATATTTTCCTAATCTTTTCCCCAGACACACAGAGTTTGTAAAACTGGCAGCTGACTTAACTAGCAGTGGGGTAATGGCATCATAGACATACCCCGTGAAGTGTGTCCAGGTATTTTCAAAGGCACAATCTGTTTTAGGAATTAATTTTCCTTTGGGATAGTTTGTAGATTTTTAGTGTTATTTAATTACATGCACTTGTGTTGTAGATAATACTCTCTGGTCTCTGTAGCACCGTCTTGGGTGGGGGGGAATGTACTAGATGATCTTTCGAGGTCCCTTCCAATCCCTGATGATTCTATGATTCTGTGATCCTGTGTATGAGAATTAGATGTGCTGCTTGGAGGAAGAATTTAATATCCTTCTCCCAAATTCACTTTTGTGTTTTCCTGTTCCTTACTTTTGTTTCTTTTATCTCACCTGTTGTGACACTTTCGTTATACCTTCTTTGCTCTTCTTTGCTGTCGTATCCATTTGATTGTTTTCTGATTTTTGCTGAATTTTGCTTCATCTGGTAAAACCATACTGCTTTGGCCTTTCCCCCACTACACATCCATTTCTCCCTGTTCAATGTGTTTGCTTTCAAATGCCATTTAATAAAGTTCTGAACACTGCTTTAAGTGCTTGAGACAATAAATTTTCTTTACCTGCCAAAACAGCCCTCTCAGAGCAGAATGATAGAGATGAAAAGGATGTGCTCAGCTTTACAGCTGCTGGCCTTCAGCTCTGTACTGCTGCCTCTGCAGAACTCTGACCTGGACTGACCTTTGTGCAGATGACACCTCAAGTAGAGTGTAGAGGAGAAGGGATCTGCAAGAGGGGGTGGGACAATCCCATCATTTGCCAATGCATAAAGACTAGATGAGTTTACCTCCCTCTCATTACACAACATTTTTCCAAAGGTATTTTCTATTTAATAGTTACCAGTATTGAGATAGTGAACAACTAGGGAAATGCTTGAATTCAGAATATAGTTGTATAGATGAATATCTAATATAAAAAAAAGAACCCATCTGATAAGTCAGATTTTTCTTCAATACTAGATTGCATGTTTGTAAAAAAGTGTAAATTAGTGTACTAAAGTTCCTGAAGACACATAAAACATCTTTTAATTTTCTTCTCAGAGACGGAATCTTATGAATTCAGGTAAAATTGGAAGAATAACGTAGTTAAGAAATATGCAGTGCTGAGATCTCTGTTTCTTTTGCCTTTCAACAATCTTTTGTGAAATTACTCTCAAAATGGGTGCTTCTGTCTGTCCTTGAGTTTCTTCTTAGTCCACATCCAGGGAAATTTGATTCATCCCATAATCCAACCCTCCCCTAGGGTGACTTCATGCACTTCTGCTGCTGGTTTGCTTTGTGTCCTGGCAGGGGCAAAGGTTCAGGAAATAAATAGCGCCCAGGGCTTCCCCTCAACTGAGACATAGTTATGTCACTACTGTCCTTGCCCACCAGATGCATTTGAAGGGGTTTCCTGGCTGTGTATCCCTAGGAAACACTCTCCAAAATGCAGAAGGACTGAGAGCTGCTTGTAGGCTCAGAGCCAGCAATGAAAGATGTGTGCAGGGTCTCGCTGGGATGTGTGAATGTCACAGTGTATGCATCCAGCATGCAGCATGCCTTTTTTGGACTAAACTCACCAGCTTCTTCTGACAAGTTGGGGTCTGATGACACTGCTGCATCTCACTGGAGAAATATTCTGTGGAACAGTTTTGACCAGCTCTACCTATGAGGCAGAACTGAAAATGCAATTGTATCGGTAGACGTCATTTATTTGTTCAACAGCACCACTAACTCTGTTTTATATCGTGACTGCTGCAGAAAACACTGATAAAACTGAAAATCGTTATACATTTCCCTAATGTATTGTCCTGTAGTTTTCTGCTATAATTGCAGTGCCCCAAGGAACTCGTAGCCGATGGAGACATTTCTCCATAAGGCTGTTATCTGCTTAGGTGCTTACCTCTTCTCACTGACTTTGTTAGACTGCTAATTTAAACACTTTAATTAAATGTCTAAAATACAGTGCTGTGAATGTGTTGTGCACATGACAAGCTTGATGAGGTCTTATTTCCACATCTGCCAATTCAGCTGACATTTTGTGATTCTTACCTGGTTTAGTGGAGTCTGTGGGAAGAAACATAAGATCACTGGGAACCTGCTCTGTAAACTTTTGAGGGCAAATGAAAATAGTGTTCAAAAGATGCTATTGTCTCAAACCTTCTTCCTATCTGGTTTTATACCTTCCTCTAAGGAACATGAAAAAACGAATAAGCTACAAATTCAATCTCTTCCTTATGTTCTTGTCACAGACATCCTGATGTGGCTTGTTTGCTATAGAATTGGAAAATTTGCAAATACAAGTAGCAGATCTGTGTGTACTCAAATATTCTGTTGACACAACAAAAAATACACATGTAACCTAAACAATGGCTCGTTCGCTATTGCGTCAAGGGAAGGAAATTCTTTGTATTAACAAGGTACATAATTTTACATCACAATAATAAGACAAAAAAACAGGTTCAGAATTGGCAGAATTATTTCAAATGTACTTGTGTGATGACAAACTACCCTGAACTGGTGCTCCTTTATAAGCTGAGCTAACCCTGTATCACTATCCATCTAAATGGAATTGAAATGTGAAAGTCAGAGCTCTAGGAAGATGAATACTTGGGGAATTTTGAGTAGACACTGAAAAGACGGAACATTTCCCAGAGTGTTACAGGCTGAACCAAAAGGCCACAGGAATCTTTATGCTTCATAACTGACGTTCAGTTTTTGAATATTTAAAAGTGGAAGTAATTTTTGTTCTGATACCAGGTGTGATTTTGTTAGGTACCATGCGTCAGAAGGACTTGGGGATGGATCCTGCTGTGGAACCACTGCTGTTGTTGGACCAATTGTCCAAGGCACAGGACCTGTTAATCACTCTGCATCCTTTCCTGGTTCCTGTGAAAGTCTTCGTGAACAGAGGATAAACAGAATATAAATGCTATCTCCAGAATCAGTTGGGTTTTTTTCTCACAATCCTGGAATGGATAGGAGAGGTAAAGGTCAGAGTCCGGGTCAAGCTGATCAACAATATCTTTGAACAATGATGGATTGATAGCCTAATACAGAGGCTACTATTTTTCCCCCTCTGTGCAAGTCATCCCTTTTAAACCTTTGTGTTTCTTTACCCAGATTATCAGACAGCTTCCCTTTTAGGTGCATTGATAGAAGAAAGTTGATCATTCATCCTGGCTTAACATCTCATTCAGATGGGTGTGCCAGCATGCCTGATACGTGTTTTGGATCCTTTCCCGAGTATGGAGGTGAAGACAGGCTGAGAGACAGAGAACGAGACAAAAAAGGGGCTAATTATTCTTCAGCGTCTATTCTTCTCTGAAAAACAATACACTGCGTTACAGGCACATAATGACACTGCCGATACGCAACATTTCTGCTCTGATTAATTCACAGCATGGATGAGGTAATTCTGTATTGCAGGATGTCTTAAAGAATGGGTCTGAGCATTTGGCAGAGCTGTTACAGAACATTTTTCACTCTTACTAGACCATATGCAAGTAGACAGTTTGCATCAGGCCCCCAGTGCCTACTTCTGAATGACTGCTTAAATAGGGAATATTTTCGTGAAATCAAAAAGCTTTCTGATAGCATTTCACGCCCCATTAGAAACTTGAGGACCAATCACTAGTAAGGTTATACCAAATGTGTACTTGGTCACGTTCTTTTTCCTCACTGTGCAAACATCTCCAGCCTTCACGCATTATGAACGTTACAGCGTATGGTGTGTGAATCAATCCTGTCTGTGCAGACACAGCAGAATTAAAGACATAATGATGTGAGAGTCAAGTGTCAATGCGTAATCCGTATCTGACAACGCACTGCAGAGTGCTATCCAGCGGTCTTCCATGGCAGAGAGGTCCTCACGTGCTCAGGAAATTCATCTGCATCGCCTCATTGTATTTCTGCTTAGGTGGCAAGCTCATGATTTAGGGTGAATGAAATGCTATTCAAAGGCATTGCTGTAGTGGAAAATAAGGACAATACAGTTCTGTGCTACCCTCTTGAGAGCTTTTAGCCCCCAAAACCCATCTAGTGGAGATTTTCAGCTCTAGCTCAACCAATCCACCTACAGCCAAGATCTGAACTCCCTGGGCACTGTAATTTGGTGTTGCCAAGCTACAGAACGGAATAGAATATTTCAGTTTGAAGACACCTACAACAACCACCTAGGTCCAACTGCCTGACCCCTTCATGGCTGACCAAAAACTACGACATCTTAAAGGCATTGTCCAAATGCAGCTTAACCAGACATGAAAGGGGCATCTGCCACATCTCTTGGTTGGCCTGTTCCAGTCTTTGAATACCTTCTTGGTAAATAAATATTTCCTAATTATAATAAGACACATTATTAAAAAGTATCAAAATTAGAGTCAATGAAAAAGTTGTTAGTTTAGGTCTCAAATTGTAGAAGTATCTGAGAAAAGCAGACCAGATTGTCCTCTGTGAATAGGTATGAAGACAAACTGAACTGTTCATAGGGGTGATAGAATGTGCTGTTCACAGATGTGATAGAGTCACTTTAAGTGATACTTAAGGCCCATAAGTACTGGAGATATGCCTTGGGAATAGACTGATAGTCGTCGGTGTTCTTAGAGTGGATTTGCACTGTCTGCATTGATCTGATCTTATGTGAATTTACCCTTTTGGGAGAGCTAGCTTTATGGGGTACAACCTGGCTCCTAGCTTTGTGCAAACTTGTATTAAAGAAATATCTCTCTCCTGTGTGTTTTGCCTTGCATGCCAGGTCAAGAATCTGTTTATCAGGATGGCAATGTTGTTCAAAAACTTACTGTAAAACGAGTAAACAGCCTCACATCTCCATCCTGCAAATGCTGGCATTGGAACCTGGTGGAATCAAAGGGGCTACCCCAAGTGAGGACATGCAGTTGGCTCTCTTGGTGGTCACTGCAATGTAAAGCAAAGAAGAAAGCTCAGTTCACGTGAGCATGTTTAAATACTGCAAAACGTAGGACCATCTGATTGTCAGCACATTTAAATCAACCTCTTGCACGGAAAGCTAGTGGAGCTGTTCCAATGTACACCTCAGCTTTGATCCCCCGAGTAGTCATTAAGATAAGGAACCAGGGCTTTGTCTCCCTCTAGGAGGCGGTGTGAACAGGTGCTGATTTTGACTCAAAAGATTCCGTTGGGGCTGAGTGCACTTTGTGAGCCTCTCTGAATTTGAATTTCATCCAAAGGGCTTTTTGTTTCCCAACTTCACTTTTCTGAATGAGTGCGTCTGTGTTACCGTGCTTATGATTCCTTGCTGTTCCAGATTCACAGTAACAAGGATCTGTTCTGACTCAGCGTGTTGTGACAGTATCGTGTAATTACTGTTTTGTCTCTCCTGAATCTCTCAATTTACAAGGGAAACGCTAACACATGTGGTGAAACTTCTACTGCAGTATTCTTCTGGTGATTTTTGGTTTTGTCCTTACAGATGAGGCTCGTGCTGCTCAGGTGATGAATTTTAAGCAGATTCAGCGCAGGCTTGCTCTGGAGCAGACGATTTGCGTTCTTTGTGCAGATGCAGGCTCAGAGGCACTGCTCAGTGTAGTGGGAGATGTCTTTCTAAACGAATAGGTAATCACTATCGGTGCACAGCTAGATAATAGCTAACTACTTGTATAACAGGTAGAATAATTTCAAATGAAATGGCTATTGCTGGCTACCTGCAGTCAGTTTTAAAATATCTAATTCTAGGTTTACAACTTCAGCCACAGGAGGTGGCATAGCTGTTTGTTTCAGTATGCACCAGTGGTAGCTGGATCCACTGAAGGCATAGCAAGAAATGTGCTCTAGGGTTTGTTATTCACCTAGGTTAAAGCTTGCCTCACCTTGAGATTGTAGGAAGGAGGAATGGGAACAGTAACATGGCAGAGAAAGAGCAGAGCACAGTGCTCCAAGCCTGGACATGCACTAGTTTTCACAGATAGGAATGCCACCACGTTTGATCTCCTGTGGCCTCTGTTGAGGGAAAATTCCCCATCTGGGTTCCCAACACTTCTGAGACAGGAATCTCGTTTCTTCTGGGAGTTATTTGTAAGCAGAAATTGTCAGCTGTGTGGTTTTGGGGGATGGATAGCCTCAAACTGTTGGTATCCTTCCTACTAGTGAGAGGATTTAAATCTGAGCCTCCATCTCAGCCCCCTTGGAATAGTGCTTCATATGTCTTTAGCCTCTGAAATAAAATTCTCATCAACATGAGGAGCATGGATGAGCAACAGTTATTTGAAGAAATTCCTAGGTAAAGGTAGTGGTATTAATTTTCTGTCACTGTAGCAAATATTTATGTCTTGCAAAAGGTTGTGTCTATTCTGGGAGATAGAGCACAGTGTTCAACGTCTGTTTAGCTCATTGAACTACTCTGATTTAAACACCGCACACCCTTTACATGTCACCGGTTCTAGGGCATGCTAAAGACACATTGCTCTATCTGCCCTGGATTTGGAAGCAATTGGCACATTTGGACACCCTGCACAGGTTGAAATAATGTTCACAGCAAAACATGAAACATCAGAATAGGACCCTGATGTGATTATAAATGTGTTCGTGCCTTATACTGTCCTTCTGTGTGTGACCAGCAAACAAAGTCTGGAGGATGATCAGAGGGCTGGAGCACCTCTGCTATGAGGACAGACTGAGAGAGTTGGGTCTGTTCAGGCTGGAGAAGAGGAGGCTCCGAGGTCACCTTCTTGTGGCCTTCCAGTATCTGAAGGCTCCTACAGAAGAGCTGGGGAGGGACTTTTTAGGATATCAGGTAGCAACAGGACTAGGGGCAATGGAGCAAAGCTAGAGATAGATAGATTTAGACTGGATGTGAAGAGGAAGTTCTTCACTGTGGAATGGGTTGCCCAGGGAGGTGGTTGAGGCCCCATCCCTGGAGGTGTTTAAGGCCAGGCTGGATGAGGCTCTGGCCAGCTGTATCTAGGGTGGGGTGTCCCTGCCCATGTTGGAACTGGATGATCCTGTGGTCCCTTCCAGCTCTGACTGATTCTATGATTCTATAGTGACTTATGGTGGGGAAGGTCCTTTCATCTTAATGCCTGTGTTGCAGGTGCTTAGAACTTCTAGAAAACAGTGTGGAAGTGTTCCTGTGTGACTTGGTCTGGGTGATCCTGCTGTGGCAGGGGGGTTGGACTAGGTGATCTTTCGAGGTCCCTTCCAATCCCTAATGATTCTCTGATTCTATGAACCATTGCTGTACACCTGTGAGAGCAGGTTTGGTGAGAGAAACTCTGTAAGAGTGACCTCTAGACCCTGTGACAGGTGTCAGTGTCTAGCTGGCAAGTGGGATCGGTAAGGGACTTACAAAACAATAAATACTACTTCCGCAGCAGCTAAAGTGGGTACACTTTCATATGTGGGCCTCGTCCTGTGGGCTTTCTGAGCAGTGTACATCTGGAGATACTGAGCAACTCTACTCATTGTCTTCAGCAACTAGCAGAAAGGGGCTGTCACTGTCTGAGGAGGTGGCTGCTGCTAGCTTGCATGAGGCAAGAAAGAGTAATATTAAACGGGAAAGGAAAATGACAGCAGAGGCGGTTGAGGGACATTGAAAGGACCAGATCCACACCCCTGCCCACAAATAAATAATGCTTGCAAATCGGTTTGATGTATGTTCTGTACCCTTCTTGGATTTTTTCCCTACACTTCCCTGTGTGAAAATGAACGTGAATCCTCACTTCGTAACGCAAAGCTGTGAGGACACTTTAGCTTGGATGAAGTCTAGTTGCAAGTGAATACAAAACACGCACGAGGGACAGTTACCCTTTAATCTCTGTTAAATCCCAAAGTTCAAAAATAAAAAATATTAATCATTATCTTCTCAATTGCGTGTGATAAAATGCAGCACTCACTGATTATGGGGAAATCATTTTATGAGTTGCCACTGGGAAAGTAGTGCTTAAGGTTATTAAATTGAGGATGTCTAGAATGAAAAGGTTCTTTTCTGCACAAAACCCCTTGAGGAATGTCAGAAAAAAAGACCTGGAAAACCCACAGTATTTTTCTTGCATTCATCTGCTCGTCTTTCATTTGGTGTCATAGAAGGCTGTGCAGAAGTGGTATCTGATTAACTGGTCCTCCTGGGAAAAAAAGGCTGGGCTCTTAGAGGGCTAGTCCCTTCCATATGATCTCATAGTGTGAACATCTCTGCTGTGCTTCCATGAGCAACTTCCCAAGTTTGAGCAGTAAGGTACCCTGCCAATAGTTTTCTTTCATTAATAAAGATTATTGCCATTAATGTGATCGTGAATTAAGATGACATTAATTCTCGTGACAATGCAAGTAGATTCAAAATGAAGCTTTGTCCAAAGAAGATGTGATGAAGAGTCATTGTAGGGATCCATACTGACTGTGCCCCCTCCCTCTCCAATTCTGTATCAGATTTACCAAAAATAAAATAGCATTTTCCTGTCCTAGCCTCCAGATTCTCTGTGGATTCTGAGACTCAGGGGGGGTTTCTTTCCTCTCACTCGTCATCATTATAAGTAGTCAAATCATGCCCTTGGGTCACTGTGTGCAACCCTGTTACCTTCAAAGTGAATCCAGTGATGTACAGCCTCATTAGATGTGAGGGAGTTTGCATAGGCTTCTCCAAAGGCACAATAGGAAGGTAATGGAGTTACAGAATATTAAATCAGCTGCCGACTGTCTTTCTGCAGATGCTGGGAAAGACCCAGCTATACTGGCAAAGCCTTGGTTGAGCTTTCAAAGGGGAAGAAAATACTTAAGAGAAAATTATGTTAGGAAGTAAATGGGACAGAGTAATTATGTGGGTTTGGCCCATTTTTACAGCCCATTTGAAGCTGATTCACTTTTCTGACCGGCGTGTCTATTAACATAAGGTTTCAGTTAAATAAGTATTATAGTTAGTAGAGTTTCTAGTGATTTCCTTTTGCATGGTTCACCTTTTATATGTCCCAATTACAGACGGTGTTTTGAAACACGGTATCCCAAATAATTCAGGCGTGAGATTGAAGAGCTATTCAGAAGCACTAAGCAAAAGTAAACATCAGGTATCACATCACAGTCAGATGAAAATGAAGAATATATTAAAGCCAGCTTATTGCTTATTTTTAATAAGATATCTAATTAGTTTTTCTTACATTATGCCAACATTACCATAGGAAATCAAATGCTTCATCACCTTATGTGTCGTTTTAAAAAGTGCCATTTTTTTGCATTATCTTTTTAAACCTTTTCTGAAAGGTAAATGCTCAGTAAGTTCTTCAAGCTTGCAGTGCTTGAAGTATTTTTGGGTTTCCATTCTGTGCTATACCATCTACTTTTTCTCTGACTAAATGGTAAGTTCTTTGGTTTGTCTCCTCTGGATTGTGCCGTGCATGGTGCAGGGAGACTGGAGGCTAAGCTGGAGCAGTAAGGTAACACTCACCTTCACTCCAGAGTGAACTTTGGTCTCCACCACAGTTTTGAAAATTTAAAGTGTTAATAAACACTTAAGCACCTTTAAATTTTAGTAAATGATCACATTTATTCAATATCGTCTATTTTCTGAGTAGAATTTATATACACTTATCAATTTATTGTTGTCCATTTTTTAACGGTGAGATGCAAAATATGGTATGAAGAAATTACAGTAATAGCTTGATAGCTGTGTCTTAGATTCAGGCCATGTTTCAAGTTTAAAGTATGAAAAGAGCTACTAAGGGTTATCCTTCTCTTTTGTGAGAACAGAATAAATACTGGTTTGGTTTAGTAAAACTTGTCTCAGGCTGAAGATTTTGCATCAAACTGAAAGAATTTCTCCAGATGGCTCCATAAATTAAAATATGTCCTCAGTGTTGAGCATCAGAAGACAGACTGTACATAGCATATGACCATAAAAAGGTCACTAGACCCAAATGAAAGTGTAGAAACATCAATTGTTCCCATTCACTGGTCATATGTAATTGGTCTGGCTCACCTGAACTAGAACACATTTGTTATTGTACTGCATAATCAAAGTTCTTTACATTTTGCTGCTTTTCAGTGGCAATTATCTTTCTTTTAACACACGTATGAAAAGAACCTTCTCAAAAAATTAATATGCAGTTGAAAAATTAGTATAGTTAAGAAAAAGTTCCTAAAAGAGGAATAAAACTTCAAGTATGAAAATGTTTGGTTCCAGATTACTTGTTGATGAACGCCTGTGAATTCCGTGAGACAGAAGAAATTCTGGTTTTGTCTCTTGTGGGTGCATTTGATTTTCTCTTTAATTTTAACAGTCAGGCATATTGGGCAGTCAGTGTCCTGAACAAAATCATTATAACACAGGTCTAGCGCTAATTTTGGCTGAGAAATTTAGCATTAAAATGACACGTAAGGACAGCAATAAACAGTATAAACAGTAATTCCCTTGAGTAAATTGAAATGTCGTAAAAGGAATGAAGTCTAAATGTTTTTGTGTGCAGCAGCGCTATGTTCTATTACACAATGGGCCATTAACAGGAAGTTTTATGTTTTCTGTGCCGTATCGTATCTTTTTGGAGCTGCGTATCTTCATTGAGGTGCTGGAGTGGGTCCAAGGAAGGGCAACAAGATTAGTGAAGAGTCTGGAAATACAAATCTTATGGCGAGTTGCTGATGAAGCTGAGGCTTTTTAGTCTGAAGAAAAGGGGGCTTGAGGGGACACCATATCCCTGTCTACAGTTACTTGAAAGGAGGTTGCAGAGAGGTGGATGTTGGTCTCTTCTGACAAGTAACAAGTGATAGGACAGGAGGAAATGGCCTCATGTTGCACTAGGGGAGGTTTAGATTAGATATTAGGAAAAATCTCTTTATTGGAAGGGTCTTCAGGTTGTGGAACAGGCTGCCCAGGGAGGTGGCTGAACTGCCATCCCTGGAAGCGTGTAAAAGTCATGCAGATATGGAGCTTAGGGACATGCTTGAGTGCTGGGCTTGGTACGGTTAGGTTAATGGCTGGACTTGATGCATCATCTTGAAGGTATTTTCCAACCTAAACAATTTTGTGATTCTATGATCTTCTCTTAGAAGGAAGATTACAGAGCTCCTTCTCTGGACCTTGCTCAGTCGTCTTTTTCTCTTTTCTTTCCAGCAGATAATGGTGAGAATTTACACTTTTCTGTGGTTCCCCTTGCACAGCAGAGAGACAAAAATGCATGTGAGACATGAAATTGTACAAATCAGAACGGCTGAAACATTCACATCTTTGTTTTCCTTTTGGCTTTTAAATCTTCTCACGCTTTGGTTTTCCTCTTAGAAAAACAGGTTTCTTCCTTTCTTCTCCCCATTCCTTTTGAACCTAAATGCTCCTCAAACATATGGCAGGGGCTCTCTTATACGTTGTGCCTAGACAAAAAGGATTAAAGTAAAACATGATGTAATGCACTTTGGGAAAACAGAAGACAGAGTCCTTACAAATTCAATGTCTAAATATTCTAAGGCTAAAGGTCTCATTTGCAGGAGGGATGCAATGCCAGTGAGTGACACTGAGATTTAGGCTCCGAGATACAATTCTTCGGGGCCTTACCAGCCCACGGTAACCCTGCTTGCTCCTCAGCACACCTCTGGACTGCCTTGCACTTTAAGATTAGGACAGTCAATGTTCCCTCTTTGAATCTGGCTTTCAAAGGCAGGTGAGGCTGGTCAGCATTACCTGTTAGTGACAGCTTTTAAGGGTGAGGGACATAGGCTGGGCTTTAACCACGGGACCAAGAGCTCTTCATCCAAGTCAAATAACCCAGGTTATTTAGGTCTTTTGTAGAAGCAGACTTTGGGAATCTTGTACATGTTGAACAGAATAGATTGACTAGTCTATCATATAAATCTTAGCACATGATCACAGATAAACCAGAACAAGCCATTGATCCTCTATCATTGCAATGTTCCTCTGTTGAGATGCAGGAAGATCTGGAATGAAACTCTGAAAATATTATCCTCTTCTAAAAGGAACTTCAAAGATTGGAGGAAGCTCAGGTGTGTTCCTGTGGAAGCAAGTGGTTGAGGGGAATGGCAGTGTGTTGCATCTTTCTCCAAAACCTGACCATGAAACTGAGTGTGACTATCTCTGACTCATTTCAGGCCTTGCTGTTCTCACTGTGTGAGAAACAGCTAGTAAATGGCACCCTGTGCACGCTGTCCCCTCCACCCTCTGCTTTTTCAGCCCTATCCTTTCTGACCGTGAATGAGGAAGTCCTGCACTCAAGATGACGGTCATGCTCCTATCAGAAGCTTGGCTATTATTTGCACAAGTTTCTCCCTGAGGTCTTATTCCACCTACTTTCTCTGATACCACTGCAGGCTTTTTTTAAAAGCAGTTTTTCCTGTGAATGTGAATTAATGACCTGTGCCTGCTGAGCCCATTTCCAGAGGAGACTAAGCTGCACTGAACAAAGCACACTGCTTTAAGCTGGATCAATGAAAGAAACCACTGCAGCTGGTCCCGGTGAACCATGGCTGACGCGTCATCGCTCTTTTAGCAAAAAGCTTGACGGGAAATCTCACCTTCTGAACAATCTGTAATTTTTTCTTTTTCAGGAGCATGGCTGCATTCTCCAACTTAGACCTAAATTAAAAATCTTGTAAGTTACTATAATTTTAAATGACTGTGCTAATGGCAGTGACGGGTTATAGAGTTACTGGTATCTGCAGGTATCTCAGATTAAAGATTATAATATTACAAAAGTGTATGCAGTCATTAATGTGACTTCAAAGTGTAAAGCTTTTCCAGTCTAATTGACTGTATTACAGCATGATAAGTAATTTTGACTAATTAAGTATCTCTACTCTTTTGCAAGTAAAAACTTTAATTAACTGATATTTACTTTTATTAGAATAAGATAAATACCTCAGTTTCCAAGAAAAATCTTTAATAAGAGTAGCATCCAAATTTCAATTGAAGCAATGCAGTGCAGGGACATCAGGAGCCGTTTTGGAGAACCAAAACGCATTCAGTCAGTATTTACGTAAGGAGAACTATTAATCTGGTAACATGAATTTAATCAAATATTGTAAGTGTAATAGTTTGACAGCACTTTTATCCAGAATTTAGGGTGTAGAAAAAGAAAGTAACTTTATTGTTGTCTGTTTGTACAGCACACAGTGTGTGACAGGTCTAAGCTTTAAGGTTCACCTTCCCTTAGGATGAGGGGAAATGGCCTCAAGTTGCATCAGAGTAGGTTTAGATTGGATGTTAGAAGGAAGTTCTTTACTGAGAGGGTGGTTAGATACTGGAATGGATTGCCCAGGGAGGT
>JAOXOE010000694.1:7334285-7372869 GCA_028565055.1 Phoeniculus purpureus
TAAAAAAGCTATAGGGATTAATCTGTGTTATCTCCATTTAATTTTAAATTTTTTATATCTATTAACACTTGTCATTATTTCTAAGTGACACTGTTGCTACTGGATCAATTCTGGTTTGAAAGCGATAATTCAATTGTGCAGATCAATATGAGGAGATTTGTCAAATCTAGGCTATTGGCAGGAAACTATATTTAGAAGTAGCCTATAATCTTGTAAGCTACCATTGTGCATATGGTTTGTCACATTTACTTGCTATGATTTTCTGTGTAAGAGATATTGGGAAACAAATGTAAGCTATCAATCTGCAATCACTGTAGAAGTTCTTTGTCATCAGTATTGAGCTCTATATTATCTCTTCTTCAAAGGATGCTGGATCCCATTTCATTTTCACAAACTCAGGCTTGAAAAATTCTTTAGGTGTGGTCAGAACAACTTTCTTATTTTTATCAGTTCCAGCTGTTTTAATGTCCATCTCTGCAGGTTTTCTTGAAGACTCTGTGAAACTTCATTAATGAAAACTTTTTCTACAAAATTCTTTTAGTAAGAGTATATGGTGCACTCATACTTCACTCTAAAAATGTATATACACACACCACAGTGTTTTTTTACAACTTATTCTGGTATGTGTAAGTCCACCTGTAAGTGTCTATCTTCTGTCCACTGCATATAACCATTAAAGGGTGGTTGTCCTTGAGTCACTCTGCTGTTACTCCCATTCTGACCTTTACTATTAGAAATAGAAAAGAGCTAATTGGACTAAGCAGAACCATCTGCAAATGAACCAGACACAATGACAAGAGAGAAATGAGGCTATGTTACCTGAATCTAAAAATAGTTCCTGTTCCTGCAAAAGTAGGAGAGGTGGGAATAGGATGGTTTGAGAGTGTGTGACTTGTTCAGCTTTAGACTGGTAGAGCTGTTGAGCAGATGTGCCTTCAGTTACACTGTCTGAGCATCTTACAAAAATACAGCAAAATTCAGGAAGGTTTTATTCAACAAGTGTCAAGAATTCTTAATCGTGTATCTGGATGGCTGTATATACGTTTTTTTCCAAAACTGTATTCAAAAATGCTAAATATCACCTCAGCACTAAAGTAGGCTGAAAAGAAAGACAGGGCTAAGGATACCTGAGAGAAAGACACCAGAAACCATTAGAAGTTAATGTTAGGGGCAGTAACAAAACAATAATGTGATGGTAGTTGGGTTGTGCTGCAGCATAATACTTGTGTCTGCTTTACTACAAGGTTTGTTACTTAGTGTGATTCTGCACAGCTGGTTTTCTTCCTGAAAGCTGGGAGAATAAGACTGAGCTATCAGGCTTCCAATACTACAGTACAGAGATTTATTTTCAAAAGAATCTGTAATGTCTCTTCTGTTTCAGAGGTTTTTTTCTTGTTACTGGAATTTGTAATTTTCTTAACATGTCAGTTTACAGGTTTTTGGGTGGTTTATTTGTACACAGTGAGCAGTTAATCAGATCTGTTGGCTTAAAACTTCAACTTTTTTTTATGGTTCATCTTACCTCAAAGGTACAGTTCTGTATGTTAATGAAACATCAGGTTAATGGACTTTGGCAACCTGTAAATTACATCTCTAAAACTACTTTAAACTTAACTAAAATGCATTATATGTACTTCTTTTTAAAAAGTTCTGTTAAAAGGTAAGGAACATGATGAAATAACAGTTGTGTATTTGAAATGTTCATTGTATTTGTGATACTTTATGCATGGTTTTCTACTTCGATAAGCTACAGGCAACTCACTTATACCAAACAGAGAGTCAATCATCATTATATGTCAGAGCACCCATTCCTTATGTTCCCCTGGTACTTGGTCCCATGATGAAAACTAAAAGAAAAATTAAACAAACTCCTTAGCTAATCCTATATAGTAGAATCTTCAGAACTTATTGTTTCTTTCATATTAGTAGACTCCATCACTCCTTAAAAGAAGTTTAGTAGGGATATGGTTTAGTCTAGAACTTATCAGTGTCGGGTTAATGATTGGACTCAATGAGCTTGAAGGTCTTTTCCAACCCAAGCAATTCTGTGATTCTTATTCATTAATCTGAATTAAATTTTTTACTTTAACAGTTTCTGTATCTTAGTAATAATAAGATATATTCATGTTTTGCTAAGATGTACCATTGCTTTGCAGGCTATTTCAAAAGTTAAATGAATAGCACTGCCACACCACAAATCACCTCATCTAAGAGATTGTTCATATTTTTCGAGCTGGTACTTCCAGCTCGACCAGTAAAACCATATTTGAACCTAATCTAAGGAATACTAACAATCTGAGCTCAACTCCAGTTTCCTCCATGCACATAAAAATGTGGAAACTAGCAGTAAGCTCCTTTGCCTTTTGCCTGTGCAGGTTGCTGGTTCGAAATGATCAGAAGTGAATGATAGCCTACACTTTGCCATTTGTGAGGGCCAGGGTATAGGACAAAAAGAATCATTGGCAGCAAATAGAGCTGTGATAAATCATTCAAGATATGAGGCAACATCTGTGGAGATATTTGTAGCTTGATCAAAACCACTTGTGGTCTTCAGAACTGACCTTTGAGTATTGGGAGTGTGTTCTTCAAACCCAAGGGCACAGTGCCTGTTGCACTCGGACCTTCATCAGGTATTATCAGAGTACATCACCGATAGCCACATTTTTCTGTTTAAAATGTTGTGTATCTCTACTGGCACCTGCTGTGATCAGAGGAAACAGGATTATGTGTAATCCTAACTCCTGTGGTACAGACAATGAGTTTACACACCTCCTGGAGCTAGACTTACTTGCACTATGTCGAATTATGAAGAAGCCCAGGGGCTAATCAGTCATCAAACTCATGCAAGAACTAGGGAGAGAGGGAGAAAAGAAACAGCAAAAAAGATTTGTGCTGCTGTCATAGTGATAAGCCTGTGCAGGGTAACAGCTACATTCTTCTCCTAATAAAACAGACAGAGGGTAGAAGAGCTTTGTCTGTATTTTCTGCCAACAGCAAGTGCAGTTTTCCCAATAAAGGAACAACCTAAAGCATTTTTAGAGGAGAAGTTCAACTGATCTTTTCCTGAGGAAATTTTGTTTCCTGGTTGTTCACTCCTATTGTTACTTTGAGGTTTGTTGATAAGCAAATGCTTATCAACCTGTCTATCTTCTAATGAGCTAGCTTAGTTTAATCACATGATCTGTTGATGTATCAGTGTGATTTGTGGCAGCACAGTAAAAGGACATGTATACACTTCAAAGTAAAGAAATTTAGAAATTTAATAGGTAGATTGGGAGAAACATGATGCTTAAGACTACAGGGAAGTTGAAGCTGATGAGAAGTCTGTCACTTGGAGATGCTGCGCTCTGTCACCTTGAGATGCTGCTCTCTCTCACAATGTGTTTAATGGTAGCTGAATCTACAGAATTGGGCACTGAATGATTTATTCACTGGGTTGTTTTCTAATGAGACAGAAGAAAAGATCACAGATGAGAAAAGTAAAATATTCAATAGTTTTGTGATTGCTCCCTAGAAGATAATTAATAAAACATGGTGATTGCTCCCAATTTAGGTTAGAGATTTTTTTCCTAAGCTCTTTCAACCATTTAGTATGAAAAAGCAAAAATTAAACATTAAATAACTTTTTTTAACAAAAAAGTAAGATTAACATTCAAGCTCATTCAATTTTCTTATAGAGCAGAGAGGCTGTGAAACTTTTTTTAGTAGACAGTTTCTTATCTCTATTTCACTAAACCCAGGGATTGAGAAGAAAAAAGAATTCTTTTAGGAGAAAGATCTTCCAATAACCTTAATTTTTACTTCTCCTCTCTAAAAACTTATGAATTACAGTTTTGAGATATATATCAATCTATTCTGATGGGACTATCCACAGAAAGGAATCAGTAAGTGTCTTACTGGATCTGATTGTAGAATTCTCAATATAAAAGGTAGTTTGCACTAAGTGTTCCTTAATTCCAACATCCATAGCCCCACTTCCAGTGATCATCACCTTCACCCCGGGTAGTCAGCAAAGAAACTGAAGTGGTTCTGGGTTGTTGGGTTTTTAATATTTATTTTTTGTTCTTTCAAGAGGTATTAATTTTAAAGACCTTCCTGGTGGAATATCTGGCACAAGAAAAAACAGATGGAAAAAATATAGAGGCTTTTGTGATAATCATATTAGTATACACTGCTGTACAGTTTTTTTTCCTGTGCACTTATTGAAAGATGGGTATAGATATTGAAATTTTTATCAGGCATTACATTTCAGCTCTCATCCAAGTCATTTTTAATAAGCCCAATGTAATACTAATAAAACCAAGTTGCATTATATAAGCAAAACAGGCCTCTTCTGATTCTTGCAATAGGCAATGGAGATTTTATCACAACCCTACTTAGCAAAATGATAAAAATTAAATTGGCTTTTTTTAAAGGTTCTTTTTTGCCTAAATTCTGTGTGCAATTCCCAGCTGTTAATGTTGATGAAATGCATTAGAGATGAAGAATTGAGGAGGAGCAGCTGCACCATTGCCCCAGATAATTCATTGAACGTGTACTTCCAGAGAAGTTTTCTGTGACAGCAAAGGCAGCAGCTCCTCAGGAGCTGATGCAAAACCATAGAACAGTGTGTGCTCAAGCAGTCACACATCAGCACCAGGAATTCAAACTAATTAACTGCATTTGTTGAATAACAGTAAATCAGATCCCACCACAAACATTGTTCTGCCTACCTTACTGCTGCAAATGCAGCACTAAATTCAGCAAATGTTGGGCCAGAAATTCCTTACCAGCTCATTTATGTTTCATTCCTCAGGCTCTTCTGTCATCCTGAATGCCTTTTCTATGTGAATAAGGTGAAGAACTAACTTATCAGTATTTTTGTGAGGATTTACAAGCTTTCTCAGAATCCCCTCCATTTTTTGAAATGCCAACTTGGTATTTCACTCTGCACAGCTAATCATCCATCTGCATTCTGTCACAGAGACAGCTTTCAGCAAAGGTGTGTGATTGCTGGGGGAGAAGAAAAGGAAGAAAATGCCTTTTATGTCAATCTTGTAGCTCCAAGTATGATAGCTTGTTCAGTCTTGCACAGTTCAGTCAGGTCATGCTCACTAATCTTAGCTGGAAACTCAGACAAACCGAAAACCAATCCACCAGGATGCATGTCCTGGAGGTTTTTAATGTCTCGTTCTCTTCTGGATCCTTCCCTTCAGAAAAGCATTTGGAAAATACTTCAGCTGTACAAGACTATTATGTTCTGTGTTAGATGCACTAGTGAACACGCTAGAGACACTAATTTTATACAGGATTTGGCAATGCATGGCATATAACTAGGGGTGAAACAGTTTAGTCTGATAGCTTTGATTTAAACAGCTTCTTTATAGCTAATGGTCTGGCAGATTACAGAGTAACTTTAGAAAGCCTGAAGGTGCACAAGCAAGGGAATGTTTGGGTTGCACATTGGTCACTTCCATTGCTGCTATTTCTCAAAATCCCCATGTCTGCTTTCCATAAGGTGTATTTAAATGTAAGAGCTCAAGACTGGAATGATGATGGTCTGGCCAAACATGAGCACATTCAGAATCTGACATGTCAGATCAGTTATTTCCGTACTGCTCTCTTCGACAGCTTGTGCTGTCATCTGTCACCACTATGGCTGCTTTACAGACTGTGCACACTAGGAATAAATTTTGCCCTTAAATGATGTTCATATCTCCATGATCAAACAATTGTGCATAAAAATATTTAAAGAAGTTATATAAATGAGAGGATAAATTATGTGTGAGTGGTGAGCGAGGTGAATGGGTGAAAGGGTACAAAGGGGAAGCTTTTGAGGATATTCTGCAACATGAGCCAGGTTCTGTTAGTGATGGCATCTAGAAACAGCAGTACTTTATTAAGTTACTGTCAGAGGTTGTGAAATTACTAACATCACAACCACGTTTCCAACTTTTATATGTTATTAGGGAAGGCTCATAACTGCAGTGGAGTCTGTTTGCAAGGAAGCAAGGAGGGTGAATTTTTCTGAAAAACAGATCAGTTGGATGAGATCATATGGAGGAGACTAGATTATTTTGGTTTTGTTAGATTGTACAAGTATAAATGGCTGAAATGAACATTTCTGGAGAAAGGAGAGCTAGTATAGAAAAACAGACTGACAGATAACTGGTGTCACGCTTTGCTAGGGAACAAATTATTCAAGCTTTTGGATATTATCTATCCTCCTGACAGTTTGTTCCATACCTGGTTTTTGTTTTCTTTTTATTTCTCTGAGAACCTTCTGAGCCATCAGGCTGAAATTTGTTCATGTAGTGAAGTTTGGTACCTGGCCAGTCAGCAAGGTGTTTAGGTATCGTTAGTTATGGCAGGCTCTTGTCTTCCTGTGTTAGCTGCTTGAGAAAAGCACGATTTCCCTTAAAAACGTATAACTGCTCCATTGCCATGCAGTAAGATACTAGTAATTGGTGCCCATACAGACAGCAAGTTCACAAGCAGCTAAGTTTATAAACAGTACTGAAAACTAACAAAAGTAAATGATAAATTTATTTATAAGTAGACTGTATTGCCTCAGAAAGTGTCTTGTGTACAATATGCCTTTAAAACTGCCATGTCTGATCCTAATATTTTGTTTAGGTTGTTGGCTAACACACTAAGATATCACTAAAGTAAATAAAGATATTTAAAGTGATTGTCCAATAGCATTCCTTGCACTTGGCAGCTCTTCAGTGTCACTGAAAATCAGGAGGAGTTTCTTAATTAAAGAGATGCCCTTGGAATAAGGCTACCGGAAGATGTCTTAGATTCTACAGTTCATTATCCATTTTGCACAACAAAAGGCTTCATTTTGAATTTTTCTTGTTTTCTGGCATATGTATTTCATGAACATCATCAAAAAGTCTGAGTAACTCCTTGATTCTATTTCACATCGCAAATTATTTAAAAACCTAAAGTTTTTATATACTTCTTCAAGCTTACAGGTTATTTTAAAGTAACTTCAATTTATTCTGATTGTCAAATGACAGGAAGTATTTCCCTTCATCTGTGGTCCTTCACTTTGCTAGATTGCAGTAGATGCATTTAGCTAATATAACACAAAATTACAAGTGTATGAATAATTGGTTTAAAATGCTATTTAAAGTACTAAGTATAGAATGAGTTTCCTGGAAGTCTTTCCATATACTGTTTGGTAGGAAATAGTTTCCAAACAAGTAACAATGTTCATTTGAAAGCTAAACCCTTCCCACTAGTCATATACTTGATTTGCTTATAAAAGAAAACCCATTTTAGGCTGATTGTAATCAATTTGCTGTTACCAAGTTATTGGAGAAGGGAGACGTACTACATAATAATATGTAAAATCCAAACAATTAATGTTAGCAAAAGCCCTCTTAAAATTAAATTTTGAAATGCACAAGTCAGGTCAGGTTTTACCACATCTACTCAGTAAAAATCCAAAGAGAGATTAATATGATAAAATATAGGACTACTTAAGCTGTTAATTTTCTAGCCAGGTTTAGATGGCTATAATGGACTGGGATGCTAAAAGCCATCTAACATAAATGTTTAATGAACAAACAAAGCTGTCAAAGGCAAATGTGTATGGCACATTATGTATGGATTTGATTTGGGTAGATTGTGCAGTTGGAACCATTGTCTGAGCTAGGCTTGAAGGGAGTCTGCTTTCCACAGCCTGGAGCTTTAGTTTTGTAGTAGTCTCCTCACAGCTGGATTTTGTAGGCATCCTGAGTGTTGTGTGGCCTGGTTTTCAGGCCAGAATTATAGAACCATTGATCTAATTTTTTAGAATTTCCAGGCTCACAAATACTTTTATCAACTAGACCAGACTGCAGTTGTCTTTTTCTGAACAACTAAAAAATCACCAACAAAAGGACAAGAAGCTCTTTTGCATCGAAAGGGTGAATCTTAGCCCTGAAAATTTCCAGCCTTGAACATTTCAAAGGATTTACCAAGAGGTGGTAAATATGCTTGTAGAAGAAAATTTTGTTTCTACTTCAGCTGCTTCCAGCAAAATCCTCAAAGCATTCCCACCACTAACAAGCACAGAGAAGATCCACATTCCCTACTTGATAAGAAACTTTTAAGTGATTTCTACAATATTTTTTATAAGTCCCTAGAACCCCCTGTTTTCATTTCTATTTGGATCTATTTCATATAAGGCAGTATTGATTTTCCAGCCAGCATGGATCTTTGGGTAAAAAACCATCACGATAAAATCTGGCCCTATGGATTCTTCTCATCTTTCCTACAGGCTTGCAGAATGCTTTCGGAATGCTGACTTACTAAGTCAATTTCTGTTGCAAAAACCTTATGTACTGAGGAAAAAACCATTTTTAAAAGTCATCTGCTGATTGAAAAAACCTGTGATAGTCTCTGGTGTGGGTAATTATTTGGATTATTCTTCAATACATCAAGAGAACACTTAGAAAGCACCATCATCTCAGCGATTCCTTCTGTACAAAAAGACCATATTGCACCCTTTGTTTCAGCCCTCCTACAAGTGTTTTCATCACGAGTGTTAGCTTTCAGCCCAAGGACTTCCCTTGACTAAGACCTTCTAAAAAGAAAATGAACATATCTTTGGATAAAAAGGCAATGTGTCATTAAACTCCAAGAAGCTGATGTTCAATGATACAGAAATAAATGGCTGAAGCCTGGCAAACAGCATGTTCTACGGGAAAATAAATTAGACTGGCATAACTATAGTGACTGTTGAGTTTGTACTAATCATTTGTAAATGAAATCCTCTTTTCATTAGCATTTCCATGCTCACATGCATAATTTACAGCAAAGTTTTGTGGGCCCTAATACAGTTTTCATAAATTAGCAGTAATTTTGTTGTTGCGGAAACCTAGGAAACTTTTTAATACAGCAGGATTTTTATGTGCAAAGGAAACCATAACCTTGATTGCTTTACAGTCAGATTTAGTGTTTAAAATGTATGTAATGGGCCTGATTTCCATTCTGTATTCCTTTCTGTAGCAGTCTGTTTGAATGCAAAGTAAGTATAAAAAATGACCAAAGCTATCAGAGCAAAACAGTCGGTTTAGGCCAATCCTCTGTGAAATGCTGGAATAATTTGCTAGATGAGCATACTCTGAGAGTTTTACGTATTTATGTGATGGCTGCTACAAAATCAGTTAGAAGTATTATGTGTCAAGTGACACCATATATCGTTGTCACTCACCTTGACCATGTCTGGTTTTTCCCTCTCTTTGTTTATCCCTCACTCCCATCTCGTTCACCTCTCGGGAGTGTTTCCTTTCCATTAGATTGGAGCATCCTGCCACAAAGCTGTGGGGAGACTTTAAAACTTCTGCTAGCTGATAAATTGAAGAATACAATTGTCAAGGCAAATCTGACAAAGTGTCATCTCACTGAAACACTACAAATTAAATAAAAGTCAACCCTATGAATGAAGAAATTAGGACTGCAGCTATCTGGAGGCAGGAGAGAAATAGGAATGAAAGAAAAACAAGTGATCAATTTATTCTTGTAATAGTAAATGTAAAAAGTTTGGAGTAGGTAAAAGCAGCTCCAGGGATTCATTACAGCTTTATCCAATAGGAATAGGAAACTATACAAACTCCTGAGAATTTTTATAAGTTCAGAAATATCAAAATGAACGCTTCTTAATTTTCTGATGTCAAGAATGTTGATCATCTTGTATTACTCCTACAGCAATTTTAAAGGAAGACGTTCTTTTAGGAACTCTGGACAATTTTATAATTTCAAAAAAACTCTGTTGTGGTTCTAGTCCAGAAGTGCTAGATTATGCTCTTAGGAATAGACTGAAAACTGTATCTGTGAATGTTCATTCAACCACTTTTTGCAAATTAACTACATATTTTGTTTTCAATTTTCATAGCCCCTCTGTGCTTCCTTTCACTTGTATAGCTGTCCTTGAAATAGTGGGGCAGCTGCTCAGAAATGGGGTGTGCTGCACCAATACCATGGGTCAAGCTCGGCAGAGTGAATGGGTTCTTCTTCGCCTCTTTTCTGTTCAGCTCTCCCTTTTTGATCCCAGTATTTATGCAGGAGAGTGGAACAGAAAATCCTTTTCTATGATCCCATCTTCCAGCAAAACCTACAACTGGGACCAAATGGCTCTGCTCAGAATATGATGAGCTGGAATTGCTTTATGTTAGAGTGTGTTGAAAGCCTCTGTAGTGTTAGAAAGAAATGGCTGCTCATGTGCTTTATGTGATTAGAGCACGACTCTGTAAACTTCTCAGCAAAGAGGTCATGATGGATTCTTTGTATGATGCAAAGTCCGTTTAAAATTTATAGGATGCCTGCACTGTTGGTTTCAATGGGTTTTTGCTTAGTGGGGAAAGCAGAATAACTCAGTGTTGTAATAGCACTGTGGCTGTTTCTGTATCTTATGAGATAAGAGCAGTATTCAGGCCCTTATGAAGTTACATCACCATTAAAACACAAAGGGAATTAAAGACTGGTGAGCCTTTAAAGTAGTGTTATGATTTGATTCACAAAAGCAAAGACACTCTGGATTGTGGAAACAACAACTTCCTGTTGAGAAGTGCTTAGGGTGGTATACAATGGATTTCGAACATTGGGGGATGTGCATGACATGGGATATAATACTCTTTATAATGTGATTTTTTTTTTTTTTTTTTCCCCTGCCAGAAACTCTGTCAGACTGGGGGTTTCTCCTGTTAGTTATTTAGTATGTAGTGCCAGATGAGTGTGCTGATGCTAGTGGTGGATATAAATGGAATTATGACAAATATATAGAGAAGTGTGTTGCCTGAACATGAAATCAATGCTCGAATTATTTTTTAACTTGCACCATTTTTAAGTGAAGTTATTTTAAAGGACCTTAATATTTTGTGTTTTGTTCCTGCAGATGAATATCAAAATAATAAATCATCACTGGAGAAAGTTTGGTGATGCTTTGTGATTTCATCAGAAACTTTTTTCTACCTACATTCTATGCAACTATTTCCTAAGAATATAAGAAATGACTAAATCAGCTCATTTTACGCTGATGATGTGAGTATAAAAAGACCTTTTTTTCTGGATTGACATTACATACTGAATTTTTTCACAGAAATGTGTAAATGAAATTTTTTATAAGGTTTAGAACTTAAATTTTTATTGCCCATTACTTCCAGTGATGATCTGTCTATTTTTTTTTTTGAACACCAGTTTTCAAAGTCTAATTTGAACAGCCTTGGAATAGGGTAATAAGGAATTATTCTAGTATAGTGATAAAATCTTACATCTAAGATAACTGCTTTATGAGAAAGACTAAACATAGGTTTCTTAAGCAGCATAGTATCATGTGGAATGCTTATAAGATTTGTTAGAAAATCAAGCTTAAAAGACTGTCATTTTCTTTTGAGAGACATTTCAGATCCCTATATTATTAAGAAAAAAACTCTAGTTAAAGTTAGTACAAAGAACTCATCTAAAGCATTCGGTAAATTTAAACCTATAATTTTTAAAGTTCGTTACTGAAATGGAGATGAAACAAAGGTAAAAGACCTATATTCAGCTGTTAAAAATTTCAGAAAATAAACACTGAATCATTCCTCTTGCTTCCCTTGAAAGAATACCAAAGCCTAACTTCTAAATTGTTTAGTAGCAGTTTAAAGCTCAAAATAGCTGTTTGACTATTCTATGAGGTTAGTGGATTAGTTATGGAATTGAAGTCTGTATTCACTGTAGAATAAGTCTGTAGTGGTCTACAGTGTAGACCAGTTTGGCACAGTAAAATTTTCTGTAGAAGGGTACCGGAGACTTGTTTATAAGATGAAAGCAACATTTTGAAAAGATCGAAGTACTTCAGAGTAGAATGAAGTGGAAGACAAAGTCTCTATACATTCACTTTTGAGAAGTGTTTTTGATCTCTGCTCGGCATGGTCACAGGATCTGCTGTTTTCATGGAAACAGAATTTCCTTAAAGCATGTCTGGCTGTGTTAGAATGTCTCGAGTCACTGTTTTGAATTTTTGAAAAATTTGCCCAAACCAATATAATCCCACTGAAATGATGTAATAGCTATGTAACAACATCTGAGGTCAGCCTTAGTGCTTGGAATCAATCTGTCCCATGGCTAAAGGCATGAGGAGAGGAAGTGACTTCAGTAGAGAAGCTGTAACCGCATCTCCTGGCCACAGATGGCAAGGGCATAGAGAAGTACAAGAAGAGATCAATGTAGGTAGTACTTTGCAGGATTAATATATACACCAGGATACTGGACAACAGATATTCTACTAGACATAAACTCACACGTTTAATGAGTTTGGTGACTGCAAAGTAGATGTTTGCACTAATGAGTAGCCAGAGTCAGACAATAACAGTGTAGGCTTAGCCAGACTAGAAGTGACTGGATACTTTCTGAGAAAATTCAGACTAATTTAAACCATAGCACAGTGAATGAACATTTCTGTTCAGATCTGGACAGTCCTGCAGTGGTTAGGTACTGGAGGTGTTTGCACTGTGAATGACAGCAGAAATATGAACTGTGATATCAAAGTTGGCATTTGTGAAATTACATCCTTAACTTGGAAGTCTTCGACCACCTCATATTAAATTAATTTGCTAAAACAGGCTTTTTTTCAACAAATTCTTCTAAGATTAGTGCTCTAAGAAGGGGAATTGTCATGAATTTTCTTAATATTAGAAGCATTATTTCTTAATATTTTCTTAATATTTACATTCTTACATTTTACTTTTCTGGTTTCCTGCTGAGGAGAATGTAGTGGTTAGTTACAATAAACAGGACAACCCCACAGTAACAATAACAGTGATAATAGCAACAAAAGTAATGAAGTACAGATCTTGAAATGCCACAGAGTTTGAGTGCCCAGTTTTAGACTTTTAGAAGACCTGCATTTCAATAAAAAGCGTATTTTTTTTCCAAAATTTATCCTCCTGGGGAGGTTTTAAGGTGCCCACATTAATCCAGAGCTTGTTTTTATGAGTCAGAGCTACACCCCTTAAATGAAAAACTGGCGTACTGAGCTTCAAAGGCACTTTTTTCTGTTGTTGCTGACCTTGTTCTTAAGTAAGAAGAGTTGAATGAAATTTATTGGCAGCTTCTATAATTGTTTTGAAACCATTCTGCCTTCTTTCTTTGTAATTGAGTAAGTTGGCAAAGCTTTTCAAAAGAGCCTAGAAGGTCATTGGAAAAGAGCTGGCCTCAGCCTTACTTAAAACTACATTTGTTAACATATGTTACATTTTCTCTTAAAAACAAATTAACAGTTTAAAACAATGGTACTTTGATTGGGCAATTATAATGGAATTTCTGTGAAGTATCTACAGCATGACCACCTCATTAATATCACATTAGTTCTTCATTATCACATCATTACAATGAACAGAAGAATTAATGTCTGGCCACAGCAAGTGTTATCACATATCATTCCCAGTCTGTGCAGTTATTTGGCCCTTGGTCACTTCACACACACATTTTGTTTCAGTGTTGGAGGGTGCTCTTAATAACACAGGGAAAAAATAATGAAAATGCTAGAGTCAGGTGCATTGTGAGTCATCATCAGCTGTATTGTATCCAAGCTAAACAGACTGCAAATACATGCTGGGTAACCATGAAATCTCTTGGTCCCTTCCTAAATGAGGTCCAGCAGTGCTCTGTGACTGGGGCTTAAAGAGCCATAGAATGTATTTAGCCTGTCTTCTCCTAGCAGAGGTTTTTAATTGTTCTATAAAAAAATTGAAAGACTTAGCTATTGAAATCAGTGCAATTTAAAAAAAAAAAATTGCTGTCGGTTCCTATATAAACCCCCTTATTTACATAAGCCTCAAACCAGTTAAAATGTCTCTTTCATTCTGAAGAATGAGAAGAATGTTGGGAGATCACGATGTTAGAGACATAACAAAAAATATACAAATGTATCACGTTTTGAATTTGATAAATTAAAGCACTTATTTTTATGTCCAGATAAAGTCTTTTAACCTCTTCAGAATTATTCAGCCTGGTTTTGATTAGAGGAGTGTTTTAGTAAACTATTTTAATCATTGCATCTGCAAGGGACCTCTTTACAAGTAAACATCACCTCTCCACTCCTCATAAATCTACATTCCCCTTCCCTTAGGTGATAGATTTGCAGACCATGCAGTGCTTTTCTGCTAGTGATTGGAAACCTTAGGAAACAACCTTATCCAACAGTGGGTTGCAGTTAGTATAGATGGTAAAAGTGACAGTGCTGAATGGGTTCCTAGGAAGCAAAAAAATGCCTGGGACATCCCAGACAGTCAAGTTTGCTGTCCAGGACCAGAGGAAGCTCCATTTGATCTCTGGCTCCCCCCTCATTTGGAAACTTTGGGTCCATCACCCGGGGAGCTGATCTGCAAACCGAGGGAGAAGGTGTCCCTCACTGGTGCATTAGCATAATCGCTTCACACTCTGCCAGTTCACTTACTAAAACACCGGGGACTGAAAAAAAGCAGACAGAAAGGGGAACAAAGACCACAGATGAGAGGAAAGGAGACCCTGTAAGTGGGGCACTGAAAGACAGAAGTAATCTGCCAACTCTGCGACAGGCAGAACGAGCTTGGCATGGGGAGATGAGAGGGAGAATCATTCTGTCAGTTGAGAGGGAAAGAGCTGACCTGGCAGCCGAAAAAGGGCAGAAGACCTGCAGATGTAGCAGCTGCGGGGAAGAGAACTGCCCAGCTGCCTGCCAAATAACACTGCAGAGGGAAACAACCCCAGGTGATCTGTCTGTTTGAGTGTCTGAGATCATTTGTATTTTCATTCGTTCCAGGGGCTGGAATTTATGGCGTTTGTATGGAAAGGCTAGTTATCATGGCTCCATTCTCTAGGATTCCTCCTAGAGAAGCTTATTCATAAAAAAAGAATCAAAATATTTCCTAAAACTGCTACTGATAAACTCTTAAACTTTTCATATCTTGCTCCCATCTTCCCTCTTCTCTCTCAGCAAGTAACCTCTTTGGATTTTTGGTTTTTACCTTCTATATGATGTAAAGCTCTAACCTTACCAAATGCATGAAATAGGATGTGAGGTGCACAAAAACATTCTCTTACCCGAGTAAGCAACATACAGATGGAAGATTTCTGCTTCAAAAAAACCCCATACAGGATCAACCCCAACCCAATGAATTGCTAATCCAAAGCAAATTACTCTTGGTTGTCAGCTGTGTTTTCTAAAACATTCCAAACAGACCCTATAATTATGGTTCCGTTATATTTCATAAAGGAGTACCTGAAACAAATACTTGAAGTTTGGGTTTCTTTAATAACCAAGCATATTCTGTTTTTTTCAGACCTTGATCTAATTTGTGTCAGGTTTGATATAAATGTTTTGAACATGTTTATAAATTATAGAGGCATCAGGGCTGATACATTAGTTGTAAAAAAATGCTATATTTTATTCAGTGGTAATGAGGGCTTATTGTTACTATTTTTTATTATTTTCCTGAATGTGTAGCAAGAACCAACAATATTTGGTGGTAGTAGTGTAGTGTGAGGCAATCGTAACAGAAATTATGTCTTTCTTGCTTAAAGATACCCTGGAGAAGTATTAGGAGAAGAATATACCTGCTAGATCTGGAACAAATCAGGCAAAGTCCAGGCTAGAAAGAACAGTGTTGAATGGTATATGATGCATAAGCTTAATTTGGTTTTGGAAATGACAAACTGGAAGAGCACCCCAAAATAATGACGAAAATGTCATTTAGTATCAGTTTAAGCCTAGGAAATCTAGTGACAGAAATACGAGATGTCTAGTATAATACTGTTATTTGTATATGTCATGATTATCAGCTTTAAAGTTTCATGCTATTGCAACCTTTATGTCTGTTACCTGAATTACATAGGGGAATTATGGAATTATTCAGCTATCTGAACGACTGCTGTGGAGTTTTTTTCAGCTGAGTTTCCTAACTGAAAGAGCATTTGCTAAATCTTGTTATAATTGAGCACAGCCATGAACATACTGAAATACCATCAGTCTGCAATTTTTCTGTTTCAAAGCTTCTCCAGAAGTAAAAATAGTTGCAAATTTGAATGCCTTACAGAATCTTTCTTTCCATATGCGTAATTCCTCTAGAGCTGGGGGCTGCATGCAATGAGATGATTAGGATTATTTCAGGCTAGATCGACATTGCCCATGGAAATAAGTAGAATTTACTCAGATGAAGAGGCAGTACTGATAAGGTCATAACAAGTGGAAACCATAGGGAGCATCTTGAAAAATAATGGGGAAAAAAAGGCTGATTTAAGATTAGGTTTATGTCTGACCTTTGTTTTGTTGCACAGTAAGAAGTTTCAAATCATAGCTAACTTAGTCTCATGGTTAGACATAGTTACAGACCCCCAAATCGTACGAGAACAAGGACTGCTCATTTAGTTCTTTCCTTTAACCTTTGGGAGAAGTGGAGAATAAATAGATAAATGCTTTGAAGGCAGCACAGAATTTCCTATGTGTATGGAAAAGATTCAGACAACAATTGTCTGGCATCATATGAGACAATCTCTTTATTGGCTGGTGCCTATACAGCATTATTGTTATTGCTAGTAACAAACGACCCAAATTTGTAAAGACTCCGAAGCAAGTTCATGCTGCTTGAATTTATTTTTTTTTGTGAATCCAGATGTTGTGCTCTTCAGAGCAACACAGCATCAGTGGACTTAATGTCAGGTCATTTCTGGGCTTCTTTTATAACTGCAGAGGTGAAAGTTTTAAAGACATGTTCTGTGTAGGTGTTCGTACGTGTACATATGCATGTCTTTGCTTGCGGGACAGATATGAATAATGTTTTTAGCGAAAGTACAGTGCAGAACTTACAGAATTTACCTGTTAGGAGCCTGGTCAGACTAATCATATAGTTACACTGGCAGGTTGGACACAGAACTGCAGCCTTTTTGGCTGAGGGTACTATCAGCGTAGTAGGAACAGGTGGAGCAGATGTAGCTGCAAAACCTCTCCAAGTGCTTTTGCCAAGGTGTTGCTTGTGTACAAGGCCTTGGTCCTAGGATGGCTAGAAAGGAGAACTTCTTCCCTTCATTTCTCTGGAGTGGTTTAAGTAATTTGTAAACTGGAGTAGTACAAATTTTTCAGACAGTAGCAGGTGCAGTAGAATTCAGGGAGAGGCCAGAGTTGGGAGCAAATGGGAATGAGGATAAAGAAGCTGGCAGACAAATCTTAGCGTATTGATTTTAGCCTGCCAGAATGTATATTGGATGAGGCTGGAGACCTGCTGACTCTGTCCTCTCCTTAACACTGCTCAAACATTCTGATTATGAGGCCCGTGAAGGAGCAAAGTCGGATTCTTATCAATACAGTTCTAATTTTAACTTACAATCACATACGCAGAGATTTTAATATTTTAGAACACAATACAGGCTAAGGAGTTACTTGTATTTCATTGTTTTTGTTGGATGAAGATTACTCTTGATGCCTCAGTTTAAATGATAATGGTGTCTTCCTGCGTGGCTGCTTGGGATTGCAATTTTCCCCCATATAATTTCCATTTGTTCATGTGGGAAAAGGATACCTGTATTGCAGCGAGAATAGAATTCTTGGGGTTTTTCATTGTATAACTTGGCTTGTATGTTCCCTTGCTGCCAAGAAACAAGGTGAATATTCTAGTCCAAGTTTTTTATTTGCGGTTTAGTCAAGCAAGACACAAAGTCTTACTGTGTCATTTTTGGATTTTTAGTGATTAAGAAGAAGGCTGAGTTGTGAAACTTGAAATTTTGTCTTGATTTCAAGTTTATTGACAGATGTGCTCCATGTATTTGAGAATACAAGGGAAATTATTCACAAACCACATTTTTGTGAGTAATTGTGCATGAGAATTCACTATTTTTTTAATGAGATATCCCAGTTTGAGGTATCCAGCTTTTATTTAGAAATTCAAGTATTAAGCTGTGGGGTTGTAAAACATTATGTGCTTATTTAGTGTGTCTTAAGGTTCTGTCAATACATCTTACTTTTAAGTGTTTAAATTTCTGACAAATATGCACAGTTAGTCTTCCATGCTGTCTTTTAAAACATCTTCATAACAGAATTTTAACTTGTCAGTCATGTTTACTCTCCTGTTTGGTTATTTCCCTCAGGTGAGCTGGTAAAAACGTGTTGCCTTTTAAGAATAAAAGCCCATTCACCACTGGCATGGTGAGACGGTGTAGGAGAGCTCTTCAAACAGCTTCTGGCTTCCTGGTTAAAGGTAGTGTAGAAAATAGAGACTTACATGTGGTGTCTGTATCTGCTTTTCACTATCAGTAACGGTATTTACTGATGAGAGGAACCTACATTGTATTCTGAAGTGATTTAGTTGCATACTCAGTGTAACTGTTAAGCTGTGAAAGTTTTCAACTTAAAAAGTGAGTTCTGTCTTTACTGTGATAGACTTATGATGAAATACCCATGGTTTCTTGCTGATCAAAGATGGTTGTGCTTTTAAGGGTCATCTAAGTAAAACGTGCATGTTAGTGTGTCTCTTGATAGAAGAAATGCTGTGTTGCTAAATGAAAGTACTTGTTCTGTAGAGCTCATCCAGCAACAGACTGAATAGTCTGCCTGGGCAGACAATGCAGGTTTCTTTTTGTGAATTGCTGCCCTATCTTACAGGACTACAGGCTTGCCCCACATTAATGAGTAGTGTACTGTTCTAAGGAAACTCTCTCATCTCAGAGATAAAATTTTGGATGTACATTGTTGTTGCATTATATCTGAGACTAGATGTCAGGACAACATGCTTTAGTTGCAAAGCCCGGTCACTGTAATATAGATTATATTTTCTGTATGTATCATAGGTAAGTTTTATTTCTATTGTTGAGCCTTACTTTTCCTAAGCATTGGGGGAAGTTGTGTAATGACATAAGTATTTTGCTCTGGTTTCTAGTAAGAACAACTGTTTTTTTTTATCTAACTCTACTAAATAATTTCAAGTCCTCTGACTGCAGTAAAATAATCTCTACGCCTGTATTTCTCCACCTGATGTGTAGTGTCCTACACAGTAAATGGTCTCAACAGTGATGTCAGACATTGTCACATAGTCAGTCATTTCCTTATTTCTTGGAAGGGGTTTGTGGCAGTTTTTGATGAAAGGAGCTGTGCAGTATCCAGTAAGTCACATACATTCCCCAATGTATGTAAGAGAAATATGTAAGACACCAGAAGGGAACCACAGTGGCAAGTGAGGGTGGTGCTGGTGGGAAATGCCAGCTGGGACAAGGGGCTTCTTGAGTACAAGGGCTACTTGGTGCCCTGGAAATGGTGCAATGCTCAGGATACTCAATGAAACTTGACGGTGCCAGTCTGCTTGATCATAAGGCAACTCATAAATACTCTTACGTGAAAACAAAGAAAACTCTGAAAGCTCTAAGTATCATGGTAGTTGGGTCCATTTGAAAAAAAATGGGGGTTTATTATTTTCTTTATGAAAGTTATTCCTTGTAGGGCGTTATTCAGAAAATTACTGTGGAGAATATTTCTGTGGGGTACAGAAAACTGTACCTAACCACAAAAGAAATTGAGTTTTGAATAGAGATTTCCATTAAACATCAAAATCTGAGTGTTTTTGTTCTATTGCTTCTAATGGTTAGATGGCCAGCAGTTGAAACTGAGTTTTCACAGTCAGCACAATTGCACTTTTTGATATAATATGTCACAGCAACTTGAGATCACCTTAGAGCAAGATTTGATGAGAATTGATTGTAGCCTTTATCATTATGGGTTTGTTATCAGATGGGTGCTAACTTCTGGCAGGTGTTTGTTTATCTTGATGAGATAATGCTGCAGAGACTTTGTCACAGGGTTGGAAAAAAGAGAAAATTGCTTTATAGCCAGAAGTGTGGCCTGTCAGGGATGGGTTAGAGCTACTTGAAAGAGAAAAAGAGTTGTATTTCAGTGCACTTAAAGGAGAAAAGGGGAATTTATTTGGAATGCTTGCATTTGTTGGTTTTTTCAGTCCATATTTTCAACCTCAGTAGGTTACCTACTTCTTTTCTTATTGTATGCATCACATATAGCAACACTATCTGTACTTACATTTCTGTGACTGTCTAGTAAATAGACAATGGAGGCAATGGTATGTGTACACTGTTGTTATGCTGATAGTGGTGAAAAAACTTGCTAATAGAGTCAAAGCTTGAAAAAGTTGAGAAAAAGTGGCTAAGTAAAATAATTTTCCTTGACTTGTTTTTATACTCATGTCCTATTGGTCAGTATGAATCTAATGTGGTGAGTGAAAGGAAATTCTGACTACACTCTGCAGAGTAGTGGCAGAGTATCATCTACTTTCAAATCAAGTTTCTGATCATAAAATCATAGAATCATTAGGGATTGGAAGGGACCTCGAAAGTTCATCTAGTCCAACCCCCCCTGCCACAGCAGGATCACCTAGACCAAGTCACACAAGAACGTATCCAGGTGGGTTTTAAATGTCTCCAAAGAAGGAGACTCCACAACCCCCCTGGGCAGCCTGATGCAGTAGATAGTTGTAGATAGTTGTGTTACAACTGGAATTTGGTTCCCAAGTTGCACTGTACTCTAGCCATTCTAATGTGGTTAGTTTCTATACTGTAGCTGAAGCAACTGTGTTTTGACAGGTAGTACCTAATTAGGTAAGAAATAGTCGGCATCTCCTTATAGCTTAGCAGGTTGTCTCAGTAATCAAAATACTAACTGTTTTATTTCAAAGAAACATGTTATTTTCCTTTAAATAGAAATGCATTAAAAACTGAACCCATAAAATGGAAGAGATCTCCTTAGATTATAAAACTCCCATTGTTTTGGTTTTTAAGAACTTAAGTGAAGCCACAGAGAACCGCACTTTATTCTAATTTGTAATGATCACACTTGTTCATTTAATAACCCCAACCACTAGCCAGAGATATCTTTGAAAGTAAAATAAATATCTGAGTATTTTAAAATATCCCATGTGCTCCATAAATGTAATTAAAGACAGTTTGGTAAGTTAGTTCTCTAAGGAGATTTTTTTTTTTAGGTTTATGAATATCTGAGGGCTAGAAGGATGACTGTCTTCAGCCTAACCTGTATTTTTCTGAGAAAATACTTTAAGAAAATCTAATAGCACTTGAACCTACATTATTTGCAGAAGTATTGCCTATGCCTGCCTGCTTGCCTGCCTGCTTGCTCCCTCAATTGATTTCTCACACACATGCAGAAAAATACATGAATTAAACTGCCACAACACATTTATTGTATCTCTTCAATCTTGTTTTCCAATCTCATTATGTTCAGTTGTTGAATGATACGAACTTGGAATACCTGACATTTAGTTCTGTCCACCAACTGAAAGAACAGCTTCCCTTGAACAATATCCCAAAAATAAAGCAAAACTCTTCAGAAACAGATTTGGTGTTAAGCATATGTTACCCGTAGGGTTTCTCAGGCAGACAGTTTCTAAAAATAAGATGGAGAGGGTTGTGTTGTTTTTCTTCTGATAGCAGCTACATGCAAATCTGATGCTTACCATGTCCATGGGAAGAAGCTTTGAGATTCCCACCAGGTATATCACCTTGTGCCCTCTAGAAGTGTTACTGAAGAATATATTAAAATGCAGTAACTTAGCAGAGTTCATAGCAAACTGAAGACAATGGAGAGACTTTGCAACAGGTCATGCTACTGCAGACATACTAGTGGTTGACATAAGAGCCGAAAGAATGGAAATATAGAAAATAGATTCTCCTGTGTGGCAAATTTCCATAGTCTGAATGGCTAAAAGCAAAATGCATACAAGTGAGTGATGAGATTTAAAAGGGAAGGGTACAATATCCCAAAGACCTCTCAGAGAGATCTAGAGCTTAGAACAGATGGTCAAGCTAGCTCTGCTTTGTTCACTGGTGTATTTTCTGGTTTTTGCAGCCAAGGTCTTTGGCTATGGATGTCAATAGTGCTGCATAGGCAGACTGAATAATCTTTTACCAGTCCTTCCAGCTTCACTGTGGTGCTTTCATCCTTAAAAGTAAAGACAAAACAAAATCCCTAGCTATTTCTCCTCTGGTTGACAGCATGTCTCCAACACTGCCTCTTCCAATGCCCTCTGAGCACAATCATGTACTTTCTTTTTTCTTGAATCCTTGTTCGAGAAGTTTCTGTCTAGCCCCAAGTATCCTGTGTCCATCCATGGCAATGGATGATGATTAAGAGGGAGGCATGTCAAGGTCATTCAGGACAGTCAGCATGGCTTCTACAAAAGGGAAGTCATGCTTGAATGACCTGATAGCCTTTTATGAGGACATAACCAAGTGGATAGATGATGGCAAAGCAGTGAATATGATCTATCTTGACTTCAGTAAAGCATTTGACACAGTCTCTCACAGCATTGTTGTAGCCAAACTGAGACAATGTGGTCTGGATGATGGGATACTGAGGTGGATTGTGAACTGGTTGCTGGATAGAAGCCAGAGAGTGGTGGTCAATGGGACAGAGTCTAGTTGGAGGCCTGTACCTAGTGGAGTCCCCCAAAGGATGGTACTGGGACCAGCCCTCTTCAATATATTCATTAATGACTTGGATGAGGGATTGGAGTGCACTATCAGCAAGTTTTCTGATGACACAAAGCTGGGAGGAGTGGCTGACAACCCAGAAGGCTGTGCTGCCACTCAGTGGGACCTGGACAAGCTGGAGAGCTGGGCGGAATAATTGTAATGAAATATAACAAGGGCAGCATAGAGTCTTGCATCTGGGCAAGAACAACCCCAGGTAGTAGTATAGGTTGGGGACTGACCTATTGGAAAGTAGGGTAGGAGAAAGGGCCGTGGGGGTCCTGGTGGACAGCAGGATGACCAGGAGCCAGCAGTGTGCTCTTCTGGCCAAAAAGGCCAATGGCATCCTGGGGTGGATTAGAAGAGGGGGGGTTGGCAGATCAAGAGAGGTTCTCCTCTGCCCTGGTGAGACCACATCTGGAATATTGTGTCCAATTCTGGGCCCCTCAGTTCTAGAAAAACACAGAACTGCTGGAAAGAATCCAGTTCAGAACCATGAAAGTGATAAAGGGAGTAGAACACCTCCCTTATGAAGAAAGGCTGAGGGAGCTGTGTCTCTTTAGATTGGAGAAGAGAAGACTGAGGGGTGACCAGGAATATGAAGCCATAATCTTCTCAGTGTCATCTAATGATAGGACAAGGGGCAATGGTTGTAAGCTGGGACACAGGAGGTTCCACATAAATATCAGAAGGAACTTCTTCACTGTGAGGATGACTGAGCACTGGAACAGGCTGCCCAGGGGAGTTGTGGAGTCTTCGTCTCTGGAGATGTTTAAAACCTGCATGGACATGTTCCTGTGTGACTTGATCTAGGTGATCCTAGATCCTAGGGTGGTTGAACTAGATGGATATTCAAGGTCTCTTCCAACCCTAATCTTCTGTCATTCTGTGACTAGTAGAGCCTGTCCTCCATATTCAAGTTGCCATGGTGAGTCAGGGAACTTTAATCCATGACCTGTAGTGAGAGGTTCCAGGCCTCAGAATGAGTTTTGATCAACTAGAGTAGTGTTCTCCCTGTTTATCCTTTATGGAAATCTATGCTGTCATAGTTCATTTGACACTGAATGTAGGTTATGGCTTCAAAAAACACAAGCATTACACCACATGTCACCATAGCAAGATGTTTTGTCTGATGTGGTTGTTTTAGTTACTGATTCAAGGTTTGCATATTTTTTAGATCATTAAATTTGCATTAGTCTTAAATATACCTAATGGCTAGCTAAATTGGTTACAGGGTGTTTATGTCAATAAAGAATAAACTTATATTACAGAAATTACAGAACAACTTGAGTAGACCAAGACAGCTCAAATCATCAATATGATGAAAATTACTCAAAGAAAGCAATTAAAACTCACATCTATGATTAAATTGCTATTGGTTCTGAATACAGTGAATCCAATTACACATTATATTATACTATATGATCATCAGTACTGTAGCAGAGTGTCTTGTCAATATACTGTCAATAGAGAATTAGAAAAACAAATCTATGACCACAACAAAATAATATACACATTCTAGTCATTATTCTTCCAATTGAATGTCCAGAAAAGCTGGAAAGGAGTTGAAATGTGCCTGCAGGCTGATCTTGCAGACAGTAATTTTATGTGTATTTCTGGGAGGAAAACCACAGTTTGTTAATTCACCCTGCTCTAAATAGATGTATGAAAGAGGAAAAAGGAGACTGTTCATAAGAAATTCTTTGAAGATCAGAATTCACTTAATATTAGCTTAGTATATTGTGGTAGCATGAAACAGCAGATGCTGCTCCAGGGCTAAGACATCATAGCTAAGGAATGCTGCTAGCTGGTGGAGGAGAACCAGGTGCCATGGAGATGAAATAACCAAGAAGGCCAGAAGAGACAAGGATGGGGCACCTGGGCACAGGAGAGGGGAAACACTGCCAACCAGACTAGAGGAAGAACTAATTGGAAAGCCAGCTAAAAGGTGTGGTAGTCTCGTGAGCAAGATAGCACTACTTACTATAGCTTGCGTGATCACATGTAGGTGAAAAAAGATTGTATATAAAGAAAGGCTTAAGAACTATGGGATCCTGAGGTGTATTAGGAGGAGCGTGTCCAGCAGATTGAGGGAAGTTCTTTTCCCCCTCTACTCTGCCCTGGCGAGGCCTCATCTTGAGTACTGTGTTCAGTTTTGGGCCCCCCAGTTTAAGAGGGACCGGGATCTGCTGGAGAGGGTCTAGCGGAGGGCTACAAGGATGATTAGGGGACAGGAGGGCATAGCTGTGATTCTGTGATTCTGTGAAGTATTCTTTATCTGCATCTGCAGCTATCCCTGGAAGAGTCAAACCATGGCTCTCGGACTTTGTGGACTCACACAAACTGTTGATGGACTCCAGGCCTGAGAAGCTTTAATTAAAGGAAGAAGTAGGTTGACCAAGATTAGATCCCACAATAGGAAGCAGTTCTAGTTCTCCAAGCAAGTTAATAGTTGCTGTTTGAAGTAACAATCAAGTAACCCAAAAGCACAGCAGTCTGTTAGCTGTCTTCATTATACGTCAATAAAACTTGCCAGGATATATGCATAGCTCGTGGTGCTTTCAAATGAATAGACCTCTGCAAGATACCACCACAAATAACCTCTGGAGCATTCCAGATGTTGTATTTTTCCCATCTGACAGAATTCAATAGGATACTTGCAAAAGGCAGTGACAAACTGCTGATTACATAACATCCTCAGAACACATGCAGCAAACAGAGGTCCCAACAAACTGACCTATAAGAAAAACTGAAAAGAAACTGGATTCTTTAGCCAAAGGAAGACTGAGCATAGGACTTTATAAGTCTTCAAGTACATAAAGGGTGATGCAGACAGGCAGGAGTAAGCTGTTTCTCTGTAGGCAGACATGACAGGAAGATGTGCAACTTAACCTGCAGCAAGAAATCCTAATGTCTAAAGACCACCATTAATAAAATCTGTGAACTGTAAGAACAGCAAACTGAGATAAAAGATAGTCTGGATGGGCTGCAGAGTCTGAAACACTGGAGATTTTTAGAAACAGAAGAAAATTTCATAAATGACCAAATAGCTGATCTTGACATTAAGCAGACTGACCTCTAAACATTTTCCATCCCTATTTTTCTCTAACTGTACAAATACATGAAAAAAAGTTTATTGCTACTATTGCTAGTTCATTAAAAGCTAGCATATCTATCTTAGCAACAAACACCAAAGCTTGAAAGGATTCCCACGAGCTTTATGATGGATCTGGTTTTTCAGAACTTCTTTGCAGTTTCTGAAATAATATTTAAAAACAATAAAATTGCAGGAAGAATTCAAAGTTAATTTCACCAGTTTTCTTACCACATTACTTTGTAAACTGAAATGAAAATTATATAAACACACAGAATTACTGAAGGGAAATTCACTCATTCTTACTAAACTCAGGGTACCAGAGTTACTACTCTGGTAGTGAAGGTGGAAATGAACAAAACATTCAGCTTATGACACTGTTCTAAATCGGGAAAATACATAACAGTAAAGAATAAAAACTTCTTCCCTTCTTTCCCTCCCAAAGTGAAAACCCAAAGGAATCTCCCACAGATTTCTTACCATTTTATAGAGATCTGAGACACTGATCTGATCTGAATCCACAACCTCAAAGTCCTTCCGAGGAACTAGATCTAGACCCAAATGTCTGCAAAAGAGAAAGAAGAAACAACCAACCGTTAGGTGCAATTCACTGAATTGCTTACTATTATCTACTACATGTGCTTACTTAAGGACAAGGACAGAAGAAATAGCCATTTACGGTACTTTCTGTTCACTGATTTCAGTGGAGATACAGCAATTAATACTTCTTGGAGCTTTTGGCTACTATGTTGGTGCAGTATCCAGCACCAAGTACATGTCATATAGGGAAACACTGGTAAATGAAGTTAGTACTCTGGCTTCTGCTGCATTTTTTTTTGTTTCTTCACTGCATAATAAAAAAGTTTGATTAGTAACCCTGGTCAAAAGTGCAAACATTTACTGTGCCTTGAGAATCTGCTTTGAAATTCCTGGTGTTCATACAGTTAGACCCACAACTATACCACTGTATAAACTTACTATTTTTTTGCAATAAACAATAGCCACAATATCAACAAGAATCTTCATTTATCTTTGCAATACACGTTAAACCATTTTTAATTACTCTGAACTAATATTTTGGCTCAAAGCAAATATATAAAAAAATTTAAAGCAAATAAAGTATTCTAGCGCAAGGATGGCTAGTGAAGAAATTCTGTAGCAAAGAAAGGAGGTCACGGCTGGCATGTGTGCGGAGCACAGACTAAGGCAGGCCACACCTCCAGTATCGGGTTCAGTTTTGGGCACTTCAATACAAGAAAGACATTGAAGGGCTGGAGTAGGTCAAAGAATGGCAACAATGTTGGTGAAGGTTGTGGAGAACAAACCTTGCCAGGTACAGCTGAGGGAGCTGGGGCTGGTTACGTGGCTGAAGAGAGACCTTACTGCTGTCTGCAACTACCTGAAAGGAGGCTGCAGACAGGTGGTGGTTGATCTCATCTCACAGGTAAAAAAGGAAGTTTAGGCTGGACAGTAGGAAAATCTTCTCAATCCCTGGATGCATTTCAAAGCTGCATAGGTACTTGGGGACTTTGTTTAGCAGTTGGCTTGGGACAGCTCAGTTAATGGTTGGACTCTATGAGCTTAAAAGTCTTTTTCAACCTAAATGAGTCTATGATTCTGTGATTTTGCACCTAGACAAATAAAGTAATAACTATTAATAATTAATTAATAATTGCAGACTGCTGACCAAGGCAACCTAAAAGGTATCAAAACCCAACTTTTGCCCTGTAGATCTTCAGGCTCTAAGGCATAAAGAGTTCTGGGCATTACAATAAAAAGCCATTGCAAACACATAAATTATGAGTAAAATTAAAGAAAACACAGCAATTAATTTTCCTGCTTTCATTTTAAAGATATATTGAAATTTCTTAATAGTCTTAAAGATGGAAGAGATGCCCTCATGTACCTTTGCACTCTTCCTGTCACCAAAAACAAAAGAAAAACAAAACTCAAATATAATCAAAGCATGAAGAATTCTGCACAGGCTGGCTCCTGATTGCAGATGAAAGATTTTATTTGGAAAAAACCTCTCAAGTACTGCAAAATAATTGTATGGTACAATAAACAGAAGCCTCCAGGCAATACAGTGCCTCTTCCTGAGCAATTAATTCAAAAACAACAGCAAGGAAGAACCTGTGGTTAGTATGAAGTCCAATTACCTTTGCCGAACACTGTACTTTTAATCGTTCCCTGTAAGTTTCCAAACTCCATGATTCTATTAGAAACTTCGCTTATTCTGTTTTCCTTCTATAATTACAACCCTAAACCATCACATCCCAAAAACATTGCTCAGCTCTGGTCTGCTTGCTTATAAACAACCATTAGGCAGTGCTACAACTGCCATTACTACACTGATGAAGAGGTTTCCACATGTTCAGACCTTTGCCAAAATCGATTATATTTTCAAAGGAAAAAGGAACATTTTTCCTTCTTCAATGCAGGTTTCATGCCAAATATCAGTTTATAACCTCTCTGCTTAAATTGTGAGAGTGATGGTGTGAAAGTGATACCTTTCACACACTTGACTTTGATTAAAGCTATCCAAACACAAGTTATTGGCCCAAGACCAGCATCTGAAACCTGACGCTGCAAAGATGAAAACTTCAGTATCCATTTACCAAATGAAAAAGGTGAACAAGAGAATATACTGGGTAATCCTTACCTGCTATTGCCACTTCAGTCTACTTATAATAGAAAGTTCAGAATGTAACAGAAAAAAGTAACAATAGGCAAAAATAGTAATATGCAAAGATCTGACGTCAAGGGTGTTTAAAGGTTAATGCTCTTCATACTCATTGACAGAAGTTTTCCTGAATTGGAATATCTGAACCACCTCCAAAAAGCCCTGTCACTCACATGTGTACACACACCCACTTCTAATGTATATTTATAAAGGAATTTGTCCTCAACAGATAGTTATTAACAAATGATTTCCTAAAAGCCAGTATCAAACCCACTTGTCAGTGCACTGTGGTTCCAATGCAGTTCCAAAGTGCAATTAAAGTTTTACAGACAAAACTGTCAAAGCTAATAATGGCCTGATACTGTTCTAGTCTCGTAATTTCAACTCTCTAGAGAACTGAGGTCAAACTGTGATTGGACTCATTACTCAATACATGACAAAGGTATTATCTTCTACTTAATATTATGTTCAACACCGCTGCAGTATCATCCCTGTGAAACTTATCTCATATCCTATTTTTAGTTAAACCCCTTAACACCCTGGATTTCCAGCCCACAACATTCTCATCCTCTAATACTGCATAATACTTGCTCCCAGCGAATAGCGTTTTTTACGTTAGCACGAACATGTTGTCATTTACTGCACAGGTGGAAGTTCAGGTTTATGCATTTAATTTGTATCAATTATTTTTTGTCTGCCAAGGACTGACAATGCAATACTCAAAATGGTAATGAGAGTCTATGGCCCACTTTCACGATTATCAAATCCTGTGGGAATGGAAGACCAGCTGCTAAGCAGCATTTCTCCAAAACACAGCATGCATAAAAAATAAATAATGTGCTGGTTTGTTTCTTTGACAGTCCTTCTCTCCACAATACGTGCTTTTACAAGCAAATTCATGTGCTTTCTCATTCAGCCTTCACATTGAACTGCCTTTCAAAATATATCCCAAGTATACCTATGAAATACCCCCAAAGCCTATCAGTTATCTTCTGACAGCGCACACCTGGGATAATTCCAGCTGACATTTAACAGCCTTCCTCTTCTACATAGAAATCTTTAGAATGTTTTTTTTTTTGAAAAATTAAAAAAAAAAATCAACTCAAAATCTCTAGATATATTTCTCTTAAACAATGTGAAGACAAGCTGACAGACAAAAATACCAACATTTTTAATACTGAAAGGGTTGAACACACTTCAGATTAACTGGGCTTTTAAAGAAAAATCAGCTTGGTTTTAATGGTAATTTCAAAGAATGATCCTAATTTCTAATATTTTAGGACAAGATGAAATGGCCTCAAGTTGCACCAGGGGAAGTTTCTGTTGAACATTAATAAAAACTTGCTCATGGAAAGAGTCATCAGGCCTTGGAACAGACCGCCCAGGGAGGGGGTTGCATCGTCATCCCTGGACACGTTTCAAAGTCATGGAGATCTGGAGCTTAGAGACAAGATTTAGCAGTGGTCTTGGGACAGCTGGGTTAACAAATGGACTCAACGACTTTGAAGGTCTTTTCCAACCTAAATGATTCTATGGTATTCATTTAGAAAGAATTCATTATATCACAAGTCATAACAACTCTGCTCTGCCCTAGCGAGGCCACATCTGGAATACTGTGTCCAATTCTGGGCTCTCTGGTTCAAGAGCAACAGCGATATAATTGAGAGAGTTCAACAGAAGGGCATGAAGATGATTGGGGGACTGGAGCACTTGTCTTATTGGAGACCTGTGACTTTTCAGCTTGGAGAAGCGGTGGTTATGAGGGGACTTAATCACTGTATATAAATACTTGAAGACTGTGTCTTCCTTCTTGACAGCCAATCTCTTTTCACTTGCACCCTGTGATAGGACAAGGAGTAACGGGTGTAAGGTGGAGCACAGGAAGTTCCATCTTAATATGAGAAAAAATTTCTTTATTGTAAAAATTACAGAGCACTGGAAAGGGCTGCCCAAGGAGGTTGTACAGTCCACTTGTCAGAAGACTTTTAAGACCTGTCTGGATGCATTTCTATGTAACCTGTTTTAGGTTTTATCATCCTGCTTGAGCAGAGATCTTGGACTCAATACCCCCTGGAAGACCCTTCCAACTCCTAATGATCTGTGTAACTCTTCTTCAAGTACTGTGTGAAGTTTTGGGCGCCACAGTATAGGAACGACATGCAGATGCTGGAGAGGGTACAGAGAAGGTCAACTAGGCTGAGAAGGGATCTGGAGAACAGGTCTGATAAGGAGAGGCTCTCTACAACTACTTGAAGTGAGGTTCTTCCTAGTGACTTGCAATAGGACAAGAAGAAATGGGGTCAAATTGTGCCAGGAGAGGTTCAAACTGGATCTTAGGAAAAACTTCTCAGAAATAGTGGTGAGGACTTGGAACAGGCTTCCAAAGGGAGGAGATGGAAGCACCGTCCCTTGGAAAGGTTCAAAGAATGGTTAGACAAGGTGTTTCAGAAGTTGATTTAGTGGTTTGGGGTTGTAGGGTGGACAGATGGATTTTGTGATCTTGAAGGTCGTTTCCAGTCTTGATGATTCTATGATTACTAGATGCATCTTGCAGAGATATGTTGTCTGACTAATAAAAGCTTTTAAGATGCAGATCACATGTTGAGGAACAGGTTAGGAAAGTCTTCACATCTCTAAAGCATGCAAGGTCTCATCCCCTTTGCTTCAAAAATGCACACTTTACCTTTACTCTTTTTAGCTTTAATGTTGCAGAAACCAATTTTCCCTTGTATTCCCTCTCTAAATAAATCAAAGCCTCACTTAACATCACTCATCTTTGTATTATTCACAGGTGGTGAAGGGAAAGAAAACAATCCTGACAGTGATTCACATAAACCATTTGAAGACTTTAGAGGAAAATACAGAAATCCATGCAAAATGAAATATATGTGGAAAACATGTTTGTGAAAATCAGACTGTGCTGATGCAGCTGCATACTTTGACAGAATTAAGTTAACCTGCACAGAAAAAAAAACTGCAGGGGCAATCATGTATAAAGAAATTAGTAATTTGTGATGTAATGCTACATAGGAAATTATTTCTTAAAATGAAGATGATGAGAGGAAGGTAAGAAAACTTATTAAGGAACTGATTAAACAGAATGGCAGGAAAAGCCTGTGCGTGTGGTGTTTATGAGCATGGAATTATCAGACTACAGAAATGTTACTAAGGCTTTCTTCAAACACCAGCATCCAAGAGAGTTTCTTAAATTCCTATTTGATCACTACCTCAAGTATACTCAGGAGATGGAAAAAAAAATTATATATATTTAGACAGAAATGGCAACTATTCCTTCTGCAACCTTCTTAATGGTACTTCAGCACAGCTGCTGTAACTGTTCACTCCTACTCTAATCTTTAATTCTCAAACTGACTTACAGATGTTATGGTCTCATATGTACATTTAACACAGATCTACCAATGTATTTTTGTTGGGATGCTCCCAGGAAGTCACTATTATTCCTGTTGTGTCAAGAAAAAATATGAGAAAAGAGTAAGTTAAATTAAAAAAAAAAACTTCTAAGGATGTGAGCCCTGAAATTTAGAATTTTTTTGTTTTAGTTTCAAGATGATGCTTACTTCACTAGATCTACAATCCCTCTACAGTGTTACATAGTTAGCAGGCACTAAAGTTACATCTGCCACTTCCTTTCTGACTGCAATTCGGAGGTAAGAGAAGGCCATGACTTCAAAACAGTGCTTCATTTTATTTGTATGACAGCGTGAAAGCCTTCTTTGTAACACTTTCCCACCCTGTTTTTCTTTCTAAACACTCATTTGCCACTTTTGGCTACGTGTGGATTTTTCTGTGGAAAATTTATGGCACCTACTTGAAAGATTCCTTTTAATGCAATGATTGTAATAATATTTTATGTGAAGAAGCTTTTGACTAAAAAGTAACATAAGCCTACAAACTCATCTGGCTTATGGCTTTTATCTGTTCAAAGTCTCAAAGTACTGGTGCCTTCCCCTCCCCTACTCTATTTCTTGGCCTAAGCATAGATTATCTACCCCATCTTTATAGAGAAGGAAGTGTCTTCCCACAGTATAAAAGTGACGATGATGGTGTTCAGGCACTTGGATGCTTTCTGCTGATCTCCTGACAGGTATTACAATAATATGAAAAATGATCCTTAGGATTGATTCTAAGACGACCTCTGAGTTTTCAGTTAAACTACTTTGAAGAAATCACCATGTGTGCCCATACTACTGGAACTAATCTTTTGCACTGAAGCAAAGGATTCACATTTCAAACAGAAACCTGCTAAGGCAGATTCCTTCATTTATTTTTTATACAAAAGAGTCTAGAACAAAAGAGTTTTGTTAGTAAAGCACTTTACTCCTGGATTCCCATTCTATGCACTAGTAAAAGTTGAAAAATGTACCCATTCATTTAACAAAAGCCTAAACAAGTATTTCAAAATCAAGTTGCTATTTTACTTGCCACACAATTGAAAATGAGATGAAGAATCGCAGATTTCACTTCATAATGCAATTTAAAATAATACGATGAATTGCAGGCTTCAGCTTTATAGTGTTTGTTTTCTGCTCCACAAGGTTTTTCCTTGTTAAATACTGCTGGATACTTACAGTCACATTTCAGACTTCAACAGATCAATAGTCTAATAAATACTGTCAGAGCAAAACATTAACAAAACCCTAGTTTTTGCAATACTCTGTCTAAAAGCTAACAAGATATGCAGAGAAAGAGACACAATATATGAATTTTGAGCCATGCAAAAACACAGAGAACGATGTTTGAAACTTAAACCCACTAAGATGCTTATCTGACAGTGGTTCATTCTGCTCTTTTGAGCAACTGGGAAATATAAAAGCCTATTCTGTAGCAATATCAGCCCCTGTATGTGTACAAAACCCAAGCTAACTGTTGGTAACTGAAAAATTAACCCACTATCATAAAAGAGATGCATGTGTATTTTGTACTGGGGAGAAAGAATGTGTAAACAACAGAAAATTAAATTGCTACCATAACTGGAAATCAGCATTGCATTCTCAGAATAACTAGCAGCAATGCAAAAGTTTAGCAGCAATAACTGTAGAATAAATTATATTCCTCATTTTTAATAGAGCAAATCACAGAGGAAAACATATTCAGTCTAAAGGATTAAAAAATAAGCAGAAAGGTTCACTGTAGTAGTTCTTAAAACAGTCTGAATAACTTCTGTCACAAAAAAAATCTGTAACTGCTAATCCAGGTAGTGTATCTGTCTCTTGGTTTCCATCAACTCCTACAAGAACAGTAGGGATGACTAGCAGAACAACTGCCTGTGTGTTCAAGAGAAAATTCAGTTGAACTGAAAAAAAACCCCTAACTGCTGCTGACATGAAGTGTGATTTTTCATGTTTGCATCACTCCTTCCCAAATAATACAGTTTGTTAATGACTGGGGGAGGATAAAGTAGCTTCACACTACCTAAGCACAGATGAGTATACATGCTACAAGCCAAATGGGTCAGCTTGCCTGTTTCCTGAAAGCTACTTGCTCATGGAATATCTCCTGTTAGACCTTGCTATCTTAAATAATTCTAAACCTGCTAAGAGTACACATATTTAAGTTTCTCAGTTAACATTAGTATATTTTAATAACAACATTTTTAATTTACTTAATTTGCAAATATCAAACATGACATAAGCAATGAACATCATTAGATCATTTGAGAAAGGGCAGAGCTATGTGAATATATGTATGGAAATCATCAGGTTTTACAACAGATTAAGACAGGTGGTCACAAGTTTTATGACAAAAAACATGGAGGGAAATTCTAAAAAAAGTGACAAAAATTTCCCAGAAATTCTGGGGGAAAAAAGCGATGGTGCAGAAAGACCTTCCAAACTCCCAGACATTTGTAGTTCAATACTTCATAGTGTACAAATTTAATTAAATACCTTTTCAAACAAATGCCTTTTCATGCAATTCCTTTACTGATACCCTCTTGTGCTTCAGCAGCTGTCTCTTATTTCATCTACTTTTTTCTCTATGGATGTCAGTGCTTGTTCTCATGTAGTAAGAAATTTCTTTTCCTAGGTAAGATTACTGCACTGATAAGTTAACCATAAACATATTTGTATTTATTGATTTCACTGATTCTCCATAATTGTCAGGCATCAAATTTACCTTTCTAGATTTAAAGTACTCTGTATTTAATGATTTTACAATTAAAAGTAAATGAAATGGTGTCTATAGCCTCCTCACTGAACAACATTCATTGCTGCATTGTGATCTACTCTCATCTTTTCTTCTTACATTTTTGCAGCTTCCTGTTGCTAATTTCATCCATACATATTCTGAGCAAAAACAACTAACCATAATGTTCAGAAACGGTCTCTTGGTTCCCATTTGCTCTGCTGGGAATAATAACAAAAAATATCTGTAAGTCTGCACTGCAGAACAATGACTTGATGCAATCTATTAGTCTAAGTCCTTTGCAGCTTTCTTTCAACACGAGAGAAATGAAATGTACCATGAGGATAGCTAAACCTTCATGAATGCATTCAAGTATGTCTCTCAGAGGGAGTCTTGAAGCAGGTGACTAAGGAGTAGGGTTGCAACAAAGATATGTTAGTAAAAACCACATGACTTTCTTCCTTAGTTGTCAACTGACAGAATTTTCCACCACTCCCCATGCATTAATTAGCACCAATTCTACTCTTAGTTGAAAAGCAGTTGCTCTATCCTTGAGGAGGGTGGTGCTTCCTTTAAAAAAAAAAATTACATATGTCATGCAAAACTTACCTGCCTGAAATGCTACATAAGAACAAACCCAATTGTGGTGAAAGCCTAGTTTTTATCTAATGGCAATTTTTACCATTTCAGCTTCTCTCTGAACTGCAGTCATCTTTGGCTCTAAACTAAACTTTCCACAAATTCACTATGGAACTGTCTAAGGAGAGTCTAAGCCTCTGAGGAATATTATACAAAAACACTAAACATTCCAGTTTCAGCTGTAGTGTCACTGCTGACACCGAGATTCTTTACTTACTGCACCAATCATTAAAATACTTCAATTAAAAAAAGTGGGTTTGGTATCCATGAAAACATCCTTCTCCCAAGCAAAATATTCATTATATTGATACAAAGTAAGTAGAGTGACCTAATCCTTTTAAAAGTGCAGATAACCTTAGCAAAGGCTTACAAAAAAGCAAACAGTTCATTTTATAGCCATAGTACAAAAGCTGTAAAAAGTTCTATTTGCTTTCCAAATAATTAAATGTTCTACCTGTGTACAAGTACTATCAGAAGGAAAAAGTTGGGTTGGTTTTGGCTTTTTTAAAAAAAGAAAAGCTATTTAAAAATAATTAGAACAAACAGTACCCATCTGGTACCTGTACTTACTCATTGCCCCAGTCCAGCCTCACTGTGAGGTGTCTCTTGACCTCTCGCACCTGATCCTGTGTCAAATGACCTGACAGCAGCTGTCTACGTAGGTCAATGAGCTCATTCATCACATGCCGCAGTTTGTAGAAAAGATCTACCTTATGTTTCTGTAAAGGCATATTTTTGGGAGGAGAGGGGAAGACAGTGAGACAGGAAGAAAGGAAGAAAGGGAGGTGGAGAGAAAAGGGGGGAAAAGATTAATAAGTTTGGAAAGAGAGTGTGAGAAAGAAAGAGAAAGAAAGCGAGATTAATGTCACCAAATTTTCATTTAATTTCCCTAGAGGAACATTAATCCAGTTTGTACAAGCTTTAAAATACTTATATCAAGAACTTGTGTGAACTGATGCTTTCTCAAGTTTAGGCTTAATCCACTAAGGGGTCCGCTTTCTGACAGAACCTAACACTACACGTAAAAGCAGCAGGGATCACTTATTCCAGTCATATAATAAATTCACAGTTTTAGACCTAAAGAAATGGAGAGGTTAAAAGGTTTCTGTCAGCAGCTAACTTCATGGTTTTGAACAGTCACTACAACAAAAAATTACTTTTAATACTTTCAATCATCTCATTACTAAAATTTACCAAGGTATCTAGGTTAGATGGAGGAAGGGGTGGGGGGGAAAGAACATTCATTATCTGCACTCTAAAAGGGATTAAAGCAATAAATAATAAAATCCACCTGCAAAGCTTATTTAAAAGAGGGAAATCACTGTAGACAGTAAAAAAACTCCACAACACCACCAGAATAAAAACAGATTCAAAACAACCAACCCCACAATACTTTCCAAAAGAAGTAGTGTTGTTCAGCTGTGGAAAAATAACCCCCCCAAAAAACTCCAAAGTCAACACAATCAAACACAGACAGATGTAGAAATACTTTTGACCTCTTCAGGAAATAACTATCACGGAAGTCCATAAAAAGGCAACTCTGTGGATAACAAGGGTCACACCAAAGATAAAGGCGGCTATCTGAACTACTCCAATACCTGCTACATTGGAATCGTCCACAATTAGCTCTTCTCTATATAGCCATGTCTCAGACTGCATAAAATGGCCAATGTGCAATGAATGAAGATCCCAAGGAAAACAAATCTCCTACTGAGGTTAAATGCTGTTTTTAAAAAATGTTTCATTACTACCTGTTTACAAAGCTTGAAATGTTTGGCTCTCACTTGGGGAAAACACTGACTATGACTGAAATGGAGACTTCACGATACAACTTTGTCTTGGTCACATTCCTGCTTTTAATTGAATGTTTCATATAACCTCTCTAAATAAAGATACCTGCATTTATCAAGACTAGATCTGACAGAGGAATACTGGAAGAGAAAAACACATATGTTTTCTATTGCAACATACTATTAGAAAAACCGTATATTACCTGTCTTACCAAAAATGAATTTCTGTCTATTTCAGTTTGTTTTGCTAAAAGATCATTAGATTTGTATGTTTTCAATGCAATCCATTTATTAATTTCTCTCAAACAGATTACACATCTGTTTTGCTGAAGCAGGTTAAGCACAGATGGAATAATTTACTGTTCTTATCAAACAATTTTGAGATCAGAAGACACACAATTTCAACTGGGCATCAACACTGCTCTTAGCCCCACGTGAAAAAATAAATGGAGACATCAGATCCAACATAAAAACTTCCATGGCTGAAAATACTTATTCTAGGAACACAATAATGCACAGCTGGTTTAGGCTTTTTCATTAAATGTGGTCGAAAGTAAATCCTATAGAGCTGAAGAATACAGCAGCTACAGAAATGTCCATTTTTCTATGTTATTTATATGAACAAAAGGTGGTAACAACTTCTAACACAAGATGAAGTCGATAGTGTTTCAGACTACCATATAAGCAAATTAGTAATCATATCAATAAAGCAATTGGCAATGAAATTGTCCTTAGAATCAGCCCCAAAATCATCACACTCAGACTTCCAAATAAACTGATTGATAGAGCTGCTCTCTTACCCTTACAATGATGGTTCAAGGCTATCAATGAATTCCAGTCCAGAATGCTATGCTGGTTAAATTACTGTATTTCTGGAGTTATGTTTGTGCATTTATTTCTACAGAACTATCAGAAGTATATACTTTAAATACTCAATGAGAAATGAGATTGTAGATTATTATTTTATAAAACCTAGTCACACAAGGTTCTACCCAATGATCCAAAAAACAGGAAAACCCTGAAATTCCAACCTCTCTTGAACCTCAAGCACCTCTTTTGTGTTTCAGGATTATGACAATAGGCCCTTTTCATTGGTTTTCTCAGACTTATTCTTCAAAAATTACTTCATCTGCTTTAAACAGAATATTCAAGTATTGATTGACACACTGTTAAACACATGGTTCATTTTCAGAAAACATATGAATCCCAGAAAAGGAAGGAAGGGTGGGTTATCAGAAAGTGAAAGCTGGAGAATCTCTCACTATGACATGAGGCAAACAGTTATGAAGTGAACCACACATGCAAGACCCCTGGAAAGTGAAAGAAAACAGCTGTCAGAGAGCTGAAGACACAGCAGAAAAAGCACAGCACAAAAGTCTGGTGACTAATAAGCTGTGTTCAGGATGGAAATATACATGTTCAAATTACTTCCCTCTGCCTTCTCTCTTTCAAGGAAAAAAACCTTCAAAATAAGCTGATCAGGATCCGTACCCCAATGTAAGGAAAACTGCTTAAAACCATAGAATCATGAGGGATTGGAAGGGACCTCAAAAAGATACTCCAATCCCCCTGCCACAGCAGGATCACCTAGACCAAGTCTCACAGGAACGCATCCAGGCAGGTTTTAAACATCTTCAGAGAAGAAGACTCCATAACGTCCCTGGGCAGCCTGTTCCAGTGATCTGTTGCCCTCACTGTGAAGAAGTTCCTTCTCATATTTATATGGAACCTCCTATGTTCCAGCTTACACCCATTGCCCCTTGT
>JAOXOE010000694.1:7372969-7406627 GCA_028565055.1 Phoeniculus purpureus
GTGTGACTTGGTCTAGGTGATCCTGCTGTTGCAGGCGGATTGGACTAGATGGTCTTTTGAGGTCCCTTCCAATCCGTTATGATTCTTTGAGTCCTGTATAAATTTTAAAAGTTTTGTTTCAAAAAAACCTCAGCAAGAATTACTGAAAAACAAGGAACTGGCAAGAGATGAAAGAGACTGATGTAGGTGTTTCCCTTCTCAGAAGAGTGAGCTAGACTTTTCTGGGAATGAGAGGTACTGGGAATGTGAGTCTTTGGAAAGGATGAAGTGATACCACAGGGGTTGTATGAAATTCTTCATGTGCGTTAGTAAATCTCTTTGTTCTTTTGTTCTTTGCTAGTGAAGGTGCATTCAGAGGAGAGAACTTCAGGCTCACCTGATTATTTTTTAATTATTTTTTAATTCCCTTTTGGAATTTTTTACTAACAGCTCTAAATTGCTCTTATTAATCTGTGTTTCATAGATTTAAGGTTTGTAGCCTTTAGAAAATTGATTGCTACACACAGAGGTTAAATTTATTGGAAAAAATACAGGTTTATCCTAGAAAGAGCCTCTTTTTTTTTTATTTTGAAGTGTGTGTGGTGTTCTGAAAAGCCTGCTCTGATGTTAAGAGTTAAATTGGAGGGGGTTTTTGTGGAGGAGAGGATTGGATAAATTACAGAGAAAACTCTCCTTTTTGATTATTTATTTTGCATGTCACACTGTTTAATTCTAGATGCCCATGAGAAAAAAAAATGAATTAAATCAAAGGCATAAGATGCCAAATTCATTTTAATAAGAGGTCGTTGAAAGCCTGTAGGTGACAAACTTCAGGAAGTGTTAGAGAATATGTGCAAGCAAAGGGAAACTTGTGACTTCAATAAGGAAATCTCAGCAACATGCCCTCCGAGGAATCTATAACAGCTTCTCGAAAGATTTATCCCATCACATTGCTTCAGCAGAGACAAGCGGTACACTGTGTTGTGCGTCAGCCATGCAACACACAACCATTCAAGAGGGAAGGATCTTTCCACTTGTGATTTCTCTGTGACCAAAATGTACAGTGTGCTGGATTCACAAATAACTCCAGAACAGATTTGTTTTTTCAGTGTGACCCTTGTATGATCATTGTACCTGCACTGCAGCTGGATCAAGCTGTGCAGAAGAAAAAGAACAATTCTTTCCTGCAGTTTGCTGGCGCTGGGTTGCATGGGAAGGGAGGTCTTGGCATGTGTCGCTGTCAGCTCCCCATGTGGGACACTTTCATGCGCTGATGCACATTGCAGGAAAGTTACACTGAGCAGCAACCTTTAAGTCTGGTGGCAAACCTTAGGGCTCACTGCTGGTTGATAAAGCTGATGTGGGTAGACTCATGCCAAAAGATTGCACTGAACTGGGCAGGCTGCACGTCATGGATGTCAGGCTGGGCATGACAGTTGGACTGCATCCGTATGGCTGACAAAGGCATTTGTCTAAATCAGAGAGATTTAAACACATTTCAACTTTCAGAGAGAAATAGCTGGAAACAAGCAATTGAATGCTCTTTCAAAAGAATTTGTCTCTGTTACTAGAGTTTCATCATCAAATGTGTCTTATATTGAAAAGGCTTGTTTGGTAAGCAAAACCATTAGGGCTACTCGAGGGATTCTGAGCAGAGATCTGTAATATCAGGGTTATACACAGCCACAAACGCTTTTATCTCTTCCAGACCCAGATCTGACTAAATGAAAGTCTTCACTTGCCTACTTTTTCAATTTGAAAACCAGAATATAGAAGAAAAAAACAAGTCGTATAACCCTTTATGTCTAACCAAGGCTTTCAACAGATCAAATGTATTTCCCAAAATAAAGATAAAACAGACTGTTAGTTTGTGAAGCCTGAATCATTCTGTATTTTGTCCACTTAATATACTTCAAACACACATACACAATCAGGACTAGAAAGCTGGCTTGGAAATTATAAGTAAATTGCAGCTTTTTGAGGCATCCTATAAATGTTTTTTTTTTTCCCCAGCTGCCTTTATGTAATAGCAGCTCTTCCTTGATTTGGACATCATCATTTTCATGTCTGTTTTGAAATGATTTATCCTAAATGTGGAATCGAATAGGATAATTATTAGAGGATTTCAAAGCTGTGTCTTGTCTTTCCTAGTAGTCTTTAGCTACAGAGTAGTGTTTGCGTAGATCTTTCTTGCATAAAAGTTCTAACCAGAAGTTCACCAACAAATTGGGCACATGCCATCTAGTGATACACATAGGAATTATCAGTCTAAAATTTGGATGTATAGCCATGAGTATTTCTCAAATGAAATAATCTGGGTGTTAATATACATTTAAAAAGTGAAATTTATAAGTTTTGTTAATTTTTCTTCAATGAGTGATAAACTGCGCAAAGGTTTTTCAGTCAAATATCATCTTTGGTTCCTCAGCAGCTTTCCCTAATGTAAGAGGCGAGGAAAATTCTTAAATATCTCTCTTTTTGAAAGATTCTTCCTAATTAGAGTGATAATTGCATTCCTTTGAAGGCAGTACAGATATTAGGAACCACTGTGTCCATTTTAAAAGCAATAAAATGGGAATTAGTTTGAAATAATTGTGGTTTGGCTGATGAAAACTCCCATTACACTGCCTTTATAAATCTGTGTTTCTTCTCTTGGACAACTTTTGAAAATAGTTCTTAGTTGTTTTGCTGTGGGAAAGTGTAGACCAATGTGCTTTGTGGTGGCAGAAATGGACATTGCAGAGATGAGGGGTCAGGTGAAATTGCTTTGAGCTGACTTTGTACTGCCATGGCTTTTGGACCTCCTGGGTTCTCTGATATCCAGCAAAATTACCATTCTTCTAATGAAGTTGGTTCTCAATAAATCATAAAGCCATCGTGACAGTAAGAAAAACCTTTTCACATTGAGTTTCTCTCCACTGGCCTATAACTAGCGAGTCCTGTAACAACTTTTCACAATGAAAATATTTGTCTTTGAGGAAACTTCCAGGTACCAATTAAAACTGGGCCAATTTAAGGCTTTCCTTGAACACCTGTAGTAAGAGATTTTGTGCTTAGGCAAGCTGTTTCTTTTTTTTTCTTAGCCACACCAGTACCTCGAATCTGATAATTATTTTCTCTTATTATTTCAGTAAGTTAAATGTACATATTTACAACTGTCTACTTGGTTAGAACTGTGTTCAGTTTGGAAATTTTCTATAGCCTTGTGGTATAAAAAGAATATACATGGAGAAGCTATACAGTCTTTTTCTTCAGTACACTGTGAAATATATAACTATACAACTGTGAATTCAGTGTGAGAGGTGTGAAAGGAGAGAATCATTACTTACTGCAGGCGGATTTTATTAGACAGAATGCAGTTATGCTGTTGGACAAAGTGCAATAGATTCCTATTAACTATTTAACAGCTATCTACAACTGCAGACACCTCATAAATTAATAGACATGCTCAAAACACAAAATGGCTGTAGAGGAAGAGCTTGGATGAGGGTGTAGATGAGCATCCAATTTAGTGCTGCTATTTTATATCCGATAGCACAGTCCTGCTTTTTCCAAGTAGCAGAGAAACGTTTTTTGTGGCAAATGCTAGAGATGATCCACTTCTAAAGGTCCACTCAGTAGCTCATTTTACTTAATGATGAGTGTCTATTATAAAACTCAAACATAAATTATTCAAATGAAGAATCCATCGCTATTCTGCAGGGAAAGATGCTGCTTACAGTGTGAATGGCTGGTCTCAGTGGCTACTGTAGTTGAGATGACCTGACTGAAAACACGTGTGCTGCACCTGGCAGTGCTAGAGAAGAGACAACATCCAGTAATTCCTGCCTCTTATTTAAGGTTAAAAGTGGGGACATTCATTTGTCAATAATTAATTATAGCTTTATTGAGAAGTTAATCATTATAGTCTTTCTGGGTGCAGAATACGGCATAAATCTTCCATAGTGAGGTTTAGTAACTGAGATGCCGTTTAGCATTCCTGTCCTGACACAGAGCAGAGGGGCCGATCCTGCTTTGTAAACAGAAATGCTGATGCCTTCCTGCACCCTGTATTAAAATAAATATCCTACTTACTTCCAGTGACTACTTCCTCAGGGAAAAGGAAAGGACTGCTTTCATCAGGAAAAGCTGAAGCAGAGCAAAATATGTTTCTGTCAGTGAGGGTTGGAATCATTCTTGGTGTGAGCAATAGATTAAAAGGATGTGTGAATTTGAGCAAACAGAGGAAACACTGAATCTGGGACACTGCATGTGGGTGATGTTTCTAAAAAACATATTTAATCTCTTGGGAGGCAAAGACTACCTGAGGGAAGAGTGAAACCCAAGCAATATTATGAGAAACTGGATATTATTCTTATATAGTTAAAGGACTTGATCACTTCTGCAAGGCTGATGCAGCTTTAATAATAAGATCATGATTAAATCTAATTGGCGGTAGTACCTCTCCTCTTTATACCATAAATATGGCACAAAGATGCTACTTGGTCACGTCTTAACTGTCTGCAAGGGTTTAATTTACATTTCTGTTTTAGATCCAATATGTTCTACTGTGTCAGGGTTCATCAGCCACATTGTCACGTGGATGTGATAGGTACAGCCTGGCAACATTCCCTCCGTAGTGTGAATAGTACAGATTTTAGTATGCGGGTTTTCTTTAACTTTGTAACCAAACTGGCAAATCTTTGACTTTATCCCTGTGTCAGTCCATCAATTGTAACATCACCTGAGTTCCAGTTATCTCATAAATCCAAATTTTTTGTAGACTGTTAAAAAACATAAGTATGTAAATATAAGACAAGCAGATCTGGAAGCTTCTCCTCTGGGGTGGTGTTAATGATTTTATCACAATGTGATAAAGCACTTGTCTTGATTATTTCTGCATTGAGAAGCTGCTGTTAATTTTTTAATTGATGAGAATAATAATGAATGGCTAATTTTAGTTTTAGAGTGATTATTACGTTAGATTCAGACTTGAGCTCACTTAAGTAGAAAGACTCCTAATGAATATATCTTTCACTCTTTCAATTTACCTTTCAAACAGTAATTTTTTGACTATGCTCCTTTCTAAAGCTGAATTTAACTAAACATCATAAACCTGAAGAAAAGAAGCCAGTGGAATAATTGATGAGCTAGTTGAATTTGTTCTGCAAAATAATCCAGTACTGAGATATTTGTTTCTTTCCAAACGACCAAAGAAAGCCAAGCCAGACATTTGTTCATTCCTTCAGAGTAACATTACCAACAGAAAACTTGACAAGTTGAATTTTGAAAAGTTCTGATTCAGAAAAACAAACTAAAGTTCTCTTAAAGTCAGTTTTCCTAAGAGAAAGGAAATCTGAACACTGGAAGCACCTGCACTTGCTAGGAGGAAAATAAAGCTGGTTTAGAGGTTCTAGATTAATTTATCAGGGAAATGCAGCCAATTTTGTTTGTAGAGAAGCATAAAATTAAATGAGACTAAATACAAACGTAGTTTGTTTCTTTCTTGTGATCTTTTTCTTTATACTTATTCCAACCTGAGTAAAAGAACTAGGCTTTGGTAAAACTAATGAGTTGCATGGTCACAGGCCTCCAAATAGGGCAGAACCCCTCTGTGATAAGCTGATGCACTTGCTCTTAAATCTCAAACTAAGAATTTTACTGATCTGTCCCAAGATAGCTACTGGTGAGACAGAGGCAGCCATTGTACCCAGAGTCTGAGGGAAGTAAGGCACATGTGGTGCTAGCTTTGTGAAATGCCTCCTGAGGACCGGGTCATAAATAAAGTTTGATGACAGAAAGTAGGGTAGTTAAAAAGTTTGGATGTGGAAGTTTAGCGAGTGTGTCGTCCGTGGGCACAGGTCATGCTGTCTAGACAAAAATAAGACTCTTGCCGTGTATTCCTTCGCTCCTTATTATTTGAACATGGTGTTTTAAACTGATCAGGAAATGCCAGAAGGACAGACATTTTGTCTGGGCAGATAGATATGGGTCTAAGGCAGAGAATGAGATGGGCAGATCATCATCATGGAGATTAAAGTTGAAATTGTATTTATGAAAAAGATCACTGGAGACAAGATTTAGAGCAAAAGAATCAGGGAGCTGAGCCTGGAGCCTGAAGGGCCCCAATGAGTAGAATCATTCTAAGGGCCCTGAGGGTTCAATTAACCTTGACAGCCTGGAGTCTCTCAAAAGGAGCAGAGCTTACGAATGAAATGCAATGAAAAATTACTACTTTTAAACTATTGGCAGTTTAAAACCTTGTCTCGACAGCAGAACCTACTCGACAGACACCTCTAAAATGCTGTACGCTAAATGCACTGTAAATTTATTCTTGTGGCAGGTTTATTTCTTCGTTAAATATTTATGTTGGATGGGTTTTAGCATATGCATCACGTTGTTGTAAATTGAGTTAGAAATTTACCAGGTTAAGTCATGTTTGAGTCTAAAGGTCTCATTCTTGAATATTCAGTCATGCGGCAAAGAATAGGGGACCTACAAATAACAATCCTCAAAGCAAAATGTAATAAATTGGAAAAGGCAGCTCTATTTTTCAGGGAAATCATATAGATATCTGAATGAGAAGTATTTATGGGTTGCTTTTTTTCCTTCTTTCCTATTCCTATATATTGCCTCTGATTGGCACACTTTTCCCATCAGATTCTGTGGTACAAGATTTGGTTTTATTTTTTTAAATCTACAGTTGTGCAGTTAGTGTATGGGAAGAGAATCTAAATTTTAAGCAGAAAGGAAGGAGCTATTAGCAACTTGAGTAACTGTTTTCTTTTATGTTAAATGGGGGACTTTGCTGTATCTTGACAAATGAACTCCTTGGCTTACTGTGATATATACAGAGTATTACTCAATATTTACCAGATAAATAGTTCTCTGTCAGTGGGTAGCTCTATGACTTTCCTTTCTGTTGGATCTATTTTTCATGCTTTTCAGCTGGCATCACATCTATTGCACGGCACTGCTTATATCTCGTTATTAGAGAAATTAAGTTTATTGAGGACTGGGATAACAAACAGGAGAAATAACATGCAGCCAGTTCTAACACAGAGTTGCTGCTTACAAATATGATGAAACCTTCAGAATAGACAAAAATCTTCACTAATGACTGGATGGATGTTTGCCAGTTACAAGTAACATGACCTCATGATTTACAGTACATCAGTTTCATTTGGAGAGGGGAAGAGGAAGGATATATTCACAAATTAAAGCATTTCATACTTGATCAGTTCTAGTTAATACTCTAGTGAATAAACTTTGCCGTTAGGAATATCCTTATGGGATCTTTGCAGAGTGAAAGCATTTTGTTTGTGTTCTAGAAATCCCATCTACGTTTCTGATAATATTCTGGAGCAAGTCCAGTAGTACTCTTAAGACCCATATGGATCTTCTTATAGTCCTTCTGCTTGCTACAGAACACTCTGAGTGAGAATTGAAGTGAGTTGTAAAAGATCATTAGCTAAACTCAATGTAGTTAATTAAAACTTCAGATTCCTGGATTAGTGTCCTCATGTATCTTGTTAATTAAAAGAAAAAAAAGGTTACATGAATTCTGACAATTTTTTTTAAGAAATGGATGATCTTCATAAGGGGCACATGATTATTTTTTTTCCTTCTTCCTTGTTAGCTACATATAAGACAGTTAGAATAGAATAACAGCATTGGTTTTTCTTGATCTGTTATGTTTATTTTAACAGCGTCTTCCTCCTATTTTCTTTAAATACTCAAATGATTAATGATCAAATATATTACCTGGTATCGCCAGCAGAAAAACTGGTAAAACCATAACCCTGGCACAAAGTAATTTCTATCTGCTTATGATTTAGTAAATTAGTCATGCTGAGGATGAACCAAAGCACAGACAGGAGGAAATCACTCTAGTGGAGAAAAAGTTTTGTTAAAATTACTATTTGTTGAAATCTGTATGTTGTGATTTTCACAATTAAAGTTGGTAAAATATAATTACTTGCTGCTAAATGTAACCAAGACGTTTCATTCAACTGCTACTCTTGTTATGCTCCTAATCTTTCTCTCCAAGTCAAGTTCTTATTCCTTGCTGGATTCCCACAGGCTATCTGGATATTGTGCCATACAAGAAGGAGTACAGAAATTACTATTGTGATGTTCACTATAGCAATTCCTTTTCTGAAACCTCATTTTCTGATGAGTATCTCAAACTGTAGCATTCACAGTTACACTGAGGCTGAAAATCCAAATGTACTGTCTTTCTTGGCTTATCGTTCTGAGGTTTTTTTGGTGTCATACAAGATGTCAGAGAGCCTTCATCACACAATGGCTTTTAAGGGAAAAAGGACAAATGCTTTAGAGACAACGTGTAATCTAAATGCCTAGCTCCTGTTCTGGAAGTGCACAGTTACTCCATATACTGTGATTTCCACACAAAGAAAACCTTATTGTGCAAGATAGGAGGTGGAGAAGGGGAATGAGCACCATGAGCACTGGTTACATCCCCCAGATTCCAGAGTTCATAGTGTGAATAGCACTGAGTGTATCACCTTCCATGGTTTAAATACAGCTGCTGTGTTTGCTTAGTCTAAAGTGTCAAATTTATATGATTTATCAGCTAGAATATTTCTGCTGGAAAGCATTCTAATCTTTATTTCATGGGATATCAAAAGAATTCATTGTCTCTCTTGATATGTTGCTCCAGTAAGACCAGAAGTATAGCTGATGCTCCGTCCCACTTTCCCAGTATCCTGCCTCTGATAGTGCCTAGGAATATTATAAGGACAAGAGCATCATATGATACATCCTGAATACTTTCACAGCTTTTATGTATTTGAAGTTTGGGAATTTGTTGTGTGCGTGAACCTCAGGGGTTTTGTCTGATCTCCCCAGGTGTTAGTAGTCTCCTTGGTGTTTAAATAGATGCCTTAGTTCCTGTATGAATCAATCATAAGTAACAGGTACTGCTTTTGATGTCTGAACATTTTCAGACCTTGGTTATTAAAAAGCTTAATGCAGAAGAAGCATCTGAAAATGCTCTTCTTCTATGAGGCCTAGACATCTGATTTGACTCTTGACACTTCGGAGGAGATTGAGAGTAGAAAATATCACAGATGAAACAGTTTTCCCAGACAGAAAGCAAGGACAAGGCACTTGGATGAGCAGTTTCTGTAGAGAATGTAGAGAGAAGAGGTAGCAGAACCAAGAAAATAGTGAAATAATCACCTTTTTCCTTTTCATGAATGTCTGTTGTACATACACTCTGTGTGTGACTTCCTTAGTGTAATAGAACAAGTACCAGAAGGCATAACCTGTCTGCATCTGTAATACCTCATGATGCCTGAGTGCATCACTCACTGCACCACTTGTTTTTGACAAGTGACAAGAAAACAATGAACACTGAAACAACCTAGCAGGCTAGAAATGTTAAATCATAAGAAAAGGAAGGAACAGATTAGCATTAATAAAAACAATATTTTTCAGGCACTTAACATTTTGATAGTCATCTCACAACAAACACTTAAATTGTATGAAGCAATAGTTTTCTAACTTAACTGAGCGACAAGAGCTAACAATGAAAAATAAACGTAATAATGATCTAATATGAGCATCCGAAGAGGTCTTGCATGCAGTATTTGCTCATCATCTCAGTCGAGAAGATAAATGTTATTAGGATGTTATACCATTCATATTTCTCCACTTACTCTAAATGTCAGTGTTAAATCGGCCACGGGCCAAGCGAGTGCAATACCAGCCAATTTTATAGTCTAATCTGGGGTGAAATCAAAGACAGAGATGTGTTTGTTTATGTGCATTCTTCCGAGCAGGCCATTAGTTTTCAGAATTAACCCAACATTAAGAAAGCACTATCATTTGTTTTACCAAAATGGGAGTTTTCCTTATAGCACAATTAGCAAGTAGAGGTATTTGATGCCTTTCTGGCAGGCTGATATTGAAGTCATGGCATTTATGGTCTTTATATCTCCTGACTTAAGTGACTTCCTGCTTTTGCTGCCAATAATGAGACGGAGAAACTTGGTGTAGTCCTACAGAAGAAACCCACGCCGATATATATCTTTCTTGTTTTCTATTTAATTAGGAGTTTACTCTGATCACAGAGAATCTAGGCTAAGCATTGTGAGTCCATTAGTTGCATAGAATTGTAGCAATAAAACACACTTGATTTTCTTTTTTTTTACCACTTTTCAAGTTATTTCCTACTACTATTCATTCCCTATATCTGTCTTCCTTATGCAATTACTGTTACTGAGACTTTAGTCATGTCCTGATAGGCAGCATTTTTGGGTGGTGAGAGATTGGAGAGGAAATCCAGAGACTTCTGTCTTGTACTAGTGATCTGCCATTCCTTTAAGCTGTGACTGTTTGATTTACTTCTATTTATTGCTATCATGCTTTCTGTCTTGGCTATCGAGTACGACCTTTCAGCAGATATGCCACATACCTGTTCAAAGGCAGCTGGGTGACAAATGGACCTTTGAGTTCAGTTACACTCACTGTTACTATGCAGGTGAAAACATTAAAATACTGTGAAGTGATTGTGTGAATGTTAGAGAATAGCATGTGCCATACACAATAGCTGTTCTTAATCTTTCTTGCATTAGCCAGTCTGTACCACCTATACTGCCTAATGGTGGGACACTGAATAGGTTTTGCCATATGGAGGTTTTTCTCTGTGTGGTTATATTTGCCCTCCCTAAAAGGTCAGTTCACTTTCAGAAAGTCCTTTGCACCTTTCACTGTCTTTCTGAATAGCTTTGCTTCATTTGAAGACTATACTTAGAACTAGTTCATTGTATGAAACAGTCATGATAGTAATTCATTCAGGGGAAATTGCTTTTCCAAAGGTGTAGAAGTTAATTAAGTGTGTAACAGGAGGGAGCTAAACCTTACTAATTAGTGAGAAGGGTAACGATTATGGGAGAGAACAGATGACACTTGGCTGAAGATGAACTCAAGAAATTGCTTTAGCCGAAAGGAAGTTAGAAGAGCGAATAGAAGATGAGCTTTAAGAAAGCAAAGACTCTGTCACTGTGTCCTGATAAATTATACCTCATTTATAGTGTGTCTGCTAGGTGTTAATCAATAATATGTCGAGATGATTCTTCACTCTTGGGCACATAGTCTGCTTTCTGTTATATACAATTTCACTCCATTTCCTTGTGTTCTCCCACAGGATGGGGTACTGGAAAAAGGGGTGTCAGCTTTTTCAAACCACTGCAAGAATGTGTATTAGGAGCCTGAATTTCTGTGGTGGTGAAACTGTAGCAGCAGCAGCACGAGCACTAAACCCTTGGAAAGGCATCACCACTTACTTCTAAGAGGATTCCAGCAGTGAGGTACACAACCATATCATATGAAAGTCAGAGGCTGTACTGTCTGTAGATCACTCATCTCCTAGGATGCTGTATTTACTTCTGAAAAGTAAAAATATTTAATGTTTGGGGAAAAATTATTGCGACCCTATTTACATAAGCAGGTCCTCATTCTAAAGTCACCCTTGCTGGTATTGGCTTCAGGTAAAGTGCTGACTGGTATTGCTGTAGTCAGGCTGAAAATACGACTTTGGCTTTGCTGCTTGAGAAAACGACAAACCACCAGAAAAAGACTTCATTTCACATTGTTCTGCTCCACAGAACTCAAATGTTTGACCCTTATATCTTACTGTCGTTGTTCATTGGGAAATATTAGAGGATGATCAATCAAATTGCATCCTACTGTAAGGGAGAGCTGCATGTATAACTGAAATGCTTAATTAGTTTCTTTGTGCATCCTCTGGTGCTGGGTCAAATTTGTATTAGTGGAGAGGACTAATTCAAGGTTAATGTGCTGGTAAATTCCTATTTTAAATTTAAGTGGGTACTGGTCTTCTGCTGTAAAACAAGTTGATATCAGCCTTCCTGACTGACATTAATTAGACTGCAATAATATAGAAGGATATGTATGTCTCTATATAACATATATATGTTTGGGGTTTTTTATCAGGAATGAAAGGTTTTCATTAACTTACGCAGAGCTGTCTAATAGCAAAATGCTTTGGTTTTGTGAGCAAAGGAAAACATCTATCTAAGGAAAAATTCTTTGCTTTAAACAACGTTTTCTATCTAATCATAAATAAACTCCAGTATCTTTGAGGCAAAAGCTTATTAGGCAAATCTTCAAAAAGGTTAAATACCCATCCATTAAATACTTAAAAATAATGAATTAAAAGTATTTACTACAAATTTGCCTGATGCTGTTGGTAAAACCAGAGGAAATTTGGACACTAAAAGACATAGCTCTAAAGCCTACAACAGTTTAGTCATCAAATTATAAGCAAATCTAACCATTAAAGGAATGAGGACTTACAGCTGGAAGTTGTTGGATTATAACTGGTGTTATAAGATGCCAGACCTCACAGGTATATATGGGAGGGGTTTATCTCAGAGGGGAAAAAGGGTTCTGGGGCAGAAGTTGGCAGGGCTCATTCAGAGGACTTTAAACTAGATTCAAGATGGGGTGGGACAGAGCTCTGGTCTTGATGAAAACCAGGTGACCTCTCACTGTCCTAGGGTGAAATTGGAGCACACAGCTTGCTCCCTGAAATGCCTGTACACCAATGTAGGCAACATAGGGAATAAGCAGGAAGAGTTAGAAATCTGTGTCTAGTCAGGTGATTATGATCTGGTGGAAATTACAGAGACCTGGTGGGACGGCTTGCATGACTGGAATGTGCTAACAGACAGCTATGTCCTTTTCAGGAGGGACAGGTCAGCAAGGCAAGGTGGTGGAGTAGCTCTTTATGTGAAAGACCAACTGGAATGTATTGAGTTCTATCCAGGGGCAGATGAAGAGAGAGTTGAGAGTTTGTTGGTGTGGATTAAGGGGCAGGCTGCCATGGGTGACACTGTTGTGGGTGTCTATTACAAGCCACCATATCAGAATGAGGAGGTTGATGAGGACTTCTACAGGCCTTGGTTCTCATGGGGGATTTTAACTACTCTGATATTTGCTGGAAGACCTACGCTGCCAGTCACCCACAGTCCAGGAGGTTCCTCCAGTGCATTGGTGACAATTTCCAGATGCAATTGATGGAGGAGCCCACTAGGAGAGGAGCGCTGCTGCATCTTGTACTCACCAACAAGGAGGGTCTGGTTGAAGCAGTGAAGGTTGAGGGCAGCCTTGGTTGCAGTGACCATGAGATGGTCAAATTCAAATGATCACAAATACTATTTGATCTTGTTGGCACATCTCATCAAGGCTGTGCTATAAGAAATGTGGAGCCTGAGTTTTGGGCTTAAGTCTTCTTATAAAGCCAACACTTCAAGTGCAGTGGACTATAAGCAAATACCATCATATGCCTATGACCTTTTCTAGTTTAAATCTGTAACAAAGGATAAGTAAGTGCAGTTCACCTTTGGTTTCAGTGTTTCTCTCCTTTGAAGCAGTAGATCTGGCCTTTCATCAATCTTTTTACCTGCATACTGCAACTGATTCTTTCTTCTTTGATTTGGAATGAATTGATTATCAGTGTCCTGGAATGAATAAAAGTAAAAGGGAGGAAAGCTTTTTCCTTCACTCAATGTTGAGCTTACAATAATAGTAACAGCACGCTAAAAACAGATAAAACCTTTTCAAGGATTAAATTTCAATCATCTTTCTTTAGAGGCTGTTCTAGCAAGTATTCTTTTACAGCATTGTCTCGTCTGGATTTAGTAAAGTTATACTCTAATAAATAAACAGTTTTTAAGCAAGTAATTAATAAATGCCCAAGATGGCTTAGCCTTGCAGGGGAGAAGGAATGTGCTTAGAGTCTCAGCACTGCCACACTCAGCTGAAGGAAAGCTTTTATGGCACATTTTCATTATGAGACTATAACAATTACTGTATTGGGACAATTCCTAATAGAACATGTTGGGAGAAAACAAAAGGTAATCACATTAATCATTTCAACTTCCTTAGAGTCTGGAGCACTACAGCTGTAAATAGGATAACACAATAAAAAGGGTTTTCCATTTGGTACACATATAGAATAATGAAAATCTCTGCATTCTGCCAAATGTTACACACAATTCATATGATGCTTAGTTTGGCCACTGAACCTGGCCTGTTTTGTGCAACTCAGTGCCTTATAAGTTATGACTGTGTGTAGAGAAAAGGATGAAGTGTACATATGTGTGCCCATATGTGTGTATATACACTTGTCTGTGAAATATTAGTCATTAGTGAAGACTATCTTTCTTGTGGATCTGAAATAGATGGTTAATGGAATAATTAGTGTTAGTCCATTTTTGTTCTCACCTTTATAAAATTCCTCAAACAATCCTTTGCCTGAACTCCTGAGCAGTCAGCGTGCTTGATACCATGCTATTTCAATGAGATATAAAGTTATTTAGATATGAAATACTGTAGGTAGTCTATGAGACTCCACCTGTAATAAGGATATCATATTTTGCAAAAGAAACTGTGACAAGAGTTGAAAATATAGGAAGTATCTGCTCTTATCAAGCTGAATAGTCATTATAAAGAATTTACCTAGTGGAAGATGAACACCTAGAAGATATATAGATGGCTGAAGTCATCTATTGGCTTAAGGGAAACTATTTAAATTGATAAAGATTTGTATTTCAGATGAAGAGGGAAGAGAAGCTACATTCGAGATATAAGTATGAAATCAAAGTAGAAAAGATATTCCTTTTGATTTACCACGAGCCTTTAAAGATCTTATCACAGAGATCTGTTACAAGATGAGAGTTTTAAATATAAAATTGACATGCATACATGGAAGTAAAACTTGGAGAATGGCATAGAACACATTTTAAGATCGTTTGCGGTATTTCAGTCATCAGAATAAGATCTGAAAAGTTGTATTGTGTGAAGTAATACGAAACAGCAAAGCTGATTATTTTAGAATTTATTTATAGGGGAAAAAGGCAGAGGTAGGAATGAAATTAGCAAAATAGCCTAAATTCATCTGCAGATAATAGGATTGCACCAAGTATAAAAGTGGCCTGATTAGTTCCTAAGCTTTTTATATCTGAAGTTTGAGTTCAAATCAATAAGGGAAGGTGTGGGATGCTCATAAGTGAGTTATAGGACAATACAATGCTAGATGAAACATATTTAGACCTTTTTGATTTTTTTGGATTGTGTCGTAACTGTAAAACATTCAGAGAATTTCTCCTCTCTCCTTCAGCCTCCTCTTCTGCCTTATCATAAAACATTTGTAGATCTTCAGTGCTCCAGTGAGAATTTTCTTGAAGAGTATTGTTTAAGGCTAGTATAAGTGCTTCACATCTAGCCCATTACTAGAATAGTGAACTGGAACAGTGAATAAAAAGATGTTAAACACTCTTTGCTGTTCTGTCATGTTCCCTGGCTATTGGAACATCTCCAGAGGAAGCAATGCAACTTCTTGCAAATTAAAGGAAGTCAGCCATAGCTCATATGTTATAGCCTTGGCTGATCTTAGGTTCATATCTATAAATGTTACAGACCACTCTCATACTTTGCATTCCAAATTTTTCCACCCACAAGTGACAAGGCAGAGTTTCACTCTTGGTCCATTTTTTTAAAAAAAGTGATAAATCCCTAACAATCTGATTCATGTTAGCAACACTTTTGTCTGGCTCCTTTTATACAAAACAGACTTTGCAAACAACTACCCAGAGTAACTAGCAATACTCTGTGGACTTGCTTGAACACAGATATTTTTTGACTTATAATCTGAGGATCTGAAAGTCATCTTCCTTTGAAGAGAAATTGGGCACTTGGTTGGTTTGATTAAGATTTTTAGATTTTGTTATAAGTTGCTATAGGACTGATATCTTCTGGAACTTGGCTCCTCATTAATGGAACATATTTTTCTAATAAACTAGTGTGTAGATCTTCAGCTCTACTGGAAGACTAGATGTATAAGGGGTGTGTTTGATCTAATGTCACCTTTCCCTTCAGATGTCTTGGTAACCTTGGAGTGTTTTGAGCTGTGTGATTGTGTCCCTAACGTGATACCTTTCAGCAGCCAGTTGATGAAATATACCCCTGCCAGTCCCATAAACAGAATGGAATGGCTATGAAGAACATAATGAAGCGACAGGTGCTTTACCTGGCAGAGGTGGAAGGCAAAGGCAAATATCCTCAAAAAGGAGAAGTCCTCCATCATTCAAGTTGTTTTGCAGGCTGTCTTCTATCTTACCTTTCCTTTAGGAAAGGTAAACACTTACAGCAGCACATTCAACTGTGTTGTAAGCATCTGACTGGTTTTACATGTGAATGTGAGCAAAAGAGCAGGTGGTCTCCCAAACTTCTAATCCCTGTAAACCTTTCAACCTTGTGAAAAGTAGGCAACTTTCAGCATTGAAGTTGATTAATGGGACAGGTAGAATAGCTTGGGTAAACTTGCCCCAGTCCTGACTTCTGTTCATAAGAGCACAAGGTTCAGAAGTTCAGCATTATATCTTGCTGGAGCTTCGTCTGTTACGTTCTCTTTTATGAGCATTATGTTTACCTACTGAAAAGAAAGCAATGGCAAATAAGAGAGAAAAATTAAAAACAAGTTTGACCTTTTCAAAGCTGGATATGTACAACACATGCTCAGAGCTTTTGAGGGTTATGGACATAGTTTTCAATAAAACTGTAGAACATAATTTAAGCTTTCCTCATTGTATCACGTAAGTTCTCTATGCTGGCAAGCTAAATTTCTTTTTACCTAAGGCATTCAAGGCGAGTTGTAAGTGCAAAACTCAGAAGTATGGGTATAAAAAGGTATGTCCTATAATTATAATTGCTTTTGTGTTGGATTTTCAAAATACCATTTAGCACCAGTGAACTTGACAGCCTGTCATTTTTATTTGAAGGGGTGTTTTTAAACTGAAACCATCATTACAATCACTTAAACCATAATCACTTTAAAGTAGCCATATTTCTTTGTGAAAGCTCTCTAGAAACTTAAGATTTTGATCCTTCAGACTAAGAGAAGTAAATGAGATAAGATGTTGATGTTCTTGAGTGATTAGTACTTGTATGCTTGGGGAGAAATCTGGAATCATCCATCAACTGGCCACTGACATGATCATCAAAAAATCCAGTGCAGGCAAAGGTATGTGAAGACACTTGTGCCCACTTTGTATCTGGAGAACAACAATGTTTCTTGAAAACATGCACTAATGTACCTTCAGTGAAATAATTTGTTGAGGTGTACTACTGTCTTCTGTCATCGCATGCTATTCTTTAATGGCCAGGACATAGAAACCCCACGGTAATCCTTACTTTTGCTGAAGGGTTGACATTTTCCACTTGCAGCTCCTTAAAAGCATCTGAGCATCCTGCAAAAAGGTGTGAAAGTATTCACTGCACATGAGAGGGAAAATATTGGACCAGACAGACAGCAGGAGAGAGCTGGGAGCAGCATGACTCTGCAGGGTAATGGCAGTGGCACTCCCTGAGAGACCAAGTCCTTCCTGCCTTAAGACTTTCTGGTTCAGCTGAAGTAGATTGCAGAAAAAAATATAACCTAGCTTTGTAAGGATTTTTTTCTTTTAATACTGTTTCTTATAATGTGTACAATGCTTTCAAATGTATTTCTTCCTAGGTAATGTCCTTTCACTGGTTTGCAGGTATTTTACCTCTTATAGTTAATCCTCAGACTCTCTATAAATTTGGTTGCTTCCACTCATTTAAAATATATAGCAAAGCTCCCACTGCTGCCTTGTAGTTCAGGATAGGTTCCTGGTTGGAATGATGTGATGCTCTGTCTGAAAATGCATAAGAAAACAAAGAACAACTCTGCAGCTTACTTTGATGATACCATGTCATGTTTAATCAGTGAAGATTGAACCAGTCACCTTGAGATTCTGAGAGCATTGTTCAATACCATTTAAAACATTGATTTTCTGTAACTATGAATCCTCTCAAGTAGTCATTAGACAGGAAGCGAGTTACCTGGGGGTTTTGTAATACAGAAAATGTTAGAAAGATAGAAATCTAGCCTGGAGGAGGCAAGCTGGAAACTGAGGAGCAGTTTGTCAGACCCGAAGCAAAAGTATATCTCCGAGGACTGGCAGGGGTGATAGCATTCAATTGATTCTCGGAAAGAGCTAGAACAACTTTCTACCTTGCCTCACCTGACAACTGTACTTCTTTAGATGACTAAAAGTGCACAGAAAGTTAAAAATCCAGATGAAGAATAAAAAACATATGAGTTGCTAGTAGATTTGAAGAAGAGCAAAGCCTTTTTCAGAGCTAACCTAAGTTGTGAATGTTTACTACCAACAGATGGTTCAGTCTTAAAGCAATTACTTGAAAACATTGCTCAAAACTATGTGAACCTTTACTTCAGCAGAAAGTTATTTTCCATAGTATCTCTTAGTGCTTGAAAATGTTGAGCTAAAAAAATGAATGGTTGTTGCCAATGTTTACTGTCACCACTCAGCTTACTGGCTAGAATTGTAGAGAAGTGCAAGGAGCAACATTGTCAGATGATGTATACGCTACAGCAGAGGCATAGGTAAACAAATATATGTGCAAAAATGTCAGCAATTAGGGAAAGAAAAACCATATATGTTTCTGCTTTCTAATACAACTTGTGTTACCTGTCTGCTTCTGATAAACAATATTTACCTAAGTTATGGCAGTAGCAGAATTTGCTGGAATCCTGCTGATCTAAGAAAAGCCCCCAAATAACATTGTCTGCTGCTGTAATTAGAGGTAATGTATAGGAATATCAACATACGTATATCTAAGCTATTGGGGTTTTATATTGATTGCATTGCTGTGGTCTGAATTTTGTGTTCTGAAGTACAGCGCTGTCAACAGAAACTGCTCTTGGCTGGTCGACCATCTCGTATTAGGAAAGAATGGAAATTACTGAAATGGGATAGTCCTGCAAAATGAAGGGATGGTTTTAAGGATTACATTTGAATGTACTTAAGCTCTGTATTTCACACCAAAGCTGAGCAGTTTTAAAATTTATTGTACTATAATTTTAGTCATTAAAAAAATGACTAATAGAATCTTAGAAAGATTTAGGCTAGAAGGGGCCTTCGAGATCATCCAGTTCAAACCCCCTGCCATGGGCAGGGACACTTCTCACTAGATCAGGTTGGCCAGAGCCCCATCCAGCTTGGCCTTGAACACTGCCAGGAATGGAGCAGCCACAACCTCCCTGAGAAACTGGGTCAGCACCATCAGAGTGAGGAATTTCTTCCCAAGACCCGATCTAAATGTCTTCTGGTTTAGCTTGAACCCATTCCTCCTTGTCCTAACATTAGAGTCCCTTACAAAAAAGCCCCTCTGCAGTGGACTCAGAGACTTCACGGGTCTTCAAACTGAGGTTTTAAATGTAAGAATTTCCATTTGCCTTATTTATAGGACAGATACCTATTTGCTGTACAAACACAATGCCATATGGACATCTCTGTCAGACTGGAACAACAGTGTTGGTGGATTGGTTGTGCCTTTTTTGTGAGTATCTTATAAGGAATTGCCTAAGCATAGTAAACACGAACTGTGTATTAATAAATCCAAATATTTCTCTGTCTCTGCCGTCAACACAAAAATATTTCATGTTACTTCAGTATTGAAATCTAGCAAATGGAACTAGTTTATCAATGTTTCTTATGTGAAATTTGTCATTAATTTTTTTTTTGCTGACCTGCTTACTCTCCTGTAAAATCTACAGTGCTAGTGAAGATCGTGCATCATAATTGATTTCTGGATTGTTACAAATGACATCAATTTAGCCTGACCAATCTATTTGTTGATGCTTCCAAACACTGGTTTTTCTTACCCAGCCTGGTACTGGTGTTTGCGTAGCTGCTTTTCTGCACCATCTTTTCTTTTCTTTAGCGTGCCAGAACATATTTGAATAAAATAATCTGCAAATATATTGGAGGATTAAAAAGTAATGCGGTTGATTTAGAGAATTTTGATAATACAATCAGGGTTTGTGTGGTGTGCTTAGATATGACACTGGACAGGCACCTGAAGCTTCTGATTGTCTGTCTCTGAATAAGAAGTTTGAAAAGTAGCCTTGCCAAAGCTATTTATTATGCATAGTCTTTGCTTATTGTGTGATGCCTCTGGCAACAGTGGAAGAAGTTGTTTCTTTATTTCAACATCACGTCTGACAATGACCTTCTCTCTGTACCTGCCTGAGAACATGCTGTTACCGTCTGATGGGAAATTTGGTAATGGAAAAAAGTTTTACGTTGAAAAATGGAAATACAGTATTCAGACAATATTGAAATCAAAGTCATCAAAATTAACAGCTTGGTGACAGTTGAAGAATTTAATTTAACCTTCTCAGTTTTTTCCTAGCTGTAGCTTAACAGTGCATATTATGTGAAATTTGCATTTCACTATAAGATGTCCATCTGATTTATTTAATATTTCACCCCTTGTCCAAAAAACCTTTTGCTCTTATTTGCTTTGGACAAGGATCACATTTTCCTCCTTGTCTTTTTGCCCACACTGATATATCTCCTATTAGTTCCTGTTCTAGAGGTTGCTTTGCTGGAATATCAAGGCAATATCTCATTTTAACTAGCTGGGAATGAAGGGCCAGTCATTTTTCACTTGTAAATGTATCTTGGAGAGCATATGATTAATCTATCATAAACTTTGGTCAGCAGCTCTCAGAGATATCTACACGTAGAAAACCCAGAAGAGGCCCCACAAATCTATCCATGAAGCACATGGGTTTTTGTGTTTTCTTCTGGAATGCTTTTAAGGCCACCATAAAGCATGTATCTTTGTTTTGACTAATTCCTGGAACACTGTTGAAGTTTGCGTGATAAAATGCAAGTGTGTAGTGTCTGTCTCAGTGCTTTTTTTCTTGCAGATAAGCCCCACCATGTGCATGTTTCCACAAATAGTAATTAATAATAAATATCCCTGCCTTACAAAATAAAAATTAATATAACTTAACAAATGTATTTACCATGTGTGATTCAAAAGATATTTGCTTGTTAACAAAAATCAGAATTTCATCTCTTGTATTAGTACTTACTAAAATATTAATCCGAAATGGAGTATTCATTTGAAACTAAAGTATGCACACAAGTTGAGCTTTCCATATTTTTGAATGGATGAGCCTTTAATCATATTAAATAATTCTTCCATTTCAGGATTTCTCAGGAAACAAGCACACCTATTTTCAGAGCAGACTTACTTATCTTGAGATGTCAAAATCTGGCCTAGCTGTGAAGTGATGATAGTACTTCTTTTATCCAAAACATGTAATATGAATTAGATGTACAGTGTTTTCTTATATTAAAGTAAACTTCGCATACTGACCTCTGTTCTGTTGGAGTGCAGAAGTTCTAGTGCCACTGTTAGTATATCGATGTCATCAGCTGTTCAGTGGTTTCAAATGATTTAATTAATTCCACCAATGATTGATTCTTAAAAATGTTCATTTAACACTGGGATTTGTCTGTGCCAGACATGATAGGGGAGTCACAGAGCTTTAATATTTAATAGTATTTAATAATTCTTATCTGCCAACTGTTTTATTGGGTTTTATTATTATTTTGAACTGTTGCAAACAATGCTGTCTAATTGTCAAAGTGCATCTGCCAGACCACAAGTCACTGAAATAACAGATAGTTTGCCTGCGTTTCATTTCCTACTGGTTTTATAACTCCATTTCCAAGGAGTCTCTAAAATGTTCTGTGAAAAGAATTGATTCCTAGCTAGCTTGGAATCATAGAACCATAGAACATAGGGATAATGACTCTACCACCATCTTGGGCAGCCTGTTCCTGTGCCCAACCACTCTCAGTAAAGAGTATATCCAATCTCATATCCAATCTAAACCTCCCCTGACGCAACTTGAGGCCATTTCCCCTTGTCCTATCATTAGTAATTTGGGAGAAGAGACCAACACCAGCCTCATTACAACCTCCTTTCAGGTAGTTGTAGAGAGCAATAAGGTCTCCTCTCAATCTCCTCTTCTCTAGACTAAATAACCTCAGTTCCCTCAGCCGTGCTTCAAAGGACCTGTTTTCCAGACCTCTCACTAGCTTCATTGCTCTTCTGTGGACCCACTCCATTCTTATGTCATGGAGTCATTCTTATGACTCCATGTCAGTCTTATGTCGTAGTGCCCAAAACTGGACACTGAACTCTAGGTGCATTCACATTTGGCTAAAGACAGAGGTCAAAAATCAATGGACACTTCACAACAGACAATGAAACCACGTTTTAGAATATTCAGATAGGAGGTTGTACCCTTGAGTTCTCCCAGAAGTTCCATTTTAAGGAGGAAAAGAGCAGTACCAGGACTCTGGTCTAGAGGGCGATGTTGCCAGAAGGTATTTTGTTATATTGTTGGTAATGTGAAATAAACCAGCCTGTTTCTTTGCTGACACTAGTTTAGCCGTCTTTGAAGCCTGGTCTGCATTATAGATACTCACTGATGTGATCGCCGCTTATACCGGTTAAAGCCTTGCTTAGACAAATACAGCTCATTCCCGTGTCCTGCTTTGTTTCCCTTCCCACAGCACACAGCAAGCCTTGCTAACAAGGACATGGTATTTACCATTAGGACTATCTACGTGAAGAGCAGGAGTACTTTGGTACAAGCTACATTTCACTACACAATGCCGCCAGAAGAATTTTTAGTGTAGAACTCGCCTCAGGCACAATGTCTGCCACAGCTATTTCGGGGCTGGCATGGTTTATGCAGCACCTTTTGTTCAAGGCTGTGCCTAAAACCACAGTGCAGCCCTCACTTCTGAGCAAGTGAACACCTGTTTTCTTTTCTTTTTTTTCCTAACGTTTCTATTTTCAGCTTTGACATTAGTACATTCTGTGGCTTCTAGGAATTAATATTTAAGTTCTAACGTTGTTAATAGATCAGCCTTTACTTTACCTGTGTTGCTAGAAGCAATTAATAATCTCTTACTGATTCCACATGAATAGCATAAAATATTGATATAAGAGGAGAGAGACTATTTGTACTCCCTGAATTATACACCCTCATTTGACTTGTCCATAACAGACACTTCAGGAAGACTTTTGGAGGAGGGATATTTTGGTTTCTTACCTTAGGGCAGATACTTGGCTGCTTAGCCGCATCTACTAAACATTTGGTTTTAATCTGGAGAGTTGTATCATTAGCTAGTCAGTATGTTTTAGCCAACAGAAATATATTGGGTTCACTGCGAAGCAAATGGGTAATGTTTTTTATCTCTGTTTTATTGCAGGTCATACCAGTTGATGTTAACATACCTCTTCTTAAAAATTACAAGAAATTGATGTGAGTCTATTGTGAATGCAAATTCTCTTGGGAAATCTGTCAAACACTATACATTTGAGGATGGATTTAAGTAACATACACTTTTCTACAGGATAATGCCTGTTCCTTTGAAAGCTTTGCAGGTAAAGACTAATTGAGACTGAGAGGAAGGTGAGGTACCCATTCTACTACCACTGCTGTTGAATAATATATGCCCATTTGACAAGCAATGCTCACAGATCATCTGGCAGAACGGAATGTGATTATGATAGGAATATTACTTAGGAAAGGAAAAGACAGATCACCCCATCTTTCTGAATAAGTTATCAGAGAGGGCAAAGTGAAATGATTACATCTCTATTGTTCCATAGCAATGAGAAAAATTCAGAGTTCCTTGTTATTCCAGATTTTAACCCCCCCTAGGTACCTACACTTCTGTTCCACAAGCATTTTTGGCACAGATTTTCTGTTCCACAAGCATTTTTGGCATAAATTTTCTGTTTTCTTCAAAGCTTCTTTGGAAATATGTTTATTATTAAAACTTTTTCACATAGATACCTATTTTATCCCCCCCTTCAGTCTCTTTTTAAGTTACAACTGGAGATCTGAGGTGAAAACTCAGAGTAACTCTGTATGAAGATTGAAAGGCAAGTTTTACATCTAGAGCTCAGTTAAAATTTGGGAACTGAGAAGCACTGAAGTCAGAAAGAGAAAACCAGATGCAGTTATTAAAACTCTTCATTTTTAAAATGTCTGTTTGCTAAAATACCTAGACATAAGTATCTCAAAAATACCAGAGGACAGATTACATGTTCAGACATTTTATTATGGTACTAAAAATATTACTAAACCAATTAATTATTACTTTATTATTACTAAATAAAATAATTAAATACTTGTAATACTAACCTAATTAAAATAAATATCCAAAGGACAAGAGATGGGATTGTACAGCTGCTGTGCTCTTCATTACCTCTCCAGAAGTTGAAGCCAGTGTTGTATAAGAGTTCTGAAGAATCACCAGGTATTTTGTGTTGTATTACACATTTTCATAATTTCAGTCACGAGGCTCTGAGAGAAAGGATGGGCCAGCAAGTATGGAACTAGCCTAAGGCTAGTGATTGCCACTTCTACATCTTCTCTCAGAAATAATTTTGTATGTGAAATTGAGAAGTGACTGATTCTCATCATGCCCAACTCCTGCACATGTGGAGTGGGGCTAATAGAGATTTTGTGTCTCACAGTAAGGATCAATTATTAATGATTGTGAGGTTCTCAGATTCTATGGTAAATGTGTGCAGAGTGTGAAATACTCCCAGGCAGGGATAGTTAAGGCTGTTTTAATAGTATCAAACTAGGAACCTTCGCTATCACAGCAGGCTGAAGCTGCATATAATAATGATACTGATGTATCACTGATTAGTGGTGCTTCCATTATCAAATGCTTTCCATGCCAACACATTTACGTTAATTTCATTTTGCCAGAAAAAGTTGTACTAATTACAGCAGACTCATGATTTTTGTAAACATTAGAAACATTTTGTTGCCTTTAGAGCTCGAGGACAATAGAACAGTATTTTTTTTATACATATAAAAAAAGATTGTGACATTTTAAGCAATAGAGAAAGGCTTCTCGGTAAAGCCTTTCTAGGGAACTCCAGGGATCCAGGAATTACATGTTAACTTATTGAATGGTGCAGGTGCTACATATATTGTTCAAGATAGAATTTCCTTCCTCTACCTCCCCCTGGAGCAGATGGTTTCAGTGGGTTTTTTGTTTGTTTTCTTGTGGATTTATTATTTTGCTCAGCTGCCAAGTCTTTGCATGTGTGAAGTTTAGAACTTGTCCTTCTTTTTTAAATCAAGCTTTGGCAAGAACACACCAAATTCAGCGTGACCTCAGAAAAATCCTCGTTTTATGAACAGAGAATTATGGAGTTTATTATCTTACGATTTCTATAAACCAAATCCTGTATGCTGACATGATTTTCCTTCAGCATCCTTGGAGTTAAATCATGAAACCAAGCAGAAATGGGAGAGCATGCAGAAGAAACTGAAAGTGTAAATAGCAGATGGAAGGAAGCTCAATTTCCTTGAAGGGTGATTTCCATATCTCATCCAATATCTATCATGTTTTAGTACCATGTTTTAGAGTCAACAGGAAAGAGCCATATGGATAGCACATACACTGGGAGTGAAAGATGGCATGAGTGGGGCTGTAAGGCCCACAGATGTGCTGTTCATACCTTTTTGAAGACAAAACTTCATTATTCTGCTGTCAGTGTCTAAGCTCTGCTCTTCACTGTGCAGGGATGTGTTTGCCAGTCTCTAAGATTTAGATGATAAGCCCTGCTCTCTCCAGCAGACATTTGAAATCCAGCATATTTTTGAAATCCGAAGATGGTAGTTGGGATCCCCTTTTATTTGTAAATTAATCAGTGCAGTATTTTTCACCCATCACTAAGATTTGTGAGAAAACCAATGCTTGGTGTTAGACAAGTTGCTGGACTGTGACATTTGTTTAGTCTTTTGCTTCTGACATAGCTGGCACATATAGACTACTGTAAAATTCTGTATAAAATATTATATGTGATAGTTGAGACTAGTATCAGAGGACACTTGGTGGTTCTAAACCCCAGTAAATTAATTCACCTTGTCATCCCTTTTGGGCAGAAACGCAGGAATTGATATTTAAGTAGATTTTAAAATAGCAGCAGTATTTTTCTTCATATTATTGCCTTACACTGTGTGTCAGATGTGATAAAGAGAGAAACATGTCTGTTTGTGGATATGGCAATACCTTTGAATAAAGCCAGATAACTTCCAAGCTGACAAGTAAGATAGACAAGTGTCAAACCCCAGTACACATTAGACTAGCAGGAAAATGCCATATTCTGCTCATTTCCACATCACAGATTTCACTATATGCTTAGTTATTAGGAAAGCATCAGGTATATTTAGGGGTTTTGACAGAAAAGCTTCGAACAGATGGATGGATTAAATTTGTCAAGTGAAATACTCCAATTTTAATTTGCTGCTCTTCAGCCTACAAGAAGTGCAAGGCAAATTCATTTTGCTTTTTCTATGAAAAAGTAAATGAAAGGTTGAGACAAAGGTTATTTAATTAGCTGCATGATTCTTGGTAATAAAACAATCAAATGCAAAATAAAGTAGCACAGAGAGGACCTGTGTCTTGAGAATCATCCAAATGAAAAACTCACCTTTTTAAGGCTTGCAAACACATAACATCTACTGAAAGTAACATAGTTATGGTGCTTTACAGCCTAGCCTTAAACATGATGATATTGCCCCTCTAGAACAAATACAGATGCTGATAGGAGGACATTTATAGTTTTAAAAAGTATGCATTGCTATTCAGTATGCCTTGCTCTTCAGGAATAGCCTTTCTTGTACTTAGCCTGTTTTTTGCACGTAAGCCATAGACAACTACGTGACTTTTCAACAGACATTGCAATGTTATATGCTGGTCTCAGATTTTCTGCTGATTTAGTTTATATTGAAGTAGCTTTCAAAGCAGCAAAAAATAATCTATGTTCTGAGAAGAATTTTGTGACAAAGTCCTGCTATTCTCTTTTGGAATTCATGAGATAGCTTTGTAATGAAACATGCCAACTACTTTTTTTGCACTTTTGATGGAAAATATTTCACTTTCATAGACCACTTGGAAGCAATTATTAAGCTTTCAGTCCAAAGTATGAGGGGTTTCAATAAAATTCAGGTTTTTTCCTTAAAATGATGATAGATTTTCACAGCAATATGATAACAATTGTACACTCAGGATCCATAGAGTTTCCCAAATTAGTGTGTTTTGCAGCATTCACTTGTTTTCTGTGATTGTACAAAGCAATTTGTTAAAATCACACAGAAATGTGAGGGTAACACTTGGTAACTTATTTACAGAACAGAGTATGTTTTGTGTTTTATAGAACTACACACGATAAGCTCTAAAAAAAAATAGGCACTGGCTTAGCTTTGATTGTTAAATGTCTTTCCTGTAGGTACTCACTCATGTAACCTGTGTAATGTAAAATGGATTTCACAAGTAAAATGAAATAAATCAAAGAGACCAGCTCAGAATGCGATTAATTCCTACACAGTTTGAATAGTGCTTGTTTGATAAATCCTGCTCTGTAGATTGAATATTTGTTTCTTTATGGATTACCATTTAGTTTAGATAGCCATACAATTTAAATTAAATTTCACGATACAGTCATCTGTATTCACCAAGAAGGAGGTCTGCAAGCCAGACTAAGAATATCAGGGCACAGTACTTTGTGCTTGGACTGACAAAGAAACCACTTAACACAGCCACTCTTGCAAAACACATTCAGAGAGTACATTCACAGATCCCCCCAAGGTTATCTCTGTTTACAGGCTTCAGAGAGCAATGCAGCCTTTAAAAACAAAAGAAAACAAAATTCTTCTATGATTACTTTTATTGCAAAACTAAAGATTATGGATTTGAAAGAAAATAATTAAGCATGTTATATGCTATGACAAATCCCTTAATTTCTCTTTACCCTTTAGGATGGTACATAGAAGCAGTCAGTTAAATTAAAGCCTAATAAAAGTCAGGAAAATGCTGAACTTTTGCATGACCTAATGAAAAGCTTTCATCAAAGGAAACATCACAACCACAGATGTAGAATACATCTCAGATAGCAAATGGATAGTTAGGTGATTGTTTGTGAAACAAAAGGGTATGCAAAGCCCTCTTACTCCTTTTCTCTGTGGATGTGGATGTTATTTAGTATTGTGTCCTGTAATCCTCTGTAATCTGTCTTTATCACACTTTTTGTGCTCTTTATAGAGGCGTCTACATTCTGAAGGTACCAGAACTGTAAATGGCCTTTGTTTTCAAGAACAACTATATAATTAGAAAGGGCATAAAGGGAAACTGCCAATTTTGGAATGATACAGAATGGAACGTCACTTGGGGACAAGACTCACCGTAATATTGCTGTGAATGCAATACTACCATGTAAGTATTAATTGTAAGTGTTTGAACATGAGAATTGAAGGCATTAAGGAATTCCTACTGCCAGTGCTATGAATGTGTATGGATTAAAGACTGTTAGAGATATAGTTGGTAGAAGGCTCCTTCTCTGTGCTTGTAGCCATCCAGTCTTGGCTGTAACTGCAGGGTGAACAACCAGTTTTTTGCAGAAGTGTATCTCTATGAAGGAGCTCTTGCCAGCACCACATCTATGATCAGAGTGTGAAAAGGATTTAGTCCCTGTGGCCCTGGTGTAGAGAAGTCAGTGCTCCAGGCTCTGGCCATGTAAAAAGAAGCAGGGTCAGGCATTAGGCGGTTGCTGAGTTGTCCCCAAAGAGCCACTTCAGCTTTCTGTTGAGAGATTGACCAACTGTATTAGTGAAGGTAAAGTCTGGAGGAAAAGACAACTTCTACTCCTCACTTCAAACAAAGCAGAGCAGGGATTTAAGTCCAGATATTGCAGATGAATGCTCTCACTACCAAGCCTTCAGGCTCTTTACAATGAACTTCTCCTTCCCTGCCTCTGCAATGATCTTGCCTTTGTTCTGACAAAATCTAAAAACTTCAGTTTGGTTCCTTTGATGGAATTCTTGTTTTGCAGCTGAAATATATTCCATTTCATAGGATTACCCGATTTTGAAAGCAAAGGTGATACATTACACCCATCTCTGATATAATTCCATTGATATCAGAGGGCTAATATTTGATCTGAGTGAGTTGCAGCAACGTACGTATTTTCAATCCAAAAAGACGGTCTATACCAACTTCTCTCTTTAGATTTTTTTTTTCATCGCTTTTATTTAGCACTGGAGGGGATAAGCACATCCCTGCAGAAAAAGACCAATTTTAGAATGAAACCAGAGTGTGCATACAAGGAGCTCCTCTAATGTGCAGCAGTAGCTAATGGGCATTCAGTCCTCAAAACCATATCAATACCAGCTGAAATAAATTATCTCAGGCATTTATTAGGAGAGCATTCCAACATCCTTCAGACTTACTTCTATTATGTTGCAGCACAGATCTATCCTGAACTGACTCTGTTTCTGACACCTCCCACTGCAGTAGATGTGAAGACATCTACTGCAAAAAAAGAAACTTTTTTGAAGTTACAGTAAGTGCATTTTGAAGTCCTGGGAAGGATGCAGACAATTACAATGATGGCATTATTGCAGAAGAAAATGGTTATACGTAATGGAAATCACACTCCAAAGTTTCAAATATGATGTTTTAGCGGGACAAGGTCAGTGGTGTTGTGACACGTTGTAGTTCACTGCAAGACTTAAAATTGTCCGATAGTATGTGATACAGGTGTAATTGGTAAATACAAACTTCATGTGCTTAAGGGTCCTTTGAATCTAGTTCTGCCCTTCCTATTGAAATGTTAATTGGAAGAGAAGTGGAGAACCTCTATAATGAAGTAATTTCTGTCCTTTTCTGTTTCTTGGTTAGTGTTTCCATTTTGTATTTTTACTTTATAAATCAGTATTACATGTCAGATTAAATGCTCAAAAGTAAACTGTTATTTAAAAGGAAAAGTTGAAGCATTCTAGTAGTTGTATGTTTCCTTACTAAAATATAAAATTTGCCAATTAATATTTTCTGATTAAAAATTATTCTTCATTGGGTATTATTCATCTAATATGCTACTAATCTATAAATCTAATAACCATCTAATGTACATCTGAGTTCTGCTCAACTTTGATTTGTTTTTCACTAGTGCAGTGTCCGCTAAGGGAGTCTGTGTAATGGTCTTTATATTAAGGGATATTCCCTTCTCTTATACTGTGTGGAAGAATTTTTAAGGATCTTGTAGCTGGTGCTTGGAAGGTACCCCAGTCTGAAAACAAAATTGCTGTTACCTGTATCTGACACTGACAGATACAAGAGGAGATGGAAGTATTCAACCAACCAAATGAGAGCAGACCATGCCTAGCCTGGATTCTGAAGACACTAAAACAAGTGCAAATCCAAATATATATTCTGGCTACTTCTATAAGCCACTTCAGTAATCTTGATAGTATGAAGTAGATAGAAGGCAGATTGCAAGCATAAATTGCTAAGTGGCAGCTTTTTAAACACGTTATACACTAAACCAAAGGAGCATTGGTGCTTGAGTCTGGTTTGCAATTGATTTCCTTTTTAGCTAAAAGCAATTTTCCATTTCAATGTGCTTTTCCGTTACTGACTTCATAGAATCATAGAATCATTAGGGATTGGAAGTGACCTTGAAAGATCAGCTAGTCCAATCCCCCTGCCACAGCAGGATCACCTAGACCAAGTTGCACAGAAATATATCTACGTGGGTTTTAAATGTCTCTAGAGAAGACTCCACAACTCCCCTGGGCAGCCCATTCCAGTGCTCCGTCACACTCACTGCGAAGAAGTTCCTACTCATATTTATATGGAACCTCCTGTGTTCCAGCTTGCACCCATTGCCCCATGTCCTATCACCAGATGACACTGAGAAGAGCCTGGCTCCATCATCCTGACACCCACCCCTCACATATTTATAGACATTCATGAGATCACCCCTCAGTCTTCTCCAAGCTAAAGAGACCCATCTCTCTCAGCCTCTCCCCATAAGGGAGGTGCTCCACTTCATCATCTTTGTGGCTCTACGCTGGACACCCCCCAGCAGCTCTGTGTCCTTCTTGAACTGAGGGGCCCAGAACTGGACACAATACTCCAAATGTGGTCTCACCAGTGCAGAGTAGAGGGGGAGAAGAACCTCTCTCGATCTGCTAACCACCCCTCTTCTGATCCACCCCATGATGCTGTTGGCCCTCTTGTCCACAAGAGCACACTGATGGCTCATAGTCATCCTGCTGTCCACTAGAATCCCCCAGGTCCCTTTCTCCTGCACTGCTCTCCAACAGCTCACTCCACAACCTATACTGGTACCTGGGGTTATTCTTGGCTAGCTGCAAGACTCTACACTTACCCTTGTTATATTTCATTACATGGCCTCTGCCCAGCTCTCCAGCCTGTCCAGGTCTTGCTGAATGGCAGCACAGTCTGCTGGTGTGTCGGCAACACCACCCAGCTTTGTGTCATCAGCAAACTTGCTGACAGTGCAACCTAAACCCCCATCCAAGTCATTAATGAATGGATTGGATACGACTGGTCCCAGTACTGACCCTTGGGGGATTCCACTAGATACAGGCCTCCAACTAGACTCTGTCCCATTGACCACCAGTCTCTGGCTTCTGTCCTGCAGCCAATTCACCATCCACCTGACTACCCAATCATCCAGACCACACTGTCTCAGTTTGGCTGCGAGGATGCTGTGTGAGACTGTGCTTCTACACTTATTTTTTTTTTTTGCAGAACTTCCAGAAAAGAAGATTAGAAGAGGTTCCTAAGGCATCTCAAAAAAAGGTCACTACTCGGAAATAAAGAGGTTAAAAAAAAAAGCTTGTGTTTTAGAATTTGATGAGTTTGTGTTTAAATTCCCTCCTTTCCATAAGGTGTTGGATCTTGTGCCCTCAAACAGATCAAGTCAGGAGTTGGGATGGAAAAGGGAATTCTAGTTGCTTTCTGTGTGTGTTGCACAGGAAAATGAGGAGCTCTGGAGTACCATACAACACAGAATAAACATATAGATTGAAAGTGCTGAAAAAAGGCAGCTAATTAGATTATTATAGCACTTTCTTCTGTCTGAGATATTCAAGAATTCTTGCATGTGTATTCAAGGAATCTGAGTTAATGTTTCTGACTTAATCATCACTTCTAAGTAGCTCAAAATTTCTGAACAATTGTATACCAGATTTTAAAATTAAGAAAATATGTTCCTTAATGAATTTTTATGTGTTTCTTTGTTTAGTTTCTACACTAATTTAGATTTCAATCACATGTGGATTTTCAATCACATTCTTTTTAACGAAGAATGTAGATTTACTGCAAATACCTCAGGAAGAAAAAAGGATTATTTGTCTACTGCAACTGTGCCGGCGTGCAATGTAGGTTTTTTAATGTTACAATGAAAAGTGATAATTCCTTCCAGAAATTATTTAATCTTCTTGAGAGGTTCTCCTTTAGAATTCTCTCAAACCTACGACAATTATGGAGCACTAGGGTTGGACCTGTATTAAATGCTTGTCAGACCAGTAGGTATTTGCCAATGGGTGTTGTTTCATATGAGTTATAGGAGAGCTCCCAGGAGTATTATGGTAGAATGGTCTTGAACAAGTTACCTAGTCTGTCAGAACAGGATGGTGGGATTATATTTAAGTAATTTCTGATAGATACTGGTACACTGAAATGTTTAGGGTTTTTGTTTTGTTTTTCTACATAACTTATCCTGAGATTTCACAGATATAAAGGTGACTATTTGTAGTTTTCTTAAGGTAGATATATGGTACAACTGCTCACAGACCTTTTCCTGGTGGCCTTGTAACTATTGGAAGACGGTCACCATGCTTTTATGTTCTTGACCAAAACCCCTGAAGATCTTTCAACATTGTAATGATGTTACAGTTTAAAATCTTTGAGTTATCTCCTTCTCAGACTTCTTGAGTGGACCCACTTCAGTGACTCTGAGGATTTATCGAAGAACAAGGACAAGACTTCATGTAAGGATAAAACCACAATAGTGAGTAGATGATGAACAATTTCTTCTTGATGAAACACTGTCAAGGTGTGTACGAACTGTTTAATAGCTTTTTCTGTGATCTTCCCTCAGACTGGTTCTCTCAATTGGATTGGAGTGGATTTGCTGATACTTCTGTTCTTCCCTTTTACTCTATATCATGTTTGACCTTCTTCAGTCACCTTTAACCACACTTACCTTCCCCACGCTCTGGGAGAGATCAATCTGCTTTTTAAAACGTGTTTAGCTGCTGCTTTGTAATGACTTTGCTCACTTCTTAGAAACTTGTTTATGTTTGATTCTGAAAGATTTGCTTTCTATACCTGGGTAGGATCATCACATGTAATTATTTGAAGTAATATGTGTGTTTGGTTTCACCCCAAGTACCTTTATAGGAAGTTCACAGTAGTATTGTTCTGTTAAAAGGTGGAGTAACATTTTACAGCACAGGAGAGCGCAGGGTTTAACACTGCTCTGTTACACAAATCCCTGGCCTCATAATGCTTTTGTCAACGTGCTTATAAAATAGATAAGGCAGTTGCCAACACAGTAGATCAAAGGATTAAATATTTAATCTTTTTGAGGCTTTGCTCCTTAGGATCTACAGTCAGATGATAAAGTCACTTACTTTTCCTTTGAATGGTGAGTTCCTTAATTGTGGATGTCAGGAGATGTAGTTTGGAGAACAGATGAGAAATAAGTTAGAATCATAGAATCATTAGGGACTGGAAGGGACCTCGAAAGATCATCTAGTCCAGCCCCCCTGCCATGGGCAGGGACATCCCACACTAGATAAGGCTGGCCAGACCCCCATCCAGCCTGGCCTTAAACACCTCCAGGGATGGGGCCCCAACCACCTCCCTGGGCAACCCATTCCAGG
>JAOXOE010000694.1:7406727-7419449 GCA_028565055.1 Phoeniculus purpureus
TTGAACTCCATCAGGTTGGCTTGTGCCCACCTCTCCAGCCTGTCCAGGTCCCTCTGGATGGCATCCCTGCCCTCCAGTGTTAAGACTAAAACATGGGACATGCTAAATATATGTAAGCTTGATCTAGGTAGTGCATGGAAGCAAGACAGGGGTCAGCTTTGCTTCTCTGTGTTGGAATGGGCTGGGATCACATTTGGTCAGGGAAGGGCATAAGGCTCTAAGTGGAGTGTGGGGTTTGTTCTCACACTGCTCTCTGCCTCATACTAAGTCATTATACGGAAGCCTGTGGAAATGATAAATAAATTCCTTGAGTCAAGTTAATAAGGATAGAAGGATCTGCAAGTCTCTAGTGAGCTGATCCTGTTTGTAGTTGGCTGTAATGGATGCATGTGCTCACTTCTTCAACCCTCTAGGGAGATAAAATAACCTCACTGAAAAAATCCTAATCCCGTAGCATTCTTTGAACCTAATTTACCTGAGGAAAGAAGCTCTTCTGGCTAGTAAATGTAGATATTCATTAGCATTTAGCCTCCCAAGTTAATTTGTGAAACTGGAGGGGGAAAAAAATGTGAAACGGAAAAGCAGAGTATGGAAAGCAGTTTCTTCACTGTAGGTAATGATTAATGTTAATAACACAGCGCTTAGCACTACAGACTCTGACAAGGATACTGGAGTGTTGAAGAACATGTTCTAAAAATAAGAAAATTACATATGTTATAATAAACTTCTAAGTAACCCTTCTTTTTTAAACATGAGAAAAAGGGCTACAAATGAAACTATCAGAAATTAAATGAAGAATTGTCTAACAGAAAAAGCCCGTGTGTGGCAACAAGATTTTCATGCAACTGTTTATGAACTTCAACAGTTTCATGAGATTTAGTACAAATAATCTGTAGCTCAATAACATGTTCTGTAGATACATTACTCTTTTTCACTGTTCTTCTGAATTCCTTATATGTTTGTCTCCTGTGGTTAAGTAAGTAAAACAAAAAGTATTCAGAATCCAATAAGGCATGATAAATAATGGCTTTAGGTAATTTATCACAAACTTTTGAAGTGGATAATTCCCAAACAATACATACTGCCAGATACAATTAATACAAACAATTCTGCAAAAATAAAGATGGGTATAGCCACAGAATCTGGGCTATTTGATAAGGAGAAGAATTTCTTTGCCATAGAATTCAATCTGTTCTGAAAGTAATCATGAAAACCAACCAAAAGTGGGAAGTGTGCCTTCTCAGAACCTGATTCAAAGCACAAGGGAATGAACAGGAGTTTGCTTTTCATGTGGCCTTAGCTGAGGGCTGTTGAATCTAGGGAAGTGCTTCTGCTGAATTTGCACTTATTTCTGTTCAGGAAAGCATTCAGCCACAGACTGGCTCTTTCCTCACATCATGCACATACTTCGTTAGTCACTTAAGATGTCTTTCCTACATCATCTTATTGCTGGGCAGGAGTTACTTGGCTCTTGAACATCCCAAGCAGAAGCAAAATGAGTGCTTGCTTGCTTTTGTTTTTTTAATGGCAGAAAGCCATAGATAAGCATGGAACAGTAAAGATTGGCAGGAGCAGATTTCAGGCAGCATTCTGAGTGGTGTAGATAACAGATGCTGGCAAGCAGTGTATGCAGGCAGGCTATCTGAGGGGACAAGCTTTCAAAGATAAAATAATAGGAAGTAGTAATATGACTATATTAGTCTTAAACAGGCAGAGCAGGTAAGGCTTGATACATGAAGTTACCCTTATATTTATTTTCTGACCCTGTCTCTCTCAGAGGTTTCAAATATAGATATAGGTAAGTAAGACAGAGGTTGTAAATACAGCCTGGAACTTGCACCTTTGCATTTGTAGACAAATCTCTTTCAAATGTGTGCCTTTATGCTTTCAATATAATGTGGAGGTTTTTCTATTTTAAAATTTCCCTGTGTCTTTTTCCTACTTGCATGTGCACTGATCAATAACAAAAAGTGTAGCGAGCAAATCCATCTCCTATTTGTTTTCCTTTGCTTAACACTTTACAGCAGCGCATTTTCAAGTTATAAGACAGTGGTCACCTACTCTGATTACAGGTGCTGAGATTTGGTGTTATTAAAACTCCAGACTCCACAAACAAGGAAAACAAGAGAATACAGAATCTGAAAACAGGGGTTATTGGTTTTTTCCAATTCTGACTAAATCAAACAATCTTTCTTTCTTTTTCTAAGTGATTCTACAAATTAAAAGCTAATTGCTCAAACATTATTCTTTTGGGATACATAAGAAATATAGCAAAATGACTGAGCATTTGTTTATACCTGTGTATGCACACACATACACACACACACACACACAAAAGGACTCCCAAATATAGATTCACATGGTGCTAACATCCCAGACTGAATAAAAAGCAAGGAAATAAAAAATTCAAGCTGTTTGCTTTGCCTTATCTATTCCCATTGCTGCATGGTAAATATTGCAGATCATATGGTCTGTAAAACCACATGTCGTTTGGAAACTCCTTCAGAGCTTTGCCATGGCAGGAGATTGCAAGAATAGATGCAGTAGCTGCTCTGAGTTTTACAGACTTTTTTTATTAGGTTGGACTCTTCATGATAGCTGAATATAATGATTTTTTTAATATGAAATGCCTTTATGTCCTGTATGTTATTTATTAAAAGTTCCCTCCACAAAGAAACCCAAAACATGTTTAGGAGAGCAGCTATGCTATGGGAGGTTTTTGTTTTAAGATATTTGAGTTTTTGACAGAAATACAAAACAACAGTGTGTAATAGTGCGTGATTAAAGAAAGGGGTTTGATCCTGCTCGTTGCTAGGAACTGTTGCTGCTCAGTGTCCATGTGTGTTCTGTCACATCCCAGAGCAATGCAAGATTTTGTAACACTGACCTTAAATGGCTATCCAAAATTCTGTATGCAAGTTCTCTTGTAAAATCCTCTTTTCCAAAAATTCAGTTATACAAAAGTATTCCCTTAATTCTCTACCTGATTGTTGCTAAATAGGTGGATTGCATTATATAAGGCAGGAATGAGAATGTCTTTGCCTAATGGTTACTTAATAATCCCAAAGGAACACAACCAGTCACATTTTCTGCCTAAAATATATGCTGAGGAAAATGCTGGTGTTGTCACAGAGGATTTTTGCAGTATTTTAGTTGGCAAAAGTTTTAGCAGTCAAGTTTTGATTTAAAGCAAATAGTTCTGATGAGTTAATTTAAGGCCAATGCTTATACGCGTGGGACCTGCTAAGAAAGTCAGGTTCATTTGACATGTTAAGCATGTGAGCATTAATGGTATTGTTTAAAATTTCTATCTAGTAGTAGGACAAAACATTTTTAAAATTATTATGCAAAAGTAGGAATTACCTACTTGGTAAGGTAGGTTGCTCCTTATACTATGTGTGACCTTAAATTCAGATAAGATTAAAATTAGCACATTGTGTTAGAACAGCACAGAATAGGATATATTTTTGAGATCATTTGCCAACTGTATAAGCTCAGTTGAAGCCATAGCAAAGATCCTAATACAGTCAGATGAACTATTCCGGCTCCTCTGTGGGCTTAAAGAAGATATAGTGCCCTCAGCCAGTGACTACCATCTGCTCCCAGAGAACAGGGTCATCTTGAGTCATCAATAGTCCACCAAGTAAAAAGTTCCTCTCTTCACGCTGGTTGTTCAATACACAGTCAGGAATTTTACGTAGAGTATAAACATGTAACATGTTAATACTCTATGTTCAACAAAAGAGAAAAACATTATTAAAATTAAGCCTACATAAGTTCAGGGGGAAAAAAAGATAAAAAGAGATTATAGTTTTATGGAGCAGGGAAAATCAGAAGAGTTCTCCATATATGTGAATAAGGCTAGCAGTCTCAACAGAGGGTTTTTTTAAAATTAAAATTCTATTTTATTTTAATGAATCAATACTAAAGTTTCCTATGATTCTGGTTCTTTAATCTTAAGGATTACAGGAAAAGGAGACATCTATTTTCTACAGCTGAATTTAGCTTATCATTACTGCACACATTTTAAAAATTCCTGTGGTTCCTCATCAATCTATAAAACTTTTTCTTTATTTGCTGTAAAAAATATTGAAGTCCCTACACATAAATTAGGAAATAGCTTGATTTTGCTCTGTCTTATGAGAACATTGTGTTCTTTTACTAGTAAAAATATCTGCATATTGAATTTTCTTCTGAGCTTCCCAGCATTGCACAGCTGAACTCAACAAAGAGATTTTTCACCGAGTTAGTTTCACTGACTTCAAAAGCATCATGTCAAAGTGTGCAGCGAGTCCTTTACAAACAGCTAAGCAGAGAAAACCTTTATTTCAGTGCTGTTTTGAGGCTGAAAGTAATGAGTTCTATTCCTACTGTGCTGTTTACTCTTGATGGCTAGATGGTGATAACACCACTAACTATGCGCTCAGCTACTCTGGTGAAGGAGGGTTACAGTAGTGCCAAGATGGGGAAAACATTGCTGGAATTCAAACTGGTGTGAGACTGTTCATGCTACCTACTATGCGTTCTGTTCAGATTTCATTTGCAACAAACTCCATCATTGGGGAGGGATGTCTAGAAAGTATTATAATTAATTTTTTTAAGACTTTATTTGGCTGAAGAGCTGTAGTAAGAGTTCTCTAAACTTTGAGGGGTTTGGTATTTCAAGTATTTCAGCAAATGCTGAGCTGCCCATAGGCAAACCACTAGTACTAGTTCACAGTTTAGCTCAGCAGCCTTCAAGCAAATCTTGGACAAGCAGCCCTTTGAGGCATCAGCAGCTACTTTCAAAGTAGTGTTAAAAGTCTAGTTCAGAAGAACAGCACTGTTCACTTGGAAAGTATGAAAAGGACGGCTCTCTTTGCGGTTACTTCCTGCATTTCATCTGATGTAGCATTCATTGAGTCTTTTTATCTACAACAATAAAAATGCCTGCAACAGTGTAAGAAGTAAGTTATCCTGAAGATTAAAAGTCAGTGACATTGATCATTGATGAATTCTCTTAAATATGTAATCACAGCAGATGTAGCTTAAAAGATGCGTCTACGTGTTCACTGCAAACCCAGGCAGAAGGCTGGAGGGAGGCTCAGCTGGCAATCCCAGTTTTGGTTCTGGATGGCTGGTAGACAGGACAAAGTGCTCACTAGGATTATTATCATTTGCCTGTGTTCCAGTTTCTGTTAATGCTGCTTTTGATTAGACTGTAGCATCTGCTCATCCTTTATTAAATCAATAAATGCCTGTTCTTTCTTTGATGGTAACACTAGGAACCCAGAGCATCTTAACATCCCTTGGACAGTGACAGGAAGCACATCCTTTGAAGATGTATTACAGTGTACCACATGTAAAAGACAGCAATTCACTCAGACCGTAAGAGCTGGGGTCGGTTTTCTGAGTTCTGATCCTATTTCACGATGGCATCCTACAAAATGAAAGGGAGGCTGCTTCTAAAAGATGTCCTGTAAAGGATAAAGGTTGTGGGAAGCTATTGTTTAGTATTTGCTGAGAATGTGAAGTCCAGAAAAATATGTAGAATGCTGCCATATCCTTCAGCTCATCTCCTAAGTAGAATACATTTTGATCAGTGCTTTGATCTTGAGCATCATTGGTCCTTAATAGGTAGCAAGAACAGCAGCCCTTTGTCTTGCAGACAGCCTTAGACATGGAAATTGTGTGAGGAACCCAGGGACACAGATGAAGACTATGAAACATTGTCCTGCTAAAGATACCATTTAGCATATTCAAATCAAACTCCTCACTTGGAGGTGTGGAGTCTAATGGAAGCAAAGAAAATATACAAATTTAAATTTTTATTATTTATTTTAAAAATCTTGTCATCCCCAAGTGGAAATGAGATGAATACAGCACATTAGAGCAGCACACCGTTCAAAGGCAGTGGTGATTTGCTTATACTTGGCTGCTGATCGCTGCAGACAAGGTGCAGACATGCCAACTGGGAGCTGGTATGTCCACCTATCCTTGATTTGCTGCCACTTGTTCTTTCAGAAGTGCAATTCATATGCCTTTTAGGTGTACAAAACCTCATGATGGAAATCACCTTCCTCTACACCAAAAAGTGGCTTTTTACTGTTTGGGCTGCTGATTGGATTACATGTTGTACCTGCTCTAAAGAACTGGCTCCAGCCACTGGAGTGTTGGAGTAGATTGTTGCAGAGAGAAGGAAACAGACGGTGCAATCGATCTTCATGACTCCTGATGCACATGACTACGTTTCTCTTGCCTAAGTGGCACATACAAGGTGATTAAATAATCAGTGCTATTACCCTGGAGGAATATAAATCCCCGAAGCAGCCACTCAGAACGTCACGCTCTGGTCTCTGAAGCAGAAGAGGTGAGAGGCAGCAGTGCCTTTTCCACATACAAGATGAAACATGAAATGAGCTCTTGGTGCCCGTGTGGGCTTATGTCATTCCACTCTTTTATTTGTTTGTCTCAATTATTGCTGAAATGCTTGTTTTCCTTTTGTTATTAAATGAAATTGTCGTACTAGTCTGTCTTCAAATGGGATCTTGTACTTCCTATGATTTAGTAGGGGAAGATGGATTGCCAGTGCCCTTCACAAAGGTGCTTTAATTGGTGTGTTTAGGTGTTTACCCTTTACAATGTACCCAGAGCTCATCGAAAACTTTTAGAGTCTTTTTAAAAACTTCTCAACCAAAACTCCAAACACAACATAAGTTTCTTTTGAAGATACATGGACCACACTGCTTTTTATTAGCAACATACTGGGGCAATAAAAGCAAATGGGTTTTACACTTTGCTGTACCTGCATCAGTATTTGCAGTTTCCCCTATGTTATTATTACTTCAAACTATGTTAAACTGGCTTCACTGATGCTTATTACCCTGACTGCAGAAAATGCAGCTTACTTGTGCATTTGGTTAACATGGACTTCACAGTTATGTCTTCTCAAAAATGGACAATTCAGGCAGTCTTATATAAGAAATAAAATTAACTCTTTTATGTCGGTTTACTCATTGCTGAAAGTTTACTACCAATGTGAAAATCCACTTTTTTAAAAGGAGTGAGAAATACTTATTAAGGAATGAGCTAGCTTGGGAAAAAGTGGGTTAAGATTGATTTGTCTTTCTATTGTCTTATATTTCATATTACAATTTAAAGTGATTTTAAAGTAATGTTACAACAAAAGCATATAATTGCCTTATTTGTGTAGACTAAACTGCAGCATAAAATGAGCAGCTGAGAGAAGATGGAAATATAAGCAGGGTTTTAGCTTACAATTATTTTATTGTCTCTGCTGAGCACTTTCAGAAAAACAGAATTTAAATTAAAGGTCCTTGGGAATGTACTCGAGTTACAGCTGTGCCTCAGGGCTGCTGTACAAATAGCTACCAGAAACTCCTATATGTATGTATATCCTATGTTTTTACTTCAGTGTGCACCTCTTAAACTAAACCAGAATAAGAAAATTTTAAATTTTTCATATCTTTGCCTTTGGGAAATTCTATTTTGTCATTTAGAGGACTCTATATCCTTCTGGTGCTTGCTGGTGCAGAGGAGACATTTGGATGAAGACATAGACAAGAAGGTATGAGAGAAACTTCCTGAAATTTTTTGTACTAATAGAGGAATTATTTAAAAAAAATTAGAAAGCCCATGTATTTTTCTGCTTGTGGACTACTGGTATTTGATAGCCAAACTATTAACATTATAACTAACACATTTTAAATATTTACAGTATTTCTTCTGCTGGCTCATACAATTGCCATGATAGGGAGCTCAGTCCCTCCAGTTCTGAGTCACTGAATTGCTGTTTGGCTATTTTTTCCCTTTGAGGAATTTGCATGTGGTCTTACGTGTCATAAAAAATGTGTCTAGAGCTCCTGTCAAGTTGTGGTAAAGGTTTTTGACAGGGAAGGATGAGGAAATAGAAACACAAATAATTACAATATTATAAGTAAACAGGGAGGTGTGATTTCCTTTGCTTTGTCTTCTGCTTTGTACTTTGGGATTTAAAGTGCTCCTGGTGGAGTATTCCTATATCCTGTGGTACTACTATCTGTTTGCTTATCTTACCGTCAATTAAATCATTAGCAATCATGTTTTAATCTCTCTGTTGCTCATGGATGCTCTTCTGGCATCATCGCTCATTGTCCCAGGCTATTGTGATCACTACTGGAAACAGTTTCACTGGGATTTTATGTACTACTTTGCATGTTTGGTTTAAAGACTGAAGAATTATATGTTCTTTATTAAAATAACACAGAACACATCTGACAGCTCAACAGGCTTCTCCAACTTGTGCTGGGAAAAAAAACAACTTGTGAAGATTAAACATCTCTAAGGTAAAATCCAAGGCAGTATTTTTTCAAATCATTTCAGCTGAATTGGTCCCTAAATAGATTAATGATGGAGATTAACAATGTTAGATCTGTAAGTTTAATTTAGTAAATACTTGCATTCAAAATTTTTAGTCTTCAATTTAAAAAGTGAGGAAGTTAAGTATCAAATAAACAGTGGAAATTTCATTGTTTAATTGGTTAAGACATTTTGGATTGTTTATTTCTGTTAGCAGAAAAAATAATGCTTTTGTTTAGCTCAAATATTTTATATATATATAAAATTAAATATATATATATATATTTGGTTTCCTTGCTGGTCCATCAGCAAGCAAAAAAATGTATTATTTGCCTGACTGGAGCTAAAAAGCTATTTTATTCCCGTGGGTATTCCATGCGAAGATCAGTTGTCTTTGGCTGCAAGTGCTAAACGCAGAACCTAGCTATTCCTGACAATTTCTGCAGTGTAGACATGGTGCATTGGAAACTGGATGACACCGCCAACTTCCAAGCCATCAGAAAGAATTTATCAGACCTAACCGCAAGCTCACTTACGTGGAATTATCTCCTGTTTCAGTGCTTACCAAGGAGGGGATGGCTCCACCAGTCTGATCAATATCCTAATTCTCTGTAAGGAAATACAACTTGAGAAAAGAATCTCTGTGTTTAGCATGTATTTAATTTTCTTCTTTGTGACACTGATCTGTGGATCATTATTAGCACTGAAGTCCATTAAATTAGAGTAGTTCAAGTCCAAGTTAAGTGAGTTTCTGTGGCTAATACTGTAAAACTATAAAAGTCTCTTTATTCTACAGAGCTCTCAAAGACACTACATCAACTTGCCAATGGATGTGTTTCTTTTGTTTGACAAGTCATCCTTTTAATTGAGGCCCAGAGAGTTGTGGTCAATGGAAGTAAATCTGGTTGGAGGCCAGTCACGAGTGGTGTCCGCCAGGGCTCAGTGCTGGGGCCACTCCTGTTCAACATCTTTATCAATGATCTTGATGTGGGGATTGAGTGCACCCTCAGTAAGTTTGCAGATGACACCAAGTTGGGAGGGAGTGTCGATGTGCTGGAGGGTAGTAAGGCTGTACAGAGGGACCTTGACAGACTGTATCGATAGATTGACGATAGGTTTCAATAGTGCCAAGTGTTGGGTACTGCATTTTGGTCACAGCAATCCCATGCAGCACTACAGGCTTGGGGCAGTGTGGCTGGAAAGCAGGCTGGCAGAAAAGGACCTGGAGTTCTAATTGACAGGTGACTGAATATGAGCCAGCAGTGTGCCCAGGTGGCCAAGAAGGCAAATGGCATCCTGGCCTGCATCAGGAACTGTGTGTCCAGCAGGAGTAGGGAGGTGATTGCTGTACTCAGCACTAGTGAGGCTGCACCTTGAGTACTGGGTCCAGTTTTGAGCACCTCAGTACAAGAGAAACATCGAGTTGCTGGAGCGAGTGCAGAGGAGGGCAACAAAGGTGGTGAAGGAGCTGGAGACTAAATCTTGTAAGGAGAGACTAAGAGACTTGGGGCTGTTTAGTTTGAGGAAGACAAGGCTTAGGGGAAACCTCATCACTCTCTACAATTATCTGAAAGGACATTGTAGAGATGTTGATGCTGGTTTCTTCTCACAGGTAATTAGTGATAGAACCAGAGGGGACCCCAGCAGAGGAGCTGCCTTACTAGTTACCTGGAGGAGACTCAAGGAGGACCTTTATCACTCTTTACAAGTACTTGAAAGGAAGTTGTAGACAGCTGGGGGTTGGGCTCTTCTCCCAGGCAACTAGCAACAGGACAAGAGGGCAGGGCTTGAAGCTGCACCAGGGGAGGTTTAGGTTGGATGTTAGGAAGCACTTCCTCACAGAAAGAGTGATCAGAAATTAGAATGGACTGCCCACAGGGATGTGGTGGAGACACCATCCCTGGACACGTTTAAGGAAAAACTGGATGTGGCACTTAGTGCCGTGGTCTAGGTTGTGGTGATGTTAGATTGTAGGCTGGGCTTGATGAGCTCAGAGGTCTTTTCCAGCCTCAGTAATTTAGTGATTCTGGGATATGGTTTTTTTAGCTTCCTAGTCAAGACAAAAGTAGTTTGGTGAGAATAAACATAAAATCACCATGGTTACTGTATAGATCTGGTCACCTCTGTTACTAATTCCTGTTTGCATTGGTTTTGTATCTGCCAAGATACTCTTTCTGCAAAATCACTTTGGAACTACAAGTCAGACAAGCCTATTTAAGGTAAAAGAACATTAGGCAGTTCTAAATATATTTTTCATTCTTTATTCTTACAATGAAGACATAAAATATAGTTGAGTGCTCATAATGTGGTTATTAGATTTGCAATTAGTTCTTTGGAGGTCATCACTAAAACATAGTTAAACATAGTTGAATTACTATTTCCATTGGGTGGTGTGTTGTAAATTTTTCTGCATCTGCAACTTTAGTGTTGCTGCTGGGAGCATGTGCAGCAGCAAAGAGAAAACTCAGACTAGAATTCTGTTGAAAGCTTTGCTGAAACTCCAATTGACTTACAAGAGGGAAGTGCATTTCTTACTACACATACAAATAAGAAATGCAGTGTTAATGCTAAAGGTTAAACTGTTAGAAGAAACAACGGTTACATCTGATTACAAGTGCCAGACACCTAAACAGTGGCTCCCAACAAAATGTGTACTTTAGCTATGAATGCCAGTGTCTATGCCCTGAGACAGCACAGTACATCACTGGGCTGATTGATTAATGTGACTTTATGTTCTATTCTGAAACATCCCCTGGACAGAATTTGCAAATATTTAAAGAACCTGCTGTTGCCACTGTCAGTACGGAGCAGTGCTGCAGACTGGAGTGGAAGTGTTTTAAATCCCACATCTTAACAAATTATGAACTATAAAATTACACCCTTTCAATGCTTCCCACTTTGGATAGAGTTGGAGGTTAAAGTGGAATATTTTCTAACAAAAAAGGACCACTGCACTCAGCTCCTTCAGTCTGGCTTCTGATACTCCAGTTGCCCCATCCTCGAGAAGAAAAATCCTTTTACATTTGAATGTGCTGATAACAAGGGAAATTTTGAAGAGTCCTTAAGAATGCAGGGTAGGTGTTGTCTTCTCATTAATATAGTCGGAAGACAACAGCTATAATTCTACCACAATAGCTGCAAGATTAAAATATATTATTGATTTTTCTTAAAGGAGTCATATCAAAATACGTTGCTCAGTACAAGAAGCAATTACATCTGGATGCTCTTGAAAAAAAATTGAAGAACTCAATTCATTAAGAACAAGTTGACAGTTATGAAAATAATGTCTTGGAATTGATTAACAGGATAATGAATAGAAGCTGTTGATCATGTTAGGTTTATTTAAAGATCCAATAGCCTTGTTAGGCCTATACTGAAAGTTGTATTCTTCTAAGATTAACTCTTTACTTTGGTAGGAGCATCTCCCATTAGAGATTTAAACAGTGAAGCTGTCAGAAAAGCTGCCAGAAGCACCCAGTTACACACACCAGATCTAGCAGTAGTGGTAAGATAAACAAGGGAGGCTTAATACCACTTCATCCACACTCAAACAGACTATGGATTAAAATAACATAGAACAAACTGCATTCACTAGATGCTCAAATTTGTGTAATTATACAAAATGACACAAAGTGAAGTGAGCACACAGGGGGAAAAGGGAGTTCCTGTTATTATACAAAAAAAGGAAATAAAACAAGGAATAATTCAAAGCATATTTCCCATTGTTTGCTTTTCCAGATGTATTGTAATTTTCCATTCCAATACAATATGAATTGTTCACTTCTAATACATTATGCTAGACCTATGTGAACATATTCCATCACCACTGATGCACCCCTTCTTACCAACCTGCACATCATGCTTGGCTTAGCCAGAATCTGCATCCAAGTTTGACTCAGTGATGTCTCTGAGAAGCTTTTAGACTTCATTACAAGTCTACAGACTCCATCACTGTATTAAAATGATTTCCAGTTTTGGTAGACAGGTTCAAAGTGAGTCCTGGAAAATCTCACTGATTCTATTTCTAGGGAAGAAAGACAGTGGGTAAAGAAGGAAGCTGTTAATGAAACCAAAGGAAATCAGTAGCACTGTAGCCCATCACGGTGTCTTTGTGGTTGTCCTAGTGGTATTATTGTGAGTTATTTACTATACACACAAATCCGTGTCATTCCAGGGAGAATTACGTGTTATGTAGAAAGCAGTGACCTTTCAGGGTTGGTTTTTATTTGATACTTCTGAGAGAAATGTGTTTATTTGATGCTGTGTGCCTTCCCTGTTTTAAAATGAAAAGCCTTCGGTTGGGGATATGAAACAGAACTGTACCATTTTCATCAAGTAAGTAAACCTTGTTAATTCATTTTTATATAAAAAGTCTGTGAAGATAG
>JAOXOE010000694.1:7421896-7441429 GCA_028565055.1 Phoeniculus purpureus
CTGCCCCATCACACTTATGCCTTCAAAACACTCTCTGACATAGAGAGCCACCCCGCCACCCTTTCTATCCTGCCTGTTCCACTTGTAGAGCTTATACCCATCCATTGCAGAACTCCACTCATGAGAGTCATCCCACCATGCTTCCGTGATGGCAACTACGTCATGCTGAGACCCTATCCTAGCTGGACTTTCCTGATGACACTTTTAATGTGTCAGAGCACACTGTCATAGACTTTTCGTATGGACTTGTCACTTCATTAGCATTTCTTGTTCACCAATCTATTAGTAATATTTAAAGCAAATCATGCTGACTTTTTTCATGGTTTTCTATCTTCACGTGCAAATAGTGTTTAGCCTTCAACATGGGAAGAGTTATTAAAAAGAAAGGATAACCTGATGTTCACTTCAAAGTTGGCTCACCTGTTTCACAAGCAATGATTCAGCTCAAGAGGTAGCAGCTAGCTGTCTGAAAAAACAAATCACCAAACTTAAATTAATAGAATTCTGTTCTAGGAACACACATTTTCCACCAAATTAAATTTATCAAAACAGATTATCAAAGCTTTATAATTAACTTCCTAGCAAATAAGAATTAGCATATATTATATGAGTACTGTGTGTTAATCAAATAATGTTTAGTGAGGCACCCACCTATGCATACCCAGGAATTACGAAGTTAATGAAAGGCAGCAGCACATGCAACTGTAACTAATTAAGCAAGACACAGAAAATTCTGTAGATACTTGAATATGTTAGAATTGACTCATTATCATATTTATGTGGTAAGTTTCTTCCAGCACTTAAGTTTGGCAAACTAAGCTGTTCAAAGTTAACTTCTGGGCAGATTTACACTCACTGTATCTTCCTGTGTTTTTCAACTTCTGTATCTTAAATACAAACTTTTAAATAATAACTGGAGGGTATTTAGATTTTATTTTGGCCTATTAGAAATTATTGGACGACACTTCAAAACTTCTCTAATGATAACTCAGCAATATCATGTAATTGCTGTGATTCTATAATTCAGTCTTTTCCCCTTATTTATAGACTAAGTTAAAGTTGCAATTTGTAATTCCATTATTTTAAGAGAGGAACGAACAGTATGTTTTATATTCCATTTTCCAAGGAAAGAGAAGTGGTTATTTCAGAGGTGTTTGGAATAAGAAAGATCCAGTGCAGCTCTGTAATAACAAGGTCTAGGTTAAAAAGAAATGTCTAAAGTAGTTCTATAAAAACTAAAGTATGAATGTGAAAAGCCACTCAAAGTTGTACCTCTCACAAATAAGATGTTCTCTGTCTTTAGACTGAAGCGTATTGTACTCTCTCCGCCATAAAAAAATAGCATTTCTGACCTGAGGTTACTGCTTCTTTCTGGTTTTTTTTGGTATGATGCTTTAAGTAGGCATTAAGAGAATTGGGTGAAATTATTGACGGGGGGTTTGTTTATTTTAAGACAGATCTCTACAGTACCATTCAGGACAATGCATAAGAAGAGAGGAAAAGCACAATTATAGAGAAAATCATCTGTGATTATAAACCACAAATGTATGCAAGGCAAAGAGCAGTTTAGATGCGAAACTAGCACTGTTTGTGTCCTTAATTTATTTCCTTGGTTTTCTGTATCAGAATGTGTAATGCTCTGGCTGGTTTTAATTAAACCTGGAAGCTGAAGATTGTTTGCTTCTTTTTTTAAAAAGAATTGTTGATTATAGAAGATATGTTGTTTATTTAGAATGCTAGCTCTTGCTGTTCCGAGTTGAGTGTTTGAGTTCCCTTTGTGTGCACTTGGTGCTTGTGAAGACTGTGGGGTTTTTTCATTAAAACGTCTTTGGGATGTGAATCCTGTCAGCTGAAATGCATCTCTCCTGTTAATCCAGCAGAAGTATGGTGAGTGGTAGAGTCATGTGTTGACATTTATTTGACTCACAGAACAAATCTGATTTTTTGGCGCTGTCAAAGATTCAGGGGAAGAGCAGGGAAGGAGCTTACTTTCTTAGGGAAGGAAAGATTGTGAGATTCTTGCTGTCTATCCGTCTCATCCGTGATAACATTTCTAATCTGTTGGGCAATTTCAATCTAATTTGACAGTGTTAGAAACTCAAAGTAAATTTGCAGTCATCTGCTGAAATATGGGAATCACACTTGGATTTATATAAAATTAGTGCTGTGGAGGAAAAAGCTCTGAGTTCAACCATAGTGTTGGACACTAGAAAACCCGCTTGACACAGCCATTGCAGCGCTGTTAAGGATTTGCTTGTACTTTGGACCTGGATAATCTGGACATATAGTGCCTCCAGAAACCTGGGTACACACTCAGTACCCGGAGCTTTTAATTTAATTGTATAATCTGCATGTCAGACTACCACTGAGTTTAATTTCTGGATAGTATCTCAAGTATTTCTGTGCAGGATACTTAATTTAATAATTTACCTGTGTTTTCACTCCCAATGATCTTACCTCATACACACTTTTTTAACCTGCTGACCACTGTTACATCATTTTCCCCATACATGTAATGTGCTTAGAATAATGTTATAGGTCTACTAGCCTCCTCTTCAAAACTCACTGAGAAACAGTTGGAGGCTTTCACTGAGTTTTAGATTAAATTTTATGGAGTATTTGCTGCCTTTTGTTTTTAATAATAATGTTTTTCTGGGAAGTGAAAAATAAGTCACTGAATCAACAAAAATATTAACCACCACTATATTAGTAAGCAGGAAGGATGTTCTCCTGATGCATGGTGATGAGCTATTTAAAGTAAGCACCCTGGTGCTTACTTTAAATATTGATAATGCAGAGATTGTGGTATCAAGAAAAGTGTTTGTTTGCGTGCCATAGGTGTTTCACTCCAATTTTTTCTCATCCATTTCCATTTCTGTTTGAATCTCTGCAATCAAGTGAGTTCATAGTTTCACATATAGCAAATGTGTTTGGTATCTGGTTTTGGCCAGATGGGGGATGTGGTTTTGATCAAAAATGCAGCCATCAAAGAGTAAGTTTTATTGTCCCATTTTTGAGCAGTACAATGGGCTGGAATATAACTTTTGCACATACAGGGTTGTACCTTTTCTTTTTCAAAGGTACTGCATGTTGTTTCTCATTTTCTGATCAGATCATGCACAAACTGCAGTAAAATTAAGTTAAGCTGGCACTACTCATGAAGGAAAAAGGACCAAAAGTTCACATGCTAAAGATGTTCCTCTTCTACTAGATTATAACAAAGATGTTACAAAAAATTGGTAGGACAGACACAGAGGAAGAGATTAGGCTGGTAATTAAAGTGTGTTTTATTTGGGCAAGATGTAGTCTGAAATCTCTGCTAAACTGCCTTTCAGTATGCCAGGGGGTAGCCTGACAGTGGATTATAAAGGCAATCCCGCATCTCAAGTTTCCATTCATTCTAGTACAGCTGAAAGACAGTGTAGGAGAGCTAGAAGTAGTTTCCCAAGTGGTAGTGTAGTACAAACTCCTTAATAAATGGGTGCAGGAGACTGACAGAGAGCTGTTGTACTGTGGAGAAACAAATAATGACGTTACTAGAGTATTTCATTAGGGTTTTAGTTAAGTAATGCCCAGTTACTCTGTATAAATCCTTTCAATTTTCTTAATTTTTCAAATCTGAGGAAATGAATTGCTAACGTTTCGAATCCTCATTGTATACATTTAAAAAAGAAGGTGTAACACTTGAGATTTCTAGACAGTTTTGTACTGTGGACACCAGCCATAACCACCAAATCATCAACCGTCTGTATAGTCAAGGTTGCAGGTTGTATCTGAAATGCAAAAACTCAGTTGTCACATGTACTGTTTTGTACAGATGCTTTGTTTCTCAATGTAAAGTCTTGTCTGTGTTTTTTGTAGCTGTCTATAAATACTAGAGGACTGGCAGTCCAGAGAACAGGGGCAATCTCTTTTCACTTGTGCCCTCTGATAGGACAAAGGGCAAAGGATTCAAGCTCAAGCAGAAGACATTCCACCTCAACATGAGGTTGTTTCATCTCTGTTACACACAGCAAGGTACAAGAGACTTTTATTATCTTTGCTCTGTACTTAGAATTGAGGATCAGATCAGACTTGCTTCTCTCACATTTTTTTCCTATATTTTTCTCTGTATTGTTTTCTATTCCTCTGGGAAGAAGAAAGCAAAGGCTTTTGAAAGTGATCTGGCTTCATTCCAGCCTCAGACAATGCATTTGATTATGAGGTCCTAAGATCAATGCAGTTTTTCAATACTAGCCTCAATTTCAAGAGATTCGTGACTGAGATGTGCAGACTGATTTGATCTACATATTTATCCATGTGCTGTGCTATGTAGATTTTACATTAGAGCATCAGAGGCCAGTTTCCAAAAATTTCTTTAGGTTGACATTAGAATTAAGTTTGTGTTTTTGACTTTACACTTTTCCCTGTTTGAGACTCTACATTTTGATGTTCCATAGGAATTAAGACACTTTCTCACTTTTGTAAAGAGACAGCAGGAATGGCCAGTGGTGATCAGTTCCTAAAATCACCAACATTGAATGGACCACTGGATGCAAGAACCTCCTTTCTTTTTTTTCCTTAGTAAATGTCAACATTTTTACACCGATTGTCAATTACCTTGATTTTTTTTCCCTCATGACTCTAATGGGAGGTGGTGTAATACTTGAAACACCCTGCATTCTGGAGACACTTGAGTAAGGAAGGATATGGGGTCTTGTGTATTTTTTACATATAAAAGTGAATGCGAAAAGAAGTGTATGTGTCTTGCTACTGCCATTTACCTTATAATTGCCATACAAAATATGTATAAAGTATATAATGTTTTGATTGTTGAGTATCACATCTTGCATATACCCACTCTATGATAGTGAATTAGAGGCAGGGTGGTGAAATGGAAGACTCACATCTGAATGAGAAAAAGGTCATAGAGAGCGAAAGGTAAATCAATGACATGAATTGTCATTTCCACAAGCTCTTGGATAAGACAGAACCGAGAAAGTAGGTAATAAGTGTATAGCAAAAAATAGGAGGTTATTGACATGATCTGAATGAAAATCTCTTCAATTACTGAAAATACTTTACAATTTTAGGCATTCGGGTTTTGCCACTTTCAAAAATTAGGAGCAGTTCCCTACTGTCTCAAAGAATTTGCAGCTTGATTTTCTACATTATTATCATGTTTTGTCATTTTTAAATGGATCATAATGGAATCTGGTTTATACTTCAGTGTTTGTTTTGCCAATTCTAGTCTTTGTAAATTAGAATACCATTTATTAACAGGTTTTTTTTTGAAACTTGGAGAATTTTGTGTTTAATGCTTCTATCAAGAGGCCTGTGAAACATTAAAATAATTAGGTAAATTAAAGTATTACTAAATAATTAAATTTTATATTATTTAAAATTGGAATGGTAGTTATTATCTTAATTTCTCAGCATCTTAAATCCACAGCAAACATTGTGAGCAGAAGCTCTGTGCTCATGAGGTTTAACACAATGACTCAGACTGTGGGTGTGTATGCTTTGGATACTAGCTCTTCAGAGCAATAAAGCTCAATGAAATATTTACCTTAACTGCACTTCAGCCTCCTTCCTTTAATTGTGTTTAATAGATCTAACAGCAAGTACTCCTTCCCACTGGTGGTTTTCTCATTAGCACACTATTGGAAATAAAATTTGAAGATGAAGGTTAGCCACTAAAGCAGCAGAGTATCAAAGGTAATGTTTTCATATAGGACATTCACATAAACCTGGTAGTAAAAGTTTTATCTGAATCTTTCCAAAGATTCAGATAAAATCTGAATCACTGAGATCTTTCCAAACTGCACAGTCTAATATCCTTGCTCAGCTAGAACATGTTAGTGGATATTGTCCGGCTAGGTTCTCAGTATCTCTTAGCATGGAAACTCCGTGACCTCTCTGGGTAACCAGTTCCGATGTTGGGTTACTCTCTCCATAAGTAAGGGAAATTTTCTTTTCTTTAAACAAAATTGCTTCTTGTGTGAGAGAAGTTTCTTGTGTGAGAGATATGCCAAGCATCCTTGTGGCCCTTTGCTGGACTTTCTCTAGTATGCCAGTATCTCATACTTACCTGGGAGCCCAAAAGAGCACACAGCACACCAGGTATGGCCTTACCAGGGCTATGGAGATGGCAGAATCACCACCTTTGACCTCTGGCAGTGCTCTCATGGGTCAGAGCAGGATGCCATTGGTCTCTTTTGCTGCAAGGACACGTTGCTAGCTTATGACTAATTTGGTGTCTACCAGGATTGCCAGAGTGTTTTCTGCCGAGCCATTTTCCAACCAGTTGCCCCTCAATCTATGTCTTCTAAAAGATCCTATATAAAGGGTGACATGCTTAATTTTATGCTAAAGTCTGTCTCACTGTGTGGACACACAAGAAAATTTTTATTTTCAATAGCCCTGTTAAGATTTTGTGTTGCTACAGTAGGAGTTTTTGTGCTGACCCAGTGCTGCCCTCTTGCTCTCTTCCATCTTGCAGCTATAAAATAGATCCTCATAAACTATTTAGTGTCACTTCATGTCGTTAGGGAGAGTGTGATTTTATTTTATTGTTTGAAAAGCAGAAGGGTAATATGTTATCCTGGCACATCTGACCATACACTTCTAGGATAGGTAACTGAATAATTTCATTCTCACAGCAAGAAATTGGTTTTCTCTTGAACTTCAAGGCATCTCCTTTCATTAATGTTTTATATTCAGTGACAACCATACCACATTTTCTTGTGGACTTGGGAGACATGCAGAAAGAATGAGTAAGTGAAAGAATGAGTAAGTGACAAGCAGTAAGGGAAATTAGTATCTGGCTTTGAATCGGTTATCTCTCAAGTGAAGTTGTAAACAAATGTGGAATTTAAAGGAGGATTACAGTATTTTGATTTATTCCACACTGCACGTTCAATATCAGTAGTTTCATTCTGGAGGGAATAATGTAAATATAGTAGATGGATCAGGATTAGACCAGGATCAATATTCAGATCCAGGATACCAACAGTATTCACTTGTATTAACTGCTAGCATCCACTTGGTTATGGTGTTATGGAAGTCATGAATTTTCAACTTCTTCTTTCAATGTCTGCAGAGCGGGTGAAAAACTCACTAGTGTTGGAAGGTAAGAATAAATATCTTAATTCATATCTATATGATTATATAGAGAGTTGTGTGTATATATATGTAATTTGTAGATCGGAAAACTTCATGAGGAGAGTCTCAGCCAGTTTCCATCGATAAAGTTTCTTTAACACAAATTCAAAGCCCGTTTGTGAACTGTCCATGTATCTACAAGAGAATTCTAGTTTTATTGAATTATTTCCTGATAATATTCGTCGTAGTGATAAAGTTTGTTCTTTAATGTCCATTTTGACACTTATCAGCCAGTATCTCAGAGTTCATCTTCCAACTTTGAAGGAATAAAAGTCACCAAGGAATCTTGTAAAACTTGGGAGTGTTTCAAAAAGGTAAATTTCACACCAGGTTCATCTCTTCTTCTCAAATCCTCCCAGCATTAAAATTGATGAAGAGATGATTTATCAGGTTGAGAAGTATTCACCCATGACATGCAGAAATTCAGAGCTCCACGTATGTCCTCATTTGTCATTGTCTTTAGTCATTCGTCATGTAATTTATGATCATTACAATTTTATGCAGCAATGGTTGAAGTTCTGTGTTGAAATAGCGCACATTGTATATTTGTAGAACCCCATTTAAAATCCCTGAAAGTATGAATTTAAGATGAAAATTAATGAAGCTCTTTGCAGTGCCATTTAAATTCCCACTTAAATTTGCATGGGCCAAATCACGCTGTTGTATACTGTCTTCACTACTTCTTACAGTGAGAACTTTTTTTACTAATCAGAAAAGCAAAATTTAGACTTTTTTATTTTTCCAGAATGAACAAAGTACTTGAAAATTATTTGAATTGTCTGCTGCAATCTTGTAAATTTTCATACTACTTTATATTAGGGTTAATAGCTGATAAGAATCAATGGAGTTGATCGGCTGATTAGCTGAACTAAATTGTAATTAGGTGCTAATGATGATCATTTGTAAGCATACAGCATGCACATAATTCTTGAGTTTGTTTTTTAAAACTTGACAGCGTTCTGCTCTACTAAGTTTTATTTTCTTCTTAGTTTGGTATTGGCATGGTTGAATGGTGTATTTCATTCTTGCTAATAGAAAACAAAGGTATCTCGGCTGTTTTGTAAGGAGGCTGAAAAATTATTAGGAATATCTAAAAAATTGTTTGAAATTTGTTTCCCATCATCATGGATAAGGTGGGTAGACAATTGGTGAGACACTGGGCTTCAAATGTTACATTACCAGGATTGCAAAAGCCAGCTGCCAGCTGGTTACTTGTACTATCCCTTAGGGATCTAGTGCTGGCTCCAGCATGTTTGACATTATTAAGGGCATGGATAGAGTCCTCTCTCAGCAGCTTTACAGATGACAACTCCTTATAGCGAGTGGTTGATATGCTGGAAGGTCTATGATAAGCTGGATATAAGGATTGCAAGAGTGTCATAAATTTCACCTGTGCAATAAGGTGACATGCAAAGTCTGGCCTCAGGGATGGAAGAAGCCCATGCAACAACATAGGCTGGAAGCTGTAGATGAAAAACCAAAAAAGTACCTGTGAGTGTAAGTGGAATCACAGTCAGCACCAGAGAAAGCCAGCTGCATATTATGTTAGCAAGGGTGCCAGAGAAGATCAAGAGAGCTGTCATTTCTGCTAAGATCAATTCTGGAGTGCAGTGCACCCTTGTGGGCTCCCCACTACACAAAAGATGTGGACATAGTGGTGTGAGTCCAGCAGAAGCCATCAAGATAGTTAGAGGTTTGCAGCACTTGATGCATGGAAGAGGCTGGGCTGGTTGGATTTGGTCAGTCTTAAGAGAAGGCAAAGAGAACATCCATGTTATCATACTTGAGATATTTTGTTCTTTTGCAATACCTGGTTCTAAATAGGTAACAGATATTTACCAGCAGAGTAATTGCCTTTGGGCAATTTGATGTCATTTAGAAGCAAAAATAAGCCACGTTTGAGAAATGATTGACCCAAATCAGACCTAAAGAGATAAAACACTCAAATCCCATTAAAATTCAGTACACTTTTAATTCACGTACACAAACAAGGATCCTTGTTCTTAAAATTAAAGGTAATTAACATTTGTTTGCTTGTTTGTTTTCAATTTGAAATAATGATGTAAAAGCTAATTCTCCTCTGCCTAACGTTTGAGCCTTACACACACAAACACAAAAAAAATCTCATTTGGACCAAGATGATCTGGTAATGATTCCGATCAGAGAATTAAATTATAGTTTCATTAGCTGCAGCAAAGACTTCTGGTTCTTCTGCTCACACCAGTTCTACTTTGTTTAGATAAAAGCGTAGATTGCTGAAACTTTTTTGGGAATTATGTCTCACTGGAAAAACAAAGATATCGAATTGTTCTGTTCAGCTACTGTTCAATAGAATTACTGTTAAGCATAGTTCAATGCTTTCAATAACTTGAATCTGCTTGAAACCCCCCCACATAATTACAGAGGACTCAAGCTCTCTTCAGTAGGGGTTAGCAGACTACTCTGTCAATAAGGCAATAATAATAATAATAACTTGAAAAAGTAGCAAAGCAATTTCGATATCATGATAAATTGCTGGTTTATGCATTGACCTTGGTGAGAACTTCCATGGGAATGTAGGACAATTATATACGACTTGTCAAACAAAACAATAGTTTATGATCTTAAAAAAATTAAATTGCCTCAGCATAATTGTAAAAAATGGACTAAAAAAAAACCCAAAATAAATGCAAGTAGCTGTTCAGGTCATGTCTTTATTAATAGCATGTCATTAAGCAAACTAAAAAGCGTTAACTGTGCCATATTTAGAGATTAAGTGGGAGCAGAACCTCATTAGCTCTAACAGGAAATCTCAGCCAGAAGATAGCAGGGCTGGGAGCACTTCACTAAGTACATCTGTATAGTCCATCCTTATTAAAGGGTCGCGTAGAGAAACAAGGCACCTTAAGTTTTACAGTATATTGGGTTGGCTTAGAGCCTTGTAGAGGGACTAGAGGGCTCCTCCTTACCCTCCAAAAACCCATTTGCCTGTCTGACTTGAAAATGCCTAATGTTTAAAAGGCTGGAGGAAATTACTTGTCCAGATTGAGCAAAATAATATTCAAGAGCTGTTCAAGAGAATAATTGTATGAAAAGGACTTAGTGGCCTCTTTGGTTTGCTAATGGACACACCGACACACCTCCACACCTCCCCTTTTCTTTCTCTTTAAATTTTATCCTCTTCCAGCTTCTCAGTTCGTGTTGTTTCTTACTCCAGCTGTTTTCCACAGTGTCTCGTGTGGACAGCGTTGGAACTCGGCTCAGGACACAGTGCTTTCCCTAACACTTTGCCATGTGGGCAGTTTCAGCCAGGCAGGTCCTTGCCCAAGATGAAGGAGAACACAAGGCTGTCTCAAAAATTGGTCTACATATAACAGTGATAAGTAGCTAAATAAAAGGAGTAGGAGGAAGTTGAAGGAAGTCAACTCTTTCATAGTGCAGCAGTCTGGACAGAGGTTTCCAAGGGGCAGAGTGCCACCTTCGCCAACCACTCGCGTGGTTGTGATGTGACCACATCACCCATAATAAAAAGGGTTAACTCCTGCCAGAAGTAATAGAGAGGCGTTTTTTATTCTGTCCCTTCTAGCCTGAACCAGTTTGATCTGATATTTATTGAAAGCACTGAAAGCATTAAACCAAAGACAGCCATTAGTGAAATTAAATCCTACCAAAAAAACCCCAAGAGAAATAAGCTACAAGTGGGGTTAGAAGAATTCAGCTGCAGGAAAGGTTAGTGCTATCTGGACACTTCTCACTGCATATACAGAAAATGTGACATTCAGTGCTGAAATTTGTTTTCCCCCACAGCAGCAGGACAGAATTCTGAAGCACAAGATTGTCTTGTTAATTCACTGTAATTTTTTCCTTTTCTCAGCCATTTCTGTGAAATTATTCTTTAGCAGCCTTATATCACTGTCAATATGGTGTTGCTATTCCTTGCAAAAGGACACAGTCTTTGTGCTGAGATAACAGCAGAGGCCTTAGGGCATGTCAGGCTTTGTCTGGGCTTGGTTTGGCTTGTGTGTGCTCAGTTATAGCTTGTTCAGATCTAACAATTGTCTGACAAACAGCTGCTGCTGCCTGATTTATTTATTTTGTAGCTTTTGTAAGGTTGTCTGGTGTTTGTGGATATAAATACGCACACGGGCAAGAGTGTACATTGTTATATCTATTTCTGTAACTGGTAGGTACGGAAAGAAAGTCGTTTTTAATGCAGAATTAACTACCCTGGAACAAAAACGCTGTGTAGAAGAGTATAGGCAAGAGATAACAGCAGGGGTTTTGTATCTACAGGCACGGGATTATACCAAACACCTAAATATATAAATAACTCACCAATGTTAAAGGAAAGAAGCCCGGGACCTGGGTTAAACCAGTGTTAGGGATGGGTAGCAAAAACAAGATAGAACAGATGTTCAATGAGCCTCACCACGCAAGGGACACTTGGATGTAACAGACCAGAGGAGACTGATCATGGGATGGCAGCAAGCATGCGAAGATCACCTCAGACGGTTCCAGGGGTGAGAATAAATAAAACATAGGTAAGGGTAGGAACAACACAATAGGAAGGCATTGATGTTAGAACTTTTCTGTATGTCTTTTAGCTTGCTGTTACATGAGATCTTATATTTTCATGCGTAATTGCTACCACCATTCCAACTGGACTGAATCTTTAGACTGTTAAGTTCTAACTTCAGTTAAATATATGAGGGGTGGGTGTCAGGAGGATGGAGCCAGGCTCTGCTCAATGTCATCTGCTGGTAGGACAGGGAGCAATGGCTGCAAGTTGGAACATAGGAGGTTCCATATGAATATGAGAAGGAACTTCTTCACAGTGAGGGTAACGGAGCACTGGAACAGGCTGCCAAGGGGGGTTGTGGAGTCTCCTTCTCTGGAGACGTTATTCAGACGTTTATCTGGAGAACATATCCTTCTCTGGATATGTTCTTGTGCGACTTGGTCTAGGTGATCCTGCTGTGACGGGGGGATTGATCTAGATGATCTTTCAAGGTCGCTTCCAATCCCTAATGATTCTATGATTCTCTAAAGTAACACTAATGTCTTGGCTTTAAGAAATATTGTGAGTTCCTGTGGCTCGTATCTAGATTTTAAGTGAAAGAAACAAGATTTTAAGTGCAATATGTTACAAACTGGTGGGACTATGTGCTAGCAGCACTGTAATGCTGATGAAATGAATTGCTGGCACTTCCTTGCCCTGTGCTCTGCACAACATGGTGCAATAGTGACTCCAGGCTGTGCTTCCCACGGTTAGTAAAACTCCCAAGGATAACCCAAGTTCTTCCCTTAGCAGAAGTAGCTGGTAGAGTTTTTTTAACAAGGAAACACCTTGGAAAGACTAAATCTATTTCTAGAAGTATAAAGTTTGTCAGTGGGCAACATGGAGGTCAAGCTACCCCAATTCTACGCAGAGCTGTGAAAACCAGCCAGGTTACCAGCCATTTTTCTCTAGAAGAGAATGCAGTGTGAGCCATCATTATTTATTTATACTCCAGACATATTGCATCCTATCTCACTGTTGAAATTTTTATACATTTAAGTAGCTGATCAGTTTGAGCAGTGTGAATTTCACTAAGGCCCCCAGACCTGTAGAATGTAAACAGATCATTTTAACATTTTTTAGCAACTGGTTTAGCCTCACTGCAACCACATACTGTCCACAAAGGAAGGGAAATGTGAATATTTCTGATCTGAAATACTGAACTGCTTAATTTATCTTCTAGTGGCATATTTTAGTTCAGCTTTGTCTGACTGCACCTATAAATAAAGTCATTAGGTTGTCCGTGGAGCCTTCCAAACATGTGTCTATACTCAGCAGTGTTATAATCCTAACACTTTCTGTATTGGTAGTTTGATCTATACAAACACGAATACAATAGGAGAGGGATTTTAAAAGTCAAATAAATGTCACTGGAGTGCAGTAGTAAATGTGTCCAAGGAACGCGCTACCTTAATTGAAAATTCAAATTACTGAGCATTGCTGCTTTTCAATAAAACATTCAGTGCTGTTGAATGAAAAATCAATAGCTGCTTTATAGTGCATTTTTCTTAAGCGGTAGGCTAGCATTCGATTCCCCTTCAAAAGAGTTTATTCTTCTACCTTCAGTATTTACATCCCTTCTTCTTTCTCTCTTTGTCTCCACAACAGAGTAGTCTTCAGTTTCTTTTGTAAACCAAAACATAGTTTACTTGTAAAAATGGGACACGTGGTGTTCAGATTTGGTAGTTACAGTTTAAAGCCATTGCAGAGTCAGGAGCCCAGATACTGCTTCTTTCCTGAGTGGGTGCTTAATTTAGGTGATGTCTGCCGAGATGTCAGGAAATACTCTAGTATGCATTTGGATAGGGAAGGATTTCATTTTAAGCCAGAAGCTTTGGCTTTCTTGTAGGATAATCTGAGATTTGTCTTTGTTACTCATAATAAGAAATGACAGAAAAAATTTATAATAAATTCAGCTGGAAATGTTAGAGCTGTGCTTGAGTTCTGTAGGTTGGTAGGACATTGTAGATACTGATTAAAGGAGAGACTCTCGTGGATCCTCCAGCTTCTGGAGGATTTCCTCTGTGACGACTGATAGAGATTGAGTGTACTTGTGTTGCTTTTGCTCTTTCACTTGTACCTTTGACAGGCTTCCATCTGGGTAGGCTCTACATGGAAGGGCTTTGTATCACTTTGTCGTTCCCATTTGCTGTTCCTTCTTTCAGGAGGCAGCATGGAAGCAGCATTAGTGTTCTGCTGCACACAAACAGAAATTATACCTGGTACCTTCTTTTCCTGTATACTTGTGCCACAGTGATGCTTTATAACAACTAAATCTGCAGCTCTGAGACGTTCTGAAAGAACATACTACACCTTTCAGTTCCTGCCCCAGCTCTGTTCCACACAGTATTCCCTTTTCCAGTGGGGAAAATACTGAATAAATCCATACAACAGTGATGAGAAAAAGTGTTCAAACTTGCCACAGAATTTGTGGCAAGAAGAGCTGCTGTGTTACAGGTTGCTATGCACGTTAATCGTTGGGAGTTTTGAGTTAAAATTATATTAATCTTTGAGGGTAAGTGCATAATAATTCAGTAAACGAAAAGAAGCATTGACAGTTGGTCGAAGGAGGCAATTCTCTCCCTCTCTGCACTTGTGAGACCCCACCTGGAGTGTGTGTCTCACAAGTGTCCAGTTCTGGAGTCCTCAACATAAGAAGGACATGTCTAGAAGAGAGCAATTGAAAAGCTCAGAGGGCTGGAGCATCTCCCCTATGAGGACAGGCTAAGCAAGTTGGGGCTGTTCAGCCTAGAGAAGAGGAGGTTCCAAGGTGACTTTCTAGCAGCTTTCCAATATCTAAAGGGGCTCTACAAGAAAGCTAGGGTAGGGCTTTTTACACGAGTGCATAGCAAGAGGACAAGGGGAGAGGGAAAATTTAGATTGGACATTAGGAACAAATTCTTTCCTGTGAGGGTGGTGACATGCTGGAACAGGTTGCCCAAGGAGGTTGTGGCTACCCCATCCCTAGAGGTGTTCAAGGCCAGGTTGGATGGGGCCCTGAGTAAACTGATCTAGTAAAGATGTCCCTGCCTATGCAGGTGGGTTGGGACTAGATAATCTTTAAGGTCCCTTCCAACCCGAGCCATTCTATGAATCTATGAAATTCCAGCACATGAGTCACAGATACTGACTTTTGCTGGTACGTGAGTACATAATGTCGCTGCATATGACATAGCCCGAAGTCTTGTGTGTATAGTACATTCTCAAAGCTTTTGGAATGAATTCTATGCATCTATTGTTTTCAAAGAGGAGAGAGAAAGCAGTGACACCAAGTGTTACTTTGAGCATAAGCTCTGAGGGCAATGTGCCTTGCTGAAAGGCCGGGAATGAGCATTAATTTAAGTTTGCAGTTCAAAACAATTCCTTGGAACATGGATGAAAATTGTGCATGCCAATATAGACTCATTTGTTTAAATGGAACTTGTCCTTTCATAGCATTTCACTGATGTGACTTAGCAACAAGGATCATTAGCCTCTAAGCTAAAAATGAGAATGAGAAAAGAGCCAGATCAAAGTATGCATTACAGCAGGAAAGCTACTGCTGACACATGTGCTGAAAGCACTTCTCCTTCTCCCTATTTCAGATTGGCTCTTTATCTCACCCTTATGATTGCCCAAATACTATAAGCAGCTGCTTTTTTTGTTGTTGTTCTGCAGCTTATCAAATTAACAGATGCTTGTTGAGAAGCGTGTGCAGGCTTAGAAGCAGAAAACTACCACATTGTTATCAAGAGGTAGAGAACTGGGTGTGCGGACTGATGCTGAAATTCTCCTATGTATAGTAAATCATGAAGAAACTATTGCTGGTCACCCAGAGGCAGAACCTAATCTGTATTTGTGATAAGATATGTAGATTCGGGAAACTTTTCCACTGTCTTACGCAGTTTGTTTGCAACGAGCACAAAATGTGAGCCTGATGTTTGTCTCATCAGTGAACGTCAATAAGTGATGAAGAAGGAAGTCTGTTATTTCGCTTGCTGCATAGAGCCACTGTCCTTAAATGACTTCTGACTTTTTCAGTCAACGGATGTTCTTCTGTTTGTTCTGAGCATAGCTTTGAGTACTGAATAGGGACCAAATGAAGCACAGTCTGCCTCTCCATCCTTGTGTACCGTACTTTTACACCACAGACTGCTTTCCGCTTGGTCTGTGTTGTCCACACATAGCCTGGATTTGTGCGTGGCTGTTTGGACACTCCTGTCTCATTATACCTTCCAGGTTCACATACCAGAGTTAGGAAGAATGGGTTCCTGTTACTGAGCTTCCTGCTGTCTTGGGTAAGTGTCCTCGTCATCTGAATAGTATCACCCTGGTTTAAAGATTTTGCCTGAAACATGTTACTAGATCTTCTTCCTTTCTGGAGTCTCTCTTCCTTGATGTCCTTCAGCCAAGGGGAGGAGTGTGGGATGGGAAGGAGGCAGGTAGGAGCAAATTTCTGAAGGGCTTGGTCTTGCTGTGACATGGAACTGATTTGTGACTGAAATATCTGAGAGTTGGAAATTGCTCTAGCATCCGCATAGTTAAGACAGAACATCACTCTCCTTTTCTGTGTCGTTGGTTTCATTTCTTTTCAGAACATTTCAAAGCTCTTAATTCTGTCCACAAGGTGTAGAAGTTATTTGGAAAAGCAGCATGTGAATGGGAGGTTTACTAGTTGATCCATACTCCCAATACTTGGCAGTCATAATTTTCACATTGGAAATATGACCTTCTAACGTAAATTGAACCTAGGAAAATCTGTTTTCTTTGATAGCAAAAAAAAATAGCAGAGAGTATCTTACTAGCAGTTGCACAGAGCCAGAAGAGATAAGCAACTTAAAAAATGGGACGAAAAGAAGAAATACACAAGAAATGATTGGTAGCACTGAGGTAACAGTGAAAGATGGGTAAAATCCCAGTTTACTTCTGGGTTTTGTTACCCAAGTGACAGTGTCTGGAGAGATATGGAATTCATGGGTCATCTTTGGACTTGGCTTAACCTTGAAGATTTTCATTGAAGTGAATGACTTTGTGAATAAGTTTAATCAATGTATCTTTAGTCTTTTTCAAATGAAGGTCAGAGTCATATTGCTGTGAAACAGCAAGACATGCAAAGATAACAGCAGTGCCAGCTCTTCTGACTGGAAGATTTTTTAAGTTCTGAGAAGTAAGCAGCAAAAGAATGAAAATAAATTGAACTAAAAATTTTATTGGTTTTTCTTTTAAGACAGAGGAAGTAGAAATGTTAAAATTTCCTACATCTTTTTCCTAAACTCTTAAACCCAGATTTATTTCTGTTTAACTGTGCTATAGGTTTTCACTATTTGCATTGTCTGTACCAAACAGGGTAACTGAGAAATCTTAAAAAAATCAAATTGGTTAGAACATGTTTCCCCAGAGTGACATAAATCCCAGCATTTGAATGCTCTATTCTGTTACCTTACGCTACTCAGGAAAACAAATGGCTCCTCCGAATACATAATCTTATTTTTAAACAATGCTGAATGGTTTCTTCAAAATTAATTCTGGGCAAGACAAATGATATTGAGGAGCCAAGCCAATCCCCCCATGACCTCCCCTGGAGGCTGTTTCCAAACTGCCACTGCTACTGCTTGTAAAGCAAATCATGGGATCTGTCAGAGAACAAGCCAAATAATTGAGGCAGAAAGCCAGAGCCAGGCGCTGGAGGCGATCCAGATTCTGCTGTCTCTGTCAGATGTTTACTGATAATCTTCCATGTGTGGGTATAAGGCTTCAAGAAAAAATTTCTGCCATAGCAGAGATACCCAAGTATGATGTTTTACAAGATCACCTTGTGTTAGATGCCTTTCAAATCCCCTGTTCTTGTAGAGTGCTCTTGTAGCAGGCTGGAGCAGACGGCCAATGTAGGAGCCCCGTTGCTGAGTAGTTCTAGGAGCAGATTCTGAGACACAAACCCAGCAGCTCAGATATGACTAAATTGATTGTTCCTGTCGTAGTACTTCCTAAGACTTATGGGACAGATTCATGGCTGTTTAGCTCCTTATAGAAAGGGTAAGAAAGGACTCTTAATGGTATTGTGTTGTTGCACATTCCAGAGGTTCTTTTTTCCTTATTCCTACAAACATGAGCAACAGAGAAAAGGAGATAACACCGTGTCAAGCTTTCTCATTCCTGGGGAGGGACATAATTGGGAACACCCAAATGTTCTTTATTTCTGTAAAATTAATGGGTTTTTTCCTGTTCAAGCAGTTGAGGAATTACAGCTGATTTTAGAACCCAGACATTAACATCAGAGGGTGGCCCTGCAGACCACATGCAGCTTTTAGGCACATGCAATTCTGTTTAAACTGGTTGGATTACACAGAGTTAAATGAGAACAGAGTTTGACCTTCTGACTGTAGAGTGCTAAATGCTGTAGCACTTCAGACAATGTAATACAAGACACGTTGCTAACATTCCTGTTGTGTGCAGTCCATTGTGGCTGCTGCCAACTGGATCAAATGAGCATTTGGAAAGGTGTGTTAAATAGTATCCAGATCCCATTCTCTTAATTATGTGGCTTTCACCAGTATGTAGTACTAAATCATCCTTGCCCAGGGGTAGTATAATTACTGCTGAATAGCCTAATCCTGAATAACTTAATATACTAGAGGCAATAATTATTCCCAGAATGTGTCTGTTCCACTTTGCCTATTTACTTGTGTTCTTCAGAAAAATTATCCCATGACTTAAATACTCTTTAGGGCAATTTGGGTCCTTGCTTTGAATATATTGGTCACAAGCTCAGCCCCTTGAGAGTAAGCTAAAAGACCTCTTTATAAGAACGAAATGATAATGGAATAAATACCTTCAGTACCTGTGAAGAATGTATTTTTAATTCTGTCATGGTCATGCTAGTCATTTTAATTTAATCTCTACTGCTAACCCATTGCTTTTGAATCGCTCAAAATACTTTCTTCCTGATTTGAAAGAAAAGCAAGCTGAACTTACAAACCCCAATAAGCAAAGGTCACTCTTATCTTTAAGGTTTTAATAACCCATTATGGTTTACATTTGCAGCTAGAGAATTTTTATCAGATACTGCCCCTTTTCTTTCATGCAGGGTTCCTGCCCATCTTCCTCAGTTTGTGCCTGGTGTGAATGGTAACAGTTCATTGCAGTTGTCCACCTCTCTGCATTTAACTGTTTTTATTACTTTTGTGTTGAACAGCGCATTCATACTGGTCATCGATAGTTTGATGTAAAGTCTGGGAGCACTGCGCTGCCATTTCTACATTTCTAGACTTTTCACTGACGGGTCTGATGTGTTTTCACAAAGTATATCCCATGGATGCTGCTATGGAAATATTTCCTCTATATGAAGGGTGTTAGCAATAGAGTGGGTTTAATAGTAACCCTCACGAGGGTTTTGTAACTTGGATAGACTTCAAAACTCTAACTTAATGTAATTTTTATTATATATAATCTGCATCACAGTTAAGTGATTTTGGATATTTTGCCTACTTTGTATTGGAAATGATCATTTTTGAGTTGTAAACATGTAGTGTCGTTCTATCAGTTCTTTCTGGCCTCAGTGATGTGTGTTTTATATCCCGAAATGTAACTTTTGGCTCTCGTGGTGATTTGAAAATGAAATTTTGCTTGATTTTGTTTACTACCAGCTGGCTTTCAGATGTGAAAGATACCTGGCTGAAAGGAAACACTGGCAATAAAAAGCTAAGTCTATACAGAGGTGAGTTAAACCATTTGAATATGACCCTGGGGCTCTTAGTGCTTTGTATTTGCTCAAGGTGCAAAGCTCTTTGTATATGTTATAGAATCATAGAATCATAAGGTGTTGGAAGGGACCCCGAAAGATCCTCTAGTCCAATCCCCCTGCCACAGCAGGACCA
>JAOXOE010000694.1:7446299-7463739 GCA_028565055.1 Phoeniculus purpureus
ACCTTACACTTGGTCTTGCTGAACCCCATGAGGTTGGCTTGTGCCCACCTCTCCAGCCTGTCCAGGTCCCTCTGGATTTCCCTCACACAAAATACCACATTAGAAAACATCAGCCAAAGGCAACAACTTTCCTTTCCATTTTGTGTTTTTTAGAGACTGACAATAACAACCAGTGAGTACAGCAAGACTACTAAAGAACAAGAAGTACTGTCTCATTCAAGTAAAACAAGATACATTGTAATTGATGGAAAAAAAGACGCGCTCCATCAAAAGTCTGTGAGAAAGTTTGCTGAGACAGATGTGACAGGTGGTTCAGAGAAGCCAGTGGAAGAGCATAGGATCACCAGAGCCTCGTCTTCCAAATGTTTCTTGGTCATTTACTTTCTATTTGCATAAGAAATCTTTCACAAGAAAAAGGGCAGCACAGAATTAATTATTTTTTGTTTGAATGAAAGCTTTTGGAGAACCTTCCTGGGTTTTTCAAGTCTTTTGTTTGGGAACTAAATTCTGCCACTTGGACAAAGCAGCAAGGCAGCTAATCAGCCAAAAAATGGGCATTGAGAGCTCTTGGAAAAAAATTTTCACACTTTTGTAACTAAAATGATTGCTGAGGATATGGCATTGATTTGATAGTTTTGCAGCTGAAAATGTTTGGTAATTGGAGAACCAATTCTGTATTTTTATTCCCAGCACAGAAGCCACAAGCTTCTGAATTAAGCATCAAGAGCAAATACTTGCCGAAGGAAAAATAAATCCAATAAAACCTCAGGATGTGATTCTGGATGAAAAGGCAACCTGGCAGCCTTGCTCAGGGCATTCTAAAGCAGCTCTGTAAATAGACAGGTAGAAATAGTCATAAAAATGAATAAAAAAACTTAGTATCAATGAGTGCTAGTATGCAATTATGGCTGGCCAAGCTAATCACATTTTTCAACTGTTGTTTTCATCAGAATGGTCCATGGTGTTACTAATACTTTTGTAATGATTAACAGTGAGACATAAAACCTGATGTGTTGCCCTTGTTTTCACATAATTCTCTCTCTAATGGCAAATCCTTGTGATTGTGATAGAAAGAAATCTGTAAACAGGGGGAATAAAAATGGTAAATGTTGCTTCTTGAAAAAAAAATTTCCTACAAAATATCTGAAGAATATAAGAATTGGTTTGGATTCTTTTCTAAATGGGTGCCTTTTTTCATTTCTTTCTACAAAACTTGATTTATTTCTTCAGGCAGTATTAGCTCTGTATCAGTGCTGTATTCAGGAAAGGTAAGCCGTAGCTCCTTCTGTTCCAGATGTCATTCAAATAGGAAAAAGTGTTTGGTGATCTGTAGAAGCTGAATATTCGCAGGCTGCTGGTAACTGCTGACAAATGACACCAATCACGTCTCCTTACATCTGTGTCCCTGCTTTTGAATTTTCCTAGGTTTGGGTTTTCTTGTGGCTTTTAAAACAATTTTCCTCTCTATTTCAGATCAGATATTGACATTTCAGAACAAGTGCCAGCTGCTATCTCAGGTAATTTCAATATGCATGTGTCCAGCAGTACAAGAAGAAAAAAAAAGGTACAGTAAATCCCCCAGCAACAACACCCTGCCAGGCCATCCCTTTCCACCAACCCTTTCCCACAAAAAAAACAGCTATGGAGCATGGGATGCTTGCTAGGAAGATAAAATGTGTTAAGTATGAATAAATGAAAGAGCACTTGTTTCCTCCAATGTATATGCTTTGTGCCATTTTATATCCTTTTCATGTCCCTCCCTTCATCCCTACTGTCTTATTCCTTTTATTAATTGCTCTGCTTTTTCTCCCTTTTCTTTTTTCTGGCCTTTCTTCTTCTGAAAAAGCATAACTTCTGTCGTACTCATTCATTTTTCTTTTCATCATTGTCTCTTGACCGAGTAAGTCTCCTTTCTTCTACCCCAGAGACAGTTTCTCATTTCTCTCATTTCACCCTCTGTGATATGTGTGCCCCTCCTCCTATCTCTAATTCTTTCTATTCCTTTGTCACAGGCACTCACTGACTGCCTTCCTCTCGATTCTGCCTCTCCTCTTGCTTTTTATGGCCACATCAGCTTCTGTCCTACAGCCTTCACATACCTGATTTCAATTTTTTTCTGTCTACCACAGTGCACAGCAGGCTCATCCCGCTAAATCCCTGGTTCTGTTCCATCATTTCACCTTCTGAACAACTTCTACTCTTCCACTGCCTCACTAGGCTGCACCTATCAATGCTTTGGTTTATTCTACTCAAAGGGCATAAAGGACACTGTATTCCCTGAAAGCTTGGCCCCTCTCAGAGAAGGCTGTCGTGCTGATGTTCTGCTGCTGCTCAGTGGCCTCTCCTGTCCATCGGAGCATGCAATGGGCTGGCTGGGAGGAAGGGAGGGCTCATCGCTGGTGCCTGCTGTGCTCTGATTACTCTGCACTTCCCAGAGCTGTGCGAGAAGCAGAGCATAATTAAATCAGCAATGAAGCTTTTTACAGTTTGGAATCATTTGTTAGTCCCACTGATGGTTTTGTATAGCAAAGGGTTGATTTTATGTAGAATGTTAGTTACTGAATCACAATATGTCAGTCATAATAATTAGCAAGCCCCGGCTTATGCCAGAATAATGTGGGTGGTTTTTCCCCTTAGGTAGGTTCTAACATGGATAACAAATATTTGAAATTCCACCTTCACATGTAAAAACCTCTTCTAATATGTGCGGGTCCAGACTGCATCCAAGGTCCAGAGCAGAAGCTTGTATCACCCATATCTATGTGACTTTGACACGGATGGACTGTTAAGTGTGACTGCTGTGTCTACACCAGCCTATGAGCTCTCTTGCTGGTAACATTAAAGTGTTAATTGCTCATGATGACTTAACTAGCATGCCCTTGGCAATGCACCAGCACAGTTTGGAGATTAGCACAGGCTAGGAACCCACCCCTGCTCTGCAGTTGGTGCAGGACCACCCTGCTTTGAGAATAGAATTCAGCTGAATGGAAACAAGTTGCGCCTGTCAGATGGCCCAACAGCCTGAAAATGGCAGCTTTACTTATGATTCATATTTATACCACAGCTGTACTGATTTACATCAAGGGTCATTTCACTTCTTCACTCTAGTAGTAACTTCCTTGGACCCTCATAGCACATGGAAATGACACATTGCCCAAAAAGTTCCATATAATGGATGTTCTTCTCCAACTTACTGCCCAACATACAGATTTTCTGTATGCACAACATCTTTTGTCAAGATTTACTGTCAGCTGTCCCATGGAAAACCATCTTTTTTGTTTGTTTGAGCTTAGCATCTGACTTCATGTGCTGCCTTAGCTCTGGGGTGCAAGAAGCAATAGTGGAGCTCTGTCCATTCGCTTATGGACTTGTTAAAGAGTGCACAGACTGCTCAGAGTCCACTGTCTCTCACCATTGCAATATGTGACCATGTTTGCTTTTCCCCTCTTTTGAGGAGAAAATAAGTGTATTTTTGTTTTGCATTTCACTAAACATTGATGCTTGTTCTTTTTAATCTGGCCAAGGTCAGTTCTGCAGGATCCTATGGACTTGAATTCAGGCAGATCATTCAAAGTGATCACTTTGTGACTGAATTCTAGACTTGCAGAGGAATGGATTTAAATATGCCAATAGCAACTGAATTTTCTAAGAGTTTAATCAATTCCTCACTTCCTTCCCAATAGCAAGGATCTATTATTTAGTGTTACTTATGAGCATTGTTAAATGTAGAATGAGCAGCACTTCCATCTACATGGAACAGGGCTGGATTTTTATATACCAGTAGTTTTGCTTTGGTGAATGTATAAATGTCTTTACTGGCTTTGTTGCGATGCTACTTACTTTGATCACCCTTATGCATCTTATACCAGTGCAACATGGAGCAGCGACAGAGCCGGTGTCTGGTCCCAAATGCTATTTATTGAGGGTTTTTGCGGATTTGGAGGTCCCTTTAAACACGGAACCTCAGAGGAGGTAAGAGGGAGCTGGTGGGGGTCGGAATCTCTTGCAGAAAAAGCTGAGACAGAACGTGCTGGGGTTCAGACCACAGGATTTTTAAACGCAGTGAAACTGTAAGTAATGCTTAGAGCTGGTGCTGCTTCAGCTAGGGGTTAGGAAGATGTTGGGATGAGGGCTGGACTTGATGATCCTGGAGGTCCTTTCCAGCCATGATGTTTCTATGAGCCACTTTTAGCTGCCAGGGGGAAAAAAAATAAGTCAACCGGGCAGCAGAGGAAGACCAGGCTACAGCCACCACTGCACATGGATGTGGGAACCCAAACAGAGGTCCCATAGCAAGATAAGGCTGTGCAGGTGACAGGCTGCAGGGAATGCAACATTCTCACTTTTCCCAGGCTGTGTAAGGTGTGAGCAGGTAGATTATCTGCTTAACCAAGTGGCACAGCTGCAAGACTAGGTTGTAAATCTACAAGCAGAAGCAGAAAGGCTCAGGAGCATTAGAGAGGCTGAAATAGAGGTAGGCTGGTGGAACCAGGCTCTGCAGTCTGGACAACGACCAAATAAGAGCCAGAATCAAGGGGCTCCACTTCTCAGATGGAGGACAGAAGCCCAAGTAGAAGGGGTGAGTAGAGGCAAGTGCAAGGCCATAGCAGAAAGCGAGCACCCCCCTTGCCTGCCTCACCTCCCCAGTTGCCACTGAGAAACAGATATGAGCCCCTACTGGAACACAACCAGTCTAATAAGGATAGAGAGGATAGGCAACCTATTCCAGAGGTCCTAGCACTGTTGCATAAATCGGACAGGTCTTCCATTAATAGCACAATCTCCTCCACAAAGAAGAACAGAAAGGTGCTAGTTATTGGAGACATGCTCCTGAAGGGAACTAAGGGCTCAATATGCAGAGTTGACCCTCATCACAGGGAATTCTGCAGTCTACCTGGAGCCTGAATCAGGAATATCACTAGGACACTACCTAATCTAGTGAAATCAGCTGACCATTACGCACTGTTGATCTTCTAGACAGGTGGGGAGGAAGTTGTATTGTGTAGCCTGAGGGGAATGAAGAAAGACTTCAAGGCCTAAGGATGTTTGGTAAAAGAGTCTGGGGCACAAATTATATTCTCTTCATTACTTCCATTTTGAGGTGAGGAGATGGACTAGAATAGAAGGATAAATTACTGGATACGAGACTAGTGCTACAGGCAGGGCTTTGGGTTCTTTGATAGTGGCCGGTTTTATAAGACACTAGACCTGACAGACACATATGGGAGAGGTTTATCTCAGAAGGGAAAAAGGGTTCTGGGGTAGGAATTGGCAGGGCTCATTCAGAGGGCTTTAAACTAGATTTGAAGTGGGGTGGGATCATTGATGAATGTGTACCAGTGGGACGGAGCTCTGGTTTTGATGAAGACCAGGCGGCCTCCCGCTGTCCTAGGGTTAAATCGGAGTACTTAGCTTGCTCTCTGAAATGCCTGTACACCAATGCACACAGCATAGGGAACAAGCAGGAGAAGTCAGAAATCTGTGTCTAGTCAGGTGATTATTATCTGGTGGCAATTAGAGAGACATGGTGGGACAGCTCACATGACTGGAATGTGGTCAAGGGCAGCTATGTCCTTTTCAGTAGGGACAGGCCAGCAAGACAAGGTAGTGGAATTCCTGTTTTGTCAGTTCCTGTTTTGTCCTGTTTTTGTGCTGTTAAGTGTGCGCAAGTGTGCATGTCCCCAGCCTCAGGGACCCTGGCTGGAAACAAAGACTGCTTACATAATTCTTTCCTCATTTTTGTCAGAAATGTATGTAATAGCATTATGATGGACGTTTCTGGTTTGTGTGTTTTAACTTGCTTGGGCTTCTTCTTCTTTCTGTACATAGTTATAGATTTAATAAACCCCTTTTGTTTCCCTAATCTGCTTCAATACCTGGTAAATTCTACCTGAGACCGTACCTCGAGGCCTGGCTACCTTTCTGTTTATGTTGGTTTGAACCCGTGACATTTTGGTGCATTTGGCCAGGAAAGGCAGCTTTTAATTTCAGCTGACTGCACTCTGAAGGAAGATAAACTACACAAACCACGCAAACTATTTATTTTATTTAGAAGTTAGTATTGAATGTGTTTTCTAAATCTTATGTTCTACACATCTGAGGAGTTAAAAGTTCAAGATGGCAATGTAAATCTGGCTGTATTTTTTCAGCAATTATTTTGATTCCCCATATTCTTTAGGTACTGTTTATTCTTAGAGACAGATTCCTTGTGCAGTATTGCATTTGAAGTATTTAATATGTTAGTGTTTCAGGCAGGAAGCATTTGTGGACTGCTAACATGCACGATGATAATGCAGAAAATTATCAGCAGTCCTTAACTCTGATTTTTATTTCTGTAAAACTCTCTCAGAACTCTCTGTCTACAAGGCTGCGGTTGAGATGTCTTTATTCTAATCTCAGCCATCTCTGCTACTGATAACAAGCTTCTAAGTTCTTCCCACCCACTCCCATTTTTTTCAGCTCTAGGTGCTCTGTCACAAAGCCTCCTACACACCATGGTAGCGATAATTAACTCCTACACATTTACAAGGTGCTTCAAGACTGCCTTGCATTCCAGGTGGACCATTATGGACAAAGGTAGTAACTTTGCTGAATTATTTATATTGAAAAAACATCTTTATGTTACAAGCTTTAGGGACAGAGTTATCAGTTTCCTTCCATGAAATTAGGAACCTTGGCCACTTTATGTGTAAGTTACAAAGCAATATATTATCATTTGAAATTATGTTGTGTGAACTGAGTGCTAATAATGGAATTCCGAAACCATTCATGACCACAAGGGAACAGGTCCTCTGTACCAGGCTACTAGAACCTACATATCTTGGTCAGTACATAATGAACACTTGCTAATCATAATCCAATCAGGCAATACCCACAATTATGAAGAAAACCCGCTATGAATTATGCATTTATTATCTACCTACCAATGCAAAGGAACTCAACCTCTTATTTAGAATCACATCATGGCTCTGAGAGAGATGCATATTGTGGTGAGGGAATCAAAGATGCGATGACTAAGCTGTTTCTTTTAGCAAGATTCCTACATGGCAAAGGTAAAATAAAACACCTCTATATATTTAAGCATATTTGCATGTTAAGTAAATACAAGTGGATTTATATACATCTATATATAATATTATTGTATTTTATACATGTCTATGTACATGTATAAATATAAATAGATACATAGGTTACCTAAATATTTATAGGTTCATTATTTCAACTTTATAGCAATTAATTTAAAACAACGAACTTCCTCCACTGTGATTTACAGAACATTAGAAGATCCTCCCATGCAGTGGAATGCATTGATCAAAGGAATATTAGAGTGTATCTATGGCTCCGATGTAAAAACTGTCCAAATAAATGTTGAAGTTTTAATCTTGGAAATTCTCTCTGGATAAAGGACTTTGAAACAGAGTATTCTGAAATTTATGCAAGAAAACCATGCCAGATGTTATCTAAACTAACTCTTGCAGTGCACGGCAGTAGAGACTACAGACATTTCAGATTCCAGCAGTTTATTTTACATTGATGTATTGGCAACTTCATCTGAAAAGGACATCTGAAAGTATTTATTTTAAGAGAGTTAATTCTGTTATTGATTTTAAATATTTCATCCATACAAGCTTGTAGTTCTTTCCTTTGTATCTTCAGAATCCATGATGATATGCTGGTTAAGATGCGTAAGTTTATCTTGCTTTTTTGAGTTAGCAAGCAATTCTTGAAAGTGGTTAAAGAGAATAATTTCCTAACTAAGTAATTGTATGTGAAGTCTCTAAGAACGTGTCTAAGCTAATCATCATGAAGTATGTTTATAATTCACTGCATTCATATTTTAAATAACCTATTTATAATGTTTGCACGCACCTATTTAAGAAACAAGAATGAGCTCAGAGAGTGTCTTGAAGTAATAGTCTAGATGCAATAGCAACACAAGAAAATCTGGTTTATGGTAAATTCTATCAAGATGTCAGAACTGGTCACAATTAGAACTGAGTTATGGAATCAGTGCATGGAAAATGGGGCAAGAAAAAGGCTGATATCAACTCTGATTTTTTTTCTTGTCAATTTTGCCAGATCTTAAATAAAGGTAGGTGGGTTTTGTAGTTAATAGCTACTTATTGTCTTATAAAACATCATTGTATTAATTCTGATGCACACATCTTACAAATTTAGCTCTGTCCTCATTTAGTGACAATTACAATGTTGGTCAGCATTCATGAGAAATACTAAGTCGTCCCATTGCCAAATGAAATAGTCTCTTTTCGCTGAAGTTCCAATCTATTTCTCTGCTCAAGAACTATCAGTACCTCCTAATCTTGAAGTTCAATTAATAATTCTCTTTTTCTTATTCTGGAGTTTAATTCAGCAGAATTTATTTTCTCTTGAACAAAATGACCCATGGTTTCCACTAGGAAAGATTCAGCAGAACACTTTGTACTTTCTCTTCTTGAAGTACCTCAGACTTTTTAATTATGAAAGTCATAATTTTCTCATCAAAAATCACAAGAAAAGGACAAGAAAGGACTATGCCTGAGAAATAATAAAAAATTAACCTTCCAGCTTCTCCTTAAGGAGGACCAGAATCATGAAGAACAGATGCACAACAGAGAAGGCTGATTATTTTCTGAAATAGAATGAACTCTGCAGAGCTCCATCCTCATCAGATCTCAGTTACTTCAAAGAGCTAATGGCTCTGAAACTTTTTTTTTCCCAAAAGGCTCTCCAGAATTTGTATTTTATTTATATCCATCTCACAGGCCCTTCAAAAAGGGTTATTTTAATCTTCAAGCTTGATTACCCCTTGTATATCAAAGGAATGGGAAGATATCTACCCATGCACGATTAGAGGGTATCCTCTCTCTTTTGTGATGAATAGATGTCATCTAGACAACACCAGATGGAGCAGAACCATAAATCCAGTCCTGGCTCACTCAAAGAAATTTTTCCAGCCACGTTTTGTTTGAAATTCCAGGTCCTTCTCTTAGTCCTAAAGCCCCCTTGATCTCTGTCCAAGCTACTGAAGATGTGAGAAGGTCAGTATCTTCTTTGGCTTTAGTTGAAATCATTTGTTCTTGGGCAGCTTTGCTTCACCAGCACCGAAACCTGCTACTCTGGATTATTTTTGCAATTAACAATTTGGCAACGTCTTTCATCTAAAGATGCCACAGATGCTGCAAACTCATTTAATCAAAATTAAAGATCCATTTTCTTAGTGCTTTGAACTGCTAATGTGTCATTTCAGTACGCTACTGATTGTCCTTTGAGTATATCACCAGATGATAACAAACACCAGTATCAGTTTATGCTGTGTATTATTTTTTATCTTGCTTTAAAGCTTGCAAAGGTAGCAGAAGGCTTTTTTCTTTTTCAAATTCACGTTCTTCATGATCTTCCAAAGGAAGCATTTAAAACCTATTTTGTCATAGTGAGCATCTTAATGATTTATAGCAGTAATGTGTAGGTTTTAAACCTAGAAACTAGTAATCTCCAAAATATTTTCTACCTGGTTTGAAGTGTGATTTGCTGAAAACAAGCAGTGCTGTAGAAGTTGCAGGAACTTAATGAAGCACACCATGGTGCTGCTACAGAAATTGGTTTTGGAGACGTGGCAGTCACTTTTCACCTTTGCTGTGAACCAACCACCTTACACAGGAAAAACTTACCTAACTAAAGCACTGTGGCTTCCCTTTTAGTCACATCTTTGTTTCATAACCAGAGCTTTATGCTGTGAACAATTTAGAATGTCTATATTGATTAAACCTTAGGAGTCGTCACTTTAAATTCTATCTGGTATTCTGCAAACTATAATGAACATTACCGAATGCATGGTGTCTTCTGGGAGACACCTTGAGATTATCAACTTTAATTTCCCTTAGGAAGTTCTTACAGCAGTGCAATCAAGTTAACTTTTACTCTCTGTAATAGAATAAGATTTAATCTACAATTTTTCGACTGCCACCATTTCCTAATTTTCGTCTTAAAAAAACCCCACTGAAGAGGAGAGTTTTGCTCTGTTGTTAGGTTACTGCTATACTTTTTCCCACAGTGCAACTAATGAATATCCTGTCGCTTTTAGTACCCAGAATGTGCACAAGTAGCTTAAACTCTACGGTTGGTAAGGAATTTATGTAAATATTGCAATTAAATTGTGTCTGTAATAATAAGTAACATTTAATCTAGTCGCTATCAAGTCCCCTAATCTCTAAGATTGTAATTGACTGATGATGATGCAAAGCTTCATGAAAGAAAGGCAGATCATAAGAAAATAATAGTATTTTTTGTGTGTAAACCATGATTTTCCAATTACTACTCTCAGCTGGGACAGAAAAACATCTAACTCGTGTATTCTCTGATCTAAAACTAATCCTTTTGTGACTGTATCCTTTTTCATTAAAAACTAATTTTTCTTTCTTCCAGGAAAAATCCTCAAGCCCCATGGTAATTTTAATGTTAGTCGTCACGGGTTTTTGGTCACCCAAGCTATTCTTGAAATACCAGCATATTGGTAAATATAGGTTCAAATAATAGAGAAGTGTGCAAATAAATACTAATTTATTTTATTGTCTCTAAACATCGCTTTGAGGGTGAAGTACAGCTTGTACACGTAGAAAGAAAAGTACAAGCTTTCTTTTGCCAATGTATGAAGTACCTGAAGATACTTAAAACTGGTTGTAGGTGCTGAATGAATAAGAAATTAAAGGTTTGGTGACATGATATGTGCACAGTGGAATAGGGATAAGATTTGAGTGCCCAGAAATTCTGGGCCAGTACGGATGGAAACGTTTGCTATGCCTCTGCATCACAGAACATACATTTTTAAGACTGGCCGTGCTTACAGCATCTGTAACAGAATCATGTAAGAAAACTGTTCACTTTCACAGTGATCTGGTCTACAAACTACTTTGAAATGTCATGATTCAAAGTTCTGGTAAGAATTGAGGTATTTATTATATTTACATAAACTATTGTTTTCTTTTGCTTATCTTTGCTTTCTTGTGGTTTTGCTTATAATTAATTTTCTCATATTTTCCAACACTGTTAATAGTGGGAAAATGTGTTTCCCAGTTACCTTCTTTATTGAAATAAATGATTTTCAGGTGCTAATGTGTAGTCTGGGGTATTACTGGGTATTTTAAGCTTGCAGTATGTGCTAGTCGACAATGGAGAATAGCTATGGCCTTTACTTAAACAGGAGGAATGGGATGCTCATGAAAGCAGGTGGCCTGAAGCACTCTGCCAGCAGTCTATTAGTGTGATGGGATGTGGTGGGTTAGGTTTGTAGCGGCTGAGCTGTGTGAGACTCTCCTGGGGCGACAGTTCTTTAGTGCTTTTGTCATTTCTCTTACTGCAGTGGTCTGGGAATCCTCGAGAGAGAATTAGACAAATAAGAACAAATCAAGCTAAGCAATGGATACAGTTCCTCAGTTCATACCTCTGCCCTGCGAAAGTTTATTTTCTTCTTCATGCTGCTCCTGAGTTAGGTTTGTATTTTCAAGGTTTAAATGTTTCTGCTCTGTGAGGAAACAAAAATGCAGCTTCCTGCCTGAAGAGTAGTAATAGAGTAGGATGAGAAGTCATTCCCGTTTCAAACTGGAGTTGCAAAAAATTACATTTTGTAGAAAACAAAGTTTAAAAATCCCCACTTTGGAGTTGACAGATTTTTTTGTTTTAAATCTGTATTACAGATCTACATTTAAAAATAAGTAATTTATGTTTAAAGCCTCAAAACCCTTGACTAGCTTCTGCTGTACTGCTGTGGAATTTTTAATTCAGTCTAAAAATACAGATTGAATTTTTTATCCTCAAAACAGAATTTCATTGACGTTGATACCATCTCATTCAGCTTAAAGATTTTGATGATTTTTTTTTTCCCAGCAGAAGAACTGCAGCTCAGAAAATGCTAAGCCATCCCTTCCATTTCCTTTAAATCTACTCTGGTTAAGAGACTCTAGTTAAGACTGAACAGCCTTTGTGACCTGTGACTGAGATCAACTCACTTCCTACACTTACAAGTAAATCCTCTTCAAGGCTGAAGTATTCAAGCACTTTTCAGTCTTCTGAGTATGAGTTGTGTCAAGAGAGGGCCCCACAGGAATTTGAAAGAAATTCATGCAGTCCCCACCCATAAATGAAAGCAGACTGGTAGATCTCTGAGGGATAAATCAGAGGTGCTTCAGGAGAACAAAGACACAAAAGCCAAAGGGGGAAAAGATTTTCAGTGACATGTCAGTGGGTGTTCAGGGTAGCTGACAGGGGAGCAGGGAGGAGGAAGGAGCATTCATTCTCTATTTCTACTTCTAGAAGACAATTAAAGACTTTGGACTGGTTTCCGTGGAGCAAGAGGGGTGCGTATCTGATTGGAGAAAGATCTGAAAATGCATTGTTAATGAAAGCATAGAAATTAAAGAGAGAAAATGAGTTAAAAAACAACTGAAAAGGCAAAAACAGCAAAAGATGTATTTTTTTAACTATGAGAGAAGTTCTGGTTTTCATGTATGGCAAATGTGAACACAAAGGCTACTTCAGACTGGAGGTTTTTTCATATTCACACACTGCGGGAGAAACAAAATCACAGAATTGTATAAGTTGGAAGAGATGCCTAGAGAAGATCTCGTCCACATCCCAAGCACAAATAACACAGTAATTGAGGAGATAGTTAAGGACAGTGAGAAATTTTCATGGACAAGATGAAAAACGAGAGTTAAAAGTTGCTAATGTCCAGTTACAAAACGGGTAGAAATAAAGAATCTGTGATCTGGAAGCTGTAGTAGATTTGTCTGTGCGAGAGGGCAATTCAGAAAGCAGAGATCATGACTGTTTAATAAGTGATTTTTTTTTTCCCTAAATCAGAACAGAAATGGTCCACCAAGGAATCTCCCTTATACAAAACTTGGTGCTGCTTTGTGAATACAATCCAGAAGACTGCAGGTAAGTATTTGCTCTCTTTAAGTATTTTTTTCCCCTACAAATATTTGCTTTCTTGCTCTCCAATCCTTGTAGCTGTTTGCCCAAAGTGAAAGGACCTGACAGTGAATAAAAGTTTCATAAATGCCAAGACGATTTTGCAGTATGAATTTAAAACGTGACTTGAACTGAAATAATTGATATTTTACAGGATGTTCATGTTGTTTCCTTAGGTCCCTCACCACTTGAGGTACCTTTAAGATTTTTAACAGATACTTAATGAGTTCAAATTAGTAAATTAATCCCTTGGGTACAGAGCATCTGGGGGTCACAATGCTACCTACAGATTGTCCTGACATGCAGCAGACACCCACAGGGTCAGAAGAATTGCCCTTTGATTACATGTACTATAATATGGATCTCCCAAGGTATTCAAGTGGTTAATTAAATATCAAGTAATTGCTAAAACTACTAAGTGACATTTAATTAGTATGTTAATTGATATAAAATTTGCTCCCACTATCTTGTTTTATGTTAATAAAATCCCTAAACATTTCTTCAAAGCAGATTAGGAAACACTGTGTTTCAAATGTACTAACGCAAAACAGCTTTAAGCATGACTTCCGCTCCTGTAACACAACTTCTGACTTAGATTCTTATCCCAGTTGTTTTACTTTGTCTATCTTTAAACTTGCTTTGTGCTAAGAGTGTATTATATTTAGTAGTACAGCCCTCTCTTGGAATGGATTTTGACTTTTCTAAGCCTTAATCCCTCAGAAATCTATCTAAAGTGTGATAACTGTGAAATCTAGGGCGGCCTCTCATCCGTTCAGCACCTACTGAGCGGAGATACGAGGGTACATGGGGATGGACGTGTAGTGCCTCCGTTTGGCTAGTGGGAATGATGTCTTTGTGCACTGCCTCCCACTGTGGTGGGGACAAATCTCTGCTTCATGCCTCATGCAAAATTGCCATCGAAATAGTAAGTAACTGATTATTCTCAGCAGGAAAAGTTACTGTTAGCTGGCACAAGGAACGATGTTCCCCTGCTTCTCTCTGCGAGTTCTCTAATGGGACATCAGGAAAGGACCCTGTTTTACGTTTCAGCTTGAGCCTCCCGAACTTTTCACTGCTTTCTTTGATTGAGAAGCCCAACTACAATGTAGGAAAAAGATGTCTTTAGGCATGAGTCTAAAAAAGAGTGTCTGAACTTCAGGCTGATGAAAGCCCCAAGCTTGTCCTTCCTACCAACCAGTACAGTGTTCCTGATGGCCTCATCAAGAACAGGTGAAGAGATCAAAGTTGAATCTACTAAGGCAAAAGTTGTTATCTTAGTGTTTAATTTGAGAACGTACTTTAAAAAATTCCCTATGAATATTCATATGAATTTCAAATTCCTCTCAGCTGCGCTCATGCCTTTTGTGTGTCAGCTTTCTGTGGAGTTTCTTCTGTGTTTTATTGGTGCCAATACACAGAGAGAGTTAGTTTTACATTCAGGATCACAAAAAAGCGAAGTCTAATTTATTCTTCATGAACATTCACACCCAATTACTTCAGAAAAGTCCAACTGGGGAATAGAAACAATGGTGCATGGCCACATAGAACTAAACTACTCAGTTCTGAGTGTAATCCTTCCCAACTTCAGAACCTGGAATATCCACGTAAGCAATGTGAACTCTGGAAAAAGGAAGCAGTTTGAAGAGGGACTGTCAGGGAACTTTGAATTACGAATAAAGAAAATCGTGATCTGTTTATTCATGGATATGTCACAGGGAAAAAAAGAGGCAAAAGTGGTGAAATAAATTATTCATTACTAAGTACTCAACTCTACTTATGTGTCATCCAAATGCTCCTATAGAACTAAGAGTGCAGCCGAATGATCATGATAGGCAAAATATGACACTGATTTTCAACTATTTTGATGCAATTAACTTCCATGGCTTCTTATGTGTGACATTGATTTAGATGTCATAAATAGTTCTGTACAATGTATTTTTTAAAGCTTTCCTGTCCTTTTGGATATATTATGATAATCCATATCTACAAAGTTTTTTACCAACAGCATGACATTTTGAACCTTCTATAGTATAAAATGGATTTATTGCTGTTATTTGTGTTTTCAAGTAGCCTTTCTATCAGTTCAGAATGTCCTCTGCAAATTTAATTCTAGCTGTATGATTCCTATACACTGAAATAGTGATAGATATGACTCTAAGCATGAATAATACATGTGAACAGTAGCATATTTAGAAATTGTGAGCACTTGGAAATTAATGTACAGGTACAAAAAACTTGAACGATCGACATTCATTTATAAAAAAGAAGTCTTCAAATGAACTGCCATAGAGATTACAGTATTGCTACCACTTTGAGTCCCCTCTCTGCTTTGTCCCTTAGCCTTCTGGGATAGTGTCAGGCTCCAAAAATAGTTATAAAATACACTTCAGCTACCCTACTGTCCAATATTGCTCTTCGTGATCATTGTCGCAAACAAACCTTCTCTGCTCTCCCCACATCTGCATTGGCTTTTCCTACCTTCCACCTCATTCAGTCTTGAACCCTTGTGGATCCCTTTCCTACCAGTATTTCCAGGAGTTGGTAAGGTCCAGTTCTGGCTCTGCTGTCCCTGACAGCTGCCTCTCTGCCCCCCTGTTCCCAAGTGTGGCCATAAATCACCATTTGCCATGACTCCTCCCTCTCAGATGAAAGCTCTCTCAATTATTGATAAATCATTAGGGAAATTACTGTATTTTGAATACCCTGCAGGAATTCAGTGGAAGCTGCTTCTTCACACAAAAGCAAGACACAGCTAATCAGCTGCCTCCCATGATGCAGTGGCTCCTGTTACCAGTGAGTGACTGGAGATGTGTTTTGATGCAGTGAGTAGCAGCCCTTTACAGGAGACCCCATGAGCTCAGCAGTGCCTGAGATGCAGAGCCAGCCTGCATCAGGCAAGGGTCACAGAGCACCCAGCCCTGGGAAAACCTAGGTGCCACCAACTGTGCATGAACACAAACCCTACTAATGTGCGTAATGAGTAACTTGTTGCCTTCAGACATCTCACTAGGGAGATCCACTGGGAGTATCCTGCTTCTGTGTCAGGACCTGCTTCTGCCTCCTGTCCTGCTCAGCTCAATGCCCACTGCTCTTCCCTCTCTATTTCAAAACTTTATGGCTGCAGCTTAGCACAGTACATAGAATGTATTGGATTGGAAGGGACCTTGAAAGGTCATCAGTCCAACTCCCCTACAAGCAGCAGGGGCATCTTCTAACTAGAAGAGTTTCCCCAGAGCACCATCCAGCCTGACCTTGAATGGCTCCAGGGATGAGGCCTCCTCCTCCACCTCTTTAGGCAGCCTGTTCCAGGGATACACCACCCTTGGATTAAAGAAATTTTTCCCTGTGTCCAGCCTACCCTTTTCTAGCTTACAACCATGATCCCTTGTCTTATAGTTTAATGCCTGCAATAGTTTGTATTTTAGGACCCAGAGAAAACTCACATATCTCCCAAACCACTCCCCTCTGCCCCACAGTAGTAACAGAAAACGTGGGGAAGGGTTCCGAGTGACTCTAACTCCGGTGGGACCGTCTCGAAGGTGACTAAGGCAGTCCCGGCCAGCTGCAGAGGAGAGAGGATGCACAGTTCCGGTGCTGTGATTCACTACCCTTCTCCTGCATGATACTCTCTAGTTAAGCTTTTAGTACCTGTTAGTGGTAGACCGGGAAGGGATTTCACGCTGCATTTTCTGCCTTAAACGAGTTCTAAGTGCGGTTCTGTTTTAACGAAGGGGAGGAGGGCTGCGGGGGTTTGGGTGCGCGGTTGCCAGGTGGACACCTGCAAAACAGAGCTCCTGCAGGGTCCCCACCGCCAAGCGCCAGCTGCACGCGGGGGAAGCGCGCGCGACCGGCTCGCGCCATTTTCCCTTCCTTTCTCCTCTTTCGGCGCGGTGCGGACATGGAAACAGCCAGGTGCGAGGGCCTGTTGCTGCCGCCTCATGGCGAGCGCCCCCTAGCGACTGGAGGCCAGAATTGCACTCAATTGCCTTTTGTAGCACAGAATCACAGACCATTAGAAATTAGAAGGGACCTCGAAAGATCATCAGTCCAATCCCTCTACCACAGCAGGATCGCTTAGGCCAAACTGCACAGAAACATATCCAGTTGGGTTTTAAGTGCCTCCAGAGAAGGAGACTCCACAACCCTCTTGGACACTCACTGTGAAGCAGTTCCTTCATATTTATGTCTGTTTTTTGGTCCCCTTTTCCCTTTTTATTTTTCTTTATTTCTTCCAATAATCTCTATCCTGCCCCACAAAACTTTCAGACTATCTTTTAGGAACCAGGGGTTATCAGGTCTGGGCGGGGTGGGGATGGAATTAAGGAAGAGCAATTTTTTTTTTCCCTTTCCTTGTCCTTTCCCTTTTATTTTTTTGGTTGGTTGGTTGTTTTTTTTTTTTCCAATAATCTCTATCCTGCCCCACAAAACTTTCAGACTATCTTTTAGGAACCAGGGGTTATCAGGTCTGGGCGGG
>JAOXOE010000694.1:7463839-7474507 GCA_028565055.1 Phoeniculus purpureus
GGGGTGACCTCATTAATGTCTATAAATATGTGAAGGGTGAGTGTCAGGAGGATGGAGCCAGGCTCTTCTCAATGTCACCTAGTGGTAGGATGAGGGGCAATGGGTGTGAGCTGGAACACAGGAGGTTCCATATAAATAACAGAAGGAACTTCTTCACAGTGAGGTTGACAGAGCACTGGAACAGCCTGCCCAGAGGAGTAGTGGAGTCTCTTTCTCTGGAGATGTTTAAAACCCACATAGATATGTTCCTGTGTGACTTGGTCTAGGTGATCCTGCTGTGGTGCAGGGATTGGACTAGATGATCTTTCAAGGTCCCTTCCAATCCCTAATGATTCTATGATCTGAAAGTATCTCAAAAGAAGCCCGGTTTCTCCTGCTATATGTGTCTGTTTTAAGATAGAATTGTCCGGTCTCCATATCTGCTAATCTCGCTTGTTTCATGGGCATTAGATTCCCATTAAAGGAAAAGAACCATACAGCTTCAAGACGAGCCCTCCTGAGGTCCTGTCTAAAGTACTGAGGAAACCTGAGCAAAGGGGTGCTGTTTTGTACTGCTCTTTCACGTCTGAAAGCATTTCTGCTTTAATTTATTCTCTTTACTTCTGCTGTGCCGAGTATTATTATAGTCTAGTGAGTTCCTGAAAGTGGGAAATGCCAAAGAAACAGGTGTCAGACTTCAAAAGAAGCATTTGTCAAGATTTAATGTTCAGAAGCTAAAGGTAACAGCTCAGCCTAAATAAGTTGTTCTCAACAGCATTTACGTTGTCTTAATAAAAAAGTAATAATAGAAACTAAAGTGCAAATCCAATGGCCCAGAGTGTAGAAAAATGTGCATTATTTGACACAATACTTTGATTTAAAGTCTATTTGTAGTACAGTGCTCAAAGTCCAAGGTTGTTTATATTCCCCTGATAATTTATGACTTATAAAAGTGCAAGTTTGCAGCATGAATATGTTGACATATTCATGGGGCTGACTGGCCTTCAGTTGCCTTGTGGTAAGGGTGGAGTCTAGAATGGTACTACTACAGAGAGAGACAGAGACTAGTAGAAAGACTTCTGTTATATAAAGGAAAGAACAAATACCTGATTTGTGTCCAACTTTCTTCCCTCCCCACCCCCCAAAAAAAGAAATAAATTATGGTAATTGCATAGTGGGGTTTTTTCATGTTTATAGTGTGTGCATAAATAGCTTCAAAGCTGGACATTTATCTACCTGCTTCTTAGTGTGTGAGCACTGAGACTATGAAATTAGATTTAAGAAACTTAAATAGCAGTATAGACTGTTCCATATAGCTGTTAGTGGGTTAAAACCAGTGCTTTCACTTTTGGTATAAGGTCTGGTAGCATAATAACTTATGCTACTGCTTTGCTACCCTTTAAAGGCCAGATGCAGTGAAAGAAGAGTGGCTCTGTTTGGATTTGTGTAGCAGAATGCCACATTAAAAAGCCTTTAAAAATCAGGCTTTGAAGACATTGGAATAAGGAGCTACAGATTATTATCATTGTAATGAAGGACAGAAAAGCAAAAATAGCTGTGTGCAAAAAGAATTCCGCGTGATGCACTTCAGCATTTGCTTTTCCAGAACAGCACAGTTCCATCTTCAGCTTTTTTCAGCATTCGTCTATGATGGATGATTTGACTCAAAGTCCTCCATAAGTTCTGGTGGCAAAGCAGCAGTCACAATAAAAGTAGCTGAATTTTAATAATCTTCAGCTCTGAATGGCTCCTTCCCAGTTGTTTTCACATGTTTGCATTCTGCACAGGTACACCTTAGCAGAGGTAAGAGGTTTCTGTTAGGATGAGCAAAGGATACCTTTTTATTCTGTATGTGTCGTATTCATTCATTCCTACAGTCCCTTTCTGTGCCTTCAGTGGATGCTCTGTATTAAACATCTCCAGAAAGCTGTGTTCATGTTAGAACAGCCTTCCATTGCCCATTTGCTTATTGTTAACACAGTTAAAAATGTCAGAACAAAAGGCAAGTAGCAGTCAGTGATAAAAAAACCCTGTGCCATGTGCAGACTTGATAGGCTGATATGAAAGAAAATGCAGCTCTGACTTGTGTTCATGTCCCATCAGACGTTTAACTGTTAAAAGTTAGAAGCCTCAATTTCTGAGATTAACACAAGACAAGATTTAAACTGTGCAGCAGTGAATATAGATATCATGACCCAGAAGGCAAAAGAGAAGCTGGACCTTTTTTTAATTATTATTATTATTTTATACTACTGATCTGTCAAAAGAGTTTCCTTAGATCTAGTCTTAAATTTCAAAATCTGTACCTGATCTAATTTTGCCTCTCAGAGTGACAAAGTAATATAAGAATTTTGTTTAAGACCTGTATTTAATTTGTCAGTGAGTCAGCTAAATATACAGAATATTCAGCTATTTAGATCTTATTTATTTCGTGCTCACCTTTGTGCTCTTGAAAATCTGTTTGAGACTGTGGAACTGTTTTATTTCAAACATATAACATAAACTCTGTGTTACCCAAAGGGAGATATCTGCTTTGAAAAGTAAATGAAAACAATAAATTAGCCACCTGGAAAGTAGAATGGGACAAACATTTAAAGGAAGGACAAAGATCAAAGCTTGGGCTAGGGACCACAGAATTCAAAGCATCTTCAGGGTCCAGGACGCTGAGTAGAGCCCAAAGGGGAGCACAGCCTAGGGCTGTCTAAGCTATCAAGTGCAGTAATTCAAATCCCATAGACTGTACCTACTCCTGGGCAGGGCACGCTTGCCTTCATCTCTCCTCTCCAAATGAAGTATGATTTTCGTTGTCAGGAGTAAGAAAGGTAGGTCTGATCAGCAATACCTGGGTAAAGCTGACACCAGATTGTTGCTGCTGAAGTGATGGAGCCTTTGAGACTCTGAATTCCACTGCGCCCATTGCTCAGTCTTTTGGCAGCAACTAAATTGTGGCTGGTGGTACAACATTTTGTTTGTTGGTTGTTTCTGATACCTGGAATAAATTACTGGTTTTTTACCCTTATCTTGTGATTTAATCATCCCTTTTCAGTTCTTACACCAAATCAACCCCTATGCTTTGTTGCTCTCCCTAAGCCTCATTTTTTGCTGCTGACACTGTTCATTAATATAGCAGGTTTTTTAAAAATCATTGCCAAGAAGCTCAGCATTTGTATTTGCGAAGACCTTGGTATGTGTGGGTATCAGCCTGAACAGGTCTGTGAGTGTGATTGAAATCTGTTGTTCTGGGTCAGGAGCAGTGTAGACAGACTGCTTGAAATGTTGTCAGGAAACCAAAGGAAATATTAGCAGTTGTGTATAAATGGTGATTTCTAGAGGTTTCCAACTCTGTCAAATTTGAATGTCGTTTTGGAAGGACAAACCCAGGAATCTCTTTCATTGCACTATAATTCAACCTGTCAAATTTCCAATTCTGTTTCAAAGCAAGGGCCAAGGGAAAACCTTGTGTAGGTATTGAAAGAAGTAATTGAATCCGCTCAGTGTTATTGTTTCCTGTCTTCAGTGCTGGTAACAGATCAGCCCAGACTTTCCAAAACCATGGGAGAGATTTGTGAAAGATAATCTCAAATGCAGTAATTAAAATTTAACCATTACAAGGGACTCCAAACCAAGCTGCACCAGTCACACTGTAGCTCTAACCATTTTGGTCTGTCACGTCCATTTGTAATACTTGATAAAATCAACGCAATTAAAGATAAGGAAAGCAGTAGTTAGAAATAGAATTCCAGTGGAGCAGTTCCATACACAATTGCTGCCCTATAAATGAACAACAGCATCTCATAGTCTACCTTTTTTAATACAAGTCAGAAGTTGTGTTCTCTGGGCTTTTAAAGATGGAAATGGGACCTAAATTACTGATGTTTTCTACTGAGCTGTATGTCAAATGATCAAGAATCACAGCATGCAATAGCCTGCTCTACATATCTCTATTTAAAGAGAACTGCATGAATATTAAAAAAGTATTGTTTCTCCTTTTTCAAAGAATAAAGTAAATGTAGTTGTGTTGCTACGTCTACATAAAGCGTTTCTTCCAAGGTCAGAGGGAGAGGTCAGAGACAAAATAAAAACCACTCCTGGGAGTGTTTTGCCACATGGTCTTTTCTGTGTTTTGAAAGGTCAGAGTCTATGTGGGACAAATTTAATAAACAGATCCCATAAGTATTCTATTCAATTTCTGAGGAAACATTCCAGAATGTTAGAATTGGGATTTTGCTGCACTGAAATGCCAATTGTTTTGAGATGTTTTGTCCTATAATTATGAAGGTGGCTCAGCTCCAGCTGAATCACAGATTGGTTATATCCCTCACCTAAGGAAAAAAGGGTTATCTGGAGTGTCTGGTATCTGATATTAGAAATCGGTGAAAGTGGTAGCATGGGTCTGCTTTCTCCTTTCTGTACTGAGCCAGACAAAAGAGCAAAGGGAGCAAATAAGGAGCAAAACTTGGTTGACAACCTGCTGTGCAATTAGCAGCTCAAAATCCTCAGCACCTTTGGAGAAACACTGGATGGGCATTTCTGCTGTAAGCAGAAAGCAACCTGACAAAAGGCTGAGGATTTCTGATCCTTTCTGGGGTGTTACCCTGTTAAGGTTAGAATTTTAACAAAATGAGGAGGAAGAGCTTGAAGTGTAATAAAGGCAGGGTACTTGGAAAGTCTTTCCATCAAAGACATTTCCATTAAAGTCTTTGATTTTAAAAAATATTTTAAATAGTTTTAAACTTTATTTCTATCTATTAGTTCTAATATTTATATTTTTTTATATTCTTGTGGAAGATCTAAGATTTTTCATCCTTGTATGTTCTTTCTTACGAGCATATAACCAGATATAACTGAATACAAAGATGACAGTGAAGTTTACCCTTCCCTGAAAGAAAACAGAAGGAAATTCACAGGCATTACGGAAAATGGCAATTACGTATTCACGCAATCCCACTGACTCTGTAGGCTGTAGTAAGACTGTAATTGCATGTGCTGGTTAGTGGACAAACCACCAGGTACTGCTTTTCTCTGTCTACAGCAGTAAAATGAAGTTGGTGCACTTCTGTGCCCAGAGTCAATCCTCTGTTTCAGACTGTGTGGGTATGGTCATTATTTAATTTGTGCTGACTCTGCTTCAGTATTGAGCCTGTCACTCATTTCAGTGACAGAGGGTTGTGGTTTAACCTGGTAAAGGTAAAATCAGCCTTCGTGCTAATTATAGATGAACACCAGTTACTCCCTATGAAATACAGCGGGTTTTCCTGTTATATTTGCTACTTGCTGCCCCAGCATGGTTCACCACTGGTTTTGTCTTCCAGACCATCAGAGACTGCTTTTGACCCTACAAGTGTTTTGGGGCATTTTCACAGTGTGACCATAAGAACAAAGTTAACAGGCACGGTGTTTCCTGTCCACGCCTGGTTAAGCAGAGCTCTACTATGATAGGGGCCATCCAGCCCAGTGCCTCACCAGCTCTCTGTACAGTATCTAGTACAGATCCTTGGGGGGGTGGGAAAATCAGAACAGAGCAAATATAGCCACAGTGTGGGACCAGTTGGAATCTGCAGACATCACTTCAGAGGAGCAAAGCTTGGGCTTGGGACTGAAACCTAAAGGTAACAACTGAAATTATTTTAGTGTTGTTCTTTCGGCAGAAACTTCCCAGAGGCCCTAAACAGTTTTTATCCCTTCCCCCATGCCAGAAGGTCCAATTCATTCCCACACAGGATTCAAATTCTGCAGCTGTTCCCTCAAAAACTTCCACAGTACAGTTAGTTATTGCTAATACAAAAAAATCTACAGCACGCTGTAAAATGGAAGTATACTACAATACATTTAATGGCTGGACACCTCAATGAAGACTTAAGGAAGCTGTACAGGAACAGTTCAGGATTTGTATGGCAAACCTAAAGTTTCCTGGTGGTAAAGCATCACCTTAACTTGCTTTATGACACCTATCTCCTCTTCACAGCAGGAGCAACCTGAGCTGATGCAGGAAGGAAAAAGAGTGGCATGATATAGACCCAGTTTGCACCTGGAAACCCCAATGGTTGTGCTGGACATTGCTCACAGCGGGAGGATGCTGCAGCACACTCACCTGAGCTCCTGCACTGCCTCTGCAGGAAGAGCGTCAGCTAAAGACACTTCCTGAGGATGGAAGTGGCAAACATGCAGTGTCAGTATTTTCTTCTAGTTGCTTGGCCTCAAATCTTAACTGCTACCAACTGGCTGCTTCCCTGGGAATGTCAATAAATATCATCCCTCTATATGATGACATATGAGGGATTCTTTCTGTTTGGCTATAAAGTTCTTCATGGTAGATATAACCTTTTGGCTAATAAACTTTGTCAAGTATTACTTTCCCTTTCAATTATTTAAAGAGAGAGTCTCCATTCTGAAAGAACTCTGGATTATGTCTTTAATTTGCACTATGTAACACCAAGCAAAACATCACCTTATTGAGGTGATGCATCTGCATCTGCGTATTGTTATTGTAAGAGTTTAGGATCTTGGAGTTTACACAATTCTTTATATTACATATTGAAGCAATTCCATCTGAAATGCCTGGCACTGTCATTGTTTTTTCTGGTTTTTTTTAGAGTGGTGAAAATTCACATAGCAAAATGAAGAACTTGTTTAGGAAAAAGTCATTGTGTAAATTTAATAGCCATATCCTGTGGTCACATTTGGGTTAAAAAAAATGGGATTTTGACAAAGAATCAGAAATTATTCACAAAATATTCTGTTACATGTAGCTTGTTCTTAATTTGTTAGTTGTATTTACTGGAAATAAAGATTTTGAGTTGACAACCTTGATGTATGTGACAGTTTTATGCCTATTGTCAACCTTTTTCTTGGTCTTTAATGAATCCGTATATTGTTATGTATTGTTGTTCATCTTCCCGTAAGGGGAAAAACAGGAGCAATTATACCTTAATGACATGCTCTCTGCTAAGAATGTGTGGTGACAGATAATGAAGTCCAATATACCTATCTGATTACAAGTTGCTCTTTAGATGTGGGACAAATAGCTACAAGATGGCAATGTCAGAGCAAGGAACACTTACACAATTAAATATTAATGAAAATACATTGCACTTACATCTCAATGACATCTAAATGGGAATCAGTTATCAGATCTTGAGTGTTTGCAACAAATTTCTATTCTGGAAAAAAAATAGTCCAATGAACTTTAAAAATGTCAGCCAGCAGGGCTTTCAAATGCATAATTTACTATTTTGTTGGCTTCCTACAAATGGATAATAATAAACTCCTATCTAAAAGCAAGCTCATAAGTGCTGAATCAAAAATGTGAAGAACACCATGAAATGATAAACGCGGAGCTGCACGGTAATTTCCTTCTAAGTACAAAATGTAGCTGAAGTGTTAAAAATGCGAATGGAAATTTTGTCTTTCTGCTTGTGCAGAGTAAGGTTTTCACAGGCAAGAAGAATCTGTGCCGCCATTCACTTCCATTTGCCACAGCAATTTAGCAGCAACACTGCTGGGATCTCAGCTCAAGTTGGATGGACTTCCGTGAGCAATGTATTTTCATCATCTTCCTTGTTCCACTTGCCGCTTATTTAAATATATGGAAAGTAGTCTGTTCTATTAATCAGAGGGCATAATAAAGTAATTTCTCATAAAGATGTTTCAATCTTAATAAAAAAACTGACCTCTGTGTTATATTTTTAAAAGGCATGTGTTATTGAATGCTATTAATAAAACTTTTAATGTTAAAATATTTTATACCAGCTAGAATTGGAATCTATTTTTAGCTGGTAGTGTAAGTTGAGTAACGATAAAAACTACTTTTTTTTTTGGTTTTGTTTCAATTTTAGTAGCATACAGATTACACTGGAAAAGCTATGTTCTGCTGATCAGTGCTCTTTATGCTACCTGACCCTATGGTCTCCCCTGTATGGGACACGATCTCCCTTGCTGGGTGTATTATACTAGATCAGTAGGTGTGACTTGACCTGGGCAGACTCGATAAGTGTAACAGGTCATGCAGACTGTTAAAATCTTTCATTTGGATAAATTTGTCTGAGACTATACAATACCCATACATGGTCCCCTGCTGTAGTGGATTCAGATTGCTCACCAGAGCTACAACATAACTAATTCCATTGCCCAGACTGGGAGCAACCACACAGGCTCTGACCAGCTCTTTTGGAAGGAATCCTAGATTTATGATTAACTGATTTCTAGACAGTTTCAGAGCATAGCTTAGTCTGAGCCACATTCAGAGACTCTTCCCTATAGTGTGGATTCAGTTAGAAGAGCTTTAGAAATTATTCAAATTTTTGTATCGCGTCGTAATGAGAAACTTCAAAAAGCATAATGTTTGATACAGGAGCATTCAGGTAAATTGCATTTGTGTAGGATAAACCCAAAAGTTGTAAAATGAATTGATAATTAGATCATTTTTTGCTGGTTTATATTTTTTGAATTGAGACTTAAAGCTTAGACATTTAGTCTTCAGTTAAAAAAAGACCTGACTTAATTAAAGCACTGTTATAACAATGATTTAACTGGTTTTCTTTCCTGTTCACATTAAAATCTTTGTTATACGAATGAGCTACAGCAGTGTGGAATACTAATGTGGAATATAGTCTCATTCACTCTGTGCAGTCTCTTGGTAGATCTTATATCAGAAAAATAATGTTTCAGTTAATCTTTTTCCTAGTTTAGGAGAACATTCTTGGAATAAAACCCTTCCAACTTTCTTTTCCCAGCTCTTTTTTTTTTAAAGTATTGGTGAGGATGGCTTCATACTGCTGTACACAGAGAAACTGTAAATTGTTTCACAGACCTTTTTTATTATCTTTTATATCATATTAGAGTCTAAAATCTGTTCATGATAAGGTGGTAGTAGAAAAGACATTGCAATTTATGGAAAGTAAATATGGATTAAATTAATAGTTGAAAAGTGATCGTTGAACCCTCTCTGGTTTCATAAAGTAATTTTTACTTTCATTATTTAAACATGGCATTTAGCATTAGCATGGCATTGTTGCTAGCAGGTTAAAGGAGGTGATAATTCCCTTCTACTCACCATTGGTGAGGGCACACATGCAGTTCTGTGCCCAGCTCTAGACTCTCCTGTTCAAGGGAGATATGGACATGCCTAAGAGGGTACTTTAAGAGACCAGAGTGTCTGTCATTTGAGGAAAGCTGGGAAAGATGAGATAGGTTGGCTTAGAAGACAGAAGGGTCAGGGGAAATCTTGTCAATGATTATAAATGGCAAAGAGGTGGGTACAAAAAGGATGGTCTCCAGTGACAGGGCAAGAGGCAGTGGCACCAATTGAAACAGAAGAGTGTCCATCAGATCATCAGGAAACATTTTTTCATTATGAGGGTTACCAAGCACTAAAGCAGGTTGCCCAGAGAGGTTATGGAGTCTTCATCCTTGGGCATATTAAAAAACTGTCTAGGTGTGGTTATGGGCAACTGCCTCTAGGTGGCCCAGGGCTGGACAAGATAACCTCCAGAGGTCCCTTCCAACCTTGACCTTTATATGATTCTGTTATGTTCACTGTCTAGCTGCAACACTGCTGGTCCATAGGGATCAGTGCAGGATAAAGGAGAGCAAGTTGCCCACAGGATTATTGCCAATCATCTCCTTGACCATAGGACCCATTGCTGCCTGAAGCCCTCACAGCCAGGATGCAAAACTATCTGGAACCATTATCCTCTTTCAAGAGAAATTTCTTAACTGCTTCTTTTACTTTGTGAAGTAATGAATTGCCAAATACATCTTTCTCATGTGGCATAAGTAAGTTTTCAGAAAGCACCTAGGTCTGCTCTTCTCCCATTACTTATTTCTTTCTAAGTGGAAAACAAACCAGAAGTCTTTGTGTAGGCATCCTTAGACAATGCAACCTGCTCCCCACCAAGATCCCCACAGTTTACCCACAGCTTTATTGATTCTTCTGAACTGTCTCGTACACTGTACACAGCCAGTCAATAGGGTGATGATGGCAATCAATAGAAAGTATAATAAAATAATAAACTCAGCTGAGCACAGCAGCGGCACTCTTAGACCTGAGAATTTAACCTTTGCAATACATTTACATTTGACAGGCGCTTTATTGGAGCTTACTGCAGTCGGTTTGGGACTGAGTTTCTACTTGTTGCCTAGAAGGAGCAAGGCAGACAGTCAGCTTTCTGTAAAACAAGAGTAACAGTGCAAAAGTAGCTACTCCTAACATTTGCAAGCCGTGGTTTCTCTTGCTGAGCTCTAACCAATGGCTCTAAAATGGCAACATTTAACAATGATCAATCCCATTGATGAATTATCACTATATAAGATGTTTTGAGTTACAGTATAGAATGCTTTGGGTTGGAAGGGATCTTCGAAGGTCATGCAGTCCAACCACTTCTGCAATGATCAGGGACATCTTCAACTAGTTCAAACTGCCCAGAGCCCCAAACAACATGACTTTTGAGTATTTCCAGAGACAGGCTATCTAACACTTCTCTAGGCAACCTGTTTCAATGTTTCATCACCCTTGTTAAAAAGAGTCTTCCTTCCATCTAGTCTAAATCTCCCCTCTTTTATTTTAAAATCATCACCCATTGACCTGTCGCTTTGCTAAAAAGATTGTCCCCATCTTATAAGCTTTCCTTTGGTACTGGCAGGTCACAGTAAGGTTTCGCCGGAGCTTTCACTTCTCCAATCTGAACAAAG
>JAOXOE010000694.1:7482768-7520137 GCA_028565055.1 Phoeniculus purpureus
AGTTCTGTCCACGAGTGGATGAAGAGAGAGTTGACAGTTTGCGGGTGTGGAATAAAGGGCTGGGTACCATGGGCGACAATGTTGTGGGTGTCTATTACGGTCCACCAGATCAGGACGAGGAAGTTGGTGAGGCCTTCTACAGGCAGCTGACAGCACCCTCACAGCTACAGGCCCTGGTTCTCATGGGGGATTTTAGCTACCCAGATATTTGCTGGAGGTCCTACTCAGCCAGCCATCCACACTCCAGGAGGTTCCTCCAGTGTACTGGTCACAATTTCCTGATGCAAATGGTGGAGGGGCCCACTAGGAGAGGAGCACTGCTGCATCTTGTACTCACCAGCTGGGAGGGTCTGGTTGAAGCAGTGAAGGTTGAGGGCAGCCTTGGGTGCAGTGACCATGAGGTGGCGGAGTCCAGGATCTCATGTGTCAGGAACAGAACACCTAGCAGATGCACAACCCTGGACTTCAGTAGGGCCAACTTTGGCCTTTTCAAGCAATTGCTAGGGGAAATCCCATGAGATGGGGTAACCAGGCAGGTAAAGGGGCCCAAGATAGCTGGTTAATATTCAAAGACTACTTCTTTGAAGACCAAGATCAGACCATTCCTGCAGGAAGGAAGTCAAGGAAGAGAGCCAGAAGACCTGTGTGGTTAAAAAGGGAGCTGCTGGGCAAACTCAAGAGGAAGAAGAAAGTCTATAGGCCATGGATGGAGGGGATGGCTACTTGGGGTGATTATAAGGCTCTAGTCAGAGGATGTAGGGACACAACTAGAAAAGCCAAGGCCTCCTTGGAATTAAACCTTGCGAGAGAGGTCAAGGGCAACAAAAAGGGCTTCTTCAAACACATTGCAGGTAAAACTAAAACTAGTGGCAATGTAAGCCCCCTGCTGAATGAGGTGGGTGCCCTGAAGACAGTGGATGCGAAGACACTGAACACTTTCTTTGCCTCTGTCTGTACTGCTGGGGGCTGTCCTGATATCAAGTCACAGACCACTGAGACCTCAGAGGAAGCTGAGTCAAGCCCTAGTTGATGAGGACTGTGTTGGGGATAAGTTGAGCAAACTGGATGTACATAAATCCATGGGCCCTGATGGGATGCACTCACAAGTGCTAAGAAAGACCGCAAAAGTCATTGCTAGGCCACTCTCCATCATATTTGCTTAAGTCATGGGGATCAGCAGAGGTGCCTGGGGACTGGAGGACAGGAAATGTCACTCCAGTCTTCAAAAAGAAGGAGAACCCAGGTAACTATAGACCTTCTTCAGCCTCACCTTCTTCCCAGGAAAGGTGATGGAGCAACTTGTCCTAGACACTGTCTCCAGGCACGTCAAGGACAGGAGGGTCATTAGAGACAGTCAGCATGGCTTCAGCAAAGGGAAGTCATGCTTGACCAACCTGATAGCCTGAGGGCATAACCAGGTGGATAGATGATGTCAGAGCTGTGGATGTGGTCTACCTTGACTTCAGTAAGGCATTTGACACAGTCTCCCACAGCATCCTTGCAGCCAAACTGAGGCAGTGTGGACTGGATCATTGGGTAGCGAGGTAGATCGTGAACTGGCTGCAGGATAGACGCCAGAGAGTAGTGGTCAATGGGACAGAGTCTAGCTGGGGGCCTGTATCTAGTGGAGTCCCCCAGGGGTCAGTACTGTGATCACTCCTATTCAATCTAGTCATTAATGACTTAGAGGAGGGATTAGTGTGCACTGTCAGCAAGTTTGCTGGTGACACCCCAGTAGACTGAGCTGCCATTCAGCGAGACCTGCACAGGCTGGAGAGCTGGGCAGAGAGCATTTTATTGAAGTATAACAAGGGTAAGTGTAGAGTCTTGCATGTGGGCAAGAACAACCCCAGGTATTAGTACAGGTTGGGGACTAACGTGTTGGAGAGCAGTGTAGGAGAAAGGGACCTGGGGATCCTAGTGGACAGCAGGATGACCATGAGCCAGCAATGTGCCCTTGTGGTGAAGAAGGCCAATGGCATCCTGGGGCGAATCAGAAGGGACTGGTTAGCAGATCAAGAGAGGTTCTTCTCCCCCTCTACTCTGCTGTGGTGAGACCGCGTCTGGAATATTGTGTCCAATTCTGGGCCACTCAGTTCAAGGACACAGAACTGCTGGAGAGAGTCCAGTGCAGAGCCATGAAGGTGGAGTAGATTACCTCCCTTATGAGGAAAGGCTGAGAGAGCTGGGTCTCTTTAGCTTGGAGAAATGGAGACCAAGGAATTACATCATTAATTTGATATCTATGTGAAGGGTGGGTGTCAGGAGGATGGAGCCAGGCTCTTCTCGGTGTCACCCAGTGATAGGACAGGGGGCAATGGGTGTAAGCTGGAACATAGGAGGTTCCACATAAATATGAGCAGAAAGCTCTTCATAGTGAGGTTGACAGAGCACTGGAATGGGCTGCCCATCTGGGTTGCAGAGTCTCCTTCTCTGGAGACGTTTAAAACCCGCCTGGATATGTTCCTGTGTGACTTGGTTTAGGTGACCCTGCTGTGGCAGATGATCTTTCGAGGTCCCTTCCAATCCCCAATGTTCTGTGATTCTGTGATTTAGTTGCTTTCATTTGTACTGATTTACTATAAAGGTTCTGGTTTTGTTCACTTAGAAAAATCAAGGTATTTCTTGTTTATTTCAAATCTGTGAGGAGCCTGACATCCTGTTTCTTAACAGAGAATTATCCTGTTAATATACCCCTTTGCAGTTGGCACTGATAAAGTTGTTCACAACCTAGTGACTATTTCAAGGTGGAATCCTCCTTGCTTCTCTACAGTAGCCTGTGTAAGATCCAGGTACTTGCACTTGTAGCTATTTTCTGTTTAAAAAAACCCAAACCAACTCATAAAAAGGGTGCTAAATACCATCCATCCAACTCAGTTTAAGTTTTGTGGTTAGGTGTCATCAAAGATGACTATAAAGCCATAGAATTTGCAGTTTGGAAGGGGGGTCTGGAGAACGTGTATTCCAAGCCCCTACCAGAGTAGAGTGTGTGGGAACACTCTCGTGTTGTGGTCAATACTGTAACTTTAGTAAGACTTTTAAGGAGCCTCCATTTTTCCATTCATGAGTAGAGTTTGTGCCAGCACATTAGTTCTGAGATGTCCACATGATCATACAGATGTTCTGTCTATGGAACACGGAACCAAAGTGTCTTTTCTTTACTTTTCTTAGTACTGTCTGGAAATGACATTCAAACAGGGAACACCTCAACTTTTCAAGTGTCCCATGTTTCTCTGATAGACAAAGTAATCTCAAAAACTATCTCTAGCAGCCTGACCCATAACAACAAACAAAACCTGAACCCATAAGAAAGAGAAAGGAATAAATACATCATCAGTAATTCTTCTCATTAAAGTTAACTTTTAGCTGAAGATATTGGAAAAGGTAATTAAAGTATGTTTCTTCCTATGATTTTTGCCCAGATACAGCCTGTTTCAGCAACAAGCCCTTTTGATGTCTGACAAGCTATTTTAGGAGATAAGAGTGATTATGTGTTTTTCTGTTGATAGGAAATACAATTAAGCATTTAAATTCTTTCCCAACATAGCGTTGCCCTGGAACAGTTACCTGCTTTGACTTGAAACAGTTTTCTTCACTTTCTTTTTTTTTCCCCCTTCCTTACTTTATTTAAAGGCAGAAAGCTTTTGAAATCTGTGGGGTTTTCTTTTCATTTTTTTTTTCCCCCCTCTAGAGAAGCCGTTCCTTTAATGATAGGATTGAAAAAAAGAAGTGCTGGCTTTCAGTGCTTTACAGATAGCCTGTTGTTTGAATGTCCAACAGCCCTTTCTGCTTGGGAGGTGGTGGATGGGATTAAAAGTAAACTTTGGATAATCAAAATGTTCTCTGAAATTCTGTGTAAATATTTCTTTCAAGGTTGATAGTAAATAAATGAGTGCATAACAGAGAAACGAAGTCTTCCTTACAAGAGGAAGTAACACTTTTTCTACCTTTTTAACTGATCTTGTTTACAATTGCATAGGGAGTTTCTATGAGCTTTATATTGTTATTTTATTATTTTATCTGAAAAACCACTAAACCATAAGCTAAATACAGCTGAGTGTCTTCGTGCAATTTTGGGAAAGCCATTTTGGAAAGCAAGGGCTATTAGCACAAAGAGTTCAGAAAAATGTCCAGAAAGTGTCTTGTGGGAAAACCTTGCCTTAGAAAGGCACATTTTGCTGGACTACAAATGTTTATATGGGAAAGTGTTATTGATTAAAAGTAGGTCACACTAAAAATCCTCTTGGACTTTTTCCTACGGTGAGAGCCTACCTCCATCCCACACAAATGATGATATCCTACGATGGCAACCTAGTCGGATTTTGAAGTTCTAAATAACTTAATTTAAATGTTGTTGTAAAGAGAAAAACCAAAGCTTCAGTTTAAGAGACAGGGTAGCTCGTGTTAGGTTGCATCAAAATAAATAAAGCACTTACCTCAATGTGCATGTTGATAATTGATCGTTTGGTGCCAAGAAATATTTAATCTGACTTCTTTCTCAAATACTTTCAACTTTGATAGGGTAGTCTAATTAACAGAAAAATGAGAAACTGATGTGGAGGCCAGATTAGGAACTTGTGCTGATTGCAGCTAGGATACAAAATATTTGAGCATTTCCCTTCAGAGCTTAATGAGCAGGAATTAGTATCGCAGAAGGAAATACTGCCATCATTTTTATAAAACACATAACCTGGTTTACTGGCACAGTATTGATCTGCCATACCTCGCCATGACTCCTTGCTGTCTTAGGTTTATGAATGCAGCACTCTGGCTCCTTAGGCTGTGCAGCGTTTCATGAACATCAGGCACTGTTACAATAATGCAGAGTCACGTTGCAGTGCACACTAAAGCTTCTGGAAAGGTTTTGTTATTTAACCTGGTGTAAGAATGCAACTTTGCTCATGTTTAAGCAAAAAACCCCAAAAACTGCTTAGAAAAATCGAGAACAAATGAAAAGCTCTGAGTTACTTTTTTTCAAGAACCACTCAGAAGAGGATTTTCAATTAAGGTGAAAACTCTTTTGTGTGCTTGTCCTTTTGAAGTTGAATATACTTTAGAATATTGAAGATTTCCAGGACTTTAAAGCACTTGATCAAGCTGATTACTCTTGAAGATGTTGGCTAAACAAACCTGCGCAACGTACCACTTCAGCAAGAGACAGTGCTAGGTTGCAATCAAGACCGTAATGAGTGATTTATTTGTTCCCTTCTCTCTGGGCTTACCCATCATTACGTGTTCATTAGGTAATAATTGTCATTGATCGACAGGCTTGTGTATGGATGATGGTAAAAGAAGCAGGGCTATTAAACCTTCACTGGGTAGAACTAGTGCATGCCACAACCAATAAGGTAGATTAATGAGAAGAATTAAACTAAGGAGAGTTACATTATGGACCACTTCCTTTCTTTTCATTTTCTTGGAGGCAAGTGTATAATATCTTAGACCTGCAGAAGTAAAGGCACAATGACATAAAACGGAAATAAAATAGAACCATGGGCTAGTACTATTTTATTCAAGTGTATTGACCCTCAACAGCAACTGGTCGTAACCTGTTATCATAATTAAATTGGGTTTGTGGTTTTTTAGGTACGTTTCATAAAGAGCATGAAGTTCGGTTGAAGTAACAGTATGAAAGTGTATCGAAGAAAGATTTTTAGAGTAAAGTCGTGTTTCTAATGGATAATTTGTGAGTAAGTCCTTGTCTAAAAACCCGTTTAGAAGATCAAAAAGGCCTAACTTTGTATCAGTGGGGGACAGTGGCAAATGGTGCTTTAAATTAAAGTTATATGATTTTATCTGTCTTTTCAGAATCTGTTCACTTACTCAAATAACTGAGTTCCATTAGATGAAGTTGCCATAAAGCTTTGTAAAGAGTTATGCCTCTCTAGAGACGAGTTGCTGTTGCATTGAAAATAAATTCGTCTTTAGGTATATTGGTGCCCAGAGTTCTGTGTATTGAAACTGTGTGTAGTCCTGCCTCCAAGCAGGACTATAATGGCTACCTATAATCTTTATTTTTATAGCTTCTTCCAGCTTATGTCTAAATAGAGTTATTGAAAATTTTATCTCTCAGTGAATGCATTTCTTTCTGATTTATAGCATCATTTATTTATTCTTTTTTAACCTTCCTTTTGCTTATTTTGCTTTGTTGCATCTGACAACCAGGGATGCATTTCTATTCGTATTGGGTCAAAAGGTATTGGCTGCCTACGAAACTTGATTTGTTTTGAGCATAGATGATTACTCCTTTTTCTTTTCATTGTGGTCCCAAGCCTCCTGCAATCAATCCTTTAATAATAAAGGAAATGCCTTTTGTTGATTTTTACAGACTGAAAGGTCAGGACAACACTTAATGAGAGAGAAAGATGGAGCAAAAACAACATGAACATTTCTTTGGGGAAATGGAAGAGGGTTAATTAAGTGTAGTGATTGCAGTCATTTTATAGTTCCAGAAAGCATCATCCTGTTTTGGTGCTTTAAAAATGCAGTTTTAATTATTATGCTAGGTAAGAAAACTACCTTAGGGTAGAGTCTGCCAGTGCTTTCTCATTGATTGCTACAGAAATCTAATACTGCAGTATTTTCTCTGGCACTACTGCCAGGACTGGCTCAGAAAATCTACTGTAGCTGCTTGTAATTCAGTAGCTGTATGAACTCTGAAGCAAAAGTTTTCAGTCTGTATCTCAATCCAAAAATCAGTGTTGATGAAAAGGTGGATAATTACTTTACAGTTACATGAATGAAATAAAAAAGACCCCCAAGAATTGACTTTTTGAAAATGCTTCTATGACTATTTTTAGTCTCTATTAAAAAAAGCACGACTATATAGGAAGTCTCTTGTAGCCCAACTGAAAAAACTGCTTTAGCCCAGCTAGTCTTCATTTGGATTTGTCTGAACACGAGATGAAAATGAGGAGACAGCACAATATTTCTTGTAGAAGCAGTGTGTGTTGCACTTCCAATCTGATGACACATTATCTTTGGCCTGCTGTGAGTACACAGGAATAGATGTTTATTTGTAAAGGATAATAAGGACAACTCCTCTCCCACCCTCTTTCCTTCGGATACGGAGCTACATCAGAATTTTGGGGAAAACAGGTTACCTTAGCCAATCATTAATAACATCACAGGAACCAGACCAGCGACTTACAAAGAGTAGAACAGAAAAGCGCCTAACTCAGAGGTTTGGACTGTAGAAGACAATGTTCAAGGTGTAATTTCTTAGTGGAGAAGCTGAATAAACAGTAAGAGAAGACCTACCTGTGTTCCATGTAAGTTTACTGTCAGGATGGCAAATCAGTTCTGAGCAAGTTTATAAATAACCATACCAGGAGAACGTGACAGGCTAGAATGGCAAAAGGAAAAAGGACGATAATTTGGATAAGTTTGTTTCACCCTTAATTCAATTTTTAAGAGCACATAACTGTGTTTTCCCTAGTGAATTCTAATCTGAGCTTATTGGGAAGCAGTAAGAGGGATAACATCTGTAAATATTCAGCGATTAAATTGCTTTCTAGCCTGTTGTAGAAACTGTGTATTTGCAATTCACCGTAAAATATTTGTTCTTGTCACAGCTGTTATTAAACCATACAGCTTTCTTATGCAAGGACAGGTATATTAACTTGTGGAGATGCATAAGTGATGGCTCAATCAATTTTTTAAGAAAAAGCAAAATCATCTGCAGGAGCAGGGACGAAGAGTCAGTATTGGAAATCTGTGAGGAAAGAGCAGTATAAGATCTGTCATGGCTGTGTGAGCTGCAGCTAAGAACACCTAAGACTTCAGGCAGATACAAAGCTATTTTTCCGTGGAATAATAGAATGGCTCAGGCTGGAAGGGACCTTGGAGACTATCCAGTCCAATCTCCATGCCATGGGCAGGGATGCCTCTCAACTAGACTTGGCTTCCCTTTACTATTTAGAAACTAAAGGGATAAGGAATCTACAAAAACAGATGCTGAGAATTGGGCGTTTGGACTGTAATTTGGGTCTTCTGGCATGAGCACCAAATTACTTGATTTGAATGAGCACAAAGAAGCCATTTCTAGTCTTTCACTTCCATTATCATACCTGTAACTGTAAACTCAACTCCTTTGGATTTAATTAATCAGAATTCACCAAGTATTTCACAGAAGGTAGAAATCCTCCCCTTGTTTTCAGTTTCAATGAAGAGATTAAAATATTTAAGAGTACTGATCGGCCTTATGTTGACCTTTAGTAACAAACCTGCTTAAGAAATTGGCAAACTTCAATGTTTTTTTCCTATTTCCTGGAAATGACTTGGTGTGCTGCTGACCAGCACAAAAGGGCACTGCTTTCATCACCCAATAAGCACGGACTTATTTTCATTTTCTCACTGCTCACTGGCCTGGGACAGCCCAGAAGTCTCTTCTCCTTACTACTTTGCCATAAACACAAATAACGAATGATCCTGAGGACGTAAGTGATAACTTATTAACTTCTAGGACAAAGTTGTCCTTACTCTCTGATAGCACCTCATTTTCTCCCAAAGCATTAAAGCACTCCAATATAATTAAAGTTTTAATTGTAGTCTCTTGCTGAAAAGTTGTGTTTAAAAGTTCAAGAGTTTCCAAATAACTGTTATTTGTATTTGCAAAGATAGGTAACAGCTCTCTTTAATCATTACTTTAAAGCCTTTATTTGCATATTTACTGTATAACTATCTCCACTATTACTCTACTTGGTTTGGTGTCACCCACTGATTTCCCGAGTTAAATAAATCCAGCCTATAGGAATTTTTTACCTTATCTTTTCTTAGTGTCATCTTGGGATTGATTAGGTGTACCTGACCCTGTTTAAGTAGTGATGCTGCTGCTAAATCAGATTACATCGTTCACATCTCCTAAGTAATTAGTTATGGTTAGTATAGTTTTGAAGCTTTGCCGCCAGAATTTCTGTACTGATGGTGTGGTCTGTCACTGCTGCTTCTAGATCACCACTTGTTGTTTGTTGCTGCACTGCCTTTTATTCTGACTTCCCTTTGAAGCTGTGCATAGAAATTAGCATTTTAAGCAAAATAAACTTCAGATCTTTTGGATAAGCTGTGATTTCATCTATTTTTGACACGGTTTCCTTGGTTATATGACTTCTAAGTCAACTCTTTTAAAACACAACCATTTTAGTGGATACGCTCTTTAAAACTTGTTGATATACCAAGTCCACTAAACCCTACTGCAGAGTTGTTCAGCTAAAGAGGTTACTCCTGTATGACACTGCCGACTAAATTTCCCATGAACCCAAACAGAAGAATAGCAATTAAATGAGTTCGGAGCCCTGTTCCTTTGTCAGCAATAGGGATTGGGAAGACGCAGGGTGAGGGAGAGAACAAGACCAGGGAATCTACTACTGTGTGCTTGCTGAAGAAACAGACACAGCTTTTCCTCCTTTTAAAATCCTTTCTGAAGAGGTCTGGGCGTGGTGTTCTGACCCCTGCACTGGAGGTGAAGGTGACCTGTTGACTTGTGACTATTAACAGTCGTGATCCTGCTCTGCAGAGGCAGGAGGAGGGCTGCAGAAACCTTGTAGTGCCTTTCAACAGCCTTGTAAAAAGTACTTTTATTATTTCAGCATACACTGAATTATTGCTTTTCTATTATTTATGCCCCAAAATATTACTATAACAATATCGTATGCGTATTAATAACCTCTTCTAAGATTTTGTCTGTAATTGAGACTAGATTTTATATTTGGATGCATATTTAATACAGACCCAAACCTTTCTGATTAAAGGCAGAGGAAAATGATTACTTAGGAAGAGCTACTACAATAAAACAAATACTGTCATGTTCTACAGTTTCCAAATATGCAGCAGTGGATGGTTCTTACCATACGGAACGTGCGGGAAAAGATTGGGCATAATTTGTAGGTAAAAGAGAGGCACAAATTAATGAGTTTTTAAAACAAGTTAAGTGACCAGACCAACCTGTTCCTTCTCTTTTTGATTCAATTGAGCAAAAATGGTCTCTCTGAGCTGGTGGCAGTGGTGCAGTGCTTGTATCTGTGAGGAAATGGTGTCAGCATTGATGCAACCACAGTTAACTTGCTGCTGTTTCAGATTTAGACTGTATTACTTGCCTGGCCTTCCTCATTTATGTATTTTCATTTATTTTCACAATCTCAGCAACACATTTTTGATATAGAGGCTCATTCTATAACTTGGAATTTAAAAAAATTAAATGCAGCTTCATCAAAGCACGAGTGACTGCCTGATGAGACGGTTGGGCTCAGAATCTCTTAGAAATTTGTGCTAGGGAAGTAGACAATTCTTTGATTAATCATTTCAATTCAATGCAAGTCAAAGACTTGGTTTTCATTTCACATGTAAGAATTTCACTGATGGAATGCCAAATCTCTTAGCTGTGAAGTCTGTTTTCATGGAAACTTAAGTTGTAGCTGATTTTTCTTTTTCTCCAAATGAGCACTTTCTATTATTTCATAGAGAGTAAGATGAGTCAGATTGTTTCACCTCTTAACTAAATATTCCAGAGATACAGCTGTATGGCACTGCAGTGCCTGTCTGAAAGAATAATGGGAGAAAATAGTGTGGATTAAGTTCTTAGCTTCATTTTACTCTATGGATGAAAGGAAAATGCCAATTCTTCAAAAGTTAATAAATGTGGGACAAGTATGGATCCTGTATTGGGGTATCACAGAATAGTGGGGGCTGAAAGGGTTCTCTGGAGATCATCTCCTCCAACACCCTTGCTAGATTATTCCAGCTTTCCTGGATTGACTAATTCAGGAAAACTGATAGAAGCAGAGTCTGGGTTACTTTAAAAGAAAAGTCTCATACATTTCCTTAGGATATTATTTAACCTAAGTAACAACTAAGGACAAAGCAAAAAGCATGAAGTGAAGTTGTTTGTGGGGCATTTGCAACACAAGTATTTGAAAATATGATCAACAACAGTAAATGCTGTTTGGTCCGTGCTGTTTGCACTGACTGCAAGAGAAATGGGTCAGCCCAATATAAAGAGCACTTAGCTCTAACAGTTACACTTCGGTGACAGATAATGCACATTAAATGCGGTGAGCACCTGATATTTCCAAAATACATCTTACTGCAACAAATAAGCAAAGACCACTTCTTCAAATTCTCATGCAGACACCTAATCGTGGAATCACTTTTGTGAAAAAAGCCACACATTGCTAAACTACATTAAGAAGATATTTGTCCCTCAAATGGGACAAATGTCATCTATTGTTGGATTGCTCTTGGTTCCTTAAAGGTGGCATTACTACTGAAGTTATATTTATGGTGATTCTACAGATTTTTCTCCAGCATTTTTTATGTTTGAGATACAAACTTTCTCCCAAGTCTGTGCACTAATAAAACTATTTTTTAATTAGCGTAAGGTCAGTTGAGCTCAAAATGTTTCTTAATATTTTTTTTAAGTATCTGTGCTACTAGTTACAGGGGTAGGGGTGAAGAAGGCATGAAGAAAATTTGAGGAAATAATAGAAAAATAGTGGAAGCTGGTTAAGTATGATTTGTGGCTTATGGTGCTCCACTCACTCTCTTCAGCAGAGAGGCATCCAGCATGTTTCCCATGCCCTTATTCCCTTGATAACTTTTGCTCCATATGCACCAACTAAATGAGTTGGTTTGCAGTCCAGCTGGTTCAAAGCTGTACCCACTAACTGGGCAGACAGTTACACATGACCATCAGTAAGGGAGTAGAGAGAACAGCCCAGATTACTGCTGAGTGTGTCTTTATAGTCATTTCCTGATTTGTTTATTTCAATTTCCCAGTTTTTCTCTATGCAGCCTCCAATTTTCAAGTAACTTTTAGAACCTTAGTGTTTCTAAGGGCTTAGTCTTACTTTTACCTGAAATATGTCAATATATTCAGAACTTGTTAGGAAGTGCTGACAGGTGAACAGATAATGCACCATTTTTTCCTGAAGAAGGCAGGCTGAAAGTTTAAGAAAAACAACTTTGAAAATCCTTCTCATTCCAAGGATACTTTTTTTTGTTCAGATGGTCATTAATTTATTGATAAGAGCAATAAATGTGACGGGTATTTTCATGCATACATCTAATCTTCAGTAGTATGAGACATGAAGTAACTGTAGACTTCAAACTTGTTTCTTTCAGCACTAGCATCATTTAAATATCAACAGAATCTCTATCCAGAAGGAGCAAGCAGAATATTCCATAAAGATTGGAGTGTAACAAACGCCGGCAGAAAGCATTTATTCAGTGTGCTGAGGCTTTTTTGCAGGGATTGTTGGTTAAAATGAAAGCTGGTTTGAGATCAAGAACTTCTTGCAGGAAAACAGCCCTGGTAAATGACACTGTGTCTGTGAACCTGAAATTCCTTTACACTTTCCACTGAGATAATAAATGCAGGTCATTTATTAGCCTCTCAGGTTCTGCTTGATGGCAAGTTTCAGGCGTTGCTCCTAACCGTCTTTTATTTTGCTACTTTACCTCTGTTAATGTTCCTTCAAAACCCACCAAGGCTGATATCAAGTGTTTTGTATTATGGAGTTAGAGCCCTTGCTATTTTTTAGAGTGTTCCCCGTCTTTCTCATCTTCTGCAACACTGGTGAGTTAATGTTTTTCTTGCTTCTGCCTGGGCACTGTGCAAACACTTTTGCTCGTCACACTGACTGATGTAGTTTTCTACAGAAAATTGCCAATCAGCGATGCTAGAGTGTCTATCAGGTTTTGATGGCCTTAATTCTACGCTACCAAACACACGAGGTCTCTCTTGTATAATCCTTATTAATATTGATGGTTTCATTGACTCTCCAGGATCTCTTTGTGAAGTTTTTCTTCCGTACACGCTAGGAAGTATTTTGGTCTCTACAGCCTTGAGCAGATCAGTTCTTACCTCAACTCTAAGCCTCACTGGGATTAAAAAACTAGACACTTTTGTCCTTACCACAGTAAATCTTTTATATATTGCATTAAGTATTCAGTAGAACAGGGAATGAAATTTGTATCTATTCTTCTCCTGGGAAATGCCATAACCATCGGGCCATTGGGTCACTGTAGTTGCGTTTCCAGCCTAGAGAGTACTTAATTGTTTGGGGAAAGGTTCAATCAGAAGGACTGAAAGCAACTCCACTGATCTCCCTTTCTGAGAAATAGAGGCAAGTGGAATGACAGCCTGCTTCTTCCAGGACAGGGCAGGGAAGAAACACCTCAAAAATGAGAGACAGATGAGGATTTGTTGGATGTGTGGGTTGATGTGACTCACTGACTTCCAGGTGTATAGTGATCTTCTAAGTTCCTAAAAGCAAATATTGGGTGCAGAGAGCTTGAGGCTGCATCAACTTATCTCTGTCAACCAAATTTTGCAGGAGAAATGATTCTCAGTTTAAGCTTTCTTTGCATACTCGGTGTTGGCATTCAGGCTTTCAAGATATGCCTGACACTTCTATTCTTAAATTTTCTTCAACCATGTAAGACTGAAACTTTCTGTGCAATTTTGCTTTCAAGCGTTCATAAAACAAATCCTAAAACACGTTCCCGTGGGGTGTTATTTTGTCTGGGGGAAGAAAACCTCAGTGGGATTTCAAACGAAAAAGTCAATCACAGTTTGGGTTCGTTCTGAACCATGATGATACAAAGCTGAATGTAGCTTAGAAAAATTGCTTACAGAAACAATTTTAAATTTCAGGATGAAGGAGAGCTTCTAAGTGTGCACTAGGAGAAAGAGGAAATTTACCCAGTGCGTAGAAGCTGCTGCCACTACAGCCAGTTCTGGAATCGGGTAGAAAATTACATGTGGGGAATGCCAGGTGTTCCTGTCAACCTGTTGTTGATCCCAGGCAGAGGTATGATGGAAGACAAAATGGTCTGACTGGATAAGATGTTTTCTGTAATTCCTGACAGGAGTTACAAAGCCATCTCCTTTCATGTTGTTTGGCTACTTCCTCTCAAAAAGGTTTGAAAAATTAGGCTTCTTTCAGCCTTTCTAAGCAGCACACAAACAGGCAGCAGCGGGTACCAAGAAGAGGGGAAAAGGAACACCCTGTCCCCAAATAAGGACCCCAAAATCTGTCTGGCCCACTCCACCTGCTCAACCTGTCCCTGCAGAGCCACCTCTCCCCTTCACTTCTGCACCCCCCTGCCCTACGCTGGGGGGAAAAGCAAACAGCCCCGCAGCCCAGACGAGTTAACTCCTTGTGTGCTGGAAGAGAGTTCGATGCAGGAATACCATAAGCAAACATGATTCCACCAAATCCAGAACATACAGGAGTCCCTTTATGAAGACACTTTGCATTCAACAGAGGGTCTAAAACCACAGAAGACTGTTTTCACATTGTGAGTAAACCTTTAGTATGCTAACCTGGTATATGCAAGTGACAAAATTGTGCTCTGCTCTCTCCCCATGGGACAGAATGGGAATACATAATTCTGTCAGAACAAGATGCGTCAAACAGGGCAGTTACACTTCAGGGGTGCTCAGGCACTTTGACAGGCGTTTTCATGCTATTCCAAGAGAAATGTAAGTAAGAGGTTGGGGGTTTTTTGTTTGTTGGTTTGTGTTTTTTCTGAATTGGTGGTAAGTTTAGTACAAATTCTGGTTGAAAACACCACCAAGAGAATCTGGGAATTTTGGACTCTGAGTGAAAAATTAGACTTGTGGAAGGTAACTTTACATTTTCTTTCAAGCAATATCTCATCTTCTGTGTTGGATTTCTCAATCCTGTAGTTGAAACAGCTGAAATATACAAAGAAACAGCATGCTTGGGAACCGTGCTAGAGGAGAAGCCTTACTTTCCAGGGAAAGATTGCCTTCCTATATAGGTTTGTGGCTTTAGGGCTTTAAATACAGTTTTCTGGTTACAGTGCAAGTACAAGATCATTGACTCAAAAAAGAGGTGTCTGTGGGTCTATTTTAATTGGTTTTTTCCTCTAAGCTTTATTGTAGAATGTGGGTATTTAGGTGTCATCATCATGTCCAGTGTGATGCCCTTTATTAACTTATTATTGCATTAAATATAACTTAAATAGCAAGAAATGTAAGTCCAGAAATAAAGTGTACTAAGCCAGACATAAATACTCTTAGAAGCACAAAGCTGTGAGACTTCACTCTGAAGCACATCAGTTAAGAACATGTTTTATCATTCTATCTACAGAATGTTATTTTACTAATAAGGATGTAATGCGTTTATCCCTCTCATATGGAGTCACTGTCAAATCATTCCCTGTGGCTCTACTAGAAAACCCCAAGTAGCTAATACTTCTGTCCAGAACCTTTTTTCAGCTCTGACTCATACAGTATCTATCTGGTCTGGCAGAATCATAAAGGGTAACCTGCAGGAAATAGACTCTGACAGCTTGATTATTGACTTATTAAAATGAGAAGTTGATGACAATGAAGGTTGGTTTACGACTGTCATTGTCGTTCATAGATCTGTGACAAAGCAGGTTTAACATTCAAATAATAGGAAAATCCAGTAGAGAGCTCCATTGCAATTTACATTAGTGTGATATGATTTGATCCTACAGTTGCATCAACAAAACACCTGAGCCATGACACTAATGATTGTATTCTCTGCCCGTTAATGCTAATGTGTATATTAATGAATCTCCCTTCCTTCTGATCACTGCTTTGAAAAGAATAAAGGAAAGAGACCATGTTTTCTCATAATACCCTATTTAAAAAGAAAGTGATTGCATAGAAAATCTGTTAATGCATTAATGTGTTTTCACCAGCCATATGCCTCCTGGTAACTAACACAAATGCCCTTGTGTATTCTTTAATAGGACCATCTTTAAAAAAGAGTAGTTACATATGAAATGTGTTAATGCATTCTTATTTTTCTCCAGCCATATGTCTTGGCAGCTAACATCTATGCCCTTTCATTTCTCTATTACATATTTTATGTTTAGGGTTCCTCTTTCTCTGAGCTCAGGTATGAACTTGTCCTTAATCAGAGCAATAAGAAAAAAACCCTCCTGAATAAATAAGAATTACACCTCAGACTTCTGCACCACAGACCAATTGTATGTGGTACTTAGAGAGGAAGCTGTCAGTCTGCCTCAAAAAAAATAAAAGGCCAAAGACTGCATAAAGTCTTGGATAAAAAACATCTATTGCATTCAGCTCAGGTGGTCATTTAGGATGAAGAGGGAGGCTCCATCAGCATAGCAGTGTGAGGAAGCCCACCTGTGGCTTGTGTCTGCTCTGCCTTGATGGAGACACTGGGGAACTGAAAATCATTCAGACACAAACACCGAGATTCATCAATTAAATATAAACCGTTCAAACAAACGCCATGAAAACAAAGCTGTACGTGGCCAGACTCACATCTTGCTGTATGTTTTCTCCATGACTGCTTCTGTTTGCTGAGAAGAATAAGAGCTTGTGGCTGGGGAAACTTGGAGCTAGAACAATATTTTTTAAGTGATTTATAAGAACCATAGGAGTTCATGCTCCTGTCTGCGCACAGGATAGAAGAGACATCAAAACGAAATGGACTAATTTCTACAGTGGCCCTTTATTTAATGCTGTGGTAGAAGGAGCTAAGGGAATATTAAATTTATGTAATGTTTAACTGTTCATGGGACTAGAAAAATATTCAGACTGGTTTCAATTATTTTTATTTATTCGTTGTCCTAGGAATATGACTGAATCCATATTTATACCATTTTTATTATTGGCTTACATTGCAGACAAACATATTTCAGGCTTGTGCTCACTTCTCAGAGATGAGCATTGTGTTGCAGATATTTTTATCTAATCATAATTTATGGAAGATGGAAACAGTCGCTAATGTGGATGCAGATATCGCTAATCATTTTGAAATGAAGACCGTTTTGCCAAAATGATAGTTTTTAAAGAGCTTTGTGTGTCAGAACAGTGTAATTCTTCTGCATAGAAAACCCAAGTGGCCATTTAAAATGGTCTTTGCTGGTTTCCCCGTCTCTGCAGTGATTTTATTAGTTTGTAACGCATTGCTCCCACTGTAGCACCAGATGGATCCAAATACGCGATGGCTTTTTAACAATAGTCTGTCATTAGTGGCTGCTTCTCTAAGTGTCTTTCCTTTTTTCAAAGTTAAATGGACTCTTAAAGCATGAGAGAGAATACATATGCATCTGTTGTTCTATGAGCATTATTAAGACAGAACTTGCTAAGAATCAGATAAGTTACAGTAAGTCACGTCAATACTGTTGTTTGCTTAAATCTAAGAGGACACAGAACTTGTTTTAACACACTGCAGACATCTGCCCACACTGTGATGTGTCTTTACTGCCTTTCTGTCGTAACCAGTGTTTGCCGTCACACTTAGCAGCGATGAATAGCCACAGCAGTTGTTTCACTATGCATTAAGCTATCTGTCTTGTATGAAAGCTGGCAATTAATCCACCTAAACCAAAGAAGCGCTCTGCCTCTCTGCACAGATGTGCAGGCAAAATAATCTTCACCTCCCAAGCTTGGTCTCCTACCCAGAAGGAGAGTGATATCTGCCAAAACGGAAATGAAAATGTGTTTCAAGACTCCAGTAGGGATAAGTTTACATCTCCTTTGTCTTAAATTGTATTAGCAGGAAAAGCTACTAATTTGATTCAGAAGCTTTTTGAATTGAAGCCCAAAAAGATCACACCTGTACTCTTGATACAAGTGCAATGCATTTTGGAGACAAGGAGATTTTGCTTAGAAGACACTATTAGCTGAACATCTTGCTTGCCCCCCTCCCTTTTTGCTACCAAGAGAAACAGTAATATTTCTGCCTGCACATGTTAAAGAGTTTATCAAAATGCAAGGGGCAGGTGCACTACCTGGTAGCTTCATTTTTCAGGAGAAGTAAGTACTGTGCTGAGATGATGAAACTTGTCCCATCAGGCCCTGCTATCGCATATCTAAAGCTGACTTCGCTTCCAAAGGATATACTGCCTCATGCTAAAGAATCCTCTTACTTAAAGGAACCTACAGAGAAGCAAGGAATATTTTAGGATACTTTTACTGCAATGACTACCAATGTAGGGATTGAATGAGAGAATCTTTTTTTTTACACAAGAATTAACTAACTCCCTCATTCTTTAAAAATATGTTCTTTCTGAAACGCTACCTTTGTGGTACCATAGAGATATCTCACACTAATGCACAAAATACCCACATTGTGGGTGTGCACCTGAGAGGTGGAGTTTCTCTAGAAACATCAACTGCTATCAACTCCCCACCCACTCAGTATAGAAATACGTCAAGCTGCTGTCTATGGTTGTCATGAGGTAATTTGATTTGGTTTGGGGGTTTATTTCCCCTCCAAGTAGATCCTTTACTTAATAAAACAGTTCTCACTTGTTTTCTGGAGGTTCTCTGTCATTTCATTTAAAAATAATCACACAAATCCATCTGGAACTCTGGCCAGAAGAACCTCTAAGTCGAAGTCATAAAACATTCTCTTAGCCCTCATGATCTCTACTCAGAGCCTTCCCTTTAAATCAGTTTGGAAAGTCAGATGAACCCCACAGTGTGACCTGGCATTGGAAACATTTACTTGGTTCTCTACACCAGAACCCAAATCAGTTCATACAGATCTATTTGTAGTATGGTAAGCGTTGTGAGAAGTGATCTGTCCATTCTAATCTAATATGCCTTTCAACAAAGTGTTTCATATTCTACTAAGGAAGTAAATTCATGGCAAAAGAGAGGCATTCTACTACCCTACCTGGGTAGCAGTTGGTCGTTCTAGTGTAGCCAACGTTGGTGTTCTACTTCCACAATTCCAGAATGCTTTACGTAATGAGTTTTTGAAATTCGTCCAACAGACACACATCAAATGTCCTAAGAAAAAGGAGACTTGACTAGAAGTGCATTTTGATCTGATGTAGAACTGAGTGCCTTAAGAATTATGAGAGGAGTTTAAAGTGGCTTGATGTAAATTTCTATTGGAAGGTATTGACAGCTGGACTTGATTTTCTGTTGGGTTTTTTTAATCACTGAATTTTACTTCCATTGCACTCTTGCCTTTGATCCAGGGCATTCAGCATTGAATGGATCTGAATGTGTCATTTAAATTTTAAAATAATAAGACTGTCAGGTCTGAAAGAATTCTTTTGGAGAGTATCTTAGATTTGACTTTTTATGAGAATTACTTGTATGGAAGTGACAGATAATAAATGACTTGTGCTGTATTTTTATTAGACTTCAAACAGCTGAAATACTTTAAGGTAGTGATATATTCCTGAAAAGTAAGAGGTGAGCAGGTCCGTTTGCTATGCTGGAAGTGCTCTGTGTTATCACACTTGGGAAAGCTGTTAAGTGACCTTGGGATTCTCACAAAATTCTCTGCTGAGAGCCAGTTCTGTGCTCTCCTTAGCACCATGGCTTTTACATCAGATTTATGGAGAGGATTATAAAAAGTGAGCACTTCTGCTGTAATGTACCGGCTTTGGTTGTATGAATGAAGGCCATATAGAGCAGTGGAAGTCTTCTTGCAGATGTCTAGGTGTTCCTAGAGATCTATCTCTAAAGACAGGGAATTACCTTCAGTGTTTAGAGGCCATAAACTACTTGCAAAGATACGAAGCTGAGAGAGAGAGGACAGGCTTTTGAATTTGTGTGTACTCCAACAGAAGAATACAACATTTCACAGCATCCACAGCTCCTTCATTTTTCATGGGGGTAACGTTTTAATGGTGTAATGTTAGTGAAGTCGTAACAGAAGTCTTTTCAAGAGTAACCTGCAACAGAGCAGCCAAGATAAAGTTAATTCAGAAAAACATGAGGATGTTGCTGAAATACAAACTATTAGTGTTGCTTTAACCTTTGGATGTTTCTTCCTCTTTTGTGCCACCTTTCATGAAGCCAAGCAAGCCACATTTCCACTGGAAGTGTACGGTTTTCATTGAGATGTTTCCCACAGTAGTGCAAAAACTTGGGTACCCCATTTAAATTCGTATTATTCACTGGATAATCGTGCAAAAACGTTAATTAAATAAAACTAATTTTGCAGATAATTATTGAAATAAGATTGATTAAATCATCAAAAGCGTGAAAGGTTCTTCTAGCAGCTCTACAGTTCTTTCAGAGGCCATCAGGTAAATAGTGAGATATTGCTTTTTAAAACAACGCCCAAAGACTGTTCTTTTTAATTGTAAAGAAAACTTGGGTATCTTCTTACTCATTATAGTCATGGGTGGTGTGTCTTTGTAAAAATGCCAGTCTCTGAGCGTGGCCCTCTTCTGTCTTTGGTCTCACAGCTGATCACGCGGTTTCCTTGTTGTTCGTCAGCCCAGATAAGAAAAATTGGCCCACGTCCCTTATTGATTCTGCATTAATACAGCACCAGGAGTGCCCTTGGCAGCTTTACAATTCAGTCTTCTGTTACTGTCAGCAACCACAAAAGCCCAGCCTCTGCAACATTATTGACCTTTACCTTATCTTTATTTTGAACTTTCGCTTTTCTTCCTAATTCCTATTGTTTTGGCTAAACTTATTTTTCAGTTGTTGTGCAGTAATTGTCTCATGATGCCAACACAGCTATAAAAGGGCTTCATTGCCCGTGATGTGAGCAGAGCAGTATCCAGCCTCCCATTTCCAGGAAGAATTGATAATGAGCATGTGGGGGAAGGGATGAAGCCTGTCAGCTTTAATCCTTTTAATGGTATCTGTTGAATAGTGGGGCTTATGTACCACGACCTGCAATGACCACTGAAACAGAGCTATTTACTCCAGTTGTACTTGGTTCGTTTTTAGTAACTTGGGATCAGGAGAAAATGGTACTTCTAGAGTTTTTGAGATTATCCTGGAATAAAGAAGGTAATGACTCTAAGCCACTGTAAAGGATTAACCTGACAAATCAACTAAGGTCTGAAAAGAGAGCTTTAGAGAGACTCTGGGCGTGCAAGCAGAGAGTGCCTTATTGAAATAGAAAGGAGCAAAATGCTTCTTTGTTGCTTTGTTTTCTTGGGCTTTTTACACTTTTCTCCTAGCTTAGAGCCAGAAGGCACAAAGGTGTAAGAGATCAGCAACACAAAGGCTCTTGCTCCAGCCAATCTTGGTAAGGACCAGGTTGGATGCTGTAGGTTACCTGTGATGATAAGGCTGGGAAAAGCCTTTGGTTGAAGATCTTTAGAAGATTTTTCTGAATAAAGCATCCTTAAGAAATGTGGAGAGAAATTAAAGGAAGGAATTGAAGTTGCAATCATGATGAGAGAGAGTAAATGTCATGGGCTTTGCAATTTTTTCAGTAGTGCAAAGCAGGAGCAGGAGATGAGTGTAACCCATGTGTTTTTACAATTCGGTGGCGTTTGTGTGGTAGAGAGTTCTTTAAAAACATCAAAATATGACAATATATGTTTGAAATCCGTGCAACCGGTAATACAATGCTTAAGATTTCTTTTTCCTTTCAGTCTTGAAACAGATCTTGGAGGATTGAATGGACTTGTAAAAGAAGGAAAACAACAGATGACAGAAAATCTATTTTGATATCTGCTGATCATTATCATGCAGTGTTTTATCATTTTTTCACACATGAAATTTTTTACTTTTAGAAAAACAGCTTCTCTGGTGAAGAATTATAAGGCGAGGGCATGGTGTTTTCCCGGTAGGAGACACCTAGCTAGCTGACTCTTTTCCAAAAGGACCTTTTTCTTTGCTGTTTATAAGGTAGCATTGTGTTCTGTGGTCGTACGTTGTCGCTGCCTGATACGTTTTTTGATGCGTTGATTCTTATCGCTCAGTAATTGGAAGTACCAATGTAAAGGTAAACAAAGATCTGTTTGTCCCACAGTTGAAAGAATGAGCTGGAGAGAACCCGATGCTACAAAAACGTAACTGTTTGGTGTTTAAACTTGCATCTTATTTATCCTTTTGCACTGCCTAGCTCTTACCAACATAACACATCCACTTTGAATTTCTGGCCCTGCTTTAGTCAGTATTATCTCTGCTTCTGAGAACCTCTTAATTCCTCATCTGCCCCTGCAATGTAGCTGTCAGGAACAGGCACTCAGTGTCACTTTGGATCCTTCTATGCTGTTTCTTCATATTCCCTTCGGATAATACAGTTTCAATTCCCTCTCGCCACCAGCATTGCTGAACCAGGAGCTTTAGGATTTTCTTTGACTACATTTTTGTCAATCATTTCTTTAAAACAAATAATCTTCTTTAAAATTGTCTTTAAAAAATACAAAATTAATAGGTGTCCTGAACTAGTTAGTGGGCTGGTGAAGCTGGTTTCAGTTTCATGTGCTAGAGTGGATTCCCATTCTATTTCTAATATATTTCTTCCACTTTTAGACTTTTTACTGCGTGTTTATTAGGACCTAAATGCATCTCTTCCCTTCATGAATACAAGTAGGTTTTGATTCTACTGTTTTCCTTGTTGTCTCCTCCTCTCTCTAATTTTCTCTGTCAGTCACCAGGAACACCAGGCTGTTGCCCCAACGAGCTGTTGAGCACATTTTGTTCTGTGCATGTGTTACATCTCCAAGCTGCAAATACTCACATCTCATTGCTTGAAGTGCAAGGCTAGGTTCTGCTTTATAGTATTGTATCATGCCCGGGGTCAGATAGTCACGTTAGACTCTTACCTGCTACAGCAGAGGACTATGATTTCGTGAAAATATTTAATCTTACATTTATTTTTGAGTAGCAATTGATGCTCTGAATTTCTCAGCTGGACAGTTACCTGATGTTCACACAGATCAGTGTTTGGCACTGCTTAACATTGTCTGGCATTAGAAGATAAAGATGCCTTTTGAAATGTCAGATGTGTGCTAAAATTCTGATGTTAAACCTCACTAAAGACATAAACCCAAGCACCTTTTTTTCCTCTGTCATAGAGAGTTGTATCACTATTCAGGCTTCCAGCTTCATCAACAGTTACAGGAATTTTTCAGAAAAATACTACTTCTCATTCTTAAATCTGTCAGACTGAGTAATGATGGCAGATTAAAAAAAAACCCTGATTGATCATGGAATGGTCCTTAATAGCTCTCTCTTCCCCCTCGCCCCGTTTCAGTCCGGCCCCCTACCTCTTACAAGCTTGTTTGATCATTCAGGTTAGAAGCATCACAAGTTTTCACCTTTAGGTCTTAAAAAAAAACCAAGAACCACAAACATGTAAATGGGTTTTGCTGCTGCTTATTATAGTGTCACCTTTTTCCACTTCCTTGAACTTACTTGGTTTATGAAATTGCTAGACTGCTTCATCCAAAGATGCAAGCTGAATTCCAGCTACATTTTCTGCATGGACAAGTAGTGGCATTGTAGGTGCCAAATTAATATTCCCTTTGTAATCAAATGTCCTGTTTCCATTTATGCATTCACTGAAAACTTGAAAAGACATTTAGGTACAGTTTTCTTTAGAACACTTATATACCTGTGTGTAGTAAATTTGCTAGCCTGATATTAGTTTACTTAAACCTCATGTAAATAAAATAATGTCTTTCAGAATCAAGTGAAATAGATGCATTTGTAAAACATCATCTGTGCATCAGCCTCAAAGAAGAGGACAGAGTTTTCTGTAGAATTCTGCTCTTAACGCAGCGTGACGTGAATCCCTGTAAGACAACATTCCCTCTGGCTTTTGTCTTCTCTGAATTTTGGATTATTCTGTTGATTCCTTCCAACTTTTACAGAGGGCAGAGTTTCTCCATTGAATACTGGTTTGGGGGGGTTTTGCCCTTTTTTGTTTGTTTCTTGCCCGATCTATTTCTCTGGCTGCCTTTCCCCTGCAAGCAAGAAGGGTGTTTTTACCAAGGAATTTTGAACTCAAAGTTCAGTGAGTTACTAAATCTTCCAACTATCTGTATTTCCTATATAGCCTTTTACCTTATAGTAAAAATTCTCTGAACCAAATAAATAATCCTCTGTAACTTGATATTTGCAGTTCTTCACTGAGAAGAGCTACATCTCCAAGAGACCTTCTCAATTTTTATGTTTTAGAAAATAAGTTCAATATAGACGCTGGTGTTTGGTCATAACTTTCATTTTATTTAAATCTGAAGTGGGTAAATTATCTGGAAGGTGTACTTGCCCAACATGGGTTAACAGCACACAAGTCTCCTGGATCATGAGCCACTCCCCAGGTTTGGAGTCACAAAACTCCGTATTGTATGGATCCACTTTTTAATTGCTGCAAAAAGTGGATTAGATATTCTAGCACTAGGAAGTGTATTTGGGAACAATGTGGTTTTCCTTAGAGAGAATCTATTGCATTTTTTTTCTTGAAGAAATTAAAGATCTCTAATGATCTCTCAAAAGTAATACAGGGCAGCTAATTATCTCATTGAAATAGTCTCATTTCAGCTTTGTTGAAGTACATGGAGTTCTTGCCATTACCAGTAAGAGGACACAGGAAAGGCGTCTGAGATCTTGCCCGTGAGAAATGCATATTTACCAGTGCTACTCAGTCAACTGCTTTGATTAGATGAGGCAAATTTCGCTGCAGGAGAATGATTTATTATTAGAGAGGGAGAAATGACCCTTTGTAGTTTGCTGTAAATAAGGAGAGATATTTTTTGTCTGACTTTTAATACAGCAGTTTGGCTGTGTGTATGAGACTGACTACTGGGTCCTGAGTACTTGCAAACAAACAAATAAATGAAGTTGAAAATCCAAAGAAGGGAAAGATGGACATTCAAACATAATTTACTTGGACTCCTTTCCTTACCTGATTTTGTGTGCTTAAAGCAAATGACCTTCCACTTCTCTTCTGAAATCACACACCAACTCCCCTCAACTACAGCAATCATATAGAAGCTAAATTAACAATGACTCTTCCTTGGTCCCATCCAACAGAAGCCCACCAAGCAGCATGTAAAATACCTTTATCGAGGACGAGTTCTTCACTTTCCAGAATTTTGTGTCTCGTGCCTCACCTTTAGTCATCATTTATTTCCTTTATTTTCTCCATTTGGACAAAAATACTCAACAGAGCTACTTGCACAGCAGGTATTACACACATAACTGAGAAGGGAACAAGAGGGAAGTAAGTGAAGCCCTCTGCAGGCTGCTGGAAGTTGGCTGCTGGCGATATCTTCTGGAATATCACCAAGCCACCAGTATGCGGTGCACATCAAATGAAGACAAATTTCCCTTCACTTTCTCTGCCATTTTTCATTCATTGTGTCTTTAGGAAAAGACAGTGAGAGAGAGAGAGTGAAAAGACAGTTCTCCTGACAGATAAGAATTAAGGTGAGTACCACCAAGAAGTCATTTTTTGTTCTGCTCCTTGGGTACACTTGCTCACTGTAGAAATGAACTTGAATTCTCTGTCCTGTTGTCGCAAATGTTGACTGTAACATCAGATATCAAGTTACTTGAGCTTTTTTTCTTTGCAACACAAAGCTGGCATCTTCTAACCAGCAGCAGAGGGTCAAAATGACAGTAATGTTACTGTCACAGTAAAATTTGCCAAATTAAATACCTAATCAAAGAATGGTTTGAGTTCAAAAGGGATCTCAAAACTGACATAGTCCCACTGTCCAACATGGGCAGGGACACCGCTCACTTGACCATGTGTGATGAGACTGTGACAGAACCTGAACATTATAGAACCCAAGGTATGTGTGACCTAATGGAATTAAATTATTTGTTGTTGTTGCTATGATTAACAAATTAAAAATATGACTGATATTAAGTCAAAAGTAATTAGGTGAGGTGTTTACTTGTCAGAGCTAGGAACAGAAATTATTCTATTGAATGTAACTGCAAAGAAGGAGATTTTTCTTCACTCTTCCTTTTTCTCAAACAGAATCTCATTGTAACCAGTCTGAGTTTTGTAGTGCTCTTAGAGATGTCATCAGGAATACATCCCAATTTGTCCTGTAGCAGGAGCTAATATACATTTGTATGCACAATGCCGAATCAGATCTTACAAGATACACACATCCAAGAATAGGGTAGATAGCACTTAGTGTTACATGCATTATTTATGGCCTTCGCTTGGCTTTTAATCTGTGTAAATTTTGTGGATTGTTCTGGGCTGGTATCTTTGGAGCATCTAGTTTGCTCTATATGCAGAACAGCAAAGAGCTGCAGCGCAGCAGAATGTGGAAGGATGAATCTACTTAATTTTTTCAGGACCAAGGGAGAAATTAGGAAAATGAAGCGTTTGACCTCTTGAGTAACAAGAAACAATTTGATCCAAATTGGATGGAAGTTTCTCAACCAGAGGTGTGTTTTCTGTGCAGAAAGGAAAAGCTGTACATTAGAAGCTGATAGAGTCAGTCTTTCCAGAGATTTCAGTGTATTTATGGTGGGATCTTGAAGATGGCCCCTATGGTTTTGTACTTCTGCGGCATGTAGCCTAACAAGGCTCTTTTCAGATTCCAGGAGCTGCTTTTGCTTGGGCTGTGCTGTTCTGGTTTTTATTCTGTCTGAGTTATTACATTCCATTAAGGCACAACACTTTTCTCAGGCCAAACATGTCTGTGCTTAGTCAAGTATGTCCTCAGCAATCTCGTATTGTAATTAAGCTATTTAATGACCTTAAAGACTATTTGAAAACACTAAATAATACGTATGCCCTTGATTTAACATAATTAAAAAATAAACATAAATTACATTCCCTCACAATCTTATGCCTTATTCTGAAGCCTGCCATAAATACGGTTTAGAGGTAAGGAAATGAAATGGAAAATTCTGCAATCCATTTCACCCTCCCTGGCAAGCTTTCAAACACAAAGCCCAAAGCCAAACACTCATTTTAACCATATTTTGTTTGGAAAACATGCTTTAAGCAAATTAATTCTGTTTAACTGTGGAACAGTTTAATAATGAGTGGCTGCTGATGTTGATTAGAATAAATATTGTGCATTTGAAACATCATCGTCTTGTGTGTACCAACATACACAAACACTTGTAAAAGGATGGACTAGACTGATTCAAGTACTAAGAAATATTAATAACAGTTGGTATTCCAGCATTAATGCAAAACAAACAATTTCCATCTGTGTCTGATTATTCTCCATTGTGTTTACAATAACTTTTAAAAATTTCTGATAAATTCCATTAAAATTTATTTAGTTTCATCAAAATCCATATCCAGAAGTTAAATTAAAAGAAGTAAAATTCTCAGAGCAAAACTTCCCTCATCCATTCTGTACAGATGGCAGGTCAGATCTCTTTGATTTCACCATCCCTTTACAGAGTTGCCTTTGATGAAGGAATGTGTTTGATGTACAATTAAACACATTTACATCCTCTAGTGGGAGAATCTTGGACTTTATGAGAATCTTGGACTTTATGATCTTGGAGGTCTTTGCCAACCTTAATGATTCTGATTATGAGGATCCTTGCTGTAAATTTGAGAAGCCTTTTAACAACAAAAGGTTTCAGAAAGTTGCAGAAAATCATTATGTCTGTGCAACTCCATTTTGAAATCAAGTACTTGTGATGTACAGGTACTTCTGTGAAAATTAGTGATTGGTATCCAAGGCAAATTAGGACAAGTTTCTTCTATTCCACACGAGTATGTAACAGAGAAGGCAAATGAAGTAATCTATTATGGTAGCTATGGAGTCCAGGCTTTGTTTGAATATTATTTTCAGACTGCCTATAAAGGCTCCATTTTAAAATTTTTCTAGAAATTAAATTATTTGTGATCTTTCTGAACAGAAAGTACAAGTTTAATGTTGATAATTTGAGACAGACCTTTCTGTCAGGGTTCCTGTGTCTTTGTAAATATCTTCAACAATGTCCAGTTCTAGTGAAAAAACCACTATTCAGACACAGCATGTTTTGAACACGCAAATACACTAAGCACATTGATTTTTTAAAAGTTTTTCCATAATTGGTCAGAAGCTCTTTAAGGAAGTCCACTTTTTTGCAGGAAGCAAAGTCAATCAGCTGAGGATACCAGAAACCCAGTAATGCTATCAGGACAAAGTAGGACTCTTATCTCAACGGGATTGATTGATTGATAGTCATTTCATGGAAAGTTATTTTTAGAAATTCAAATTAGTTCCCATTAAAGCTACTGCTTTTAATTATAAAAAAATAGATTTACTGAAATTGAACTCTTAACTGAAGATTTAATAAGGTGAGAACTGAATCTCAACTAGTTTAGAAAATAGTTTGTTTTAAAACTTCTCTGCTGTTCCGATTTGAGTACACTCTTCCTTGTGAAATTCAAGCTAAGATTTTGACCAGAAAAAGTGGCCAAGACTGAAATCTAATTTCAAAGATGCTTTGAGAAATGTATTTACGTGAATTTAGTTTGCATTCTGAAACTTTTAAAGTAGCTTCTGTCTAAAATGTGGTTTTAGAGAAACATTTCAGGTGTGAAGCTGATAGAATTCTTTCCCAATCCACTCTACACATAATATCAGAGCCTGAAAAAGACAAAATTCAGAAATAAAAGATTTTATTTTTTATTCATCAAAGAATGTTGGATATAGTAATTATTATTGATGTTATGGTGGTTGTCTGGAGCCCTGTTTATTCAACATTAATCATCTATCAACGTTTGTATAAAGTGAGAACAAAGTAGATCTGTCTACTTTTGAAAGCAGTTTCTTGTACTTTTGTCTTCCCAAATATATTTCTGCAATGGCTTTTTAGTCCTTTTATGAAAAATTTCAGAGTTGTGCCTGGAAGTGAACGGAACACACAGGTCTACACAGACTAGCTAAAAGCTACTCATCCAGGATGTAAAACTTGCTTTTGGAATTAGCCAGTCAGTTTCAGAACAGAAAGACTGTATTCAGTTAGGTGCAAGTCTATAGTTTAGTTTTAGGAGACATCACTTTTTCGTTAGGAGTGCAGATTAAAAAGGAAAAAACCAAAAAAACCCCAAACAACATAATCAAAACCAGGAAGCCTGTGTAACTGGGAGACTCTTCACGACACAGACAGAATCTGAGGTGCAGAACACCAGCGGTTCACTGAGGGCTGCATCATGTTGTCAGGGTTTCGAGGGCTGGTTTTTTACGGGAAGTGGGGGTAGATGCTTGTGCCCACCCACATGCCCATATGCAAAATTTATTTTCTATTTCCATTACATTGTTCTATCTGCATGAAATACTTCAACGCTGTTGGTAGACTTTAGCTTTGATTTAATTTTTTTAATTTCTGGCTTGTTTTATTGGGTTTTTTCTGGATTAAGCTGCTTAGATTTTATGCACTCTTTAAATTCTACTGCCAAAAACATGTTATACAGATGCAATAAAGTGGTAATTTACAACTTGATTATTATTGTTTATTACTTCAGTACTCAGTTTTAAAGGGCATGGTGTCACTGTAACCATATAACTATTGCTAACAGATTTGGCAATTATTATTGGAAATAGTAACAGAGTAGTTCTCTGCAAGGAGCTTAAGTGTTGAGTCAGAAAGGTTATTGTATGATCGTGAAAAAATATTTGGTTGCTTTATTGCCTAATATGTCAACTTATTTGTTAGCTGCTGAAAGAAAATAAACCGGTTCTCTTGGAGGAAATGTGTTAATACACTTGCTGCTAACACAGACAAGTCAAAGTAGACATAAAATGCAAAGCAGATGTTTATGCAAGAAAAAAATTCAGAAAGCTTTAACAACAGACAAAAAAGATGTAGAAATAGACATCTTCCAACTCCTTTCTTTTGTTCAGGTAGTTTTTATAATGTGCTGAAGAGTGTCAAAAGCCTGGGAAAAATAGAACATAAATGTACAGTATCTACAGATGACTCACTACGGAGACCACTTCAGGAGTTTGTGAATATTTCTGGCCAAAACAAGAGCTCAGATGAGAACATGCTTGTTTGGCTGAAGTTTTTGCCTAATTCACTCATTAGGCCATGTACAATGACGAAGCTTGTCAATAAATTCAGACGTCAAGCCGCACGAAGGGACAAGCCATTGTTTCAGTTACCTGGTGAGCAAAAGTTCTTAAGGATATTAAGCTCCCTGTAACACAATGGGAATTGTTTCACATGCAGAGAAAGATATCAGTATGTACTTTTTTTATATTCATTGTTGAGGAAGTGGCCAAAAGTTTCCCTGAAGTGTCTATACTGGATCCATATTGTAAAAGTCACTTGGAGGGCAGCTCTGAAGAGTGAGAAGACAAAACGTTTTTGATGACCCTTTGAATGTAAAGCCAATGGCCAGTTCTGAAGTGCTGTATATCTTTATGCTTTATTCGGTGTGTATGAAGCACATAACTGTTGAAGAAGAACCATCTTTTGCTTTAACATGAAGTTTTTAACTTGGAAGACTGCTGCCTATTTAAATCTGTCAATGATATGTAGTATTTAATATCTTCAATTGGCTGAATGGGAATGCTAAATACCTAGTGGAAAAAAGCTACTCTATTTACCAAACACAAAGTCTTAACACTCCTGTGACAATACACAGTAAATGCCCAGGCGAAACAAATTAAAGCCAAATCCTATAAAAAAAAGCCAGAGGAAGGTAGAGCTAATGAGCATTATTATTATGCCTCCATGCCAAGGTACAATATTGTGCCCAGCTTTTTGTTTCTTGTGCTCTTACCCATGTTCTGCAAAATCTCCAGAGAAACATAGGACAGCAATGGACAAGCACTAATATGTCATTTTTTTCTGAGTGTATAGAGTGGCCCCATGTTCTGTAGTGCTCAGGGTTCAAGAAGACTCTTACATAAAGAGGTAGAAAGAGCTAGAAGGGTATATAGCCTATATTTGTAGTGGGTGGAGTTGATCAATGACGTTTCAAAGGTCTATAGAAAAGTTCTAGAGCAAATTTAATGAATTGCATAAAACTTTTTAAATATAATGATTCAAGTTTCTGAGCCTTGCCCTGTTCATTACAAAGAGGAACAAAGAGCATGATGAACAATTGTGAAACTTCAGAGTTCTAGAGGAAATTGCAGGAGCTCTTCTGTAGAAAAAATTACAACAGATTTTAAATAGGTTGTTTTAAATGGTTTTCTTCACAGTACTGACCTAGAATCTGGGCCAAGGTAGAGGTGAAATCCTCTCAGTCTAGTTGCATTTTACATTGTCTTTGGCTCCAGAATGTAGTTTAAGAGTTTTCACTTCCTTATGTCTTGTTTCCTTACTTCAATGTCTGCTTCCTGACCTATCGTTATTTTGGCCTTTTTTCCCCCCTTTAACAAAGAATTCACACAAGTGAAGGATATTACGTGTAGAATCTAATGCTTGTTTGCCAGAGACTTGGTTAGGAGTCACACGCTGTTCTAGATAAAAATAGCTGACTACTGCGGGAGAAAGGTAGGAGATAAGAATGATCCAATACAGCAAAAGCTATCTGCAAACCAGTTGTGAAGTTCTTATATCTGTAACAAAGAAAAAGCCAAACAACAAAACCGGTTGGATTTTATTTCAATTTTTTTCCTAATGTTGATAAATTGAGGAATAGGGCTTTTTTTTTGTTTGGTTTTGTTTAATAACAGTTTCCCATTTCTAAGCTTGCCGTGCTGTAAAGTCTTATCACTTCTGTTTCTTCAGACAACTGCTGATTGCAGTTAATGCTGTCAGAGTACAACGATAGGATTGGTAACACAAACAGGGAGATTAGGTAGGTTTTGAGTCCTAATGGGAAGAACTGTTGGAGGCTGAGCCAGTAAAATGAGGGAACTAGAAACTACAAATGTTGGTGATGCGTCCTGCTTGGTGAAATACCTGCAGTGAAGAGGACAGGTTTATCAGATGATGCAGCAGTGATTGAGCGTGGGGAGAAAAGGGCTTGACTGAGAGGCTGGTACACAAAAGCAGCAAGCATAGGCTTGTGTGAAAGCACAAGCCTATAAAGAGCAGTGAAAAGTGTGTAGTAGGTGTAAAGGGCAGTTTATTTTAGGAACAGAGAAGGCGAGAAAATTCATTTAGCAAAACCCCAAAAGAATCTTGTGTTGTCAACCATCAAAGTCTGATAAACACTTGTTTATAAATTAAAATTCTAGACGTATAATGTTTCTGTGCAATGCTCTAAGCACACTTCTATTTCTCTCTTTTAGCAAATATAAAAATATGAGTTGACCCACTGTCGACATCTACCAGTCTGTTAGAAATGGGAAAGGTGATCACACTTCAGGCTTGGGTACTGCAGCATTTCAGTTTTCATGGGCTTATCCATTAAAAAGCAACTAGAGTGTGATTTGTGCATTGTATTTCCCTGATACATAGATGATCTTCATCGAAAACTGCAGGTTGAATCATCTACAACTTACAGAATATCTTCAAATTGTCTTTTTTTCTTTTTCCATGTAATTGTGACTATTAAATACTGATTAGAGTTACGGAAAAACAGTCACAGGGAGTGACACTCGTTAACTTCTCTTTTTGTTCTCAACACAAGTCCTTGTGCACAATAAAATAACAATTATTGTAGCTGAAGTGGAGCATCATTAATGTTCAGGCAAAACAGTTGGGAAGGATAGATGCTCTGGTTTAGGGAGATTTTAATGAAAGATTATATACTAAGAGCAATTTCTCCTCTAGAATGAGGGAACTTTCAATTTCCATTGATCTCAGTTGTCGATGTATCACACAGGAATCCTGTAAGTAACAAGATTTAAAGCATTAAGCTGAAGTTGACATTCTCTGACTTAAATTTAGCTGTAACTTGTCACCCTGGTTATATACTTCACAAAGCTCTGGGTGGCTTTGCATGAGACTATTCCTAGTAGGAGATCATAGAAAACTCCATCTTCCAAACACTCTCTTTTACTCAAATCACAAAAAATGCAGCATTTAGAAATAATTTTAGCTGTATTTTCTTCTTTAGCATCCTTTGCTTTTAGTTGCAGCTTAAAAGCTTTACCAAAAAAAAAAGAGTTTGGAGTACAAGATTTTCCAGTACTTACTATTGAGACCACAGACTTGTGTTTTCTTGCTTGCATTAAGCGTGTAATGATTCATTGAAAAGGGTGATAGTGAAACAGTCCTTGCTACTCGAGAGTTAGAATGTGTAGAATGGTGTAAGGTCTATACAAAGACAAATAGCAGCGGAAGGCAAATCCCCTCCTGCTTCTGGTGATACTGAGAAATACCGAATGTGCTCAGAGAGACTTCAACAGTTCTGTACATTAAAGAAACGTGGAACACTGGAACATGAGCCTTGCACGTAATCATGACAATCACAGAGAATCTAGCTGTAGAGTATTTAATAGATTTCCTGATGACAGAAGAGGAAAGGAACCCCCCCGTGAAATAGTGAAAAAGATAATCATTAGAACAGAAAAGGAACTATATGCTCATGAGAGTAATACAGAATAAAACAGCACTGGGCAGATCTGGTGTAGGCTTTTAACTGTTGTCTTGTCAATATTGCAGAGGGAATTCTTCAGAGAAAAGCTGCCAAAGATCTATAGAAATTGAAGAAATAAACAACCGGTTTACTGAGTCTGTACTTCATGCTAAAACTCCAACTAATGCAAGAACACATGGAATTATTTCCTGTGTCAGAATATATTCCTATAGCAAATTCAGTGTACCTTTTACAGGCACAACTGACCAAGCAACTAAAACAGATGAAGTAACGTTTAAATAGCACTTGATAGTGGGACAGCTGATAGCAGAATGAACAGTAGATAAACTGGAAGTCTACAAATGAAGGATTGCTTTTGTCTTGGAAAGTTTTTAATGGAGAGAGACCTTAGTCTACTGTCACTGTTTAACATCTGAATGTGCAAATTGACCCCAACATGTTTGTGGGGGTACACACAGGCAGGTCACTCACATTCAGCCTTTGCACTAGTGACTAGTTTCGTAAAGAAGGCACACTCTGCAAATATAAAGTCATCATGGATAGAGATATATTGCTATTATCTTCAGAAAAGCTGTGTTGATAAGAATTGGGAGCCTTCCAGCAACTGCTTTTTTTAGGATGCAAAACCCACAGTGTCTAGTACATTAAAAAAAATCCATGAATGTGATGGATGTGTCTCTAAGCTGCCAAGCATGACAACAGCTGGCATTGTCTAGAAATAGGAGAAAACATAGATTTGATGTATATCCTGATGTTTAGAGAGGAAAAAAGAAGATATCTGCAGCTGTGTAAGGACCTTAAGATGGTGTTTATAGAAGAAAAAGCTTTAATTTTCTAATGGGAATTGAATCACTATTAGGTTTTTCTCCAGGTTGAGTGGTTTTTCAGGTTTTGGCAAGTCGTCTTTAAGTGAAAAGACGACTTTTGCCTGTAATTTCTTCTCAGTTGCTTTTGGTAAGGTGATGTATTGAAATGTAAATCACCTAGAATGGCAGCCTTGAACTGGTGAGATGTGTGTGGACCTTATTTGTGTAGAGCATCTTTGCTCTTGAACATCAGTAGAGACAGAGGAATTCAGTGGAGGATTAATAGCCTCAGACTGAATTAGACCAATTTCAATTTTAGGATTTTATACTGTAAATCCATTAACCTCAAAGATGTTAATGTACTGAAATCTAAATATAAGAGCAGAGTTCAGAGCTGTTAGAAATACTGAACTGTGTCAGCAGGTTTAGTTCGTGTTGCAGTAAAACATTTGCCTAAAACATTTTCAGATGGTCACCCTTGTGGCAAGGAAGCTGAAGAACAAAATTCAGTTATTTAGAGCATATTCCTGCTGGTTTCATCAAGTTTTTTCTTCTTTTTTTAACCCATTGGTGGCACCCATACATACCCTACAACTTTAACTAGGAGCAGCAGAAGTAGAGTGTCTCAGAACATATTGTTTGCCGTTTTTGTACATCGAGAGTTATGCCAACTATAGAGAAAATTAATGCAAAATTAGGATTTAAAAAGTAAGTTGAGTTTATAAATTATTAAGATTTCCTAATTCCATTTAGAAGGAGAAACTCATTCTGTGTCCTTATTTTATCAGATAAAGACTGGATAAATAGATGCTGATATTGATCATAGAATGCTCTGTCTCTTGTCTGCTGAAAGGACATTTCCACTACTACTGTTGGGGAAGGTTTTTGAAATGTCTTCAGAGATTGCTGCAGTAGAGAAAGAACATATTTTGCAATCCCTAGAGTTACTCAATCAGGTGCTCACATTACTGACAAATTGTTTCTATGATACTATGTTCATGAAGAAGCTTCAAAGAGGTCTTAAAGACTTTGCAGAGAAAGAACTTATTTAAAAGGAAAACTTACACGAGGCATGGTGATTACACAATCATGCTAACATCTTCACAAGTCCCTATTGCCACTATTCACTACTTTACTGAAAACTCAGTAGTGAAATTAGGTTTCTTTCAAAAAAAAGCTTATTTTATTGTTATAGAGCTGTGAAATCTGGAAAAGCACTACTAGTAGTTGTGAACAAAAGGTTTACGCTACCATAATATCCGCTGATGTTGTTGGTTTGCTTCATCTTCAGTAATACGTCTTTGTGAAACCATTGGGAGATGAGAGCTGTGTTACTTTACTGAAGTTGTAGATTTTAGAGGTAATGTGAGAAATCTCTTTGGTTCTAGAACATTTCATTCTCATTAAACTTAAAACAAACCAAAAAAAAGTAGGATTTGATTATGTGAGCTTAGGATCTGGGGTTTTATGTGTTCTTTTACTTCTGACCATTGAACAGAATGTGTGCTGAAGTACAGAAAGTTAATCTCCGTCATGTCAGACGCTAACCTTATCTGGCTAGCTGGTAGGCAGCGCCAGAATCTGCCTATAATAGCACCCAGGAGTTAGTGAATTAATCTAACCTGATGAAGTGTGTCTCCTCAGTGCATAAATCAGCTGGAATAATGTCATTGATATGGAAGGAGGATGTGGAGGAAAAAAAAGAGTTTGAAATGAGCCACAGCTGAGAGAAACCTGCTAATGGATAGGGCCTTCATAATAACTATCTGTGTGCAGTCAGGGGGAGTCAGGTTTGGCTATTTGATATCCTCAAGGGTCTGGTGGTGTGTATTTTATATTTAAAAAAAAAAAAACATGTAAGGAATATATATACTGCAACATAACTGAACCATGACTCTGTTCATCCTTGCTTGTTTATTTTTATTTCATTCTTTGTACCTTTTTAACATTTCGGTATTTTGAATCACACCCATCCTACCTTCAGTTGCCACTTTGGTGTATTTTGACACTATCAGGGAACAACTGGAAGCATGTAAACTACCAATACACAAATTAGGTTTGGACACTTTGGCCAGCAAACAAATAATGTGTCATTTGTTTAGCAAATAATTCTCCGTAATACACACAAACCTGGCTAATTCAGATTCCTCATATTGTTCCTGCAAAAAGGTTGAAAATTCAGCTTGCTCATATTGCTGCAAGGACTGTGCATAAAATGAGAAGGGATTGCAGAAACTACAACTCAATTCTGTATCATGTTTTGATGCTTTAAATAGTTAATGAGTTCTAGCAAATTTACTGTGCTACCAAAGCTGGGTAATTTGGATATCTTCTAATTGAGGTCATCATTAGGTGTTTATTAGTGTAAAGTCATTATTGCTAACTGTTACTTTAAGAATGAATGACCACATAGGATATAAAGTAATTTAAAAAATGTACAATTTTACACTATTTTATTCCCCACAGACAAAAATTGGTATTTTCTCTACAGCTCACAACAGGTTTAATGGATACAGAGAGAAGTCAGTGTGCAATAAAGTGTGAAGCAAAACATTAACAGCAAACAAATAGAGGAACTTCTCCTCAGTTATTATAGTTTCAAGCTTCTAAATGGCACAGCATCCTAAATTTATTCTATAATAACAGTTAAGTGTGCAAGGTTCCCCAAAGCTCACCCAGAGACTAAGTGGTGTTAGAAGCATATATTCTCACAGCAACTGTTTCTGCAGCAGAAGCAGTATGTTAAAAAGTAATAATCATAAAATAGGAGAAATCTCTTGTTACGGAGTGAGTGCGTGACAAAGAAGAGAACAAAACAAGGCTACACCTGGAATAAAAGATACCTACTAGACCAACATCTGTTGTGCTAGAACTACTTCAAGAAGTTTCGGAAAAGGCATGACGTGTGAAACAATTTGAAAATTATTGAAACTTTTATTTAATCCTTACCAAAATCACTGAGATTTTTCCATCCCAATTCAGAGCAATGTGCATTCAGAATCTGAAAGCATTGCTAAACACTGAGCTGGCCATTGGAAACAAAAGCAATGCAAGATGAAAGCGTTTGAGTCCTTTGTAGTGGAGGTACAGATTATCCTAACTATCAGAAATAGAAGTTGCAGGTTATCACGCTTCATCACATTTTCTTTAATCTCCATGAAAAGATGATTAATTTCAAGCTATTTCAAATACACAGCATTCACCAGGCAGGATGATAGAAAATCAAGACCATCTCCAGAAGCTGTTTCTTACATACTGCAGAACTTTACTCTTTTTTATTTTTTTATTTTCCTTTTCCCCAGCAGGTTGGCTGCAAAATCAGCCAAATGACATTAGCTATGCGTTAAATTTCAATTTCCACACTTCTTTCGTTCAGTTTCTCACTCCTTTTTTCATCTCACCACCTAACTTCCTCAGATTTTTAAGTATAACGAATCT
>JAOXOE010000694.1:7524596-7547303 GCA_028565055.1 Phoeniculus purpureus
CAACCCCAGGCCGCTCGGTCCATCAGCACGCAGACACCGATGTGGAGGACGGCAAATGGCGGTTATTGGCAGGTAACGCAGCATTATATAGGCTTACAACGTCAGTTCCGTCTGGTTACATCACAGGATACGTGCTATTGGCTACTAAGGGGAGGTCCTATCTTCCCGTACATCGCGATATCTTCCGGCCGCCAGACCCTGACTTCCACAATTCAGTAAGTTGACGAGTGATTCTAATCTACCATTTGTCAGTTTTACACCAGGTTACATCAGTGACTTCCCCAGCATCAATTCAGAAGACAAAAATGAGGAAGGATCTTATTGGTTCATCTACATCACTAGCTCTACCTCACTTTCAAAATTTACAAATATTTGATTGAACTAGACACATATGAAAACATTTTGGAATACCTTCATTTTTCAGTTTGTTGTTCAACATTAGTTATGCTGAACATAATTAATGATCTTCCAGGCTGTTCAGAAGATCACCTCTGTGATGTCTGTTCCAGTAAATTATCCAGTGCCTGGAAATGCTGTCCAGCATTGAGGTTAAGTGTTATGGCCTGTCCATAAAATCTTTTCTCCTACCATTGTTCTATGCATGGTCGCATTCAAACTGCTCTTTGGGAATTCCCCAAGTTGTGTACAGCAATTCTGGAAGTGCCAGTTGGTTCAAGTCACTGTAGAGAGTCCTCTTAGAACAAATTTAAGCTGAACCTATCGTGGCACAAGTTGGTTTATCAACACAAATATGTGGTTTGAGACACTTAGGTAAAAAACTCAATGGGACTGGAGTCAAAGGAAGATATCAGATATAGTCGTTCATCCACATAAACCAGTACATACTAAAAATGCTGCTATTTCCACATTCTGACCACTCAACTCTCCCAATTGTACCAGTTTCTATGACATTGCTACCCTGCATCACATACCAGGCTCATTCTCCAGCAATGGGGCTTTGGTTGCACTGGGGTTGAGTTCAGTGACAGAGAGCTTTGTCCTCATCTCCTTCATGTAAGTAGTTCACAGATTAGCCTGGAATTACTTCTCTGAGTCGTTGAGTATCATCTCAGAGTCAGCTATTTATTTTCTGCTTGTCCTGTATTATTTGATTTCCAGCCAAGTATAAGAGGCCAGCTGTAACACATTTTCAAAATGAGGCACTTAATGAACATGTGTAGTGTTAATACAGTTATTTATGTGTTATTTCTCACTGTTTTATTGCAGATGATAGGAAAATAACACTGTATATTGTTGAAAAAGGGTAACTGGGACATGATTTTATGTTTCTAGAAAACAATATTAAATTCAGCAAGTGGGAGTTATGGTTTTAGAAAAATGAACTCTTGAAAAGTGTAGAAAAAACTGGAGGGGGAAAAAAGCTGACAATTAAAGCTTCAAAAAGCCATCAAGTACGGTTGGGCGTCAGATATACAGAATTATACACAACAAAATGCCAACAAATGAAAGCACGAAGCAATAAAAAGTGAATTCTGCAATTCTAATTGTGAATTTATTGTATTTTACATAAGATAGAGAGCACCCTTAGAATAGATACATCAACTCACCCAAGAGACTGCAAAATAAAACCTTAGGAATATCTGAATACGAAAAAGGAATAATCAACATTCTTAATTTCAAAGTGCTGCATTATGTGTAAACAAAAGCATATGAATGTGACTATAAAAACAGGGTAATGCAGTTCCTCAGGAAAATATCGCAGTCTTATAGAGTGGAGACCTATCTTGCTGCAAAACCACACTGAGGGCCTAATAAACAAGGAGTCAGATACTGCTCAGATGAGCAGCCCTATTTAAAGAGGACAGATGCAAGTCCAGAACATCATTTTAAAGCCATCAGAAATATAAGCCATGATCGAGTGCATAAGCAGCTACCTGTTAGCTTTTCATTATTGTACAGTCCACAATAATTTCTGCTTCTGATGCACTTTTTGTTTGAGTTGTTGCTAAAACAACTTCTAAAAATAAATTACATCTACTCTTAGGGTCGTTTCACTAGGTATTTTATCCAACATCTTAGACTGACGATGCAAACAGTCCCTGCATGCTGAGCATCCCACTGTATTAGCTCAAATTCAGCAGCCCTTGCTCAGGCTTTGTAACACGTTAGACGTATTCCCAGCTCAGGCAGGGGGTGTGCAGAAACATCCATTATTTACCTGGCATGTGCTCTGTGATTGTATCCTGAATAATTCCTTTCATTATTTCTGATGGGCACAACTCTTCTTGTGCATCCTTTTGAACCTTAACAGGGCAAATCGAAGAACAGGCAGTGGAAAATGGAAAAGTTAAAAAGTGGACTAGGCGGGCTGAGTATCACCAGGATGACAAACCTGAACACAGACTTTGCTTTGGAAGCATAGATCAGAGAATAGCAAGAGCCACCGGAGGAAGTGAAGGAGAAATAACGTTTTAGTTTCTGGAAGACTAATTTCAGTGTGATTTAGGGAGGTGATAATATTTGCTGACATCATGTGGTTGCTTTCATCTTGCAGTTGTTTCAATCGAGATGTTATAGTGATGCTCTAAATTAAAAGCTTTTTTTTTTTGTGAAGCAAGAAGAAATTTAATCAATACAGAATAATTTAGAGCAGCTGCTATTCGCTAAGTAGGAACAGTTTCATCAGTGAATAATTTTAAACCCAGTTTTTATAACATAACCTGCAGTACATTTGAATATATTCCCTTGGTCTCTGCAGTGCTGTAATTCTGCTCAGCTCAATGAAATTTATCTTGTACAAGACAATATGCTGTAGATCTTCACTTGTTTATTTCTCAGAAGCTTCTTTTTTTTGTTGAAGCATAGGTCATGTAAAACCATTAAACCTTCCCGTACAGGTAAGAAAGATGAAATGTGGAGAGCGCTGCACACTGCTCTCAAGATGAATCAGAAGAGGTGCTTGTGTCGTTGTGATTCACTGGAAAGATTCCGTGTTAAACAGCCTTCACCTTCACATCCCTGACCAGGGTTTGCATATAGTGCACAAACACGGTGTTCTGCAAAGGTTGAGTGAAGGTCCTCCCCACACACTCTACAGAAATTTGAAATAACCCCCTCATCAAGGCTGTGAATGTTGTTTATGAACCTGTAGATTTTAACAGATTGCTTTGATGTAGTTGGGAGCCTACACAGATGAAAGAGGCTTACAAATGAGCTACACAAGGCATTTGGGCACCTTGTTTCGATTCAAAGTGTATTTTACAGGGGTTCTCAAGGGCCTTTGTGCATAGCTCCCATTTAATTCGGTGGGTGAATTCCAACATGCTCCAAGCACCTCAGAATCACAGAGACTGTAGTTTACTCTCTGTGTTGTAGTAAAAAGTCAGAGGCAAACCTTAATCTAGTTTTATGTACGACGATGCTGAGCTGTCTCTGTAACTCATAGGAGTTAAGTAGTCTAAATGCTGTAAGTTATGTCAGTGGTGGTGGCTAACTTTGCTAGTATAATACAGTAACAATTACAGACATAATAAGTCTGCCCTGATGACAGAGGTACTTAGCTTTGTCACTCTTTTTTTTTTATTTCCTGTCTGTGATGGGTTTCTTCTGTGGCAGCACTTGTGCTACTCAGTGGCTGGTATCACGATGGCTTTTTTACTGGCTATCAAGCAAGATAGCTTCTAATAATAACCATTAATTTCAGTAGGTGAAGATCAGAAGCAGCTTCATACAAAGTTATAAATCTGAAGTAGATGGTCTTTTGAGACTTCACATGCCAGAAAAGCTGCTGTAAGAAGCAGCACTGGGATCATGTGCTCTGCTTTCCCTCCGTAGATGAAAATGGTACTGTAGATGCTGTTCACAGGGCTGGGAATGAGCAAAGGAATGGCTTGACACTTTGGGTCTGCCATCCACCCTCAGCCACGCTGCTCACAGTGGTCAGTAAGTGCTCTTTATGTGAGTACGTGATTACTCCAGGTTTAAGTACAAATGAACAACATCAAAATTTAGGAATGGAATATTAAAAACAAGCTGTAGTATCACTTGCAGAGTGTTTTGTAAACTTACTGTGCCACTGGGTTTTTCTCTCACTGAGTGGCTCTTTTCATGCTTCATTAGCCTCTTTTTAACCCCATAATCCTACCTCTGGTTAAAGAGTAATATATCTTTAGTTTTCCTACCTGCTCACTTGCTCCAGACTTGTGGTTCTTCCAGTACTAAGAACCTTGCTGCAATTATGAAGTGACAGTAGAAACTGAAACTGAACATTCCTATTTCACTTAATTAGAAGGCGATTTATAGGATAAATAGTATTTTAATAACCTTCTCGACTTAAAAAATTGAAGGACACAAATTCTTCAGGCAAATATGTTTGCTTTCTTAATACACATCCCACTGGAGAATGTAGATTTTGACTTGCCTTTTAGGATCTGCTGAGTTGACTAGATTACTTAATAAAAGATTTAGATATCACCTTCTTATAAGGGATATTGTTCTTATTCAAAGATGCAAATCTTCTAAATTAACTCAGAAGTTAATCTTGGTCACATATGTTTTTCTTACCAAGGTGATGGATCTCACTTTTACAGTACATACATTTGTAGATGACAATTTTACCATGGAAAAAAAGGTTCCATTTCAGAAACAAAAATCAGCCTTTAATAATTAAAGCTGTTATGCCAGAGTGTTGTGATTTGGTGTTGTGATTTGTGGTTGTGATCTGTGGTGTTGTGATTAGAACTCGTCTCTATTCAGTGATTTTATAGTTACTACTAAGGACTGAGATGCAGAAAGGTTCTTGCTCATAGTTGCACCTATGAAGACCAAGCTCACTACTGACTCTTGTGTCCTGCTTTGTCCTACACAAAGGCTGCATCTGAGGGGATGAGCAGAGAGGACTGGTGACCCTAAACTGGCCCAAAAGTATATCATCCCATATATATCATATCTGGTATAAAGCTGAGTTTCCACAGCTGTCAGATTCTCTTCTGCAACGACCAGTGTCCGAGGCGCATTCTGTCTGTTCTGCCTTTGATCCCAGTCCATGCATTTCTCAGTCCAGCTTCAGAATCCAGTTCCTGAATACTTTTCCCAAATGCTGTCGAGACCAGTCAGGAACTTCCCAAGCATCTGCCCACAGCACCAGTGACATAATCACCATGGGAGGTTGGGTTCAGTATTGATTTTGCATGTATTTGTATTTATTTATTAAAATTTTATTTGTGTTATTTTCATTAAAGCTGTTGTGGTCCTCTTTTTCAATCCATAAGTCTCTCTCTTTTATTCCCTTTCTCTTCCCCTTTGGGAAGGGGTAGGGGTTAATTGAGAGCATCCATCATTTGTCTAGTGGCTGTCTCAACCCTAACCCTTGACACTTGGATGCTTGTAATTGCCCGGGTGAAGTGTGCATTTGCATTATATTTAATATTACACAGTTTAATGTATTATGGCCAAAGGTCATAAAGTCTCCTTTCTGACCTTCACTAGAACATTCGTGGCTAATTTTATCTAGCTATTATCTTTTCCAAGCCTTTTTCTTTTCTTAATTAAAACTTGCATTTAAAAATGGTTCCAAACTTGTATTCAGGACATCTGCTGCCTCACTGTTTACCCACTGCTACTTATATGCGATTCTGGGGTAAACAATATTATATTATATTATATTAATATTTATCTTACAATGAGTAATCGCTATTATAAATGTGTCCAACCTCAAAATCTGCAGACAGTATGAAGCATTCCATTGCCAAACAGGCACGTACATCTTATAACTATACCTTGTCTTCAGTCATTGTAAGGTAGTTTCAAAAACTCTTCTCTGTGTTCTAAACATTTGCTGATTATTTTCATAAGAATCTCATCACTTGAAAAAAATTAAAACTTAAATTGTATAAATCAAAATCGATAGAACAAAATCTACTTAAAAAAAATCTGTGAACTATGTTCTAAATATGTGTTGATTGTTCTCATAAAAGTCTCTTACCATTGTCTGAGAAATGTTTTTGGGAATCTAAGCTCTTTACAAATTGCTGAGTATTGTGAGTTTCTACATTCACTATATCTAGGCTATACATTCTGGGAGCTCAGCAGAAGTCCACTTGATATCTTCCTAAACACCCACATTTTTTCTGTAGTGGCAATTTGAATATCAAAACAACCCTTCAAAGTGGATTAAGAAACAATTCAACTTCATAGTATTAATAGGCATGAAATTGGATAATTTGGATTTAATTACATTGCTAAGTTTTCTTTCACAGTTTCATAATTCAAAAAAACACCTGTTTAGATTAAAATTCTGCACTTTCTCTTATGTTAGTTAAAAATGTTACTTGGCTCTTTATTTATTTATTTATATTAAAGGGGAAAACCAAGGATGTAGTTATTTGGGATGTTTAGGCAGAGGTTGAAGATACAGCAAATGGTTTGGACAAAACCAATTTCTTGCAGCTCTGGAAATATAAGAACCACTTGACTACAAATGCAATCTGTAGGGGTGTATTTCCTACCAGTAGATTGGCACAAAATTCCCAAGTGAAGCAGAGAGAGAGGAAAGTAATTTTGTGTATCTCCCTTATGTGTGTGTGTGTGTATAATATTATGACTACTTTAAACCTAGCTTTACAAACTAGTTACTATAAAGTAAGTAAGAAGCTGAACAAGTATTTGCTCCTACAGAAGAAAGTAATTTATGCCACAAAGATGGGAAAATGTACCTGTTTTTTACTTTTTCTTGTAGTAATATATCTGCTTAAAAGCTCGTGATTGAAGTGCATTTCAGGGTGATCATCCTCGGGGCTCTCAGTCAATAGAACACTAAATATAAACCCTAATTTCTTATTACGGTGGGATTATTCTGCTTCATTATTCCATCAGTACCTATGGAGAGGCTGAAGGTTAGTTAAGGCACAGTAGGACTAAAGAATACAGCAGTTTGTTTAATTATTTGAGTAGATGGGTAAAATATAGTGGGGGAAAATGACAACAATATGAACTTTCAATAGAGTTGGAAAGAAAATAAAAACATGCTAAAAGACAGTTGACGTTTATGACATCCCAAATAGTAAAATCAACACCTTCTACCATTGTAACTGCAAGGAAAACTATAGGGATGAGGGTAGAAATGGAAGTTAAAGAATGACAATATCTATATATCTAAAAAACACGGCTGCTCCACTCTTGCTGTAATGCACGGTTTGAACGGTGTAGTGGGTAGAGATGTCGGAACAAATGTCGCAGTCACTCAGGAAGCAATTAGATGCCATCCTAGGGGAATGTATGTATTATAAAGGCCAATCCTCTTTAGGCTGAATGGCCTTTTCTCATATTCAAGATGTTTTATTCACAGTGTTGGTGTTTTTTACACCAAACATACTGCATTGCTTTGCTCTGACACACTAAGAGTAGTAAATACAACATAAAATTATGGGGTTTTCTGGTGAATTTTAGAGCTTCTTATATTCATTTTATTTATACTGCTATCTATTTACTTGTCTGTTCAGGTAAATTATCTGTAAGCTGTGATTTTTAGATAATAAGAATAGATAGATAGATAGATAGATAGATAGATAGATAGATAGCAAATAAGATGGTCACCTCTTAGGTACAATTGATACCATGTTCTGTCTCTATGCTGTTTGTTCCTTGTCAGAAGGGATCCGGATGATTTTTCTCATAAGACATCTGATGCTTGACGATCCAAATGCTTACCCTATTTTTTTTTAATTAGAGTAGAAATTCACAGATGGCTACAAGACTTTCTAGATTTATTTTATATTTGGATATTTATGTGTTTTGTTTGGATATAATGTTAAAGAAATGACAAATACAGTTTACCATCTGAATTCCTTCTTAGAACTAGGCAAGTTTAGATAAATAAAAAAGAAAATAAGGACATTACAACAGAATTTTAGATTAATCTCCTAATAACCTTCCTCCATGGCTGCTCCAGCAGTTACAGAAACATAGAATTATTGAGGCTGGACAAGATCCCTAAGCTCAGCAAGTCCTGCCTAAGACCTAACACCACCACAACCTAGACCAGTGCACTAAGTGCCACATCCCGTCTGTCTTTAAACACTTCCAGCAATGGTGACTCCGCCACCTCCCTGGGCAGTCCATTCCAATGTCTCATCACCCTTTCCGTGAGGAAGTGCTTCCTAATATCCAAGTTAAGTTGATTGGGGACACTACGTACCTTTGCAATGATTTTTTTGAGAAATCTATTTTATTACCGAAAGTGATTTGGTTCTATCTCACCATCTTTTGCTCCTGACTTTGGTCATGTTGTGATGCTTTGCAGAAATGCTAGGTGGGTTCTCCTCTCCTGTCCCTCCAATATTTTCAAATTACATATTTGTATTTCTGTTCTATTTTTTTGCAACGACCATATTTCTTAATCCTTAGGGCTTTGTAAAACCTTAGGACTCCTCAGGGTCTGTATAACCACATTTCACTCTGTGTACATACATTGTATTAAACCCGCTGTTATGCTTTGAGACATTGTAGGAGCTCTATCCCGTTCAGGAGATACTAATTATCTCTTTTTTTAAAAAAAAAGAAAGGTGCTTTTCAAACTAGCTTCATGCAGACTTATGGTTTTTTAAGTTTTGCTGTCTCACAAATACATCAGTGTAATGTTAATGTTATCTTTCTTAATTTAAAGTTATTATGTTAATTGCAAAATGTCATTCAGCTCCAGGTCCATACAATCTCCTAGTGATTGCAGTCACTTGGCTTACAACACCACAATGATGCTCATGTCAGCTGAGTTTCTTCAACCTAACTACAACCATCTGCTCAAGTCTTTATAACCCTTGTGGAGGAAGGGGGTAGGGGGAACACATCCTGCAGTTATGGTACAGGTAAGCAGATGCTCCTTGTTTCTTTTCTGGGTGCTTGTTCTGGTCTGGGAACACTTTCTCCTATTTAAAATTTAGAAAAGCCTATTATGCTGCAGAAAACTTGATTTACAAGAAAATGAGGGTTTATCCAGCTTTTAAGACTGTGGTTTTCATGAAGCTGTGTTTGTTTGAGTGCTTTGGAAGTCTGGGTAACTGTTCTCTGTCAGGGCTGAGTAGCCAGGATCTGAATACCCCACTTTTTTTCTTTTCTTTGTGCTATGCTGTTATAGAACTGGATAGACCAAGTCTTAGAGGAAAATGAATTTAATCTTTGGGTTTCCTTTTGTCTGTTAAAGCACAAAGTTTCCAGCTGGCTGCCCTCGGAAAGCTAGGATGTACTTTTTGTGTTGTGTCATCTCTTGGATTAAAAAGTTTTAGAAAATTTTGCTAATTGGGATCAAGAGGGATAAAGCAGCAAGTGAAGAAAGATGAAGGAGGGGAGGTGTGGAATAGGATCTGTGGAATGAACTTACTTAATACATAACAGTTTTGAAAATCCTCTTTTTTTAAAAAATAAAGCATTTGGAGCAAGATACTTTGAAATCATATGAGGGTTTAGCATGTGTGCTTTGTACAATGAGTATCAATTAATTATGGTTTTTTTAAAGAATGCTGAAATCTGTCACTCTGCTACATATTCTCCCTAAGTAATCTCTGGCACTAATCTTGCTACATGCCTAAAAATGCTGTTTATTGTTTACTATAGACATAAGAAATTGAGTTTTGGACAGTTAAATATATATATATTAGCTCCTCCTGAGAACCATGCTTCTCCTATGAGATAGAGCGGCTGTTGTCATTGCTTAACTAGGAAGTAAAGCTCTGTGTATCAGTATGAAGTGTCTAATAAAATTAGAAACATCTGTTCTTGCAGCTTGTTGCTCCTCCCTTGAGGGGAGAAAGAGAGCAGGATGAATGAAAGAACAAAGAAAATGCATAGCAGAACAGATTTTGGAGGGAACAGAGCGCTCTCTGAAGCCTCTTGCTTTCATTCAACTTGTCCTCCAGCCAGAACTCTTCCCTGCAAGAGGAGAGCAGAGAAAGAAAAGATTATAAATGGTCCCCCAGCACAAGCAGTCCTTGAAAGGCCTTTTGCTGATGTGCTGATTTGTCCGTGGAAGTTTGCTCTGGCCTGCTGCGAGGGAAATTTCATTGCTCAGGCGCTGAATGCTGTTTTACGTTCTGCAGGGAGTTGTGCTGAGCTTCCTGCTGTGTTGACGGGCATTTTCTTACTCTTCATTTGCTGCTGCTTTTGAGCCATCCAAATCAGGCCTCTCTCATGAAATGATAGCTGCTGCTCCTGTGGGTACTGCAGGGTCTACTGCTGCCACCTGGGACTCAGCAGCTTCAGCTCTGTGGTGATGAGATGCTGATAGTAACAGACTCCTCCATGTGAGCAACTTAAAAACCCCAAAGTAGGAGATGTTCAGCTGGCTCAGTACTGGTAACACTTGGACCATTCATTGCCTGTATCTTTATCACTCTTTAGACTTCTTACATTGTGTAAAACTTCCAACAATTGCCAGGCTCTTACATCAGGAACGGTTTGCTTCATTCTCAAAGGCTGTGGAAACACTTTTGGAAGAATCTGTGGGCATAGCCCCAACCCCAAGTCAGTGGCTATACACAGTGTTATCTGTCAGGGTAAAGTAGCCGATGTTCACTCAAAACCTACTTGTATGAAAGTTTTCTTTCACTGCTTCTCTTAAATTTAGCTCCTACTTGCCTTTGCGTGGAGTTCTGATTGTACAGTACGTAGCCCGACTGGTTCACTAAGCTCTGCCCTCCTACTGAGTCAAACTTTGTTCAAAAACACTCTTTAAAAAGGAGATTTATCATGTGATGCTGCTATGTTAATTTGTACTGATAGCAAATACTGATTGGTGAAAGGGGATTTCCTGATGAATTTAGTGTGACTGATAGGAAGCTACGATTCACTAAACACTCCAGAATTCCTTTCAAAATGCTATTTAAATTCAATGTAGAGAGTATCATTCATCGTGTTACATGTGGAGATGTGACAAAAACATCAAGCCCGCTTTTACAACTGTCCTAATAAGCGAAGTTGTTGTCAGGAATTCTCATTACTGTGGTGTGACAAACTAATCCAAATCACATGCATCAAATAGCATGTTTATACAAGGTATTTCCCCTCCTATTTAGCATAAGTTTAAACACTGTTTATTAGCCAATTTCACATTTCACGTGGTTCTTTGAAAAACAGGAAACAAGTAGTGAATGCCAATGTAGATGGAAAAAAAGGGAAAAATCCTAGTTGTGAGAGAAACAGAACCCTCGAATGATGCAAACTGATTTCAGTAGAGGGGGAATTGAAGTGAATGCTCAGACTGAATTTATTGGCCAGTATGAAACACATGGGATGATCATGGGTCTGCATGTGATTGAATTGAAGGACAACTGGGTAGGAAGAAAAATTGAGAACATCTGAGTTAAGACAGTCTGTCTGGAAGGGTAGAAGGAAGCAATGTGTAATGGAGAGCTCTGAGTAAAAAAAAAAAAAAACCATGAGAAAATCAAAATACTAAGCTGGAGAGAAGCTAGTGTGGAGAAGAAGAGACCTGGAGAAGCCAAGGTGGGGCTTTACATCTGGCAAAATCTATTTCAGTGAAACTACAGAGCCGTTGTTGACACAGCCTGTATTTTGGGAGGTGAGGAGGAGGTTTGGTTAGAAACACGAAAATTTTGAGATTGGGAAAACATGAAAGATTGTATGCTTCTGCAAAATTCATTTGATCTAAACATTTGACCTCACCACAACTATTTCTGCTAGAGCTGAATGTTTTCTCTATCTGCTTGTAAGGCTGTGTGACCAGTTTAATAGGTTCTGTTTCCAAGGGGAAAAGGCAAGTTGGTTTCAAATCTAATGGCTTATTCCATCTAGATAATCTTCCTTTTCAGCGAGTTCACGTTACTGTTTTTGAGGTGGTTTTTTATCTTTGTAGTTGTTTAGGAGGCTTCTTTGGGTTCCTCTTCCCCTGTGAGCTCTGTCAGAGCAGCTTAAAATAAAGAAAACCAAAAGCTAAATACCTTCTTTCCTCAAGCTGTTTTCTAAATGAAAACAGAAAGTCCGTCCTTCTTTCTTGTTTGCCTTCACACCACCATTGCATATAAATTTTTCTTCCATAATTAAAACACCACTGTGCAAAAGAGCCATTAGGATACCGTAAGTGGAAAGGAGAGCCCCAGAGGCCCATGGCTCTGTCTCTGGTGCTCAGTGAGTATTCACAATCAGCACAGGTGTTTCTGAAATTGTGAAACCATCAGAATTCTTTGGTGTTTAATTGCCCGCAGATTCATCCATCTGTTTAGCTGGTTTGGATCAGCTCACTGAGTAAAACAAAAGGTATTGATGGGCACTGCTATTGGTCTTGAACATTTCTTTTAGGTATGTTTTATAATTGTATCTTGGCTAGGGTTCCTATCTTGTGTTGATTCCTCACTACCAGAAAGTGTTTACAGAGGGGAGTTTTGGCAAAGGAAGGATGAGAAAGGGTAGCTCTTGGCTTTTTGTGTTCTGAGCAGAAATTCCTACTGAACCATAGCTCTGCTGTATTGACAAACCAATCATTTCAGTGCTTAATTTCAAAAATTTCACAAACTGGAAAGTTTTAGCACAAATTAAATCTTCAATGTATTTGTTCCACATCTACTATCCAAAAACATGTATGTGTGTTAAATAAATGATACAAAATCTAATCCTGCATGCAACTATCTGTTTTGATATCCTACAATTTCATGTGGATCTAAGTAGTTTGCATAAATCATCTGTGAAAACATCTAGTTGCAGTCACTAATATGCTTCTTGAATACTTCAATTAAAATTTTCCTGTTTTAGATTTGGAAACCGTATTTGTTGTTCTGTCAGTCATATTTCTAGCAGCAGCTTGGGAAAAGTACTGTTTTACATGTCGAGTGTATCTTCACCACAGGAAGTACTGTTTTCTTTGTAAATACAAACATCTCTAACAGTTGATTTGTAAATGTTGAGAAAACTTTGACTACGAGCTATAAATATTTCAGTCTGCAGCTGCATAAAACTTACGCTGAACATAGTGCTTTGTTGTCTAAGTGTTTATTAAACCTGAGTTAGCTCCTTCTGGTGAGTTGAAACCAGTCTGTGCTGTAGTGATGATTGCACTATTCCTTTGGGGAGTGCAGTTGGTATTTTCATCTATGAGCTTGGACAGAAGGTGAAGCACACTTGGAGCGGTCTCCATCTTATCAGTATATTTGCATTGCTCGTGTCTTCAAACGTGCAGTGGAGTTGTCTGTACTTTGGTAAGCTCTGCACTAGCTTGTACAGACAACTGATGCAGTAGAGGAAATTTGCTGAAAGTGGACTTCAGTTCAGTTAGACCCTACAGTCAATAATTAGCAAAAACCAAGAATCAAAGCTCTGTAAGATCTGTACATACCCAGAAACTTTGAGGAACTATTCTCATTTGTTTATAGCACCATAATCTTACAGCTCCTCTGTTTGATGTAGTGTTAGAAAGTTGCTGAAAAGCTGAGATTTTCCTTATGTAACACACTTCTACAGGTTAATATGCTGAATTATTGCCTAAATATTCATTAGTCAGGGATTGTCTATTGAAAAAGTTTGCAGAGAGATAATGAATGCACATAAAACATCTTTGTGCACATACTTATACTGGAACTGTTGATACTCTATTTTTGTACTCATTAAACAAATATCTATGACTTTATAGGACATGTTGCCTGATTAAGAACTTGTCTATGGTCAGCTGTTTAGGTTCTGTCCTTTTTTAACTTAAGTGGCAGCTGTTAAGCCATTTTAAATGTAAATTGTGTCATGGGCTACTGTATTAATCGTACTGATGCTGTGTTGAGGCAGGATAGAGAGAAGCTCCAGATGTAATACCTTATTACCAAATCTACTGCAGAGTCCAGTCCTGAGTACTTCAAGACTGAGAGCAAAGAGATTCACACCTCACTAGAAATTTCAGGGCACAACCAAAAGTAGTTTACATGTATCACAGATGCTGTCCTTGAGACTCTTTTCATACACTCGTACAATCAAATTGAGTTTATGAAAAGCAAACTAGCATCTGATAATGGCCATAGGTTCTTTATTTAGCACACCACTCTAAGCTGTTCACACACATCTGTCTGTCTATTATTGACTTTCAGCTTAGGAAGGAGACATGACAAGAATGCCACTATCTTTCTTATTTAGCTTTTTGAAACTTGGAAAAAGCAACAGCTTTACATTCTAGACTTAGCTAAAGTACTGTCTTCAAAATGTGTGTTCACCATGTGTTGGCAAGACATTCTCATCTTTACGTGATGCATCTCATGGGTCTGAGAAGACAAATTTCTCAGTTTTTCAAGCAATTATCTTGCATTAATGAAAAATTAAAATTAATAGAAACTAAAAATAGGATGGCAAGGAGTGGAACAGGTTGCCCAGGGAAGCTGTGGTTGTTCCCTCCTTGGAAGTGTTCAAGGTCAGATTAGATGGAGCCCTGGGCAACCTGGTCTGGTGAGAGGTGTCCCTGCCCAAGGCAAGGAGTCAGAACTAGCTGATTTCTGAGGTTCCTTCCAATCAAAACCATTCTGCAACCTTATGACTCTGACTCTCTTAGGGTGTCCCTGTCATACCTACCTCAACATTCACGGCAGCTATACCAAAGCCATTTAGTCAGCATTTGAAGTAACCAAGCAACTTGTGTTTTAGGTTTCAGCACCCTCTTCCTACGGGATATTGTTTGAAATCTGGTGACCTTCTCTTTATAAAGCAGTGTGCAAGTGTTACATCAATAATCCTCCAACTTGACCCACTCTGTTTCCATACAAAAAACCTGTGTCTCAGAATACAACTGTAAAATTTCATAAATGGTGAAGTAATCGCTGTCCTCTTCAGTGTCTTCCCCATGAAAAGTAAGGGAATTGGAAGATACTGCTAAACTTTGCCTAGGCTATATTAATCCAATCAGCCAAACCTAACAGAGAGCTGAAGGTCAATATTCTTTGGTATTTTTGTTCTATGATTTATTTTGTTGTTGTTCTCAAAGGAAATTGCTTCCATTTGAAGAGCTGTCTACTCCACTAGTAGTTCTATGTCCCCCAATCGTTACCTGCTAAACTTGTCTCTTAGGCATGAATCCTGACACCTTTGAATCATCTAATTTTAGGGTACTTCTTTAATAACCATCACTCTTTCCCACAGAGAACTTTTATGACACTAGAAATATCTTAATCCTCCTTCAATAAGAGAATGGAAGATAAAAATTGCCACAGCTATCATTATTGAAAGAAACAGCATTATATTGAAAGTATAGAATGGACTTGTTCTATCTACCCTAAAAACCACTTACAGGATATATCTTGCTGACATGCCACTCTCTGTGACTGCCTGACTAGCTGTCTTGATTGCAGTGTCTATCTTAAGTCTAGGTCCCTTACTAATTGTTGCATTTGATTTCTTTTTGTTCCATATTTATTTCAAATGATATCTATAAAGGACTGAAAAGTGGAAAAAAGAGGTATAATTTCAGTAACTGACATGGTGTGAATATAGTGGTGTCTTTACAGAATCCAGTTTAGTTTTAAAATTCAACTGCTACAAGAGCTTCTGTTTAAAGTAGCTCCAAACACTTATTTTGTTCCATAGCAAATCTCCAACATCCTCCAGGAGTTGTACTGTCTCACCTAATATAAAGTACCTAAGCTGTGGTATGAGAGAGTTGTCAGCAACCTCTCAATATCTAATGCATTCATGTGAAGAGCAGTCAGAAGTTAAGTCAACCCAAAATCTACACTGGAAATCTAACGTAGAGTGAAAAAATAGGTAGAAGCTACTGTGTCTTTTCAGTAACTACAGAAAAGATCTGGAAATAACCAAAAAGAGACATTTAATGTCTCTGTTAGTTTACAGAATCTTAGCTTGCAAGAGACCTTTAAGATCACATTCAACTCAGAACTGTCAGGTCGCCAATCAACCATGTCCCAAAGTACCAGGTCTACATGTTGTTTGAATGTCTCCAGGGTTGGTGGTTCCACCAGTATTGCCCTGGGTAACCAGTTCTGATGTTTGATAAACCTTTTGTTGAAGAAAGTCTTCCTAACATCCAGACTAAAACGCCCCTGGCACAGCTTGCAGCTATTTCCTCTAGTCAGTGCCCTAGGGAGAAGCAGCTGAGCCCCAACTTGCTCCAGTCTCCGTTCAGGTAGTTGACTAAAATCTTAGGCTTTAGTAAGACTAAAGGTTTTTTAGTTGACTAAGACTGTCTAAGACAAATGTTCTAAAGAAGTATCAAATACAGTAATTAGTACCTCAAAGTGATAAATAACTGCACACCCTCAGGTATTGGTTGACTTTTGCTGGAGTTGGGCAAACTTGATTAATTACACAGAATCGCAGAATCATTAGAGTTGGAAGGGACCTGAAGAGGTCATCAAGTCCAATCTTCAGTCCAAAGCAGGACTGCCCAAAGCACACTGTATAGGACTGCATCAAAGGCAGGATTTGAATATCTCCAGAGACGGAGACTCCACAGCCTCTCCGGACAGCCTGTTCCAGTGCTTATAATTATTTCAGTAAAAGACTGAGTCCAACAGATCATTAATAATTTCAGAACCTGCAGGATAACAGACTTACTGTGCTCAGTACTGCCTGTCCCCATGCTATATATTTAAAACCACTCCTGCCAAAGGGTTATCTTATCATTGAAGAGCATAAACAGTTTTGCTTCTGGAAGGCAGTGTGGTGTGAGATTCTGATAATTCCTTTTAACTGTGCTTTTGGGGTAGCTGGCTTCTAACTTTATGCAAACTCCTTAAGGTTAAAATATTTTACAGTAGTTGTGTGTTCTGTTTCAAATGAGCACCCTCTACATCTTAAATGGTGTGAAGCAGCACTCATGGAGGAAGAACTTCATGTATTATTCACCTTTTTTTGCATTGTATCAAACTCTTGTAAATCAGATGCTAAATTTTACATGAGTATTGATCATAACTCGATATCATCCATTATAAATAGCATTTTTGTTTGTTCAAACTCCTTGTACAAAACTATGGAGAGCAGCAAGAAATGGACATTTAATTACATTTTCATTGTTTGAAAGGGATTTAGGAAAAGCTCAGTTGACTAGAATCTTTTTTCAATGTTGGAAAAGCATATTGGATCATTGCTTTCCAGGTCTGTTCCCCAGATGAAAACATTCTACAAAGGTTTTGCTTAACATTTATAGAACTATAAGGAAAAGCAAGCACTCAACTGAAAGTTAGAGGTGATAAATTATTGATGTCTATTTGTCTAATTTGTTTTGCTTTACAACTGTGTGGTGTTCTGTCTTTGGTAACTAATACATGTTCAAATACATTAGAGTCATGAGTTTATCTTTGTTAGTTCAAAAAATGACTGCAACATGACTGACAAAAGTATCCAAACAGCCATTACTATTTTGGGAAAATCCGTTGCTCTTCCTTGATTGTAAGTGCAAGAAACTCATTTATAATCAGTGAGTTGATTTGATAGACATAAATAGTTGTGCAGAATATATCTAGCAAACCCATTCTGTAGAAAACTGCAGAGTGATATTTTTTTTTTAAGGAGTGAAGAAAAACCAGTGAAACAATAAGGCTACATCAAAAAAGACTAAAATACTCCTTGTCTTTCAATGGACTTTGGAGAAAATTATAACCCTAAATCTCATCTAATTTTAGAAATGACGATATTTTTCTGCTAGAGCCATTATGTGGCTCAGAGCCTTATGTTTTCTCCATTTAAGTTTCAATATCAGGTGAAACAAATACAAGTATGGCTTATAAAATATCAAGCCATTCAAACAGTACAAACTCTAAAGAAAAAGGTTATATATTCAAGAATAAAGCACTAGGAGAAAGTCAAATCAATCCAGAAATGAGGAAAAAGTGCTAACACCTACATAGGAATCGGTACCTTTGCAGCAGTACTCTTCCTCCAGAGGGTTTTCATTTCTCTGTGTTCAGTACGTGCTCTTATGAAAACAATAACAGGATTCAGCTTCTGGAAAATATTCATGCATCTTATCTGCCACTTTCTTAGGACAAACACCAGAGTTGAGAGATGAGGTTATGGCTGGTTGGCAACTTGAGGCAAAAGGAAAGTACTGTTCTTGCTAAATTGTTTATCAGAAGTGATTTTATTTTCCTTTGAAAACCATAGAAACACAGTTTACCTAATGATTTCTCTTAGCTACTAAAGTTTAGAGTAATTTTTAATAAACTAATGACATTTAGTTGTGCATAAGGGTGTGTTCCTCCTATCTACCTGCACACCAAATTTATCCCCTTATCCTTCTCTTGTATGCAAGCTACTATGAATTTGTGATTGAGTTTTCCCAGTATTTTCAAAGTTATGTGGGGAACAGAGCTTCTTAGACTACATCTTGGCAGTCTGTTCCCTTTCTGCTTCCCTCTTCACTCTGAGCTAAGAACACTCATCAGCTACCTTTATTACCTCTGCAGTGCTCTACACATTATTTATGGCATTGGGATCTTATGTGCTCTTCTTTGGATACAAAGATTTCTCAACTTGGGAGGAAAGAGTATGTGTGAAAGCAGGTGTCATGTGCAAACCTTTCACATTCTCGTTTCTTTTAATTGAAAGAAGTCTGACTTCTCTGAGGAAGAAGTGAGGATTGAGATTCAGTTCCAACTCAAATGGATGACAATCACTGTTTTCAGCAAAGTTGGACCCAAAAAATATAGTGCACACGTTGCCATTTACCCCTTTGCCGGGTTAGGGACGACAGCAATGCCAAGCTACCTGTATCTTGAAAGGTCTTGGCATAAATTAAGACGCTAGGCGCTTAATAGACTGATATATCTTTCTGAGGAATTTATAAGGAAAATGCAATATGAACTTGAGATGTTAGAAAGCTAATGCGCTGCTGAGCAGGATTACATTTTCAAGGAGTAAAAGCAAGTAATCGTAGAATGGTTTGGACTGGAAGGAACCTTAAACATATTCTCTTTAGTTCCAAGTACCCTGCCTTGTTCGTCCAGATGAAGTTGCTCAAAGCCTCATGCAACTTGGCCTTAAACACCTTACAAGGATGGGGCATCCACAGCTTCTCTGGGCAGCCTATTCTAGTATCTCACCACCGTAACCTTGAATAACTTCTTCCTTACATCTAATCTAAGCCTCCTCTCTTTCAGTTTAAAGCCATTGCCCTTTGTCCTATGACTACATGCCCTTGTAAAAGTTCCTCTCCAGCTTTTCTGTAGGTTCATTGTAGGTGGAAGTCACACTTCAGATGCTTTAAGTATCCTTAGGGCTATTTTTCCCCTCACATTTTTCTTTTACAACCTGCATTATCTACTCAATCAAGCCCACAGAACAGAATGAACCTAGCATATTTTTGTTGAATAATTTTGTGTAAGGATGAATTGTTTTAAAATTGTTGTGATTTCTGTGAATATTTCCCAAACAGAAGGAAATACTCCTTACAAACTGTATTCTTTCATTTTTGTTAAATCCCTGGCACACTGTAGATAAATGTTTCAAATATATTTCTGTTGCCTTTGTTGCCTCTTGAGGATTGTTCAATATTAGTTATCTATATTGTCCAAGGGTAGCAATCCAGATTGAATTTACCTTGCTGCAGTGGGCAGTATTTAGGAGAATGCCTGCATACAGAATTGTTCCAGCTGCTTCACCTTCCCCTGTTTCCCTCAATTCAAGAAAAATTTGCACAACTTGCCCTACATAGCTTGTATCAGAGAAAGAATCCTTCTGTCATACAGTCTTGTTGCCTGATTTTTTTAAATAGAACTTTTTTTTTAAAAAAAACACTTATTCTCTGAAGTTTTTAGCAAACACAGAAAAGCAATCAGGTCAAGTTATATGACTGATTAGCTGTACCTCTTTCCAAATAAAATAAGAAACAATTAAAAAATCCTCCCAGAGATTTGATGGCATTAAACAGAAGATAATCAGTATGAAGGTGAAAAGAGGTGATCCCTTCTTCTCATCGCCAACCTCAGTGCACAAAGGGGCTTGTTTTGAGATGTTTGACTATCTAATACAATGCAATGTTAAAACTAATTTTAGCAATAACCCTGTCTCCTAATTAAAAAGTTATTTACAAGTTTTACTACATGTTAAATGATGACACACAAACAAGCTGTCATACGGATAGGTACCAAATATAACAAGACAACAATATACTGGCATAGAAATAGAGCTTTGAGTGATTTTTCTGACAAGACTAAGGAAGATAGAGGTTTCTAAAACAATAGAAAAATACAAGAAAGAAGGAAAAATAGCAAGAGAAGAAAGAGCTTGTCAGGGTAAACATATACCTCTTTAGATTAAGCTTTGCTCTACTGAACCTTATCTGTCTACAGGCTTGTGTATTCCCATTTTGATATTTTTTTTGTTCTACGTCTGGGGTTTAGTTTGTTTTTGTTCTAATATGAAATCTGCTCTGTTATAATCTGCTTTTCAGGATGCTTTTTAAAATAATTTTGATGTGATTGAGGGCACGTCTTTAGGACTATGTTTTAAGTGAATCCATTTTGCAAAAAAAGATAAAGCTGGGACACTTAAAAGATACAGTATTTTTTACAACAAATTCGTCTGTTTTCTAAAAGCATTTTATTAGTCTTAAGTTCTAAACCAGCACTCCAATAATACTAGTCAAATACAATCTCTTCTTCTTTTTCAGAGCTCGGTACATTTTAGGCAGGCTAAATACAGTAATTAATATTTGGTCATGTTTTGCATTGATCTTCCGAAGTTATTTGAGGACCTCTGTAATGCTGATGGCTGCTACAAGTTCTTATGCAGAACATCAAGCAGTCGATCAGCTGGAATGATAGCTCAGGACTTTCTGTCAGGGAAAGAAATGTAATGAAGGACAAAATTAATTGGGGAAACTGTCATCCTTTCAGCTCATAAAAGCAGTATAAAAAGTTGTTGCTGTTGTTGTTATCAGTCTGGTTAAGTGAATTGTATTCCTACCTTCCTTTTCCCTGGGCTCTAGTTTGCACAACCTCATCTCTAGCATCCTGAAGTCCTGATTACTATAGGAATTTTAAATAGTAATGTTATATTTTCTTTTTAGAATGTAATGCATTCAACACACGTTGTCCTAACCTACTTAAATCTATTATTTAATGTTGCTATTTTTTACTTGTGTATGTGTAAGTACAGCAATGTGCATATACTACATACACACTCCTTTAGTTGGGATTGCTATTAGTGAATAAGCTTTGTTAGAAGAAACACGTGGATATGCAGACTTTCTGTATGTTCAGTCTTTGAGATAAACCTTGACTTTTGCAGAATATTTTTTGTTCCACTTATAAACATACAACAGCCTCATGTCTCCCTCAGTGCCTTTTGCCAAAGCCTCCAGGTCAGACCACTATCTCCAGCCAATGTATAGAGCACATCCTTGATCTCTAGTCTGGTTTGGACAGGCCCCACAGCCTTTGAATGGGCTATCTAGTGTTTAATGTGCTCAAACGCAGCTTGCTGCTCAGGGCCCCACTCAAAATCTTTCTTTTTCTGGGTCACCTCATAAAGAGGGTTCACAATCTGACTGTATCCTGGAATATGCATACGCCAAAACCCCACTACTCCTAAGAATGCTTGTGTCTCCTTGACAGGTTGTCATAGAATCATTAGGGATTGGAAGGGACCTCGAAAGATCATCTAGTCCAATCTCCCTGCCACAGCAGGATCACCCAGACCAAGTCACACAGGAACACATCAATAGTGTTTCCTAGAAGTCACAGAAAAATGCACAGAGCATTAGGGCTAGTCACTATATGATGTTTCGTCTAATTTTTTCATGTTAGGCTCACACGTTAGCTTCCAATAAGGTTAGCTTTTGCAAGTGTCCAGTAATGCCATAAATAGTAACGGATTTTGATCCTATGAAGTTTGAAGGTATTAAAGTGTGTTCAGCATCAGTATTCACCAAGGCTTTATGCTTTTCAGCTTTGGAGGTGCCAGGCCATCAGATCCATATGTCCCAGTAGACTCAGTTGCCCCTTTCCTCTACCTGGCTAGAGGCAGGGCCTCCCTATTGCTTGGCTTCACTTTCTTCCTACTGAGAATGGTCCCTGCTATGCAGATTAACTTAAGAATTCCGTCATCTTCAGGACCTCCACCAAGATGCCTGAGCAATCTTTTTCCTTGCTTTATCTCCAGTGGCACCACTTAATGCATCTAGTAACCTTGCCCAGAGGGCTGAGGTAGGCTTGCCGTTCCATCTATTCATGTCCTCTCTAAAATCTTTCAAGAGTTACCAATATAATGTCAAGATTTATCTTGATGGACTTGAGCTTGGACCATCCTCTCTAGAGATGGTCTCCTTGGGGCAGCCATAGTTTCAATTCTTTCTACAGAATCACCTTGCCCCATCTTTTTGAACATCTTCTTTAATTCATTAAGTCTCTTTTCCAATTTTTCCTCCCAAACAGTTGAGTTATTCACCCAACCTAGTCAGTTAATCACAGCTATGATCCAAGCTGGTTGAGTAGTCACATCCTCAAATCTCTGCAGTTTATCCATATTAATGACAACAATCGGAGGGCCAACATCTTCCCTCACAGCAGCCCATTCTGCTATCATTTGAGAGTATCTGGAAGGAGCAGTCCATGCAAGTCTCTTTAATATCAGTCTCCAACAGTGCAAGTCATTGGGGTTGTCATTGTCGTCATCAGATGCATTACGGTTATGGACCACTTCCCAACAAGCCAATTCTCTTAGACATTCAATACCCTTTGTTATCATAGAATCATTACGGATTGGAAGGGACCTCAAAAGATCATCTAGTCCAATCTGCCTGCAACAGCAGGATCACCT
>JAOXOE010000694.1:7549650-7562287 GCA_028565055.1 Phoeniculus purpureus
TGTGATGTGCTTTAGGTGACCCTGCTCTGGCAGGGGGGTTGGACTAGATGATCTTTCGAGGTCCCTTCCAACCTCTAGGATTCTATGATTAACTCAGCATTCAGCTGGAATACTTTCAGGACATCAACAACAAGATTCAGAACTCAAATCCCAAACTCTCCAAGCAGCATTTAATTTGATAAATCCTGGGGTTATCGTATGAAAGAACAACTCTAATAGCACTAATACAATCAGATGAAGGGAAGGAAACTAATACAGAGAAATGGGGAAACCAGGACATCTGAACTTTACTTAGTTTAGAATCTAAAGGTCACAGAAATGGCATGATTTTTGGAGTCGATGTGCTGCCAAATGCCTGAGAAAAAACACACCACAAATCTAAAATCTGAGATCAAAATAAAAATAAAAACAATTTTTAAAAAATCCAGTATTCCTGAAGTATTCAGCATAGCTGCCCTAGGATAGCTGTGCCCCACTGTGAAGGAATTTATGTCATATAAAAGTCTTCGTAGTGCCGGCCAGATCTGCTATGAGCCATCAACAAGTCTGACTTCCCAAGTGCTGACCAAGCACACCATGTGAAATTACAGCTGATGGCAAAATTGTATTAGGGACAGGGTTTGGACTCGCCTGCACATAAGGAAAAAATTCTCTAATGGGAAATATGATTGTTTGTGTCCTTTTCTCCTTGTGCAGAGCAACCTTTCATTATTCATTAAAAGTTTTGATAGATAAAATGTATGCCAAGAGGTATCTCCACAAAAAATCTTGGGTAGACCCAGAAGTGAGAGGCCTTTCTGGAGTGATTTCAATAACTTTCAATAACAGAAAATCATCTTTGAGGAAAAAAACACCCAGCTCTTCTCTGTTAGAAGTGCATTTTCTGACTTTTATATATGGCACATAAATCCTAGCTAGCCACACATGCCTGAAAAGAACTCGTGGAAATGAAAACAAAAGAGACTGATCTGGAACCAATAAAGAAAGAAAAATGTAAACTTGAAAGGGAAGGAGCTTTTCCTACAGTGTTTCATCTATAGTAAATAAAAGCAAAGTTGGGGTTTCTTTTTCCTCAGCTGGTGAGTTACTTCTGTTTGTAAATAACATGTCACTGTGAAAGAGAAACCTAAATACAGGATGTAACAGCTGCCACTTTCATGGGATATTTATGTTGTGAGCCATTCTGCTCATGATTGTAATTTTCTAGGTTTAGTTAAAGTGTTTCCTGTTTCTGCATTCTAATTGCATAATGGCAGAAATTACTGATTAATATGTTTTCAGCTTTATTAATGGTAAAACCCTATTTCTTATTGGTAGGAGCATTGTCACCTTTTTCTGCCCACAGGGAGAGAGTTTAATCTTTACTCTTCAAGACAAGGTCCAGCATATTGACTATGTTGATCTTTTTCATTGAACTGCTTCAGAGTGGGTGGACCAAGATTAGAAACTGGCTCTTCAATATTCTGTGCTAACAAAAGAGCACATTAAATACACTGGAACATTGTTTTATTAGTTGTCCTTTGCTGCTCTTTCTACAGTTGAACTTTTGAGCAGAGACATGTCTGGGTATGCTCTGATCTGCTCTGGATTAGGAGCTGGAGGATATGTGGTGTGTTTTCCTTTCTACAGGCAGATTATAGGGCAGAGAAACAGTTCCCTTGGGGTTTTGCCCTAACAGGAGTGTGCCTGGGGAATGGGACATGCCTCCTGTCCTGACAATTTGAACATCATGTTTATAACAAGTCAAGAGTGACCATATAATGGTTCTTGCTTTCCGTATCCTTCAACTCTTTAAAAAATACATGTAACCTAATATGTATTTTACTAATAATCCTTTAATTGGGAATTGGGCCTTTCAAAGAAATAGGATGCTTTCTTGAGCTTCAGAGTTACATCTCTGTAATAACTCATTGAGTCTTTCCTTTACAGGGAATCTTTAGTTCCTTTCAATTTTAACATTCCTCAGCCATCTGAACTTCCAGAGTCCTGCAATCTACTTAGAGCTAAATTATCTGGGTAAAATTTTGTTGGAAATGAGATGCCACTAAAAATCACATCCTTTTCATATTTGTATGAATAACATTCTTTTGGCTCTAGCTATTTCACAGTGATTCAGATTTTGATGAGGAAGTCTGGGATAATATTTGTATTTGGCAAAAAATATCTGCTTTGCACTCTGTATCAAAACTGGAGACATTTCACAAAGACAGACTTACATTTCACTTATTTTTCTTTTTGGGGGTTAGCCAAAATGGATTATTTATTTCCAAATCCCCACAATGACAGATTGTATTTTATGTACAGCCATAATTAGAACTATTCCCAAACCCAGGGGTTTTTTTGCTGTTGATGGTGGGTTTTCATGTTTTGTTTTTAATTGGTATGATTCACCTTTCTGGATGAAAGAATTACTGATGTGCGTAGGGTCCCACAGGATCCATTTGACTCCCACAGAATGTCTTTCCTAAGATATCTCGATGTGACATAAAAATATCCTGGGGTTCTGGCTCATTTGACATGAATGACTGCATCTGGTTTTATTACGTACTACAAGAAGTAAGTCCTTGTTGTCAAGCCAAGTGATGCAGGTGGGCTTGGCCTTCCACAATATTTGTGACAGCAGACCCTGGGATTCACTGTACTTTGTGTCTGATCATCTCCAAAGCCATTTGAATACAAGCTAACATGTATGCAGCATGCTTGATCAGAGGATTAGGATCAGTAGCAAAACAGCAAGTGAACCAGCTTGGTAAAATATATGCACAGATGCATATATGCTCTGAGCTTTGCTTTAATTTAGCTAAAGCATTCACTACCTCAGCAGTGCCACCAGACTTGCAAATGCCATCACTCGGATTATGAAAGACTGGTTCTTCCAGGCTCATTCTTCTTTAGCAGGGTCAGTCAGAATGTAATCCATAGTTTAAAAAAAGTTCTTCTAGGAAAACATTGAATAGTTCTGAGATCTGCTGTATAGGACTAATTCATATAATCTCTTTGGAATGTGCAAATGGTATTCATTAGCAAAGCAGCCCTACATTCTGTACCTGGTACAGCACACATCGTACCATGTGAGGTGTGTTAGAGAATAATCTTGTATTTCAAAGTGATTTAAGCAGGGTCAAGGAATTTCATAGTTTGACACTTGTAAAGGCAGTTAACAGCCTTGCAAAAAAATCTCATCAGCTAAACAATTGATTTCTACCTTCTTGCTGAGCAGAGAACCTTCACTGCCTAGATTTTGTACAATAAACCTGACATCTGAGGGTAGAGCAAAAATATACCGAGTCTTCCTAATCCCTTGGAGCTTCGTGAAATTACTGTCTGAAAACTATAATGAGAATGGGATAATTTGTGACATTTCCCTCTGCTGATAGAAGGTATTGATTTTTATGGCATTTCTGTTTCTTACTACGTATTATGAGCATATGAACTCAGAATGTTAATATCTGATGCATAGAATAAACAAGGATAGTGCCAAGTAGTACTTTATTTATTTCAATTATTTATCAGTTTTATGCTGTAGCAATTTTACTAAATCCCTACAGGCTGTTAGCAGATAAACAATCATTTATAAGCTCTGAGAACTCAGAATTACAGGAGGCAGCCATACATAAACTTATTTCTTCCATGAAGTCTACCAGCCAACTAAGATAACTTATCCTCACTGTGCCAAATTTTGACCTCCCTTGGTTTACCTAAGATGTTAAATTTTTTAGCCACACTGTCTAATTTAGATCGTCAGTGCCTTGAGGTAGTTGTCATCTTCCTTCTGACAAAAGATGGACCCACTGAAAATACTAATCTAATCACAATAGATCCAGTACTGTCACTTTTATTCAGCTCTGCTATGTCTTACTTGTCAGGTCTTTGTCAAGGATAAATTCCCTCTTAGTGGTAAAACCACCAAAACAAGGTTATAGAAAAGACAATCTCATCGAGACTGTCTTGAAACTCTTCAAATGTTTACTTCTTAGATGTAGAATAAGACAGTCCTTAAAGAGCTTTGCTTACAACTTTGTCTAGGGTAACTAGAAAACACATATAGCTTTGGTTTTACTGGGAAATCTCTGTGCATCTGTCTACTTTTAGCATAACTCACTTTTGTCACACCACACACAGTCAACTTCACCTAAGGAGTGAGCAAAGGCTGCAGATTCAGGAGTTCTGGCAAAAATCTTGTCAGGTTTCATTGTGACCAAAGAAGAATGGGTGTTCTGCAGTGATCCTGCCCATAAGATGGTTTTTAGTACATGTGCAAGTGGTGACCTACATACCTGCTGACATGTACAGGTCTTCAGGAACTGTGTCCTGCACAAATCCCTTGGCCACAGGGCAAACCCATCCAGTATCTCGTACCACAGAGACCTGCCTGTAGCTCCCACTATTTTGACTGCAGAAATGACAGATATAGCTGTTTCCTCCTCAGAGTGTTCTACACCAGCTTGGAATACTGACAAATCTGTAGAGACGTGGGTGTTGAACACTTCCTCCAAGTAACGAGAAATAGGATGAGAGGAAATGGCCTCCAGTTGCCCCAGGGGAAGTCTAGGTTGGACATTAGGATAAATTTCTTCATGGAAAGAGTCAACTTTGGAACAGGCTGCCCAGGGAGGGGGGCTGAACCACCACCCCTGGACGTGTGACAATCTGGAACTTAGGGACAGGGTTTTGTGTTGGCCTTGGGACTTCTCCATTAAAACATTGTGTAACAGGTTGGATTGAGCAGGACCGGCCCGATTAGCAGATCCTCTACTGTTTACCAGCTATGTGGCTTGTGCTAAGTGCTGATCCCAATTTTTAAAGGATCCACTCCCCAAAGCTTTCAATGTGGTCTTCAGTAAGCCATTGTGATGCTCAATCTTTCCTGATGCAGGCGCGTGGTAGGGGATGTGATATATCCACTCAATACCACGCTCTCTAGCCCAATTTTTGATGTAATTATTCTTGAAATGAGCTCTGTTGTCTGACTCGACCCTTTCTGGGGTGTCATGTCGCCACAGAATTTGCCTCTTGAGGCCTCTAATAGTATTTCGGGTAGTTGCATGAGGTACAGGGTATGTCTCCAACCAACCGGTGGTTGCTTCCACCATGGTTAGCACATACCGCTTACCCTGACGGGTCTGAGGAAGGGTGATACAATCAATCTGCCAGGCCTTCGCATATTTATACTTAGACCATCTTTCCCCATACCGCAAGGGTTTCATCCGTCTGGCTTGTTTTATAGCTGCACAAATAGCACAATCATGGATAACTTGCGTTATAGCATCCATGGTTAAATCCACTCCTCAGTCTCGAGCCCATCGATAGGTAGCATCCCTACCTTGGTGACCAGAAGTATCGTGGGCCCACTGAGCTACAAACAATTCATTGTTATGGTCCCAGTCCAAATCTGTTTTGAAAACTCTAGCTGCCTGGTCTGCCTGGCAATTTTGCTGCTGTTCTTCAGTAGCCCAGCATTTAGGTACATGGGCATCTATATGACACACCTTCACCTTCAATCTTTTTAGCCGGGCGGCGATGTCCTGCCGCAAATCAGCAGCCCAAACTGGTTTGCCTTTACGCAACCAGTTGTTCCGCTCCCAGTCTTTAAGCCATCCCCAGGGTGCATTGGCTATCATCCACGAATCGGTGTAGAGGTAGAGCAATGGCCATTTCTCTCGCTCTGCAACATCCAAGGCCAGTTGGACAGCTCTTACCTCTGCAACCTGACTCGATCCTCCTTCTCCCTCTTGTGTTTCTGCAACTCTTCTAGTGGGGTTCCAGACAGCAGCTTTCCATCTCTGTTGATTCCCTACTGAATGACAAGATCCATCTGTAAACAAGGCATATGCCTTCTCTTCATCTGACAGCTCATTGTAAGGTGGGGCTTCTTCTGCCCGAGTCACTATATCTTCAGCGAAAAGCTTGGAATCCTCCTCCTCTGGCCAGTTGGAAATCATTTCCACTATGCCAGGGCGATTGACACCTCCAATACGAGCCCTTTGGGTTAGCAGAGCAGTCCACTTACTCCAGGTAGTATCAGTAGCATGATGTGTAGATGTAGTTTTTCCTTTAAACACCCATCCTAGAACAGGAAGTTGGGGTGCAAGGAGGAACTGTACTTCAGTACCAATCACTTCTGATGCAGCTCGAACTCCTTCGTATGCAGCTAGGGTGGATGTCTAAAGGAAAAACTACATACAAATCCGAAACACAGATGGTACAATGTGAGAGGTACCTGGATAGTTCAATACAGGTAGTCTTAGCTACTGAGAGACTTTAACCCTGTTCTTTGCTCTTTAACAAGATTCTTGTGTGGACATGATCAATTCATTCAATCCCATTCTAGCTTGACTTTCTTCCTTTTCAGAAAGAAAAGTTTATCCAAGAATTAAGTTTGCAGTGTGCCTCTTTCACAAATCAGGGCTGAAAATACAGAGCCTTGCTGGAAACACAGTCTGATTCCAAACCTCTGCTCAGAATCATGGACAATTTTTGCTTCTCGCCAGTAATTCCTGAAGATGGTTGTATGGTTATCATGGGCAGGTTGCTGCTTAGAAGTGAGAAGATAGTTTCTTGGCATTATGAAGAGGAGAAAAGTTGATCACCTTATTTTACAGCCGCTGAAATAGAGAGTTTGAGAACCCTTCTAGTAAGTTTTACTGTCATATAAAAAAGAAAATTTCAAAAGAGGAATATATATTATATTAACAAACCACCTCTTTTCCATTTCTGAGAATTCTTCAATAACAAATTATCTATAAGTGATAAATCAGTGGCAGATACTGTTTCTCTGTATCGCCTATATCAACTGCTGACCGTCAGTCTATATAGAATGGTAGTGACTTGAGCAAAATTACTGTTTGAGTTCCTTTGGCTGAACTTTTTCTTTTTTGCTGGTGTGTTGCAGGCTAATCGTGATGCTGTCCTGAGCAGAATACCAGAACACAAAAATGATCGGATCATCAGTTTGCAAAGTGCATCTGTAGTCTATGATTTACTTACCATAGCTTTGGGAAGAAGAGGCCAATATGAAATGCTCTCAGAGGTTTGTTGATAATAGTGAATACTTAGCTGTGTCTTTATTGCTTATTTCTGTTAATCATGTTAATAGTGATGGTACTGAAGGGTAAACAAATGCTGCACACCATCGTTCTGACTACTGTATAAATACAGTACGTAGTTTCCACCCCAAAACATGTACTATTTAATTTATACAAGTCACTTCAGGTGCTCGGGCACAGAGGTTGTGGGTGAGGTGTGCTAAATGTTTAATGGCACAGAAATTCCCTTGGTTCTTAGGCAAGGAGGCATGGATCTCTACACATTGAAAGCAGACAGCAGAAAGGAACAGTAGAAGATAAAAACTGTTGTAGACATAAATGTCTAGAAAAGGGATTTATGATGTTTTATTTCCAAAGTAAACTTCTTTTACACGTAATATTTGGAGTGCTCTGAAGTCCTTGGCTTTGAAGTTAAGAAAAGAGAAGAGCATTACTTTTTTCAGATTTGTGGAAACTGCATTCTCTATGTCAGATGGCTTGTGTTTGATTATGCAACTTGAATGTGTTTTGTTAGATTGTGGCAACTTATTTCTTCAGATATCATGAATAGTTTTGAACTTGAGATACATCTACAGCTGTTTGGGCAGAGCACAACTTTCTGCTGCTCAAAACAGTGCCCACCCAGCAGCAGGATACTACTGCTGACCATGGTTAATTACTGGTATCCAGAAAGAGTACGTGAGCATGTGAGGTAGAAAAGTGTATCTAGAGATTGATTTGCTGAGAAATTATTTCCTTTAGTAGATAATTTTTAGTAAGATAAAAATAAGAAAAAATATCCCAGCTGCTCTTTTCTGTATGTAAATGGTCACTTTTAAATCTGCATCTCCTACAATGTTAAGCTCTGAATTTGGTTATTATTCTGCTGCAGAGTACTTCATAGCTGTGAGTTGTGCATACAAGTAGGTTTTAATGAGTACAATAGAAAGTCTTTCATGAAACAAAGGACTATGGAAGTAGATGCTTATGCATCTTGCAGAACCGTGGAATGCTGAAGAACCTCCATGTTTGATCCTCTTATTGGTTGAGGATATTTAACCATTGCCTTGGGCTCTGTCACCTGAAGTCTACCTAAGGCTTTTTTTAACATCACAGTATTACAGTACATTAGAGATTGAAAGGGACCTCGAAAGATCAGCTAGTCCAATCCCTCTGCTAGAGCAGGACCACCTAGATCATATCCAGGCGGGTTTTAAACGTCTCCACGGAAGGAGATTTCACAAGCCTCCTGGGCAGCCCCTTCCAATGCTCTGCCACCCTCACTGGGAAGAAGTTCCTTCTCATATTGATGTGGAATCTCCTATGTTCCAGCTTACATCCATTGCCCCTTGTCCTATCATTAGATGACACTGAGAAGAGCCTGGCTCCATCCTCCTGACACCCATCCTTCACATATTTATAAACATTAATGAGGTCACCCTTCAGTCTCCTCTTCCCCAAGCTCAATAGACCCAACTGCTTCAGCCTTTCCTCATAAGGGAGATGTTCCATTCCCTTCATCATCTTTGTGGCTCTGTGCTGGACTCTCTCCAGCAGTTCTGGAACTGGACACAATATTCCAGATGCAGTCTCACCAGGACAGAGGAGAGTGAGAGGAGAACCTCTCTCGATCTGCTAGCCACCAATTCTAGCGGTGTTCCTTTCTCACTTAAAATACAAACTAAGCCTTTTCAAACACCATGATACACAGAAGTGGAGAACCACACTTGGATGATACAACTGCCCCCAGGTTTGTAGAGCAAAGGTTTACTGGTAGCAGGGCATACTTGAGCCCAAAACAGAATCATTTTGGCTCAGAATGATGTGGAAGGCAGGACATCTAAATAAAGCCAAAAAAACTCTAATAATTTGTATCCAAGCTTCTTCTGTGATTGCCATATGTTCACACACACACTTCATTTATTTTCTCTTTCACTTTTTTTAACCCTATAGGCAGTAATAAGGAATATTAACTGCCAATTCACCTTAGAAGTAACCAGAAAGGACTTCAGCCTCATTAGAGATACTGCCACAGCTACACAACACAAAACAGAAGCCATCTGGATCAAACAATTCTCACAATGTTGAGGAATAACTCATGTTTTACAGATAATGGTCACAAAAGGATTACACTCCCTTTTTGTGGAGACTGGGGTTCAGGAATGAGCATTGGCTCTAGCTGACTGAAGGCATGCTGCCCGGAGAGTTTCAAGCTTGCCTGACAAGGCACCTCAGTGTAAAGAAACCATCTAGTTACTGCTTCTTGAAGCATAAACCCCTTGTGCATGAAGCTCTCTCCATTGTTAGAGCATAAAGTGATGTGAAAGTTTGGTGTAGGAATAAAGCTGAGCCATTTTTACTAATTACTATTTCCTTGTGTTTCTGAGTCTTTTGGAGAAGTGTGAATCACTCAGTAAGATTTTAATCTTCAGGACACTCTTAGGCAGAACAGAGGAAGTATAAATGAGGACTGGCCAAGCAGATCCTGGTACCACGGAATGAGATCCATTTATACTTTAACAGAGACAACTGTCTTGCTTTACTAGGTGTTCTGATGTTTTGATTCCAAAGGGATTTATAGATATATTTTATGGAGAGATTTGTTAATTTCTTTGAAGCTTTATTCAGAAGGAAGAAATTTTAAATTACCTTTGTTTATGGGGGAGGGAGTGAGAGTAATACTCTATTTTACTCTGCTAACAAAAGGCATCAATGCAATAAATCACATATGTAAGGAAAGAAAATAATACACTATTGCAGTTTTTTCTATCTTTACTTTGCCTTGACTTGAAAGGCTTCTTGCTTATTTTGCAGAGACTGCATTAATATTTTTTTCCAGGCTAGCAATTCCCCACACACAGACTCCAACACACCATCACATTTCCTCTGCAGAGAACACCAGCTTCTGTTCCACCTCCCCTCAGATCCCATTTTTTGAGTTTTCTGAACTGTGATCATTCCTCACTATTAATTCATTAAAATTAATTAGTACCTGGGGGGGTTTCACTTAAATAAATATGACACCTCTGGTGATACATACATATATGCATGTACTTGCATATACAAATAAAAATCATTCTTCAAATTCAGGCTACACTGATAGATGTGAATTGAGCCTGTGGGCATGCCACAGCATATGGCCTGAGAGGTAGCTTTACGGTTTTTGTTGTCTCATTTGGTACTCTGCAGACACAGGAGCTTTCCTGATGTCACACACAGAAGGAGCAGGGAGGATGGGCAGGCAGGCTGAGCTCAGGCTAACCCTAACCCCATAGCACTGCCAATGTCACACATGAGTCAGGCAGCACACAAGGTTGTTCACCCACTCCATGACTCAGTCTTCCAACACACTAAATAGACATTAAGGTGATTGTCCCCCTGTACTCAGCACTGGTGAGGCCACACCTTGAGGACTGGGTCCAGTTTTGGGCACCTCAGTACAAGGGAGACATCAAGGTGCTGGAGGAGTGCAGAGGAGGGCAACAAAGCTGGTGAAGGCCCTGGAGAATAAATCTTATGAGAAGAGTTTGAGACAGTTGGGGCTGTTTAGTTTGAGGAAGAGGAAGCTTAGGGGAGACCTCATCCCTCTCTACGACTATCTGAAAGAACATTGTAGAGATGTTGGTGCTGGTCTCTTCTCGCAGGTAATTAGTGACAGAACCAGAGGGAATGGCTTCAAGTTTCAACAAGGTAGTTTAGATTGGACATCAGGAAAAAATTCTTCATGGAAAGAGTGGTCAGGCCCTGGAATTGACTGCCCGGGGTGGCAGTTGAGTTGCCATCCCTGGATGAGTTTGAAAGACGCTTAGATGTGGGATTGGGGGATCTGGTTTAGGAGAGAACTTGTAAAGTAGGGTTGTTGGTTAGATGCAATGTTTCCAAAGGTCTTTTCCAACCTGAATGATTCTATGATTCTGTGACATAGCCTGCACAGCTCTAGAAATCAAGAATGTCAGACAGAACTACAAAACATTAGTGTCCCTGTTTTATTGTCCTTAACAGCATTACAAAAACCACATTGTTGTCGTGGGTTTGCATACCCACAGCATAATCATTACAAGGAGCCCACAGAGAGCTTTGAGTGTCACAGTGATAGAAACACCCCAGAGGGACGCAAAGCCAGCTGTGTCATACACAACTGTATAATGCTACTGGGTCCTTCATGAAAATACCCACTAAGTGTCCTTTTAACATGTGCAGTGAGAGCCAGCCTGAGACTGAGCAGTCGGGGTTAGTAGCAGCTGGCCAGATGAATTGTAACAGATATAAGCTACGAGGCTCACAAAGGGAGGCAGCGTCTCTGTTTTCCCTCTCATTTTCTGAATTACAGAAGATCACTGGACTGTGGCAGGATACTGAGGGAGTAAAGGCACAACACGCAGAGGAGCAGGTGAGGAGGGGCTGTAAGTGGCCATAATAGAGAGAGTTCAAATGCGTTGGAGGGGCAGTGAATGTCACATCATGATGGGAAATCTGGAAAGAGGAGGTGAAAGGAGACTAAGAAAGGAGAAGAGGCATGAAAAAAATGCAAGGTAGAAAGTGCAAAAAATAAGTCAAAGGAATAGAAAATTTGAAGATGAGGGCATATTTTTTCCTCCCCTCTTCCCTTCTCCCCCCACACAGCCCTTTAGTGCACTCATCCCTGCTACCTTCTGAAGCTGTAAATGATGAAGGCGTCCTCCTAATAAAAGGTTTTGGGCTCCCCCTGTGCTACAGCTGGGCAAAAAAAGCTGACCACACATTTTTAATATCTGATCATGGACTTGCCTGTGGTGTTTAACCACCCCATCCTCTGGCAAATCCTATCCATGAGAATATAGGGTTTGCAGTAACGGTACCTGTTGCAGGAAGAGCCCAGAGCCTTGTACAGAGAAGCCACCTTTACAAACAGGTACTGGGACAAAGCACTTGCAGGCTGCACAATGACTCCTTTTCCATGGTAAATTATTGTTTCAAATGTTCAACAGAATATAAGGAAAGAAAATTAATTTCTTGGCAAGCTGCTTATGTTTTCAGGAAACACAGCAAACAGCTGAGCTTTTGTTCTAGCTTTTTTGTTCTAGACAAAATCTTTTACATCCTGATGAAAGTGCCTGCATTCTTTAACATAATGAGTGATGCAGGTACCTGAATCATACTGAATTGAATAGGTGGTTGCAACTAAATTAAGACTTTATAGGGCACGTGACCAGACACTGGTTGAGGGCAAAGAAGACACCAATGAAAGCATATTTATAAAGGTTTTGTAAAGATTTAGGTGTCTGAATACACAGTGCCAAAATATTCTATTTTAAGAGAGATGAGTCATCTGCTGAAACCTAATAAGACATTTCACTATTATCACAGAATCATTTATGTTGGAAAAGATCATCAAGTCCAACCAGTAACCCAACTGTCCCAAGCACACCCAGGGATGGTAATTCAGCTCCCTCCCCAGTCAGCCTATTCCAAGGCCTGATGACTCTTTCAATAAAGTTTTTCCTAATCTCTCTAGCTTGGAGAAAAGGAGATGGATGGGTGACTTCATTAATGTTTATAAATATGTGAAGGGTGGGTGTCAGGAGGATGGAGCCAGGCTCTGCTCAGCGGCATCTAATGATAGGACAAGGGGC
>JAOXOE010000694.1:7570895-7627746 GCA_028565055.1 Phoeniculus purpureus
TGATCTCACCAGGTTAGGGAGCATCCTAGTGATATCCCTGATTTGGGCTTCAGGTAAACTGCAGACTTCCCTATGATAAGGGTCAGCTCTGCATGTTGGGCCCTCAGTCCCTTTCAGGAGCGAGTCTCCAAGAACTAGCACCCTTTTCTTCTTCTTTGTGGAGGAGGTTTTCGTATTACTGAAAGATTTCCTGGATTTATGCGACCTTGCTAGGACCTCCAGTGTGGGTTCTCTGTCCTCTGTATCCTTATTAGACTGGCTGTTTTCCAGTAGGGGCTTATGTCTATTACTCAGTGGCAACTGAGAAGGTAAGGCAGGCAAGGGCAGTGCTTGCCTTCTGCCACGGCCTTTCACTTGGCTCCACTCACTGCTTTTACTTAGGCTTCTGTTCTTCATCTGAGAGGTGCAGGATACTTGGGCTCCTTGTTCTGGCTGTTGTCCAGACTGGCTGTACCAGTCTACCTCAGTTTTAGCCTCTCTAATTCTCCCGAGCCTTTCTACTTCTGCATGTAGCTTTTCAACCTTGCAGATCCATTCAGTATTTGGTACCAGTAACACTCTTGGTGAGAACATGGAGTAATCCAATTGTAATTGGAACCAGTGCAAAATATGTAAATGGACCATGGCTGTTAGACAGACCTGAAAGATGAGAAAAATATAGTTCAACCTTAGCATAGGATACAGGCAAGTTGCTTTGATCGGGGAGACACTTGATATTTTAAATTTAAATAAAAAGCAAAAAGAACCAAACTCAAAAACAACCACAAACCACCCACCAAACTCCTCAGCTCATCCTCCATGCCTTGAAGGATGCTGCAGTTTTCTTGAGTTTTCAGTGGCACAGAATGAGAGATTTCTATCTTAGCGGGTCTCAGTAAGGCTTATCTGTGTATCTATGGATTCAGACAAAATGAAAAAGTGTGATTGCATCTAGAGTTGTTTGGGCTTTTTTCTAAGTACTTAATTTTTATAAAAGTAAGCTGCTTTTAAGTATGCTCTCTTGCAGAATTCTAGGCAGTTTGGGCCTTAGCACTGCAAAAACTATTCAACAAAATTGTCTATTCAGAATTAAGTTTTTCAGAACTTAGTGGCACATCTGAGAGACCTGACTGTCATGTTTCTATTATTTAAGGCATTAAAGGCTCATTTATGTCCCTAAATTATTTTGTGACATAACAATTAAAATCAAGTTAAATGTTGATTGTGTAAGATACTGTGTCTTAGATGTCTGTTTTTCCAGAAAGTCTAACATAACTAAATCTTGGGAAACTTTAGTATAGAAGACACTCCTATGACAGGAAAAGTGAGGGCTGATCCTTAATAAGCAAGTAATAAATCACACATATTTGAAATCTTTCAAATTATTTTTTCTTGTTTTAATCCATGAAACAATATAAATTAATAGAGAATTCTAGGCAGGTATACTAACTAACATTACTAAAATGTAGACTGCTGGGATGCTAATAGAAAAAAATGAAACAAAATTCACACTGTAAAGAGATAGAGAAGAATCCTGAAGTTCCCTCACCAAAAAAATAGTTTTCATCTTTTTTATACTACACTGATGACTCATTTGCCTGCTACTGAAACAGAATTAGAAACAGGATAAAGTGCAGCATTCAATGTCTTTTTAAGTTGGGAACAAGAATTTTTCTCATGTACTTCGTAATTCATTTGTATAACAGAGACTATTTATTCCTCCTCTTCCAAGTGCTCTGTATTATGGACATTTCAGTATACGGAAACATTTCACAAAATGAAGGCATGAAAACAAGTCTATAACAGTAACGTTGGCTGAGACATCTGCAGAGATACTGAATACTCAAATGGGTCCTGCAGGAACATCTCCAGACAACCTCAAAAATTTAGTGCTTTAAAAATTCCCTTCTTCCAATGGTTTTTCTTGGTGATTGTTGAGGAGAGATGGGGCAAGATGAAGTAGGGAAATGAGATGAACAGTAGTTAATTTGAGTTATGTAAGGCAGATCCTCTGGTACTCATCAACTCTTGAAAGAAATGTAAAAGGAAGAATTTTGGTGTTATAGCTGACTTTTCTTACTGGCTTTCTTTCTGTAGTCTGAGAATTTAGTGGGAATAGAAGTATGCTCCTGTGTTGTAAAAATAGTGTAGTAGGTATTTACTGGATGGCTGTATTTTGAACTCCTATGGTAAATGAAAGAATTTGTAATAGTGCTATAAAATTTACAATAGAAGTATAGTAGAAGCTAGCTACTTAAGATGTCTTTATATAATTTCCTATTATTCCCTGTGTCTTTTTCCCGTTAGACTACAATAGAACAGCTCTGCAGCATTTGATCAATAGGATGTAGTTCTTTGTAATAGCCTAAGTTTTTATAGATTTGTCACTGAAATAAAAAATACCACACATCCAAACTTGACGACATTAAGAAAGGAAATTAATGGACATTTTTTCTACTGCACCTTTCCTCTTGCAAATTCACACTGCTATTAATGCCATACGTTAATTCTACATGACTACATATTTTCTTCCATGAGTATGGGTTGTTACAAGTATTGTGCAGTGGCTCTGTTATCAGCCATTCTAATGTGCTCTGGTCAGTGTCCTCTCTAAATAATTTTAGTTCCAAGTAGTGAGTGCAATAGTGCTTTTAATGTGTTAATGCTATCAATGTAATGGTGTTAGGTACAGCAATTCTGAAATCCAAGTGGTGTAATATATATAGTATAGAATAATGAACAACTAACAAACATCTTTAAACCTCTTGCATTGAACTGGGTCACACCTTTAGAGTTTACAAGTCCTTACAACCACCACTACAGAGAAATATAATGTGGAAAGAAAGTTGTAATACAGCCTTGTCCTCTGACCAATGGGACAAAAATCCTATTGTATGGTTTGTTAAAGTCACAGGTGTTCAAGTCCTCAGTAGGCTAACTTAGAAACCACTGTGATGTCTAGGCAACAGGAGGCATACAGTTTGTGCTACTGATATGCCTCTAGGCAATTTATTTTGACCTTTTTATATTCTACACAGAACAAAAATAACCCTAAACCTTCACAATGTGTTGTTCAGCCCTAAATTTTGTAAATGACAGGACTCTTTTACTGCTTCCAGTGACTTGGTCAGTATTTATTTTAAATTCACCTGATGAGGTGCAGAAAGTTTAAAATGTCTTTGTAAAATAGCTTTATAAATACACAGAAGCAGTGCAATTTTTATATTCTGAGTTTACTTTAAAACACAGCACCACTGCCCCTCTGTGTACTGTAGTGCTCTGGTGCTTGCCCAGGAGTGTTATTATTCTTGGCTCTTCAGCTGTCAGCTGAAAGCAAAAATTACTTGCAAGATTCTACATCACGTTAGACCTGTAAGAGCAAACATAATTTGGCCACTAGTTTACCTAGACCATAGACAAAAATACAGGTTTGATACATCTTTCATGAGTGTGTCGTGTTGCATTTTGATTTTTGTTGTATTTAAGGTCTAATTAGGAGCCCCAGTTAGAACCCAAAATACACTGATACCACTTTCAAGGTTTGTCTTCGCAGTGAAGTGGTTCTGCTAAGGAAAATAAATTGTTAGTAAAGTTATAGAATTCCTCTGGTTTTGCAATCTTTGCATCAGTATAAATGGAAACAAGGGGCTATCACATAATCAAATATCAGAGTTAATGTTAAAAAAAAATAGCCTTGATTTTTTTTTTTCCACAGGCAATCCTTGTCCTGTAATAGGCTTAAACAACATAGTTTTTTTTTTTTTAATGAATACTGCAGTGTGACCAGTGCGTCTTCCATTATCAACTTAGTGTTTCAAGTATAGAAAGCTCTGTTGCTTCATATATTTCACAGAGATCTGCATTTAAAACTAGGGAAAGTAGTAATAGGAGTTCAGTGATTGTCAACAGAGGTCGCTGTATAGATAAGTGTTTCCAGCTCCAATTATTTCAATTCCTGAGACAGAACTCCTAACTAATATGTTGAGTCTTTGATCCAGTTGCTTTGGAGTCTATTTAGAGTGTATGGAGTATGTGTTTAAATGGAGTTGAAAGAAAGCATTATGGGATACCCCAAATCCTACAGTGGTTTGCAGGGTGGGTGCACATGGATTCAGATGGTCAACAAGCTGTTAACAAATTCCACACTTGTGTGGAGCTTTTTAGTTCTAGACTGTAATGATTTTATTTTAAAGTACCAAACAAAACCCAAACTAAAGTGTGGTTAATTATCTCACATAGTTAAACTCTATCACTTTTGTTTTAGAACTGGATGATCAGTATAGTGTCCCCCAGTTACCTTGTTACCACTGCTGGGGCATTGATTCAGTAGTGAGTCAGTGTAAAGAGAAGAGCTACTTAATCTCCATTACTACTGCCTATAAAAACTGTGTTCCTTTGAGAACTACCATCCAGCTACTTGCCAGGCACAGCACTGCTTAATTTATGAGGCCTGACAGCAGGGCATTGTGACTGCCAGTACTTGTCTGTGGCTGTTTGCAAGTATTGGCAGTTTTGTCCCAACTTCTTGTTTATCTGTTACACGGTGGAGTTTGTAGATTGTGGTATGCTGTTTTCAAATTACCTCAGACCAAAACGTTTCTGAAACAGGCAAATCAAAGACAGAGCTGGTCTCCCACTTGAAATATTTTCTGTATTCATAAATAACATTACTTAGGTGGTTCATCTTGCTCTTTAGTGGCAGTAAGACACATTATGAAACTTCCACAAACGATTCTATATGGCTTTGGCAAACTGTGCAGAAACATCCCAAGAGCATGCTGGAGCAAAGAATGAACTAACTCAAAGCCTTCTAAATGTCAAACTGAAGCAGTTGGTGGGCTATGGTGTAGGATATTGCTGAAGTTTCTGTTGGGCCTGTGGTGAGAAGGCTTTTTTCTTGTCACAGCAGCAACCTTAAAAAGTCCACCCTCATAAACTAAAATTGTATTGTGTGATAATTTCAAATAGGATAGTAATTTCAAGGTATCAGAAACAGTGCAATAAGCAAGTCTACTCTGTAAGTCTTTTACTTAAAGCATAAAATAAACTTTAAAATTAAGAAGTACCTGATGATAGTTTTTCCCTAGTCTAAAAGGCTACAGTAGAAAAGTGAAGTTTCAAATTAGCAAATAGTTTTATTAAGCTTTTTAGCTTGAAAGATTTTCATTGAAGTAATAAAACATTCTCTTCATTGTGTATTTCAGAAGATCTAATGTGAAAAAAATATGCAAAATAAGATGTAAAATTTTTCTATGTACTTTTATGTAATCTTGGGTACCTCTGTTAAATACAGAGAATTGATTTGCTGTAATTTGTCTGAATTTAAGACATTGAAGGGCACACCCGACATAATTGGGCAAAGAAGTAGAAGGCATAGATATGTGATTTACTTCATGCTGTCTTTGGTTTAATGAGTTTCAGCCTGGGAAGGTTTCTTTAAAATAAATAAATTGATTATTTATTCAACCTGCTCAAAATTCACTGTACTGGAAGGGATCAGATTTTGGTTATTATGTGATTTGCTGAAATCGTGTGAGAATAGGTTACTCCTGAGTCAGGATATGTGTCTTAGTAGGTAGAAAGAATTGGTAACACTTGTGTGTTTAATTGCTTTACTCAGACGTCAAGAATGACTAATGTTTTACTAAACTGGGGATTGGGAATGTGTGTGTAGCTCCTCATAATATTCAGATGTTCCTGGTGGTATTTTGTATTAGATCTTTTTACTTGTATAAATAGAATCAGTTATGGGTAGAAGAGGGAGACAACTGAAACAGAGATGAAATGTTTGACAAGAAATTCTGAACTAAAAAGGAAATTTTCTTGAAGGTGATTCTTTGTTTAGAATTGCATCTTCTTTATGGGAATACCGTCTTCATTGTCAGTGATTCCCTGTTCTATGTTTGGAAGAAAAGAAAGCAACTAATTAAGGAGCAGGAATGGCTCTAGCTGTGAGTGCACAATTACATTGAGGGTAGGCAATCTCCCCAAAGCAGTTCTAGCTGTGGCTGAGGTGTGGGGATGACTCCCTTGCCTCTCAGACAAAGCATTTCTCTACTTTGGAAGAAAGGTTTTTGTCTCCAACGTTTGTATCTGAAGGAACACCGTGATTCCTTCTGTAGCCAGAAAATTGCTTCTCTGAGAGCGTCAGCAATTTACTGCAACAAATGTTTACCTCCATCACAGTAACTTGTATTTCTGGCTCCCTTTTGTTCCACTTTTTCTGTTGGAACAATACAACTTGGAGGGTTTTCTTGTTGTTTGACCTGTTTTCCCAGTGCCCAGCTCCAGGCTGACTTTATCACAAAGGGAAAGTGTTGCTGGGCAGTGTTCGGTGTCAGAATTTTGGTGACAGGTGTAAAACTTAAAGTAAAACAAATACATAACTTTATATTGAACTTCCCAAGCTGTTTTAGTCTGGCCTATTTATAATTCTGAAGATCTACTGTAGCTGTTAGAACTGGAGATTCAGAGTTCAAAGCAAGACTTTCCTTCTCAGTGATACCCTAAATCGTGACTTGGTTCTCTAAATCTAGGGCTAATTCATCTGGGGCAGGCGGTTCAGTTTTCCTTTCCATTTCTTTATACTCTGTTTTTCTGAATTTTTCTTTTGAACCTTCAGTAGCAAATGCAGTTGATGTCTCCCAGGGGAGCTAAGCACTAAAAGGTCACAATTAATGTATATTTGGTGGAGCCAAGTGATTTATGTGCAGAGAGGATACCTTCCCTTTGAATCTAATTCTTATTGAGGTTTTAACTGTCCTTCATCGCAGAAGTAGTTCTTTATAGTGTTGCTAGTACAAACATATCTAATTGACCCAACTGGTTTTCTTAAAGGCTAGGATGCAGGTACTGGGGCTAGCTGGTTTGCTTTTTAGCTTCATGGGATCCAACTTGTCTCTCTTGGTTTCTGTTGCACACCAATGTTATATAACATGTAAATAACAGACTGCAAAGTGCTGTTTAAACAAACAGCTGTTTCAAAATTAGAGGTATATTGTTTTTCATACTGTAACACTTGGTTTTTCATTGACCTTATTTCAAATCCTTATTGCCTCGGGAGCATTTGTTTTAAATATATATTTGTTGATTGACCAGTGACTACATCTTACAGAGTTCTACAGTTGCAGTTGCTGCTCAAAAGATTCTAGAGACATTGTGTTTGTGTTTAAAAACCCTCGATGACATGTGTTCCAAGCCTATGGTGTGGTTTTGTAAAATGAAGTGTGGACCCCCAGTGATTATTTTGAGACCAAATATTTTTGTCTCGATGTCTTAAGAAAAACCCATTTGAAATTAAAAGTTGAGAGTCCTAATTTATACAATATGCTGACTCGAGTAACTTAATTCTTTTACAGATGTGTAGTCACTTGGGAATTGTCTGAGTAAATGTAGGTTTATGTCTTTTATCTCTCAAATCAAAGATTCAATGCAAAATGTAAAGGTCAAGGGCATCCTGTGGATTCGTGACATTTCCTAAAGGAATTGTAGATAATAAACCAATGCCTGGATTAGAACAATGAGACCCTTTGTGAATTCAGCATTTTCATGTGTAACAGATAAAATCTTGGCCTCGATACTTTTAATGCTAGTTGAAAGAAACACACTTTCATCTGGTCCAATTGTTGGAAGTTCAGAAGCAGTAACATTTCTAGCTGCATTACTTTGTCAAGTGTGTTCAGAAGTTGTCATGATATTATTCTTTTTACATTACAAATGTCAGTGTGTTGATCTTATAGCATGGTAATTTCTGTGGTAAGCAGGCACAGTGTTTCAATTTTCTACAGAGGTGTTAAATCAAGATAAGTACCCGAAATTATACAGAGCCTGGAGAAGAATAGAAGTGCAGTATCCAGAGATATTTCTTTTGTTCCCCAGTTCAGCACAATCAAGTTCTTCAATGAGAATATCCTAGGCAGTGGAATGGGGTGAGGTGGAGCACTGCTGAAAATGCTTAAAAAAAACCCTCAAAGTTGTTAACAGTTCTGGTTCAAAGGAGAAAAGTGGTTTACACAAAACAGGTGAAGCATATGTGTGCTTGGAGATTATCACCGAGTTCTCTTAGGAAAGAATAAAAGCAGGACTACAGATTACTTAAGGAGGAGGAGTATCAGATCTTCACTCAGGTCTCTTGTGTGCTTTATATCCTGCCTTTGGTGCCTTCAAACAGTAAATAATACTGGGGCAGTGTAGGTAGAATTGCTTCTATGTGAAGGTAGTGTACGTAAGTTTGATGTGGCAACATAGCTATCCTCTAATCTTTCAAGGGATTTTATATAGTAACACTACTATATGTTGTTTTTCATATAAGCTATTTGGCAACAAACATTTGTTGCAGTTGTCATGGTCATGACAACCAACTACCTTTTTTCTTGTCAGAAAAGTTGTCTTTTGGGATAAGCATATATATAACACATGGAAGAATATCTACAAAACAGGTAAAGATCCATTAAAATACAGGTGAAACTTGTGATCACTTACTGACTCAAAGATAATGGTAGAAAAAAATCTTCACATATTTTGAAGGTGAACTAGGAGTAAAGTTTCAAAATGTCACAAAGCAGACTGTTATCAATATGTATCAGCATCCTCAAGCTACTCATCGGTAATAAATGTCAGTAGAAATTTTTATGGCTTTTACAGCTTATCTGCAATTTGTAATAACTTTTGTACATGGCCCATTATTTTATGAGAGAGAACAACTGTCAGATGAGTGTATTTGTAATGTCAGGGGTTTCATTACAACATGACTGCAGGCTGAAGGTGAGGTGCTAACCCGCTCTCAGGTTTATATCTTTCGACTGTACATTTACAAAAAGGGCCATGTAACTTGCTGCTTTCATTACTTATTCTTTACCTTTTTTAATTAATAATTTACCTTACATTTCTTACAGCCTCATTATCACTCAACTTTTTCATTAACTAATCATTATGGCGTCACAGTTTATAGCTTTACAGGCAAGGAGGTGAGAAGTATGAACTGGTAGCTTTGAGTTGCTTAGCAAGAGCTCTGATTTGCAAGCAAAGCCTGCAGCAGTGTGGATTTTATGTCATTAGAAATCTTTTCATCTTTCGTTTTTTATTTAAAACAGAAGAAAAGATTTTAATACTTTCTCAGAATGATTCATATCCTGTGGATTTTTCCTATTAGGCAGTGAAGCTGTGATATTAAGATTGAGTGTATAAATAATTCTCATAATTCACACAGAAGAAAGAGAAATAATTACCTCTGAACACTTCATTATGAATGGAGTTCTGTCAGAAACTTTAAGAAGGGGGCATTAATACAAATTAAGGTCTTAGGAACTTATATTTTAAATACTTAATCCTGTATTTTATATTTTTTGCCAAACCAGTAGGAATTTTTATAATCAGCAAAATGAATTGCTTTGCTGGAAAAACATTAACTATGGAATGTAAAAATCCTGTGATGAACAAATATTTTGTATTTTATTATTTTTGTCATTGTAGAGTGGCTGAACTGGTATGAGTTACCAGCACTGTAGAGATGACCATAAAGTTTGAGACTTCAAGTTTCATAAATATTTGCTTGGGAGAACAGAGCTCATTTACAGTGATTTTGCAAAGTAGTCCCAACCTGCTTGTCTTTTATGGTATAGTCAGGTTAGATGGGAAGATGAAATAAAGCTATATGCTTTTATTCTTGAAAACCTGCAGATCTAATGACATCTGCTGGGAAAGAGGAAATGTTTGTGTGCATTTTTGGAGGTGCTGATACATCAGCTGAAATAAAATCAAAAGAAGTGGAAGGTTCTCTGCTACTGCAGATTCCATTTCATATTGTTAAGGAAAAATTGGTCTGGTACTGATGTAGCTCAGGATGCTGTGCACACTCTTATGCAGGTGAGCATTATGTCAACAAATGTCCAAATACAAATTGCCTGTTTTAATTTTCAGCTGCAGGTCTATAGCTGTTGTGTTAATTACTTCCGCTTGGTGTAACTTGGGCTGCTTTTCTGGTCTTTGGAAGCATTTCTCCAGTCATACAGAAGCTCGTGCTTGGACACAAATTCATAAGCTTAAAGAAAGATGAAGGAAAACATTGCTGCTGTTATTTCCAGGAATATTTTTATCATAAGGCACATCAAAGAATTCAGCCTTATTCTTCCAACAAACATGTTTACAGAATGTACAGCTAAAGCTACTGAAATGCATGTGAGACTCCTACTGGAGTTTGTGCAATATCTTCTCAAGTGCTTTGTTTAACTTACTAATAGTAAAGCAGAAAACAGGAAAGGATGTCTGTCTCCTTATCTTATTCGGTTTGAGCCTCCTAAAGTAAAAGGAATTTTAACCTTGACTCCAATGACATCCAGACAAAGGAAATGCTGCTTTAGATCTTTGAATTGTTTGGAGCAGCAAGCTGGATAGAGATTTTTCATTTTGATACAGCATCAGTACTACACTATTATACTGTAAAATTACTTGTTAAATTGCAGTTAGTTCTTCAAAGAGTCAGCAACATTCTGCCATAATGAGGTAGAAGGCCAAAAACCTTAGAAATGCAGAACTTTTTCACTTCTCACTGGGTTTTTGGAGTTTTGTGTGATGGCAGTCTCCAACTGTGGCTGTATGAGAAGTGGTATCTGTTGTGATTAGCTGCAGAAGGACACGGGGAAAGTAGACCAAGTTAAAACCCCTTGCCCATCTACGCTCGCCCAGCCTTGCTCTGGAACGTGAACAATATAGCCTTATTTTTTCCACACCACAGTCAGCCAGAATGCCCAAGTTTGGAACATAGGACAATATGCTTTGTTTACAGAAAGCATGTGCTTCTGTTTAGAAGTTGGTGTTGACTGAGAAACATTATTTACTTGGGTTTTTAAGTTGAGATTAAATACTACCTAAATAACTTTGATATCTTTATGGATATTTTTTTTTTTGCTACAGCAAATCAAATTATGAGCACAGCCTTCAAAGGAATGTGTGTGATTGACAGATTATAACCTTGAACAATCTTCAGATTCCAGTCTTCCACCATGAAGATTTCTGTGCATCTTGATCCTGTCTTTAAAACCCTGAGAACAAATTGCATGATCATACTTCTCCATTTTATACTTTAGCTGCATGACTTTGCCTGAGCATTGTTTGTCTGCCTTTTGGAGATGCACTCCTTGCTGAAAGCGAAGGCAGGTTAACGTAGTGTTTGAAGTTGCACGGGATCAAAGGGTTTGAAGTAGCTACACCTAAGAATTTGTAGGTGCTGCCTGGAGGAAATGCTCATATAAGATGTGCTGTAGTCTTAGAAGATGAGGAAAAATTCATGACAAATTTTGGGAAGGTTTCTTTGCTGTCTAGTCTCTATGAGAAATCGAGTTACAGGTGACACCTTTTAGTTTTACCTGAATTCTCTAAAAAGCTTAACCAAGCTTCTGAATACCTTGTAATAGTTTCTGTCTGAGTCTGTCCCTCTGTTTGTCAGTAGTAAATACTGACTTTCAGAGTCACTGTGATTCTGACTCTGGCAATACAGCTGCTTTATCCTTTGGTTTGGCATATTTAGGTTCTTAACAACCCATTATTTTGTAACCTGTAGTAAAGCCTACATTTTTTTTTTCTTTTACACGGTACTTGTGATTATTTACAAAACGATATCATTTGTGTGGTTACAGTGGGATGACTTTATTAACTAAAACTCTAGTTACTCCTCATCCTTTCTGTACTCATTCATTGTACTTAACATCTTTGTTGGCAACATGGACAGTGGAATTGAATGCCCTCTCAATAAGTTTGCCGATGACACCAAACTGTGTGTTGAAGTCAACACACTGGAGGGAAGGGATGCCATCCAGAGGAACCTTGCCAGGCTCAAGAAGTGAGCTTATGCAAACCGCATGAAGTCCAGCAAGGGCAAGTGCAGGGTTCTGCAGCGGGATCAATGCAATCTTATGCATGAATACAGATTGGGAGGAGAAAGGATTGAGGACAGACCTGAGGAGAAGGACTTAGTGTTGGTGGTGGACCAGAAGTTTAACAGGAGCTGTCAGCATGCAACCGTGTCTTGGACTGCATCAAAAGAAGCATTGACAGTCAGTTGAGGGAGGTGATTCCACCCCTCTACTCTGCACTTCTGAGACCCCACCTGGAGTACTGTGTCCAGTTCTGGAGTCCCCAAAATAAGAAGGCCATAGAGCTCTGGGAATTGTTCAGAGGAGAGCAACTCCAATGATCAGAGGGGTGGAGCACCTCCCCTGTGAGGATAGGCTGAGCAAGTTGGGATTGTTCAGCCTGGAGAACAGGAGGCTCTGAGGTAACATTCTAGCAGCTTTCCAGTATCTAAAGGGGGCGTACAAGAAAGTTGGGGTGAGGCTTTTTACATGTGTGCATAGTTAGAGGACAAGAGGAAAGGGTTACAGACTTGAAGAGGGAAAATTTAGGTTGAACATTAGGAAAAAATTCCTCATTCTGAGGGTGCTGAGGCACTGGGACAGGCTGCCCAAGGAGATTGTGACTCTCTCATTGCTGGAAGTGTTAAAGACCAGGTTGGATGGGGCCCTGAGTAACCTGATCTAGTAAAGGTGTCCCTGCTGGTGTAGGCGGGTTGGAACTAGATGATCTTTAAGGTCCCTTCCAACCCTAGCCATTCTATGAATCTATGATTGTGCATTCCTCTGCAACATAGCATATGACTCCTCAAGCCCCAAAAGCATTGGTTTACCACTGTATAAAGTCCTGGAACTGCACTGTGTGCAGTTCTGCTTGCTATGTATCAAGAATGTCTAATGTAATTAGAGAAAGCCATGGAAGAAAGTAATTAGATCAGTTAAGGAGTTGCAGTGAGTGCTTTCCAATAGAAACTAAAAAAGTCAGAACTGGTTTGTGGAAGGTGGGCATGAAACTGAGTGGTAGCATTGGGCTGCATTCACTGAAGATAGTAGGAGGTTTGTTACGGAAAAAATTAAAGGCAGCAGTTTTCAGCCAGTGAAAAGTTCAGTTCTAAGCTTTCAACTCTTGCTTTCTCCATAATTACGTTAGTAATTTCTTAGCCGTTTCAAGTGTTTTGTACAGATTGCAGCCAATTAGTCTCTTTCTCCCAGATACTGTAAAATAGTGAAAATTTTTGTATTACATTTGAAGATGGCTTTTTACTTCAAAATTAAAATGTCATTACTAAGCATTCATCATTGTTGCCTAAATTCTGCAGAAATATGGCTTATAGTCTCACCTATGAAATACTTTAGATTAGTAATTGAATGTTTGTAACGATTGCTCAGAATAATTACTGATTTGGTTTTGGAAAAAAAACAACAATTGATGATACTTCTTAACTGCCAAGAAATCACAACATTTCTTTGGTTTTGAGTATTTGAAGGAAAAAAGCAGCAAAATGGAAAATATTTACTAAGATGTTAAAATAATTTTGACTTGCAAAGAGTTCCTGAGGTAACTAGTTTCAAGAAACTTTTTAGATTGATCATTTTTTCCAACAATTGATAGGTCTAGATTCTGAGGAGTTTACAGATAAATGCAGAATCTCAACAAAAAGTAATTGTGGAAATCAATGTATTGTATTGATGACTTATTCATCTTCCAACCGTGATAGTAGGCATTTCATGCTGCCAGACTATTCAAAATTATCCCTGTGAAGAGGAAAGAGTTCGAGCAAATATTTTCATGTCTAGGAAGGAAAATATATACCTCCTCCTGTGATCATAGAGACAGTCCCCAAATCTTTGCATGAAGTTAACAGCATATATGGGAGGCACAGAAGTTATTGACAAGAGTTACTTTTGCAAAGTAAGGACAGTGTCAGAGACAACCATAGAATAATAGAAACATTAGGGATTGGAAGGGACCTCAAAAGATCCATCTAGTCCAGTCCCCCTGCCACAGCAGGATCACCTAGACCAAGTCGCACTGGAGAGTAATGTCCCCATCTCAGAACACCCTTGTCCTGACCCAGATTTCATCCCTACTATGGAAGTGGCTCAGTATAAACCTGTTACTCCTTTCAACGTGACTCTGAATTTTACTTCAGGGGAATTACAACATGATACATCAATAAAAATTCATCTGTTTAAATTTGAAAGATGCAATGAATAACAGATTACAGACTTTTTTTTTAAACAGCAATAGGTAATCACCTGCCTTTGTTGCCTGCTGATTTGTCTCATTCTTGATCACTCTTAAATAAATAAATCTTAATCAGGGAAGCAACTTCTAGGTGGTAGTAAACAAAGTGTTTTGAGGCAAAGTTGATTTCAATATAGTTTAGTTTTTAGGTATGTTCCTTAGGATTTACACAGAACAGTGGACCTTCAGTATCTCTCCAGATATATTTTGTTTGTTATAACGTTTAAAAGCTCAACTGCTGTGTCTATAACTGTCTACAAAATCAGAGTTTATTTTTTTTAAGCAAAATTCAGAAGATAACATTCTTTTTAAATATCTCTTGCCAGTATACTATATTTAGTTCACTTTCACAATTTGGAATGTGACAGGAGTTGTATTAAAAGACTTTGTTATTAGATCTTTTACAAAAGTATAATCTGTTTCAGGCCTTTTTCAGCCTATGGCTAGGAATTTCCCTGGAAGCTTGGACATAATAAAATTCAACATGAGATCTGTACAAGTTCAAAGAGCTTAAGTGTGTTCAGCGTAGCTTTATATTTACAGTGCCTTCTGGTTTTTGCATATACAAATGCAGCATTTCCTGGTTAATCAGCTAATATGCTGTGGAAAACAAAGAAGAAATGGCTTTCTTTTTTTTGTTTTACTTACGCTGTACAAGTGCATATTGAGGTATTCTCAGTCTAAATGCAACTTTCTGTCCCTCAACTGTTGACAGACTTAAGGTGAACTGGAAAATTTTCACCAATGAAATGTCACCATATTCTGTGTTCTTGGATAGTTAGTACTAATACTTATGTCTAAAAGTAGTGAGGAGCTCTTCTGGTTGCTTGATTTTAGTATAACTAGTATAATGAGTGACAAAATATACACAACTGGTAAATAAAAATAAGATGATGGGAGCTTACTGTACTCCTTCACTGAGCATTGGTCAGGCTCTTGAAATCCAGTTCAAGGGAAATGTTGAAAAGCTGAAGTGGATCTTGTTAGAGTGCTTTATAGATGTTGTTCATGGGAACACGGTTCCCTGGAGAAAGGTTGGCTTGCCTCAGTCTGGCAGAGAAAAGGCCAAGGTGGCTAACTTGCAGACTTAAACAACTCAGAGAGTAAGTTTGAAGCCAATGAAGCTAAGCTGTTTTAATATATATTACTATGGTTACTGATTTATGTTTAGGGATACGATTTTTATTTTAAATTTCTTCAGGGTACTCCAAAATGCAGTTTTGGATAAAAATGGTTTGTTTGCTTTTTCACATTCACGTCTCTTCATTTTGCCAGTAAAAGCAAAGCTGAAACACCACACTGAGAAAGCTGGCCATTTGCCAACATGGCACGCAGGGGAAAAACAAACTTAAAGTCATTGGAAAGCTTTAGGACTAATTCCACCAAAGAACAGAATGTTGAATATGTTCCAGATAAAATCTTGGAGTGGATTGTGATGTTTTCATTTTTAATAGGCTTAATAAAATAAAAATACAGAGATACTTTCAAGTGCTACAAAGATTTACTTCAGCTCTCATTTAAACAATAACCGAATAAGGCTCAAGAGCGTTATTCCTTTTCCTTAAGAAACAAGGGTGTAATTTTGAAGTTATTAAAATGAGTGTCAGTGTACAACAATAATATCCCAGAACTGTAGCACTACAGATCATTGCATTTGCTCTGAAGTGAACATGATTGCAAATCAGTAATGTAGAGACTTGGATCTGCTCTGGGGTCACATAACTGTTTATTCTAGTCTACATCCCTTGTGTAGTACTAGCAGAAACCCAGGAGATGACCAGGAACTATCTGAAACGCAAACCAAAGTCAGCTGTGTGTAAGCACCCTGCCTGGTTCTGTATGTTTTGAAGATACCTTTGTTGTTAACAGCAACATGCAAACACTGAGCAACACTCATTATTTAAAATTGGTGTCGTTATACATAGAAATTAGTGTTAATTTCAACTCAATTTATTTACAAGCCATGGAGATTAATTTTGTGTTAATTTAGGAACTAAAAAGTACAAATATAGGCACGCAACCTTAAAATGACTTCAAAGCTGCTGAAAGTTTGGATCTTGGGAATCCTTTGTTTATGGAGGAAAGAAGGGACTGATGCAAAAAATGGGTGTTTTCACTTTTTCAGAACTCAGACATCAGTAAAGTCAGACAGGAGCTGGAAATAGTACTGGATACTTGGCATCTGGCAAGCAGTGAAGTATAAGACCGAACCAAATTAGTAGAGCTGTGTTATCTCCTTTAAAATGCTTGATTTTTCCCTTCATCCTTAAGGAACTGTAAACCATTGTGTGCTGGGTTGTATGTTAGGACCCAGAAAAAGAACTTGTGTATCTCCCAAACCACTCCCCTCCACACCACAGTCGGAGGTCCTGGAGGATCATCAAGGGAAAAAAAAAGCTAGCAGGCCCGGCCGGTGGTGGAGGGGGGAAGACCCACAGCTCCTGTGCTCTGATCTACTGCCCAGCCCTCCTGCCTTCTCCTGCACGCTTAAGTGTTAAGCTTTTATCAACTGTTACTGGTAGATCGGGAGGGGATCTGTCTCGCACTTGAAGGCGTTTCGTTTTGCCTTAGACTGGTTCTAAGTGCGGCTCTGTTTTCGCAAGGAGGAGGTGGGCTGTGGGGGTTTGGGTGCGTGGTTGCCAGGTGAGCGCCAGCGGGCTCCGATCTCCAAGCGCCCGCTGCACGCGGTGGAAGGGCACGCGACTGCCTCGTGCCATTTTTATTTCCTCCCTTTTCCGGCGCGATGCGGATGTCAAAGTAGCCAGGTGCGAGCACCTGTTGCTGCTGCCCCCTGGCGAGCGCCCCCTAGCGACTGGAGGCCAGAATTACACCAAATTGCCTTCCGTACATAGTTCTTCCCTTACACTATCTTCCTAAACTTCTCTTTCCTCTACTGTGAAGGTTTTTCCCGTTTTTTTTTTTTTTTACTTCCCCTTTTAAGTTTATTTCATTTATTCCAGGAATCAGCTTGCTTTTCTCAACTACAGTCGCTACAGCTGACATCTTGTGAACAGCAACATGAATTAGTAACAGAGGATGTGCTCAGTTAGTCTGAGTAGATAATTCATGCTCCCAGTGTTCTAGAATAATCTTACCATTAGAACTAATACAGAGAAGTCACCTGTGTATGATGTATTTGTAATCTGTAAAAAATAGCTTGATAAATTAAGGACTTCATAAGTCTTTTTTAGTCTTTAATAATTAAAAGAATTTTTAATTTTCTTAGGAAGTAATGGGAATAGACAAAGTCGGCACTGGATAGAATAAATCAACATGATGAATTAATTAATGGTTCACAAGAAATCTTAAATTAGGTCACCTCTTAAAATGTGTCAGCTGGTTATTTGCTTGAAACTCATACTGGGAGGACCTTAGGAAAACTTTTTGAACCTCAAAACCATTCCAGTAAAAGCCACACAGAAGCAGCTCAGAGGCATAATCTAGAAATAACATTAATAAAAGGATATAGCTTGCTTAGGTTTTGTTCAGGAAATACACCATAAAGCTATCCACCATGTAGAAACTGCATGTGGTATATTATCTGTGACTCTTCACTGAAGGGGACTAATCAAAAAGTTCTCTGTAATCTTACCCCAAGTGCATGTCCATCAGGGTTTTCCTATACTTCTGAGCCAGTAGCTTCTACCTCTTGTCAGCGTGTGTCTCCTTTGGAGTTAGTATGTGTAACCATGCAGGCATAGAGGAATCAGTCTCCTTAATTATTAATTTAATAGTATTCTGTTCCATGTGAAAAACTGCATTAGCCTATCTTTCAGTACTTTGGTTTTATCCATAAATGATTTGTAAAATTACTGGACTTGTGACATTCTAATTGGCCTTCTCCAGGGTTTTATGATATCGTGTTTGGTTTTACAAGTTGAACTGCCAGTTGCCTTACATGAGTGGGATGATCTACCAGAACATGATACGAGCACATGGAGAGGCACAAAACTCACTTACTGTTGCTTTGGTTTTAGTTTAGGTGGTAGTTGTCTTCGGTTTGCCTATAGTATCCTCTCTTTGAAGGGGAAGGTATGTTTTCGGTCCTCAGCCTCTTTTGTTGTAGTCTTGTTCCATGTTTGAGGTAGTAATCTTAGGTAGGTGCGTGTTTCTTTTGTATTATACAGTGCCAGCAGTTTTGTACAAGTAATGACATACTCCAAATCCTTTAGGACATATGAAAAGATCCTGTTCATTGGGTTCATATAGGGTTCATAGAAATGAAAATCTATTTGTTTAGGGAAAATAGAACTGTAGCAAGCTGAATATTTTCTTTTTGAAAGATACCCATTTTTAATAATGTCTCTCTGTTCAAATTAATGAGTAAAGCACTGGTGACTGAATGATGATTTGATACCAGTGTCTCTGTGTGTTTTATACTGCGGAATGCTGGATCTTTAATAGGATTTTCACGCACTCTACCCTAATTTGTAAAGGATGAGACTATATACTCACCTCTTAAGTTGTGGAATACATAGAACTACTTGATGCTAGAATTACTGTCTCAAAAAATCTTGTCTATTTTATTACTGTGGGTTTCCTAGGAAATGTTCCCTTTTCTGCAACTTGATGTATTTCTTGCTGCATATTTTAAAGTACCTAGTATTTCCAGTCCCACACCACATGTTAGTTTTCTTCTAAACTCTTTCAGACATCTGGAGAGACTGTCATTATTAGATGTAACTAATTCTCTATACCCAAAGTCAAGTCTCAAATTCTGCAGAGATACAGCTGCTACATCTGTGCTGCATTAGAAGGGATTCATTGAAAGCCTTATAAAGATGGGCTAGATTCTCAACCAAAATGAATTGGTACAGTTTCACTTGAAGTTAAGTGCCAAGTCTGCTCTAGCCTGCCAGATCTCTCTCAGTACAATATTGTCATAGTATTTGGGCATTTACAATGCAGCAATGCATTATGAAGAGGTCTCCTGTGAATTAAGTTTCTTACAATGTTATCCTTGTTCCAGCTAGCAGAAGTGAGAAAGATACCAACATCTGAGACATCTAATTTCACTGGTTCCTAATTCTTACCTTTTGTACTGTATTTATTTTACTTTTTTTCTTAACTCGGTGGCCATTCTGCCATGTGATGCGAGACCAACCCTGTACAAAGGAGCCGTTAAAGTCAGGACTGGCTTTGTCCCAACACAAAGAGCTCAATTCTTCCCCTCCCTGCTCACACTGCTGTTCTTGCTCCACTGTTTCAGACAAGTATTCTCTCTCTCTTTCCACAGAACCTCCCCAACACTGGTAACTGCTATAAGCTGCTATAGATTAAAGTATAGCATGACCTTGGTTTTGCTGCAGTTGCATTCATGTATGGCTTGTCTTTGGTTACCAGAAGGTTCATGAAGCAGTGGGAGCCAAAGCAATCTACAATATAGAAAGATTTAATAACTGTGAATTTAAGAATTGCTGTGAATTCTGGGGTTTTATGCCTCTTTTCTTAATACCTAAGAAATTTCTAAAGATTTATTTGTTCACCTGTATGAAGTTTATTTTTACTTCCAGTTAATTCTGTGAATTTGAAAAGCTTTTAACTTGCAAATACTTTTTGTAAATGAAATTAGTAGTGGAAATGTGTTCATTATTGTATTTTTTAAAAAAAAAATCACTAAATACACTTCAGAATTAATGTAATACAACTTCTCAAGCTAATTTCACTCTTCATTAAGAGTAGCCTTACTGGGAGAGTACACAAAGAAGTCTGTTTTAGTGATTTCTTGACACACACACACACACACACACATATATATATATATATATATATTAGGTTCTTATAAATGTTTTTCATCATAAAACTACTTCTACTTTAAAAGAACATAGATTTTTATGTTGGTAAAGAATGTGAGAATACCTCAGATGGACAGATTTAAGGGAAGTTAAAACATGCAGAAGTGACCATGAAGTAAAAATGATGCGATACTATAATAATGGCCATTTAGGAATTACTTTTACTTTGTGTAATTGGGTTCAGGTGAATAAAATTCTCATTGCAATGTAAAGCTTAAATAAAGCTAGTTATAAATTATGTCCTGGAACTTGAAGCAAAAAGAAATCTGACCTGTAAAGACAAGCAGAGAAAGTGGACATAGCTCTTGCAAGACTATATGTGAATTGTGTGTATCCCTGTGTCTGTATGTGCTTTACAAACATCTGGTACGTCTGAAAATAGTGTTTGATAGATCCAGGGTATTTTTAGTTTTTAATATCTAACCTTGGGTGTCTTTCTAATACGGTGCTACTGGGATCTTTTTGTTAATGGTACATCTTGGTCATATTTGAGAGAGGTTAAGATTAGTTGGAATATTAAAGAGAGTTGGTGTACTGCATGCAAAAATATACTTTTTATAAAATATACTTTAACTTTCTAGAAAATAACTGTGTTGGAGACTGCTATTATAAATGCTGGGCTTTTTATCAGTGCTGCTGATGGCAAATGTTTGAGCTTGCCTCACTGATACACCATTTAAAGTATATTTAAATTTAAAAGTAGAGATGAATTTATATGCAAAACGATCACATCCAATAACTTATAATCATAACAAAGCTCCTGCTGATTACTGAGTTTGTGGAAAGTAGTTCAAGGACAAAAAAAGAACAGAATTTGCTGCTGTTTGCAGATTTATTTATTTATTTAGTACTTAATCATTCGGGATTGCTTTTCAAACAAACTGTTTACAAATGAGTCGGTGGATTAGCTTGCTTTTGTTAGACACAAACCCTTTCTCTTGCATCGTCCAGAAGGTGGTGGGAACACTGTCTCAGAGCAGTAAAAGGCCATGTGAGCTTCAAGGGTGTTGTTTGATACCTGACATCAAGCAGAGCTCTGGCAAGGGGGTGGCAGGAAGTTAAGTTTGACAGCTCATGATGGTTAAGTTAGACAGAATGAGGACTCACCAAGTGTGTAATGGAAGTCACTCAACGTTTGTTTTTCTTCTGAAGGTGACATCATTCATGATGGCATCCAAATATGTTTATTAAGTGAATTATTAAATGATTGTCAATTTTTAAGAAAACACAGAAATCTGGGGCCTACCTATTGCCTCTGTTAGCTTGCTGCTGAGGTAGGACTCTGAAACCAAACACAGATGTTGTTCTTTTTGTTACTAGTGTTGCTTTTATGGAGATTGAAGAGGTAGAAGTCTGCAAGGCAGTGCTTAGTGGGTCTGTGCAGTTTGCTCAGACACACAAAGAATCACAGAATTGTTTAGGTTAGAGAAAACATTTAAGATCATAGAATCCAACTATTACTGAAATTGTGCCAGCCTACCACTAAATCCTGTCCCTAAGCTCCAGATCTGTGACTTTGAAACACATCCAGGGATGGCAATTCAACCCCTTCCCTGGGCAGCCTGTTCTAAAGCCTGATGACCCTTTCTGTGAAGAAGTATTTCCTCACGTCTAGAATCTAAACTTCCCTTGGCACAATTTGAGGCTATTTCCTATTGTCTTATCCCTTGTTACTTGTGAGAAAAGACTGATCCCTACCTCTCTACAACCTCCTTTCAGGTGGTTGCAGACAGCAATAAAGTCTATCTGTGTCAGAGAAAATATTTGTGGATTTTCTAGGTTTTATGAACTTGCATAGAAAGTCTTCAAAATATGTGCTTCACTTAGTAGTGTAGTATAGCTCCTCACATGGTAGCCAACACACTTGCAAAACAATTTTGAAGAAGAGCTGAGGAGACAATGACTGATTGAAAGTAAAGAAGTGAGGGAGTGGAGACACTGGAACTGAAGGAAGATTTTTAGATCAATTTCAGATTTACAAATTCATATTTTAAGAATCTCTGAAAACTGAGTTTAGATGTCTTCTATGGTGTGTACAGTTAAAAAAAGCCATCACTGACAAATGCAGACTAATTCCTGATAGTGTAAAACTTGGTAGGGTTTCAGCTCAGTGCTGGAATGTGATTTTTTTTGTTTTCACTCTCTTGCACTCTTTCTCGCTTGTGCTCTCTCTTGCTCTCTCTCTCTCTCTCTCACTCTATCTAGCTCGTTCTCTTTTTCTCTTTCTCTGTCGCTCTCTGTTTTTCTTTTTTTCTCTCTTCTCTGTTTCTCTTTATTTCTCTCTCTCTCTCTTTTTCTCTCTTTCTTTTCTGTATTGGATCCTGAGCCAAGTAAAGAGGCTCTTGGATTCCCCTTTCCCTTCTCGAAATTGTGCACAGTTCATTCTTGATGTTATTTAGAATATACAAAGCTTGAATCTCACCACTGAGGTAATGCCTTTTACAATAATCGTGCAAAAGAAATTAAGAATGACAATGCAGGTGATTAGTAATAGTATAAATATATAGGAAAAACGACAAACAGATTTATTTTAATTCGCTGGAAGGTTGGCGGTCTCCTTATTTATGACCAAAGGGTGTTCAGTAATGGGGACAACTGAAAGTACGTTTTCACTTACATTGTTGCACAAGTTACTACTATTCTTTTAGCTGCTCTAAATGCTTTGATTACTTCATTTAAAAACCTACAAGTTTGAGAGCTTTTGCAGAGCTTGAGTAAATGCTAGAGGATGTGTATAACTGTGAAACAGTGAGTCCAAGTTGATTAAAATATGCTTCTAGTTTCACAGCCAGTTTTCAGTGGCTGTTGGACTATAAGCAAGCACAGCCCCTTCCTACTCCTCACTCCATTTCTTGGGCGCTTCATGCTTCTGTTGTAGGTTTGGTTGCAGAATGGCTCTCCAGTAGCTCCCATCTTGAAAGAGAAATAAGTTCCAGCTGGCAGGAATTCTGCAAAACTAATTTTTACCTGTTGCTTGTATACTTTTGATGGTCAGAATACTACTACTCCCAAAGTTTTTATAGTTTGTTCTTTTTTTAATTTAAGAATTTAGGTTTTCTGCAACTTCAGCTTTTTAACTCTTAGTAAAAGGCAGAATGTGGTTAATAGTTCTTAGAGCAATTAGTCTCACATTACCTTTTTCTTTTTCCTTTTTTTTTCCTGTCATGTTATTGACAGGAATCTGTGTCCTGTGGGAGCAGCTTCGTGCTTGCAATTAGTATATTTGTTTTTCTTTTTTTAATAAACAAAAGGATGAGTTGACCATATGGATGTGTCCTTCCAGGAGTATTTGTAAGTTGTGTTCTTTCATTTTCCTTACCTATCAGAACATCTCTCTGGCATTTCTGTAAGTTCAAAAGGCCATACTGTTGGAAAGTTGGAATTAAATTGATTTAAAAGTTGTATTTGCAGTGTGCTTAACACTGCGTACTTCTTCTGCAATACTGTGATCTCCAGGCTTGTCATTACTCATCAGTTGATGAAATACCATATTTCATAGATGGAAGAGTGTGTCAATGTCATCTTCAAACTGCCATCTTTCCAACAGAGGATCTTGTTGCTTCAAACCTCTGCATAATCCTAGAGTGTACATGGAGAGGTGTTTTGATGCCCTCCATGATTCATGGGGAGATCTGAATGAAAACTACTTTGATGATCTCTCAGGGTTGGTTTTTTTTATCCTTGCAAGGTTCTGTGTTTGACATTGTGGTATTCGAAATGTTATGCACAAAGTTGATTACAGGGCATTAGAGAAAATGGCTGGGGAGTTTTACTGCAGGCAGTTGAATGAAGCTTACTCATTCAAAAATCTGGTGTTGGAAAAGGTAAATAAAAATATATTCCTTGCTTCTAACATTGTATTCTCTCTCTGTGCATCTGAGATCAGTTCCATATGGCATTTTGTTTTATTCAGTTAGAATTCTGAGTCTTACAAAAGCTGATGTTTGAAAAACTGAAGGAAAACAGGCTGCTGAAATAATGACTTAAATCATAAAAGCAAATAAAGAAGACACTTTATCAGTACAGCTGAATACTAGATCGCAGTCATGCCTCATATGCAACTCTATGTTTAAAAAAACCCAAATAACCAGAAAACAAACACAAACAAAACAACCTCCTCCCGCAACCAAATATGGAGGGGATGTGGAATCACAGAGGGGAAAAAGGTAATCAGAGAGTTTAATGTGGTTCCTTAAAATTATTCTGTTGTGAATTGAGATATGCTTGCAGTAGCTGAAGCACCACCAGATTAAGCATATTGTCCTGACGTGTCATAATACCCTCTTGCATTCTACAACAATTGAGGCTGTATCAGAAGAATTTTCAATTGACTTATTGAAATTCTGGTATTCTGAATAAAAGGCAGTGTAGCTAACCTGGCACTAGCTTTGTTTTGGCAGTTATGGAGATCTTATTGCTTCAACCAAAACACTTATTCCCTAGGTTTCAAAGTCAGTACTGTAGGTTTTTCAAAGCTGATGTTCTTTGCTGCCATTCACCCTGGGACTTTGCTTTGCACTTGAAGCATGAAATCAGTCATTGGTGTTTCAGTGCAGAGGAAAACTAGTGAGACCAAGCAGTGAGTACAGATGTGGGCAAGGGGTTAGGGAGACAAGAATCATCCTTTAGAAATTTCGTTAGCTCCTAATGTAGATGGTTAAAACAGAAGCTGCTTAAAATATTTTTTAAATTGTCTTTTAAGCTCTGATTATAAATTTTGCAAGTAGTGTGTAGGATCACCTGGCTAAATCTGTTTTGGAGAACAAAAGAGAAACCATTGAGTTACTAATTCAGCTCAGCTTCATCTCACTTTGACAGATTCTGATCTCTGCAAAGGTGACTCTGAGGGACCTGCTCAGCCCTGAGTTGCCTGGTCTGTATCAAACCAAGGCTTGAAGCACAAGTGGAGCCTTGAAATCCCTTAGCAAACAAAATACCCTTTTAGCAGCTTTGTGATGGTGTTGCGGATCTTCTACTGACCACCGCACAATTAGCACAGACTGAAATTTGCCCATGGAAAGATGAAGTGCCATCATGTCAACAAAGATGACTATTCTAGATAGTATCACCCACTCAGGGAACAGTCTTGGCTCACAGTCATGTAAATCAGAGGATAAAACCCCTAAGATTTGGGTCAGGATTTGGGAATCACCTGTCCAACATCCTGCCTGGATGGAGACCTTTCTCCTTACACACTAGTCAAGGTCACTCTTCTGTGATTGAAAGCTCTTACCTCACAGGGTATGTGAATATTTAACATGCTGGTAGTATTTAGTCTACTATAATATTTAGTCTACTTCTTAAGCAGTTTTAGCGTGTTCTCAAATTTAAGTTCTATCAGTGCTTCCTTCTATCATACCCATGAAACCCTGCAGCAGAGGCATATTAAACCTGGAAGTGAAGCTCAAATTTGTTGTTGTTTGCTTGAGCCTTGCAGTTAACGAGTTGTTTCCTTGAACACTGCAGTCTTGTTTCTTTTTGTCACAAATGGTAATTACTGATTGATCAGGAAGCAAGACTGAGAGAGAGAGAGAAATGGATCTGCTCAAATTAATAGTAGTCCATTGGTCTAGGATTTTCCTGAGGGCTCATGTGCCATACAGAAAGAACTGTAGAAGCCTACACTCCTTAAAATCTTAGTGGTAAACCATTTTATTATATATGGGGCGTGTTTACTTAAAAGTAAAATTACAGGGATCCTGTAAAATTTATCTGAGAGTACAAAAGTGATCTTCAGTTGCAGTGAAATGTCTTGAGAATGAGTAATGGTGCTGTTTAAAGGGGTTTAGAACCTTATCTAGGATTATCTAACTTCTACTTAAATTATGTAGTAACTGATGAGGCTTCTATCAGAACCAGATTTTTCTCTGCTTACTGATGTTAGACAGTTCTTCTCTGCATGCTGTCTTCAAGCTCTCACTTACTTAATGATTCATTGTTCCAGTCAGGAGGAAAAAAACCCCACAAAACCACAAGATAATTACCCAGAAGCTTTTTAAAATTAGCTCACTTGGGATCCAAAAATTGCAGCAATAAATTTGACATTGTAGAGTTCATTTCTCTATTTCTGTTTGTGCCCTTTGCTGCTGTAATGTTGTTGTCATGAGTGATGCAATGTACTGAGTCGTGGGTAGCAAGCAGACTTTCTTTGAATGAATCTCAATCACAATCAGTGCTACAGAGCGCTTCTTATTTTGTCAGGAACCTTTTCCAACAGGCTAGGTAGTCCTGAATCAGCAGTGAGCTGAGCTTTATCTTGAGAGGAAAACTGTGCCTTGTTATCATTTAGGAAGAAGAAAAAAATGTTTTTAGTCCCAAACGAAAGCACTATATTGACTGACAACATAAAAAAATGGGAGCTGCTAGGCCAGACCTCAGAGGGGCTGGATAGGCTTTAGAGAAACTGTCCCAGAAGTAACTGTGAAATGACAGGAGCTTTGCCAGGTCCCTGAGTGCATCAAATGAGGGAACAGCCCTGCCAGCCTTGCTGACTCCGTCTAACCCATATCCCTTGGAGCAAAGCAAAAGATGTCAAAAATAAAATTAAGAATATATACAGTAATAGTAATAAAAAAAATCCCTGTGGAGGCTTCCTTAGGATAGTCAAGCCTTACCATATAGTTGTCCAGAGGTTGTTCTCTTCAAGTATCCATCTTGGGAAAATATCAGAAAAAGTAAGTCCAATGGAAATGTCTCTCCATTTACAGTTCTCCAATAGAGAGGAAGCATATGCTCATAGAAATGCATTGGTGCCACTACAGAACATCAATAATGCATTGCAGCAGGTGCTGCAGGCTATGATACTTTCAATATATTTGAACAGTCAGCTTCTGCCTTTTCTGAAGGGAACTCTGAATTATGGATGGGAACAAACTACGCTTTCTGATGGCAACATTTCAATTAAAGAACAAATGCTGGTCTTCAGCAACACCACGTCCATTGTACAAAGTTTTCTGATGCAATTATCAGACGAGGCCGATTTCAATATTCTAGAGGTAATTTATAATGAACCAAGTGTTTTCCCCTGTTTCTGTTACAAAGGCTGAAAGAGGTATCGGTATTAATCTTCAGTTAAGCACACTTTTCCTCCCAACTTGGTGTGCAGAATTTAAGGGGACCAATTTATAAAATGGTCAGCAGCCAACCAGTCAATGCTGAGAAGCAATTCATAGCAGTCAGGATGAATTTGTGTTACTGCTTAGCTGGGGGATGAGTTCCTTTAAAGGAAAAAAGCTGCTCTTATTCCTGAAAGGGTGGCTTCATTCTTTACTGAAATAAACCTTTCCTCAAAGGAGAGAGTAAAGAAATCCTTCAGAGAATCAGTAATTCTGACCTGCCTCAAGTCACTTCCATTTGCTTCCTGGAACAGACACGCTGACTCATGTTATGTGCAAATCTTGTAAGAACAGCATTCCAGGGCAGGAGGCCTGGGAATTGAAAGAAGCCCCTGCCTTTGCTGCTGCACTTGTAGTTCTCAGACTCCATAATACTCTAGAAAAATAAATCTGTTTTGCAGCTGGAGAACTACAAGAATTAAAGACAAAAAGCAGCACTCCAGAGTGTTATTAGGAGTAATATATCTATATATAGGGTTTTTTTCATAGACATGGATAAATCATGTTATGGTACTTCAGACTATTTAGGAAAAAAGAAGAATGGACTAAACAAATGGAGTTTCTTTCAAAGACTCTTGATCAGAACTGAGTAAGGAACATCTCCTATTGTCAGGATATAATAGGAATTGGGGGGAAAAAAGAGACTGGAAAAAAGCAACTAAAAACTCCACAAGCTCCAGCTCTTGAAATATGGACGATATCACAAAGATTTAAACAACTACTTAATTTCTGTCAGCAACTGTTGCCTTCAGCATGTTGAAAGGAGCCCTATTTTTGGTAATAGCCAGCAATGCGTTTGATGTATGCTAATTACCAGGCTGTCTTAGAGATCTTTGGAGAAAACAGCACTACATGTAAGAAGATGAAATAAGAAAAATTTCATTTTTCAGGACAGATAGTGATTTTTGAATACCAAGACAGACAAAATGCTGAGTTAAGATGGCATAGATACTAGTACCAGATGCCTAATACATCAAGGGCTTCCTGTGCTGGTCAGGTGACTTGGAAAAGTTTTCTCCATGAATTCTAAATATCTCCTAAATCCTGAAGTGTTTGATATATGAAATTACTAATATGTAAAATGTAAGAACAAAAAACTGAAAGGTGGAACTGGTAATGCAAATGCATAAATGAGACAGGAAGAAACTCATGGGTTTTCAGTAAATTAATGTGGCCAGTTGTTATTTTTCTTTTATTAAAAACGTATATTTTTAAGCAAGTGTAGTGGAATCTGTCTGATCTTCAGAAATGCATCTCTCAAGGGGTTGGGTGCAAAATGATCTGTTAAACTGAAGTTGAAGCTTATATAAATTAGGTTTTATATATGGTAACAAAAATGGTTTGCATTAATAGGCAGTGTCTCAGACTGAATGAAATTAACTTTTTTAAGTTAATTCTGTTGTATGGAATGTTTTCTTTATTACCTTGGTTGGTTCAAATGAAACTCTACAAATCAAATTTTATAAAAACATGATGTTGTGAAGCATAAGTACAAAGCCAACCTGGAATACATGCAAGTAGTATTGGGATGAAACGTAACAACATTAAATGCAAAGTCCCCAGTCCCGTTCTTGTAATACCACTACTGAGTCTTTTGGGACACCATAAATTTTAGGCTATAGGCTTTTTTTTTTAAAAATGCATAATAATCTGCAAATGAATTAAAACTATTTCATAGAACTTGGATACTGAGATTTCTACTATTATCTTGGTTCCCTATTGTAACTTAAAATAGGTCTCTTGATTATCATCTTCATTAGCAGCTCCTGCTGAGAAGAATGAGGATGAAAAATTACAGAATTCTTTGTTTCGCGAGTGCCAATGTTGCTGCTGAGTGAGCAGGCAGGTGCTGGCTCTGTTGGTACACGAAATACCTTCAAGTCATTATGACTGAAAGGCAAAGGTTTTTAATAATCAATTGTCAGGATAAGTACCAGCTGGAGTTCAAACTGCTGGCGCCAGAATAACTCTTAAAATTATTGATGATTCAGTATTGAATAGGGAATAGATGGACTGAAGTTTCTCTTCAAGTGATACTCTTTACAGTAAGAATCACTTAATTTGCATTTAGTTCTGAGCTCCTCAACAGACAAATGCTCATTGAGTTATGGTACTTTGGGCTTTGATACTGCGAACTTAGATTTCTCTTATTTTCCTCTTTGTTTATTCAAGTGAAAAATTTTAGTTTTGATTCACATAATAGTCCTTGCATCCTAGAATGGGCAATGTGTGATCCCTACAGGTAAGACGTACAACCATGACACACAGCTGGAGGTAAGTCAGACCCTATCAAAAGCTAAACACAAGCAATATATTCACTAAAGCACATATATTTACCTTTGGGATTTCAGTACTTCAGCATTACATAGTTATGGCTACAGGAGAAACACAAAGGACCTGAAGAAATGTAAAGAAAGTATTTTATTCCGTAAGCAGCCACCCAGACTGTGCTCTCTTTTTGTATTGGTCAATCAGAGTGTCATTATTAAAGGAAGGTCTTAGTCTCATGCAGATCCTTTTTACTTTGCCATGCCAGATGGTTTATGAAAGGCTATATCCCATTCTTTGTCCACCCATGTGTAAAAAGAGGAATGGGGTGTTGCCTTTTCGATGCCTTGGAAGAATTAGTTTCATAAGAGCATAATAATAAGTGGAATGTAACAAGCAGTGAAGGTATCTGATAAATGCAGTCAGAATTCAACATCTTGGTAGTATACAGAAAAGGAGAAAACCCATTATTTTCACATTCCTGTTGTTTGTTTGAGCAGTCCAGACACACTTTATTTTGACCTATTTTCTGATATGCTTTGTATATCAAGAGTGCTGATACTGAATATTTGTATTCATGGTGTAGCTGTATGACTAATTGAAGAAATTTGTAATCTTCTCGTCTCATGTTGGCATTACATTACATTGTTTCATATTAAGTACGCTGCCTCTTTTAATCTGAGGGTTACAGATGCTCATTTCTTTCTGTCTTCATGGTAGTGTTATCCTGTTAAGGGTATTTGTGATTTATTATTGTCTTTGTAAAGGCCACCTCGCAACAATATGCAATGCCACATTTGGCCGCAAAAATGAATTTGTTTTACTAATATGAAACATGTTTATGGACTGCTGCTCCTGTCAAAATTCAAAATACCTGTGGTAGAGAATCTTATTTTAGAATTTTTTTCTGGACTGATATGAGTGTGGTGGTGTCAAATGTAATGACTTAAATTCAAAAAACTTCGGTATGTTGGTGGCAGATAAATAAAAAGTGTTGGTATACGGGTTGAAAGAATTGTTACTAGAGTTGGTTCAGAGGAAATATATAATTGTTTTTAAGCTTATTAAAATCAGAAGTAAACTTTTGTTCTTCTAAGCTAGTTCGTGATGGATGGCAGTACACTGGCATATAATCAGTACAACCAGGAATGGAAAAAGAATTAAGAAATGATTTAAGTTTGTCTTCTGAAATTACTTTAAAAGATGTATATTCTTGTTGTTTGAAACTTGGGCATCTAAAATGATGACTTGACAAAGGTATTGCTAGTAAGGAAAATACTTATTTTGCTTTATTTAACCATCCTTTTTTTTAGCTACTCTTTGATTATTGACAAAGGTAATAGCTACTTTACAGTAAGTCCAATGAAGCAATGTGCTGCAAGGGTCTAACCATTCTAGTTCTTTCTGAGAACAGAAAAGCAGTGTAACTCTAAATAAATAATTTACAGCAAAGATTGCTCCATAAGATCCAGTCACAGTTTTGAGGAGGTGTCAGATAGCAGAATACTAATAGTGATTTATAACACACCACGCTGTAGGATCTGGACAAGTATATGCTGCTGAGTAATAATCACACATGAGACTACACAGTCTCAAGAGACGTTAGTATCTTATCCTCAACAAAGCGTGTTTAAAGTATTGTGAAAGCCATGGGTTGGTGCTATCCTTAGAACTTCACTCATAAGTCTGTTAATAAGAACATTGTACTTGCCATTTGTGGTCTGTGAGCCCCTTCATTTTATGTAGACCTGCAGGTAAAACATCTCTTAGCATGAGGGACATCTTAAGAATTCCATTTGGAATATCCAGTGAATATCTGAAGCAGTGAAGTAAGTGTGTAGTTAACTTCCTAACTTACCATCAATGTAGAAATAATTGTAACTAATGCAATAGCAAATAATTTATCCTTCCTTACCGCAGATGAGTAAAACTATTAAAAGATAGCTAAACATTTTAATTTTCAAGAGAAGCTTAGTTTTTGAAATAATCTAACAGAATACATATCGCATCTGTCTGCCATATTTCCCAGGATGTCATGCAAGATTTTGAATATTATAAATTGAACTTTTCTCAGCAGCAGAAGAGCAGGCACTGAAATATTTAGCATTTAAAGAGTCAGTGTGTAACAGATGCTTTACAAAATTAAGTGTTTGGACATATTTCAGAATTGATCAAAATACTGTTAGGTTTTCACTAAATCTGAAGTTCGAGCAGACTGTAATGCCAAGCATTTGTCAGTAAAATTAGTTCAGCACAACCATTGGCTCTGGCGTTTTTTTTGTATGTCATAAAGCAGTGAAGACCAACAGATTTTTAATTAGCATTCAAACTTAAATTTAGTCTGAATTAATGATCAGTGAGAGAAACAACTGTGCTTGTGGTCTATTTTGGTACTTTACAGAGATGACATTTACTCTGAATTTGTCATCAAAATAATACTTTATTTGATGCGTGGACTACTTAATTGTGTTCATGAAAGGGATTAGTAAGTCTGAAAATACGTTGTAGAAATGTTTTGAATAACACAACAAACTGTGTACGTGAATAAATAAATAAATAAAGCAAGCATGGCATGTCAAGTGCATTTTAGTTTGCTATTTCTAAGTCAATAAGCACATCGAAAGCATTACAGGCATTTGGTAGTTACCTAGCCTTTTAATTCCTCCAGTGAGATATTTTATTCTTACACAGAAATGAAATATATGAAACTGATTTTATAGAGTTCGGTGGAACAGAGCATGAACGTTAAACGTTAGAATGCAAACCATTCAGGAATGCATCTTGCACCGTCCCTCTTTGCAAAACTTGTGGCTAAGTTTGTTGTTTGTGAAATCCTACTGAGTTCACAGCTTAGCAAAGTTTGTTACTGGGGACCTCTGTGACTTACACATCCTGAAGCTCAGTATCAGTAAGGTGGAGACAAGTAGCAGTGCTTTTGTCAGAGCAAGACATGAGAATAGTTCTATTTCATGGCAGTGCTCTGAAAGGAGAAACACAGGAATGGACAGTGCTAGAGGTGTTGGCTTTCCTTTTGCTTTTGTTTATGGAGCTGTGCAGAAGTCTGGAGATGCCCAGTTGTTTTTTTCTCTTGGGATAACTGAAAAAGTTATTGTGACCTTTATTTAGCAATGATTCAGATGTTTAGAACAAATGAGAAAGGTATGAAATGTCACAGGGATTTTGCCTCTGCACTGGTATTTATTCTGTAGGAGTTGAGAGTCTGAATTATGTGGAATTTGAACTGCAATTCACTTCACAGACAGTGTTGTCACGTAGTGCCTTAGTTCCTTGAGGTTGTATTGTTTTGTTCATCATATGCTGAAATAATCCTCTCTTGGCACTTAATATGCTGTGACATTTGAGAAGAAAACAGTCTTATTCGGAGGAACAACGGGGAATACCCTGCTTGGAATAAATTTCTTCGCAGCCTATGCTTTTGCTTATCCTTATTCTTTAATTAGGAGGTTAATTGTTAATGTCTCCTTGTTTTTTAAGTGTTCTTTAGCAATTCTTGTTTTAAGTGAGCAGAAATTTAGGGGAAAGGTGGGGGACAGTGGGACAATACATTTGTACCTTTTATATTTAGAGAACCTTTAGGCCTAAATTACTATAACTTTAAAAGAAATACATTTCCATTAGTTGAAATTTTGGTATCTAAAAAGATAATTTTATATAATTGTTATTAATAATGCTAGGAATTAGAGATCTTCATTCATATAATGAGCTTTTATAGACACTGTCTTCATCAAATGTCGAATAGTTCTGGTGTCCCACATGGTGAATAGACAGGAATGTGGGTCTCTGAGATCTCATATATTTCAACTGAACATGTTAGGCAGACAGCTCCCTGTTGACTAAACATCTAGGAGGTTCATGTTCAGTTGTTTACTCCAGCTGTGATTAACAGCTCTGAGCTGGATTTCTGTTTCATCAAACTCTACTTAAAGGAAAATCAGAGCACTTGGGGCCAGGGGCTCTCAGTTACCGCTCCTCTGCTATGAAACTCCCTCTTTTTTCAGTCTCAGGCTGATGCATTGTTTTCTTACCCAGGGCCAAGCACCAGATATTTTTCTTTTTACAAGCCTTTCCTCTGTTGCAGCAATCAAATGGCCAACAGGAGAGAAAGGAGGAAGAACTTGCACACGAAAACAATGAAATACATCATAGAGAGAGATATAGGTGAAACTTCTATGCCAATACAAATTTGAATGCGTGTATTTTTTTGGGTAATACTAGATGGATATGTCAAAAATTACAAATTAATCTAAATTGTCCTAGAACAGCAGTAGACAGGCTCTCTGAGATCTGCTGGAGAATTTACGTTCCACCAAAAATCAGAACATTTCAAAGGTATGCGTGAATTTGGTAGAGTAGGGTTGTTGGTTGGACTTGATGATCTCAAGGGTCTTTTCTAGTCTGATTCCATAATTCTTTGATTTGTTTAGACAGTATAAGTTGTACTGTATACTTTGTTCTGTCATTACAACCAAAATTGATTATTTTATGTGTTATTTTTATTGCCTATTGGTAATAGGTGTTTATAGTAGTTGGATGCAAAGGTGCACCTATCTTGAAGACTGAACAGATTTTTTTTCATCTAATTTTAAACTAGTTTGCTTCAGGTACATGAGGATCTCTGTTGTCATCTTGCCTTCGTCATCCTAATTCAAGCTGATTTCTCTTGCTTCCTTTCCAGTTAGGTGGGAATACTTTAAATAGAGTATTTATACAACCCGTCTGTCTAGATAGGACAAGCTTGAATATCTGTCTGTATGCTCTTGAACTTACGATCATAGTTGCACCTAACAGTTCTGAAAAAATCAGGCCTAAGGAGTTCATTATCATGCCAGTTCCCTTGAAGTATTCTCTAGGAAAGATGGTTTAGAGAAGGGCTTGACAATATGACATTTAAAACTAGTCTCCCACTGAGCCATATTAGCATTAGCTTTGAACACAATTGTGGTTTATTGTACGTGTAGCTGACAGTTCTGCTCTGAAAGACAGTAGTTTGCCTGTGAAGCTGCACTTTGGCAGGCTAGATACTCCTCCGCATTTTTATATTCTTCACCTATTCTTCATGTGCACAGATACAAAATGCAAATTCAGCATTGATCGTTTGCAATAAAAATAATGCCTGATGTCACCCACGGCTCTTGACCGGACTAATGCTTTCTAGCACCCCAGTGTATAAGGATGCTGATATGTAAAGAGAGAAGTTGTGACAAGCCTGTAGCACAGTTAGGCACGCTGCAAGTGTTAGCTTAATGCTAAATAAAGAGCACATTCATTCAGGAAATCAGTAGTTCCTTTTCACTGGCTACTGCCAGAGCTGTTAGTCCTTTGACTGAGATGCTAACTGATGCTGCTTTTCTTCACCTTCTGCAAAGAGCAAAGTTCTCCTCTCAGATAACATTGGGGTCCAGCAATCTGTGCACCTTGGGATGTGGTGTCAGAGGATTGGATCTCAGGATTGACAGTGTTAAGGAAATGACAGCTGAACTTTTTTGCATTTCTAAATCTAGTCTGGTCTCATGAACTAAGTAGCTACATCTTAAGTTACTTTGGCAATGAGACTAAGAAGAGGGTCCTTTTGAAGTGATTCTCCTATTTTTTCCCCCTTAGAAGGCTTTTGCTCACATTGCAAATCAGTCTGAGGCTGTGGACTCTGTGTTGTTGAATGCATCTAAAACAAGAGATGCAATCCAAGAATGGACTTGTCACATTCCAGCCACAAAATGACATTCAATCCATGGGAGAGATTTTATTAGTCATAATTCAAAGTTAAAAAAAAAGTATTTGTAATATAAAGGTATACTCAGTTACTGTGATTTACCCCACATGTGGTTAGTAACAATAAAAAGAGTAACTTCTTGTATGGAAGAAAAGTGTTCCAGGGGAAATGACTGTAGAGTTCTTGGCAGGAAAATGCTAATCAGCTAAAACCATCTAAAATCCCGGTTGCCACTTGAATTGTCAGTTTAAAATTACAACATAAATACTTTTTTTACTGAAAAAGCCCCCTTCTATTTATTCAGTTGTTCATTTTCCACACACAGAAAACTGGATAAGCTGTGTCTCTGCTTAAAGAGACTAGTTGGATAGATAGATTGCATAGATGTGTTAATGTGAATCCCAGGTCATTTAGTTTATTTGATCTGTTAGAAGAGCTATCACAGGTATAATTTTGTACTGCAGTGGTGTTTACCTCTCCTAAGAAAACCTTCATTTGGCCAGGATTAACAAGAAATGATATCTGCTTTTATTTCCCTGAGTTATGTTCTTCTTTCCTTTGTTAATGTAATTGTGTTTCGCTCTTCTCCCACTGCCATAACCTGTGTTGTCAATTAAGATCAGGAAGGGAATTTAAAACAGTGGAAAGAAACAGAAGAAACAATCAAATATGAAAAGCTTAGGGAAAAATGGAGTCTTCCATGTTACCAAAGGGAGAGGTAAAGCTTACAGCACAGACAGTAAAGAAGCTTTGCATTGCCAGACATGACTGTTTCTTTGCCTGTAACCAGAGAAGAGCTACAGAATTCCCTAATGATGTAATGGAAGAACATAAAGAAGAACTTGCTGATGTGAAGAGCTAGATTTTATTTTGATGAAAGATTTTATTCTCTATGCACAAATTTGCTTGTAGATGAACAAAAAAAAAGCTGATTTCAGCAGTCTAAGGTCTAACCTCTGGTAGCATAGATAAAAATATTAATAAATAGGACAGTATTTAAAGATGCAAACTAATGTCAGAACACTGATGTTTAGTCCTGTCGTTTAGAGAAGCTGAAGATGTGACATTTCAATATCTGAAAGTGTCCTACAAGAAAAGATGGGGAGGAGCTTCTTTTAAAACGACTTGTAGTGATAGGATCACAGAATGACGGAACACCAGGAACTGGAAGGAACCTTGAAAGATCATCTAGTCCAATCCCCCTACCAGAGCAGGATCACCTAGACCAAGTCACACAGAAACTTATCCAAACGGGTTTTGGCTACAAATTGAATGAGGGAAGATCTAAATTAGAACTTAGGAAGCAGTTTCTCAGTATTAAGGTTGTGAGACACTGGAACATTGCATCCTGGTGCATCCAGGGATGTTGTGGATGTACCATCTCTGGATGTGTTCAAGACCACACTGCATGGGGCTCTGGACAACCTGATCTAGTGGAAGGCATCCTTGCCTGTGGCAGGTGGGTTGGAACTAGATGGTCTTTGAGTTATTTTTCAAACTATACCATTCTGGTTCTATGAAAAGTAGAATATTTTTTTAAAAGGTTTGGGGATTGACAAATTTGTAGTAGTTTTGAATTCTTCTATACCAAGTAATGGATCAATTTAACACAATTTGTAAGTAAAGATGTTTAGCTATAGTGCTGGTTTTTGTGGCCACTCCCTGTTGTCCGTATCTCTCTTGTCCTCCAGCATTCATACTCATGTTAGAATTCAGGATAGATTCATCCTTGTCTGCTCTCCTTTGTATTCAGACTACATAAATAAAGACTAAAATACAAATATTTAATTGTTTTGGTTCCAGGTTGGGATCACTGGTTACACGGCAAAGTTGACATGTCTTACCATGGAGCCCAGAACTTGATGTGTCTATACAGAACACTTTGTAAAAAGTAACTTAGTTTGCACTCTAAAAAGTTGGTAGGTTTTTTCCTATCTTTTTTCTTCCATTGAAGGGGAACATTTCCCCATGCTGGCTGAAGCTTCTAATATGCAAAGAATTGAGGCAACCTCTTAGAAAACCTGATGGTTTATGACCTTTCTTTGAAATTCAGGGGGATTTGGACAGTACAGGAATTGAATTATGTTGACAGGATTAGAAACCATTGAGAAGCAAAGGGATCTGATTGATTGATGAATTCAAAAAGTGGAATAGCTGCAGGGTCAGTTGCTGTCAAACAGAATGAGAATTATGCCAAAGAATGAGTTTCTTAAGATCTAGAAGAATTAGTGAAAAGCAATAGACCTTCAGGTACCTTTCTCCTCCTATCAGTTTTAAAACCCAGTTAATTTAGCATTCTCTTCTGATCATGACAGCTCCACCAGAGGCATGTTCCACTACTGGCAGACTTCATAGGTGTTCAAATAGTGTTGTGACAGAGGCTATAGAAACACATAATTAAATGGATAGGACTTGGAGCTAACCTATACATTCCTTACAGAAAAGAGTCTCTCTCAGCAAATCTGCCTGTGGCTGGATTGTCCCTAAGCCAGGTGAACCAGCACAAACAATGTTACACTTAATTTATTGTGGCTTACCAAAACAGTCTGGTGTCTAGTGTTCTCAGCACCAGCTGCTGTTTGTCTACTGACTGTTGCTGCTGTAAGAAATAACCTCAGTGAAGTTGCTGTGCTGTCTTGGGGGACCTTACAGCTCCTGCTGCACAGGAGCACAAGGTTAGCGTGTCTGGCTGCCGGGCTAGTGTTAGCTGTGCTGGTAGCAAAATATGGTTCTGTCAGGAAATGACCCGTGCAACCAAAATAACCTTGATCTGTAGGGCTTGCTGGACTCTCCCCCAGTACAGGAGAGCATGTGGTGTCTGACTGTATTCCCTTTCCCTTCTTATCTCTGTGTGGAGAAATAATAATTTGTCGAAGGCATGCAGAACATTGTTTTTGTTCGATAGAGTTGTCTTTTCTTGGAGCACGTGGGTAAAGAGTGATTTGTGGGGTATTTTTGGCATCATGACCCAAGCATTGTGTCACAACTGTGTCCTCAGAAGTCGCATTTTTGGCCTCCCTTATTTGTAAGAATGAAAGTTACACTACAAAGAAATACATTGTTGATTAATCAAGTTTTGAACTTGGAGAATCAGTAAGACTTACTGTGAATGTCAACAAGTCTCTTTCAGCCTCCATTGCCAACTTTTTTTTCTCCTTTACTTGAATTTCCTTGATAATATTTAGTGTGAATAAATCTGCTCTTATCATATCAGACAAAAAATGTTCCCCACTGCTGAAGGATTTCCAAATATTTCCAATGTTGATAATTTGCCATCAAGAGGAGATAGCAGCGGAGGAATCCACACTGATAGGTGGTTTCAAATGTGGTTCACATTGGGATTTCTACAGATCTCCCTACTATGTAATAATCAAACCACTGCTAGTAAATCAAAATGATGTCTTGTGGTCATAGCTGTAAACTAAATGTCTAATTTACTGTTGCAGTGGCCTCATGCAATAACCATTGCTTTTAGTAATAGGTTTTTTTCCTCTACATCTAGCATTATCCTTCTGCTATCCTTAGCAACCTCACCTCTGGGATTTTTGTTTTGAATGGCACTGTCTACCATGACTAGTTCAGTGATCTCCCGTAAGCCTGTTTTGTACAGCTATGTGTGTCACGAATGGCAGGAATGCTCTGAGAAGTTGGCATATCATTTTCTCTTCTGATGCTAACTATCTCAGAGATCTTTGCCGCAGTGACTTCAATTTCCTCTGCTTGACAGACCTTATCAATAGCTTAAAACATGTTTACAAACAGAATACAATCAGTTCTGTGCTTTAGGTGCCAAATTACTCTGTAAGCCATTGATCTTTATTACAGATTTGCAGGGTGTTGCTAAATGCATTAGTAATTATACATCTGGGCTGTCATAGCATCTTCTCTTGGGCAATCTCCTTTTATGTTGTGTTTGATTGATAGTTATAGACTTGATTCAAAATGAATTTAAAATCACAATGCTGGCATACAAACCAACACAACTTCATTTCAGCCTAAACTTGAGGTGGGAGGACTACTGCTCTGACAAGGGTTATTTAATCATGTACAAAATGTACCACCAGCATTCGTTTATCTGTCCAAGGCAGTTATAAAAGTCTGAATTTTTAGTAAATGGCCATCGCTCTGCTTCCAGGAGCACAGTGTCAAGGAATATCTGTCTAGGAATCTAAGAACAGTAGTAATCATATTGATGTCTTTCCTTCCTTGAAAGAAGAGGGAAAAATTAAAATGTGTTGCTCCCAAACATTGCTAAGTGCTACGTTATTTCTATTAAATGTGAATAATCATATCAAAACCAAGGTTAGCGATAGAAAAAATGCAATTTAAAAGTTCCTTTACATCCGAAGCTATTTTTTGGTATATTGACAGTAGTGAGGAAGAATAGTTTCCATTAAGGTTCACCAGACACAAAGTGTCAGAAGACCTGCTTTGTATGAGTATAAGAAGGGAAGAAGGACAAGACACATGGAAAAGCTATTCCTTGGGTGAGAGAGGCAAAGATCAGTAGATCTGAACACCTCTGTATGGCCCAGATGGGAAGTTGTACAGGTGTACAGCAAGGTCAGATTTACAGCTCTAGTGTACCTTCTGCACAAGGGGGCTGCTGTTTGTGGGTGTATCCTGTATCAATATACAGGAATAAATGAGGTTTACCTCATTTATTTACAGTTCCTTTGTAGGTGAATTGTGTTTCTAACATTTTGCTTAAACCTCCCATGTGTGCAGATTTGTTTGCTTAAACTTTGAACTCAAAATCTGTAATCGGAAGATAACTTGGATGCAAACCTTGGGTTTGGGTGGTTTTTTTTGCATGCTCCATGTTATGATAACTCTTGTACAATTAAGCACAGCTTATATTTAAATGGAATTGAAAACTTAACTTAGTAGTAAAGTTGCACATCTGCCTGACCCATATGAAAATTATGCATTAGCTGCTCTACTTGTAGTTATGTTTAACTGCAACCTCTGTCCTTCCTTCATGAAGCTATTACAAAAAATTGCATCTCAATTTAATTTGTAAACTCAGTTTAAGTGCTTTTATATTTTACTTTCATCTGTATAGTAAATTTATTATATAAAAACCTAAACACAGCACCTTTTCATTCTCTGAAGGCAGGAAGCCATTAAATTTTTAACAGTTTAGAAGTACAGAATAGTTTTACAAAAAGGTACAAATTCTGTTCAAATGAGAGGGAGTTCAAAAAGGTCGTATTAATAAAAGTGTGGAACTTTAATGCAAAGGTTTACTTCTCTTATTAAAGTAGCAAAATTGTCTATTTCATGGCTGGCAACAAAAATTTTCAAGTATTTTCCTTGTAAGTAGTTGGCTACATTTCCAGTGCCCCTACAAGTTACTGCTTTCTATCAGAAGGGTGTTGAAATTTAGTGTACAGGAATATTTATTTAGCAGTGTGAGTCTGCAAAGGAACTCTTTTGTTTTCTCTTTGCGTTGGCAAGGTAATTTATGTTGGTAAACTGATTAAATTGCTGATAATTAGAATCAGCCATTAGGAATTTACTTCTATTTGGTTTATTTCTTTATGTCCAATTTATGGCCACTTCAGCTATACTGGTGAGGAAATACTGAAAATTAAATGAAAATAACGTGTGATTAGACTTTTGAAGGGAAGTTCCAGTAAGTAAATCACTGCTCATTCATGTTATGTAGGATTGATTGGTGCAAGGAATTTAAATAGATCATAAGGGAATGACCTTGTGCCCAAGGCCAACAACATCCTGAGGTGGATCAGAAGTGGGGTGGTTAGCAGATCAAGAGAAGTTTTCCTCCCCCTCTACTCTGCCCTGGTGAGATTACATCTAGAATATTGTGTCCAGTTCTGGGCCACTCAGTTCAAGGACACAGAACTGTTGGAGAGAGTCCAGTGCAGAGCCACAAAAGTGATGAAGGGAGTGGAATGTCTCCCTGATGGGGAAAGGCTGAGGGAGCTGGGTCTCTTTAGCTTGGAAAAAAGGAAACTGAGAGGTGACCTCATTGATGTTTACAAATATGGAAAGGGTGGCTGTCAGGAGGATGGAGCCAGGCTCTTCTCAATGTCGTCTAATGATAGGACAAGGAGCAGTGGGTGTAAGCTGGAACATAGGAGTTTCCATAACAATATGAGGAGGAACTTCTTTATGATTAGGATGATGGGGCACTGGAATGGGTTGCCCAGGGAGGTTGTGGCGTCTCCTTCTCTGGAGACATTTAAAACCCACCTAGACATGTTCCTGTGCAACTTGGTCTAGGTGATCCTGCTGTGCCAGGGGATTGGATAAATATGTGAAGGGTGTGTGTCAGGAGGATGGAGCCAGGCTCTTCTCAATGTCATCTAGCAATAGGACAAGGGGCAATGGATGTAAGCTGGAACATAGGAGGTTCCACATCACTGTGAGAAGAAACTTCTTCACGGTGAGCGTGACAAAGCAGTGGAATGGACTACCCAGGGCAGTTGTGGAGTCTCCTTCTCTGGAGACATTTAAAACCTGCCTGGATATGTTGCTGTGTGACTTGGTCTAGGTGATCCTGCTGTGGCTGTGGGATTGGACTAGATGATCTTTTGAGTCCCTTCCAATCCCTGATGTTCTGTGATTCTGTGATATTAGCAAAAATATAATAAATAACAAACAACAGAAAAACCCTTTTGCTAAATAGATTGTAGGAGTAAGCATTAAAAAGAAAAACAGGCTTGGAGGACATATTTCTGTAAGTCCATATGTCTAAGCAGAGTTTTTAACAATCCTGTGCTGGTATTCGCTGTAGTTTGACTGCAGGTGAGCTGCCTCTGAATGAAGGCATTTGCAGAAGGTCACTCCAGCTGCCAGGTCTTTCCCAGCTCAGTGTATCGGGGGAGCGGTATGCATGGGGGAGAGAGTTAATACTTTGAAACATCAAAAGAATGGAGGGAAGTACTGCTTCCAAGCATTGTGAAATCAAGCTTTTTAGTTAAAAACCAAAATGCCGCCTTTGCAGTGCTCTAGGTGGACTATGCAAAGCACAATGTGGAAGGCTACAGCAAATCATCTTGTTAGTATCAAAATAAAACATCTCTGAATCTCCTTGGGGTATAAATGTTTACACATGAATCTACGTCAATTATTCACTGCTTTTCACTGTGGCTTTGAAGTCTGGTCACAAACACTATTTTAATTTTTCTTTCTACGTCTGTGTTTTTCAAAATGTGCTGGGTTGCTTTGCAAACAAGGAGATTCTTCAGTGGATGGAAGGTCCTGGGATTACATATTGCAATACCCTGGTCACAGCCTTCTCCTGAGTGCTGGTGAGAGAGGAATGCACCTCCTAGATGGTTCTCAGTGTTAATGCAGGTCTGTGAAATACTATTGAATACTTAAGAAAAATTTTGTACTTTACAACTGGAGCTGTAGAATCACCAGTAAGTCTTGGTAGGGAAAAGCAGCGCTTTTCCATGTGAGCTGGTGAATATGCAGCTGAGCTGGTCTGACATAAACCCAAAGGAAAGTGTTGGGTTAAGGTGCGCACTCTTGAGTTGGCTGAAGTTTATTACTAATCTGTAAAAATAAGGTTGTTTTTAGTTTTACTAAACTTGGTTTCAAAAGTCAGGTCTGTAGTTCCATGCAAGCTGACAATTTCACATCAAACTTCTAAATTTCAGAGTCCCCTCTTGTGCATTCTGATGTTAAGTTGCTAGGAATCTGTCAGACTCTTATTTCTGGGCAGGATGGAAGTTACGTAATTGATCCAGTTAATAAATATTTTTCCTTGATCCATGTTAGCAATCTCTTGTGTGCCCGGATCTGTGTGATCAAAACGTGGTTCTCAGATTCAAAGAATTACCTTGGACATAGCTGTTAATACTAGATGCCTTACAAAGTCAAGGATACAATTATAGTCTTAATAATGTGTACAAGTATGTTTTCCTGCTTTTCTAACAAGCCTTGACTGAGTCACAGAAATTATAATGTGCTTATTACTATCTTGCAGGAGGTGGTTTTATTGTTTTATAGCTAACAGTAATGTTTCATGTAAATCAGTTTGATGAAAAATTTAGAAATCAAACTCTTTAATATAAAATCACACTGAGTATCTGTTTGTTTATCCAGTAATCAAATTAAATACAGTTTGAAGCATCTGGAAGTGGATTAAAAACCTAATCATAGGCTCAAAGAGTACAGTGATTCTATTTTTCTACAAATTTGGAGACGCTTTCTATAGCTATTTTTATTTCCTCACCAGCAGTTTAAACTTCATCTGTAATGAGGCTATTACCGGTCATCAGAAAAACAACTTTAATTACTTATTTTTTCATTTATAATCTTCCTTTAATTTTGATGGGGAAATTCCTATATCTACAGGAAAGTTAGACTTAACTCTGAAACGGTAACATTTTTATCCTGCTTTCTGTTTCCAAAACACAAAAATTAAGAACCAGTATATAACCTCGATGTCTGCCATTATTGACAAAGTTATAAATCCCCGTGGCCTGGATTAGGAATTGTGTGTGGTTTTATGTAGCTGCTTTGGCTCAAATGATGGAATCTTTGGCCTGATTTTCTGTTTGATATGATCATTCCATGTTGGTCAGCACAGCAAGCATGTTGATGATACCAGAGTTATTGTAAGAGTTAAATTGTTGATCAGTGACTGCTGCTACAGTGAACATAAGTGTAGAAGTTCATGAAGTTATCAAGTCTATTTGGCTGCTGTGTAGTCTGCTGATAATCTCAAAATAAACACTTGAAGAAAGGTCTTTGAATATTTCTTTTCCAGATCATTAAGGCTGCTAATTATTGAAGGAGTTGGTCTCACAAAGCACAGATGAAGAAAAATAGCATCACATTTTGCAATAGCGGTTTCTGTTTCTGAGTTCAGGTAAGCTTTCATCAAGGATGGTGGATCAGTAGTGTAAGATTGTTAAGGCTTCTGTGCAAGCAATTCATGGAGGATAGGACTTGTCTGTGTACTGCTGCTTTTTAAGGAAAATGTCATTTTGTTGGTTGACTGCTTAAGGTCTAGTATGTGCATGACGTTTAACCCCCAAAACCATAAAACTACTAGTTTACTATCAAACACCAAATGTGCTGCATTAATTTCTGCTACTATTTTGCGTTGTCTGTGACATCTGAAGGTTTTTTGAGTTTATTGGCAGCAGAACTGGCATTGCCAAGAAATTGGAGTTCTCATGCAAACGGATTAACTCCAATGTTGTTTATAACCCTAAAATTACAATATAATGTTGACAGAAAACTGCTTTTATTCCAGGAAATGTACTGCAAATTGTAGTTTTTTTAGAGGAGCATCATGCCCTTTTGCCTGTTTCATTATCTCTAAGAATGTTTCATTTTGTTCTCATTCTGCCACAGGGTTCTTTAATGTGATTACGTGAAACAGTTTATTTTCCTTTAATATGATACAAATTTCTCTGAAGCTTATGTTATTTTTTTTTCTCTCTTGAAAATGAATTAATCTTCATTTTCATCTTCTGTATCACTGTTTTGGCTAGGTGTGGTTTGGTAAACGCTCTATTTCTTTACCTATTTACAGCCCTTTTTGTAGAACTTGCTTAGTGAAGTACATGTGACTGTATCCAATACTGAGAGCAAACAGGGTTTGGTTCTCCTTTGTGGTTCACATAAAAATCCTTGTAAGAATCTGAAGTCTTGACTCACAAGTAATTTTTATCAGTAGTGGATTGTATTTCACTAGTTTGCCAGCAACTATTGCTGTGAATTCTCTTCATTTCAACATTATTGAACTTTAAAAGTCATAGTGCCATCAATCCTTATAACTAAGGTAAAATCATTCCTGTTTTAGAAGAATTCCTGGGGAAATGCAAAGAGAAATGGCTTTGTTTGTCATTTGTTCGAGTATGTCTCAGAAGTCCGTTGAAATGGAAATGAAAATCACATTATCCTCTGTATTACTTCAGTGCCAGTGTGTCCTTGCAGCGAAGAAGTTACTGGTTCCATTTACTAATATAAACAATATTCATATATCTGGGTTGGCTTTACTTTCACAGATAAAATCTCATGGAACATCTTTCTGTACTGAAACTGAGAGGTGATAAACTGAGGGTATTACTTGGATCTTCTCTCCTGTTTCCCTGGGTACTGAGACAAATGATGCAGGGTGATGCTAGTTGCTGTTAACATGTTGTTCATGTAATTCTTCCAAAATTGTTGCTGCTTAAAATGCTTTCAGTATTTTCAAGACATAACACATAGACACAGTGTTGGTGTTCTGCTTCAAAAGTAGAGTTGGAGTAGGCTTTGGCACTATGTAGTGTGACCCCTGCATGCTTCATCAGCGTGTAGAGAAAGAGTTGAGATAAAGCCTGGTGTTTGAAAGTCAGGGAAACCTGTCACTAAAAGATCGTTATTGATAAACCTATGATTTAGTTTTTCTCTTCTTTTTAGTCTGTCTTTTGGTAATTAAAAATAATGTTCATGATGCTTTTGAGTGTCCCTATGCATGTATTAATTCTGTTTTGCTTAAAAGACCCTATGATTTCTGGAGGTTTCCAACATTGCATTCTGCAGTGTCAGTGAAGAAATATGGAATGAAAACCCCGTATGCCCAAGTCCATTAAAGACCAGTTTCGGCTTCAGCCATACCTAACTCCAAAGATGTTGTTCTGAGGTTTCAGATCTAGAATAAAAGTTCAAAGTCACATAGTTTGGAATCTTGCACGTTTTCTCATCTCCATTCCAAAGTGGAGTAAATACCTGCATAGTGCCACACTATGGGGTTGTCTCTTGCTTTCTTTTTACGTTATTCACAGTGTTTTTCCAGAATTTGACATTTGTGTTCACATCAGGGCTTACATATACACTTAAAATGAATCTCTCCTGTGCTTTGAGACCTTAAATGGCTTGAAATCTTGGGCTTTAATTTCACTTATTCATTTGCCAAATTAAGCTTCAAAGAGTGCACATTATTGGCATGGAAATGCTGTATTTTAATGGGGTTTTGAGCTCCATGCGTAAGTGGAAGCACTCAATAAGAACAAAAAAATGAATTAGTCTCTGTTACACAACTGTATCATACAGTCTAAAATGCAAAATAAAGGAGGGCAACTGCATTCACCTACAAAAGGTCTATGTAAGGAATGTAAAACTCCTTGACTTTATTTTACCTTAAAAAGAATAAATAATGATTTTAAGCCTTTCTTTCCTCTCTGGAGAGCAAAACAGTGTTCACAGATGCATTCTGTGTGAATCTTAATAGGCCTAGGGCAGTGTAGTGAAATCTTTGACAGCGAGTAGTATAATGAAGGAACAAATAACACAGATGAGTAAGTTTTTCTTCGGTTGTGGCTTGGAGTTGTTTGTGGATTATAGAAAAATGGAGGACAAGTCTGCTGACCTTCCTGCTTAGAAAGTTTATTTTGTAATTCTGTTTAGTTCTGTAATTCTGCTTTTCCTTTTTACATGCACACACAAATCAAATCTTACCAAAGGCAATCTTGCATAAAGTGACAGCTGTTTATTGAAATTATCCTAGTCTCATTGTATTTCCATCTCTCCTTGACAGACATATGTTCAGTTGCTGCGTTAGGAATAGATGCACATACTGTTTGCCATCTTGTACTAACTGAGAACTGGACAATACCAGTTGTTCATGCAGTTGTGTTCTATTTGAGATCTACTTTAACATGTGTTATTCTTAATTGTTTTTATTCTAATCAATGCAGTAGCATGTATGTTTCAGTAAGCATTCTGATTATTTTGCATTAGCAGATATGATTATTTGATCATAATAGCACAAGAAAAATATCAACAGAAAGTGTACCTCATGTGTGTTAGCAGGTCAAAACTGGCCTCACTTTGCTACCGGTGTAGATTGCAGAATATGTTGAGGCAGAATGGTTGTCTCCATTTGTACTTTAACATGGATTTAATGTGCGACGAGGTAATAAAAGTCTGTCATCTTTTTCACTGTATTGAAGTAATAGAGACGCTGATTAGATGGAGCTGAAGTTTCAGAGCTCGATTCTGTTCTGTTTGAAGCCACCATCAGTTGCAGAAAGGAACAACAGGAGATATGATTATATTGATCACTCAGATAATCTCTTTTAAAACTTTTTTCTCCAAAATAATGTTGTTAGTGATGAATCAATATGATATTAATGTAAACATATGTCCTTAAGTAGCAATGCTTCGTTCAGCAGTGGAATTCCCACTTTTTAGGACCTTAGGCTCTAATGAGTTCAACAGAATTCTTTCAGCTAAATGTTTTCTGTTCTGACTGATGTGAACTCTTCACTTTTACACATACTGTGCTTTATGTTACAAGATCAGAGTGATATTATATAGATTGGAAAGTAAGACTGTGATAAAATATCTGAGTTGTTCAAGTGACACTTGGTGGAGGGAAGTAAAACACTTTTTCAAATTGTACCTTAATCTTTTCCATAGATTTTAGGAGGAAAGGTGGATATGGACATAGAGGCATTTGCTTAAGCATACTATCATTTTTGTTACTAATTAGTGTTGTTAAACTAATTGTATTTGTGATAAACATTTGTAGGTGTCTTCTCAGATGTTAGAGTAAAAAATACTAAATTTTCATAAAACATATAAAATTCTGGATGAACAACAGACAGCAGGCTGAGATAACTAAAGACCAATCCTGACACTGATAGGAAGAACCTTCTCAGTGTGGTGGGAAAGCTGATAGAAAAGCAATGAAAATAAACAGAACAAGATCAAGAGGAAAATCTACACAGGATTGTAAAGATTTGCAGCAAATGAAAATAAATGCCAAATCTGAAAGCTCCATTTGAGAGAAAGGCAATCTTCTGTACTCAGAAGGCCACAGAGAACTCATCTGAACCAAATGACATCTTTTTGTAACCAAAATGGAAGATACGGGTTCAAGTATCACGGGAGTTGTGTTCTACTTTCAAAAGTGAATGTGCTGGGAGAAAATTGCTATAAACCAGCATCTCCACATCAGCAAATTAGATTATTCAAAAGATAATGTATTTGTTTCTTTCACACTGTAATATTTTCCTTTTGGTTTTTTTGTTGGCTTTTCCTTTTTCGCCCCTTCCCATAGTGCTTTGCTTATCAGCTTCTGTTAACGATTACAGTGGTATTCCTTGGCCTGTGAGATGACCCAGGTAACTAACAGTCCTACTATGAGAGATAGTTTTAGAATTTATTTTTAAAAATGTGTGAAAATGATGCCTTTTAAAATTCCTCAGGAGAAACTTTAGTCCTTGTTCAGTAGCGTGATGAACCTTAGTTACTGCGATTTGGCAGATATGTCAAAAACTTGAGGAAATACAGGTACAGAGCAGCTGTAGGAATAAAAACAACAGACAGTGTTACTTCTAGTATCTAATCAACTGTGTGCAAAGTAAGTATGAGTAATGTGATTAACACCATAGCCACAATGTTACATGTGAGAGATTGTCTGGTATGTTTTCCCATTGCATCATGCTCTAGAAATGCTCAAAGTGATCACTTCTAATTACTCATCTGTTCAGCAATGCAGGAGCAGTCATTCATTGATAATAGAGTTTCCTTCACTCTTTGCAATTGAAAAAAAAATCTTTTTTCCTAAGCAATTAGATCGAATTTTTGTTTGTTCTTCCCTGCTTGTGGCCTGAAATCTTCCTCATTGCTGCCTAGAGAGAGTCCATGAACCGAGGGAAAGGAAAGGCATGAGGAGGAGTGAAAGAAGGAGTTCTGGGAAGTTTGCCCAGCAACATCAGTGCTCAGCAGTTTCTCATTTAACTTTATAGTTTCCAATAAGAAAAGATCTTTTCTGAACGGTGAAATGAATGCTGTTCATACCTGTCATTTTCCCTGATTTGCTGTATTCTCACTTGTCTTGAATATTTATTGATTCTTTTATTACCAGTTTGAGATCCTTTCAAGCCTATTATGTACACCCTCTGCAATTTTATTTGCAAAAGTCAATATACTGTAACTACATAGATGTTTCTACTTTCTGCTTACAAAATAAAAGCAGAACCCCAGCCAGGTTGTGCTGTAATATGAGAAAAATACAGAAAAAGTTTCAAGCACATCCCAATGCTCATCTTACCTTACAACTTACTTATGTTAGGTTAGTGACTTAGCTGTATAATAAGTACAAGACAGTAAAGTTGTTATAATCCCCTTTGTAAGCAGGCAGTTTAGTGCTCAAAGTTAAAATACTATATACTGTTATTCCAACACTTTTTCTCCACAGCTCAATTTGTAAGGAAAAAATTAGAACATCAACAGGGTTAAGATACTTCTAAAATGAAGCAATTTCCTGTTTTACTTAGTATTTTTAGCACTGTGTGCTCACATGTTATAAAATACAATCATTCATTTGGAATGACTTCTCTCTAAATTTCCACGGTTACTGGCATGTAGAGCCTGAGGGAGTTCCTCTGGATTCAGTTTTTTTCGTACTTTTAACCTTGAATGATGGAAGGAAAAAGTAAACTTAGCAAATCTGTGGATGAGAGTTACCTGGAAGGGCCTCCAAACAATTTGAAGGACAAGGTTACAATTTAAATTAACCTTCATAAATTGGAGAAATGATACGAATCTTACAGATAACATTCAGTAAATAGAAGTGTGAAGTACCACATTTGTCAAGGAGAAATGAAAATCACTAGTACAACAGGAGAGGGTATTGAGTAGGCAATGTTAAGTGTATGGAAGGATGTAGGAGTTGGTGAGTCATAAACTGAATCACGCTCGTAAAGTTAGGGGTCGGAAGGGACCTTGAAAGATCATGTAGTCCAAAGAGGAGTTAATATTGTGATCAGACGGATCTTCGAGGCAGTAGTCCAGAGCAGAGGTTTGAATGACTGTTCAGTATAGAAAACACAAGACAAAAGGAGGTTTGTAAGTCTTCCAGAATATTTAAATATTCTGGAAAAAAAAGGGACAGTCAGACTTAATGATGTTAAAGATGTAGGCTTAATTTATATTTATGAACGTTCAGAGTAGTGTTTATGAAAATCCTTATACATCAGATAAATTGTGTGTTACAATAACTTAGAGAAGTTTTGGGTCTGCTGTCAGTGTGTTTTTAAGAACAGATTAGATCAATATTTACAGGATTGACAAAAGTACCTTTTGCATTCCTGTCTAGACCTATATCTCTTTTAATAGATTGTATGATCTTGAAATTTTAGTCTGAAAACAAGGTCAGAATCATAGAATCATTAGGGATTGGAAGGGATCATCTAGTCCAATCCCCCCGCCACAGCAGGATCACCTAGACCAAGTCGCACAGAAACACATCTGGGTGGGTTTTAAATGTCTCCAGTGAAGGAGACTCCACAACTCCCCTGGGCAGCCTGTTCCAGTGCTTTGTCACCTCACTGTGAAGAGGTTCCTTTTCATATTTATAAGGAACCTTCTGTCTTCCAGCTTGCAACCATTGCCCCTTGTCCTATCACTAGATGACGTTGAGTGTTTGTAATGTTTTGTGTGGCCTTTTTTTCCATTCACTTGTTCAGTCTTCAGCATTCCTATTGGAATTCTTACAAATGCTACTGGTATCATTCCTTTTTATTAATGAAAACTTCCAAATGTGTGAATACTGTTCTGTGTTAAAGCCCTACACTCAAAATGAGGTTCAGGTCAGTAAAGCCTTGGCATTGCCTCACCAAAATAATCTTATATTATTTCTTCTATTTAATGAAGTACAGATAATGAGAGTAAATTATACTAAAGAATTAGGCACTTAGATGTTGCAGACTCATAAATCAGACTTATTCAGAGGAAAATAAATCTAATCAAAGGAAAATGAAAATTCTTGCTTTATTGTAAAATCATAATATTCTTAATTGTGAATTTGACTGATTCTCTGATTCTAACTGGAATATAAAAAAACTTTCAAGTAGCTAAAGCATTAAAACTAGAAACACCCTAGATTCTAAATACTCTGAAATGTGTATTCCAGATGTTGGTGTTTTTTGTCAGAATTGGAAACATTGCCATGATGTCTGATGACAAATTTTGGCATTCCCTGATTTTCATAGACTCTTCCATATATTCAAAAAACCATCGGGGTGTCTTTTAGATAAATCCCATTAATAATGTCCTTGTGGTACAGAACAAAATGTAGTTTTGGATTATCAGAAGAAGCTGAATGTTGGCTTTTTGTTCTCTGACTTTTTGCCGTGTTAGATTGTGGGTGATCCCACAACAGTTGAATCCCTTTCTTGTACTCTTAGCTCAGACCTTCAGCCAAGACTTGTCTGCCCACTGGAAACCATATGGCCAGTGTTAATAGAAGAGAGCTTCAAGTAAATTACATTGGAGGAAAGAAACTGTCTAGTCACAATACCACATGCACTGATGTGTCTACAGATCCCTTGCCTCATCTTGAAATGCCAATCACGCTTCTGAATCTTTGCACAGAATGGCTGAGGTTGGCAGGGACCAGCCAAACAAGGTCAACTGGAGCAGGCAGCTCAGAGCTCAGTCCGCTGAGGTTTTAAATATCTTGGAGGATAAAGACTCCACAGCCTCTCTGGGATCCTCTTTCAGTGTTTGACTGCTCTCACAGTACAAAACCAAAACAAACCAGTTTCTTCTTGTATTTAGATTGAATTTTCTGTCTTTCAGTTTTCTTCTGTTGCCTTCTGTCCTGTCATTGGGCACCACTGTTTTATTTGCTTCACCCATCATGTTATAAAAAGTGGTAAGACCTTCCCAGTCCTTAATGACCTTGGCATCACTGTATTGACTTGCTCTAGTCTGCCCACGTCTCCCTTAAGGTTTAACATGTTTGATTTCTTTGACTGTCATAGTTTTTTTTCCACTCAGGAGCCCCTCACAGGAGATACTCCAAGCTCTTACCCTACACAGACGTATATTCACATACCATCCTGCAGGTTCTCTACAAATTCACTTAAACTTTCTGTCTCTTTGCAGTGCCCTTTATTCTTGGAGCGTCAGTATTTTTGAACAAATTCTAATGATTTTAAGGCAAAGTGTTTCAGACTTAATGCAGCTACCAAGATAAAGCTCTGCAAACGAAGCCATCTCATTTCTGACAAGCATGTGATACTCTCCCAATAAATTATGAACAAACAAATGAGACATTGTATTGTCTGTGACGCTGTTGCATTGCTGAGGTGCTGTCAACATTTTGTGACCGATTTAAAGCATATTGTCTTTTATGAGTTTGTACATACTACAGACGCTCCCACCTCCATTGAATGAATGCAGCTAAAACTAGTTGTTCATTTTATTATTATTGCTCTTAAAAATATTTTGGGGTTTTGGGGTTTTTTTTTGGTGTATGTGTGTATAATAGCACCGAGCAGACTTTCTTGTATACTTCTGCCACTCTCTCTTCCTCTTTCTGGAAGCCTGTGAACACACTGCAGACCAGACCAGTGCTTGCAGATTGTTGACCAGGGCAGACTGTGATCCTTTACTTGGAGTTCCGTATGAGCTACTTAGGCTCACTTGGAGAGGATAGCAGTTAGCAGTTTTGGACTGAAAAGCTCTTGCCCCTCGCCTCACCTCCGCCCCCTCTCCGCTCCCCCCCTGCCCACTTCCCAGTGTCAATGACCTTTCTTTAGGTTTTTACACAGTAAACATAGTTCTAAAAGAGACAGCCTAGTCTGTTAATGATAACCTGGTGAAATCAACTGACTATTGTGTATTACTAGGTTCTGGACAGGTGGGCAAGAATCTGTATTCTGTAGCCTGAGGGGAATGAAGAAAGACTTCAAGGCCTTAGGACGTTTGGTGAAAGAGTCTGGGGCACAAATTATATTCTCATTGTTTCCATTTTCAGGTGAGGACATGGGCTGGAATAGAAGGATTCAGTCCATAAGTGTCTGTCTATGAGACTGGTGCTACAGACAGGGCTTTGGATTCTTTGATAATGGCTGGTTTGATAATACACTAGACCTGACAGTTACACATGGAAAGGTTTATTTCAGAAGGGAAAAAGTCTTCTGGGGCAGGAATTGGCAGGGCTCATTCAGAGGGCTTTAAACTAGATTCAGAGTGGGGTGGGATTGTTGCTAGGTGGGTTTAGGGAATGCTGGAAGCCTAGACCTGGCGCCCTGGAGGAGACAGTTGGGGGTGTGAGGTAAGAGCAGTGAATCCTAGGAATTTAGAAATAGATAAAGATCAGTGCCCAGAGACTGACTGTAGCCTGCTCTGTTGTAAACACAGGAGGTGTGTTTAGTGCTGAGAGTAGAACCAGACCGGTAGATAAGATAGGAGGCAGGCAGGAGGCTGATAGGAGGCTAAAGTGAATTAGTGTTTATCTCTGAGGGCCTTGTGTTAATTGCTTGTAGTGAAAAACAGAACTAACCAACCATGTGACCTTTGGATGTGGCAAGACAAAATGGTTGGTAGAATGCAGTTATTGATGAATACTGTATGGTGTATAAACCCAGCTATTTTGTGGAATAGACGTCTTCTGATCAGTGACTTCTGGTGTCTGGGCACTATCAGGTTATCTTTCTTGATCGTCACGATAGGTGGGTATGCACCAGTGGGGCAGCACTCTGATTTTGATGAAGACCAGGCAGCCTCCCACTTTCCTAGGGTGAAATTGGAGTGCTCAGCTTTCTCCCTGAAATGCCTGCACACCAATGCACACAGCATGGGGAATAAGCAGGAGGAGTTAGAAATCTGTGTCCAGTCAGGTGATTATGATCTGGTGGCAGTTACAGAGACGTGGTGGGACGGCTCGCATGACTGGAATGTGGTCATGGAAGGCCATGTCCTTTTCAGGAGGGACAGGTCAGCAAGTTGAGGCGGTGGAGTTGCTCTTTATATGAACTGGCATGTATAGAGACCTGTCCGGGGCGGATGAAGAGAGAGTTCAGAGTTTGTGGATATGGTCAGGCTGGCGTGGGTGACACTGTTGTGGGTGTCTATTACAGGCCACCAGATCAGAATGAGAGGTTGATGAGGCCTTCTACAGGCAGCTGACAGCAGTCTCACAGCTACAGGCCCTGGTTCTCATTTTAACTGGGGATTTAAAGTACCCTGGTATTTGCTGGAAGACCTACTCAGCCAGCCATCCACAGTCCAGGAGGTTCTTCCAGTCTCCAATGCAGTGGTGACAACTTCCTTGTACAAATGGTGGATGATCCCACTAGGAGCGGAGTGCTGTTGGATCTTATACTCACCAGTAAGGAGGGTCTGGTTGAAGCAGTGAAGGTTGATGGCAGCCTTGGTTGCAGTGGCCTTGAGATGTAGAGTTCAGGATCTCATGTGTCAGGAACGGACTACCTAGCAGAATTACAACCCTGGACTTCAGTATGGCCAACTTTGGCCTTTTCAAGTAATTGCTAGGGGAAATCACATGAGATGGGATAACCAGGCAGGTTAAGGGGCCTAAGATAGTCGATTAACATTTAAAGACAACTTCTTTGAAGCCCCAAGATCACAGCATCCCACCAGGTAGGAAGTTAAGGAAGGGAGCCAGAAGACCTGCGAGGTTAAAAGGGAGCTGCTGAGAAGACTCAAGAGGAAGAACAAAGTCTATAGATCATGGAAGGAGTGGATGGCCACTCAGTATGATTATAAGGCTCTAGTCAGAGGATGTTAGGACACAACTAGGAAAGACAAGGCCTCCATGGAATTAAACCTTGCAGGAGAGGTCAAGGGCAGCAGAAAAGACTTCTTCAAATACATTGCAGGTAAAACTAACACTAGAGGTAATGTAGGCCCCCTGCTGAATGAGGTTGGTGCTCTGAAGACAGAGGATACAGAGAAAGCAGAGATAATGGGCACCTTCTTTGCCTCTGTCTGTACTTCTGAGGGCTATTCTGATATCAAACCCCAGACTTCTGAGGCTCCAGAGGAAGTTGAGGCAAGAGAGAAGCCTGCCTTGGTTGATGAGGACCGGGTTAGAGGTCCATTGAGCAATCTGGATGTACATAAATCCATGGGCCCTTGTGGGATGCACCCACGCGTGCTAAGAGAGACGGTGGAAGTCATTGCTAAGCCACTCTCCACCATCTTTTCTAAGTCATGGGGATCAGGAGAGGTTCCTAGGGACTGGAGGATAGCACATGTCACTCCAGCCTTCAAAAAGGATAAGAAGGAGGGCCCAGGTAACTATAGAGTGGTCAGCCTCACCACCATCCCAGAAAAGATGGTGGAGCAATTTATACTTGATGCTGTCTCTAGGCACATCAAGGACAAGAGGATCATTAGGGACAGTCAGCATGGCTTCAGCAAAGGGAAGTCCTGCTTGACCAACCAGATAGTGTTTTCTGAGGGCATAACCAGGTGGATGGATGATGGCGAAGCAGTGCATGTGGTCAATCTTGACTTCAGTACAGCATTTGACACCATCTCACACAGCATTCGTGCAGCCAAACTGAGGCATTATGATCCGGATAGTGGGGTAGTGAGGTGGAGTGTGAAGTGCTGCAGGATAGAAGCCAGAGAATAGTGGTCAGTGGGACAGCCCCAGCAGGCTGTGCTGCCATTCAGTGGGACCTAGACAGGCTGGAGAGTTGGGCAGGGGGAATTTCAAATGAAATGTAACAAGGGCAGTGTAAAGTCTGGCATCAGGGCAAGAACAACCCCAGGTAGCAGTATAGGTTGGAGACTGACCTGTTGGAGAACAGTGTAGGAGAAAGGGACGTGGAGGTCCTGCTGGACAGCAGGATGACCGTGAGCCAGCAATGTGCCCTTGTGGCCAAGATGGCCAACAGCATCCAGAGGTGGGTCAGAAGTGGGGTGGTTAGCAGATCAAGAGAGGTTTTTCTCTTCCACTACTCTGCCCTGATGAGACCACATCTGGAATATTGTGTCCAGTTCTGGGCCCCAGAGAGAGAGCTGCTTGAGACAGTCCAGCGCAGAGACACCAAGATGGTGGAGTGGAACATCTCCTTGATGAGGAAAGGCTGAGGGAGCTGGGTCTCTTTAGCTTGCAGAAAAGCAAGCTAAATATTTACAAATATTAATATTTACAAATATGGAAAGGGCGGTCGTCAGGTGGATGGAGCCATGTCAGCGTAACCTTATGATAGGAAAAGAGGTAATTATTGAAAGCTAGAACATAGAAGGTTCCACATCAATACGAGAAGGAACTTTTTCACAGTGAGGGTAACGGAGCACTGGAAGAGGCCGCCCAGGGAGGTTGTAGAGTCTGCATTTCTGGAGAGATTTCAAAATTGCCTGGACGTGTTCCTGTGTGACTTGGTCTAGATGATCCTGCTGTGGCAGGGAGATTAGATGAAATGAACTTTTGAGTTCCCTTACAATCCCTAATGTTCTGTGATTCTGTGATTGCAGCATGACTTCCTTTGGCTGAAAGTAGCTATTTAATTTCAGTAGTTACTGAACATATTTCAGTCATAAAAGACTAACTACTCTCTGGTTTTACACTTTTATTTGTTATGTATAGCTGTGACCTTCTTTGGCTGCAGTCATCTGCTCGGGCTTAGGGTTCTCTGTGGGCTATAGGGATTCAGTCTGTCCTCTCAGCCCAGCAGCGTAAGGGTGTACCTCTACCCCTCTGCTCCTCCTCGCACTCCTTCCTCAGTGACCTTGGTGTCGGCAGAGTTCATCCTCTCATGTCCCAGTCATCTTCAGGAACTTGTCCAATAGGTATGAGGTTCTTCTCCAAGCTCAAATAGGTTGTAACAGATGTGATTGGCTTAGCCCGTCCTGGAGATGATTAGTTTAGAATTACACGCAGTAGCCCCTAAATTTCAGAGGAGCCAACATCTCAAACTGAATTTCTAGAGATCTCTGACCTGAAAGCGCGTGTGATGCAGCTGTAAATGATGGCACACAATGCTCCCGAAACATCAGAAGAACACTGTGTGTCACTGCACTGTACGCTGTGCTATGTCAGTACCTGCAAGCGCTGGACTTCCTGCACTCAAACGGCATCATTCACAGAGACATCAAGGGTGATAACATCCTTCTCGGGC
>JAOXOE010000694.1:7642801-7653155 GCA_028565055.1 Phoeniculus purpureus
TGTGTCCAGTTCTGGGCCCCTCAGTTCAAGAAGGACACAGAACTGCTGGGGAGAGTCCAGCACAGAGCAACAAAGACAATGAAGGGAGTAGAACACCCCCATGATGACGAAAGCCTGAGGGAGCTGGTTCTTGTTCGCTTGGAATAAAGGGGACTGAGGAGTGACCTCATTAGTGTTTATAAATATGTGAAGAGTGGGTGTCAGGAGGATGGAGCCAGGCTCTTCTCAGTGTCATCCAATAATAGAACAAGGGGCAATGGTTGTAAGCTGGAACATGGGAAGTTCAATGTGAGAAAGAACAACTTCACAGTGAGAGTGACAGAGCACCGGAAGGGGCTGCCCAGGGGGGTTGTGGAGTCTCCTCTGGAGATGTTTAAAACCTGCCTGGACGTGTTCCTGTGTGACTTGACCTGGGTGATCCTGCTGTGGCAGGGGGATTGGACTAGATGAACTTTCGAGGTCCCTTTGCAATCCCTGATGTTCTGTGATTCTGTGAAAACCAAGTGGTTGAGTCCCCTGGCAAAACAAATGGGAAAGGTATCCACTAGTACTGCCAGACCCAATAGGTTCCCAAAAATACAAAATTCCCAACATATTTCAATTAGACCATATTTATACTGTTAGAATTTTGTCAGCTTGTTCTCTGAAAAATATCCTAACAAACAAGGTTTTTATAGTGTTTTACCAGAAACAATATTTTGTATTTAAACCTGTTTTACAGCCAAGATTCTTTGAAATGTCAGAGTGGCCCTGGGCAATGTATTTTTTGGTGATACACCTCATTGAGATGTGTCAGGTCTGTTCATATCTTGTGATTCATCATATTACTGAAATGTTGTGATAAATATTTCCAGTACAAATACATTTTATAGTTTGAAGGTGAGGGAGTGGGTTTAGTTTGTGCTCTGTAAATGTGTTTTAAAGTGCATTAGAAGATGCAAAATCAAAAACATTCGAAATTTGTGATGTGACTGCAAAGTTTCTGCTGCCTTCCTTATCTGATAAGCTTAGCAGGTAGGAAAGCTAGGCAACAAGAAATTGTAAAGAGTAGACCACTGGGCAGTGGTACTGCCCAGGAGATCTTGGTGCAGTAAGGAGTCTCTCTCTCCTGGTACGTTGCTCTTTTTTATGTCCTGACTTTTCATTTTCTCCCTTTAATGTAGGATTATCTTTGCAAATTTCTTCAGGTTCAGATAGAAGACAGAACTAGGAAGATGAACAGCACTTAAACTGAGCAAATTGACATGAATTGGAAATTCATCTTTCTGCTGTTCAGAATTTTGTACATAATTAGTAGCAATGTTTTGAGCATTACGGTTTATCAATGCACAGCATGGAAAAAAATCAAGGAACATGGTTGAATGGCAATGTACAGTTAAAATCTCTAGAAATGAGCATCATTTGTTTGACAAATAATCTACTAAAAAGTAATGTTTTTTTTCTTCCCTAAACGATCTTTGTGTTTAGGGGTGTTTCAAGGATGTGTGAAAAATTAAAGCAGAAAGGGCAGATTCACCACACTGGGAGGGGAGAGATGATGCCAGGGTAGTGGGGTAGCTGAGCCCTTTCTGTGATGGTGGGTATGCAACTGGCTCTAAGGCCTGGGAAAGGAAGGACGGCTACCAATGCCACTAAGGCACTCTCTCCTCTCTCATGTCCTCTGCCTGGTATGTTAAGTCGAAGTAGCAACTCTCAGTAGGACCTGTGCCCTTTGCCTTTCCACTGCTTAACCAGACAGTGAATTTCTTGAACACTGAGGTGTCCTAAATTAGTTTTCCTTTACATTGCCGACCTGTCTGAAGACTGCCATAAGGTGGAACAATTTACCTTGTTGTAGCAATAATGTACTAAAGGGACTAGTGGTGGCACGAAGCAGAACTGCAGGGATGTGTGCAGCGGTACACCAGCTTTTCTTCCAGAGTTTTGTTCTAATGAATGAGCTTTTTCTCAGTCTTGGAAGCGGTGTCACTAAAGCAGGGTGTTCAAAGCTTGGTTTGGATGATGTTTCTTCCTTTGCATTGCTTGATAGATGCTGCTAAAAGGGCTTGAGAACAAAGTGGGAGGTTGCAGGAAATGATCTGGGCCACCTCCTCTGCTTTTCTTTCCTCTTGTTGGAGGGCGAGAGAATACAAAGCGTTGTTATGTTATCTTTCTGTTCATTATGGACATATGAATAGAGCAATTTCCTTACTCACACATCTTTACAAATTGCTAGCTTGACTTCCTGTCATTTAAAACTACAAATGTGTTTAACAAAGAAAGTAATAGAATCGTAACAATTATTACAGGCATTAGGGTAATATGGAAAACTCATTGGCTTAATTAAAAGCTGATTACTGCATAACTAAAGGTCTAGGTTGCATCAACTGTAAAGTACAAGGTAAAAATGCCTCTCACAACATTAGTTCCAGTTTTAGAAGGGTAAGAAAGCCGCAACTATTTTTAGTTTAGTCTTACATTAATGACATTTTTTGCTCTTAAAAAATAAAGGTAAAACCAAACCAAAAATCCTCTACAGAAATCCACCCCTAGGAAAGGATGGATCTTCAAAGCACTAAGCATTCTCAATGTAAATCCTGCAAAACAACAAAGCAGACACCTGAAGTTAAGCACTTACATAGACCCATCAAAGTCAGTAGAATTAAGTGCTCAAAAATAAAGTGCTTGGCTGATTTGGGTTACAATTAAAGATTTAGCTCAGCAAGCAGAGATATAAACTTAAAAGTTAAATGTATTATATTAGTCTTCTAGGAGCCATAAAATTAATGAAAATTTGCCTTAGACTGAAATTTTATTAGGCTGTAGTCAAATGATGACAGATCCCAGTGGCACAGTTGCTTGAGGTCATTTTCCAGTGCTTCTTTGCCAGGGGCAATTCAGCCTAGAAAGAATAATACAGATTTTTAGAGAGAGGATGTGTTTTACAGGACATATTGGCTGAGCAGTACCATTCTAACTATAAAAGATAATACCAGGGGGATCAAGAACTTTTTGAGATGATTTTGTTTACTTGCTACAGAGAACATGTCACTAAGAGTTCACGTTCAAAGAGCGTACGCGGGGTTTTGCATTGTGAACACAGGTTGCGCTAGAATCCAGAGTATTATTTCTCACAGGTCCTAGAAGTTTGCCTTTGGGTCACTGTGGGCATTCTCTGCAAAACATGGGTTTTTTTGTAAGAATTGCAGAATTCCGAGTTAGTAGCTTTTCTTGCCAGCCTGTATAACAAGCACGTGACAGTACTTGTTGAACTGATGTTTCTTTTCTGGACATGTGGGCTATATTCGAGTGTTTCTGATCCGTCTTGAAATAAAATGTAGTAGGCTCAATTACCTCCAGCAGTGGCTTGCATTATCTGGAACACAGGAGGTACCATATAAATACGAGCAGGAACGTCTTCACGGTGAGGGTGACAGAGTGCTGGCATAGGCTGCCCAGGGCGGTTGTGGAGTCTCCTTCTCTGGGGACATTCAAAACCCGCCTAGACGTGATCCTGTGTGACTTGGTCTAGGTGGTCCTGCTGTGGCACAGGGATTGGAGTGAATGATCTTTCAAGGACCCCTCCAATCCCTGATTTTCTGTGATTCTGTGATATGTTCTTGTTTACATTACAGTAGCCTGTGATCCTTCACAGTGTTGACATGGAGGTGTGGTAGCTAACGAGTGCAGGAATGAGCGTTTGGAAGGCTTCAGCTTTTTCTGACAAACCACGTGTTATGAGACAGCAAAATAATTTTTGCAGTGGAGTGGACTGAATCAGTATAAAACCTTAAAACACCTATTTAAAGCATAGAGATCCTGTCTGTAATTGTTGCATGTTCAGGACATGACTTGTTCTTGCATCCTTGTAAGTCTCAGTGAGCCTTTCACTGCAGCAACAAGTGAGTAACCTGAAAGGAATAGGGGAGGCACAGCCAGCTCAGTGTGGTTCATGCTTCAATTTTGATATCACAAGGAATATTTCTTTCAAAGATACTTTAGGAAGTAGTAGTCAAATGCTCTTCACTAGGCTAAAAGTATTTCCCTTCCTGCAGAGTACAAAACATAATCTGGCTCACTGCAGGGAAAAAAAATGGTGTCTGTGGGGGTATTTTGTAGGACATGTCAGGTGCTGTGTGGCAGAAGACTGCTGACTGATAGGCGACAGTGAAACCCTCCCACACTTCTAAAATCCAGTTAAACCGAGTATTTTTTTGTACGTGTTCTGAATCACATGAGAATGAAACTTCACCACCGTTCAGATTATTGAATTTCACTACCAGATACCTAAAGTGTCAGAGAAAGCTGCATTGAAACACCAAACCCAGGACAATTCAACACTTAAAGCTTTGCACGTGGCTTTCTTGCTCGATTCGCTGTCTGTACAAAGTTGTTCAGATGATCTGAAAAGTGATCCACTGGCTTTGATGTGCAAAAAGTGAGGTGGCTGGATTCAGGGGAAGATTGTATTTGTAACTTGGGTAACAATATGTTAAGCACTGAGAATGAACTACGTTTTTTATCTAGTACTTGCTATTCAAAGTCTCTGTAACTCGGTACTCAGAGCCTCTGTAACTGACCTGTGGGAGCCAGCAGTGAGTTTTGGAGGGCAGGCAAAGCACACGTTACAAACTGCAAATGGTCCCAAGTACAAGAATTGCATCCTAAAGCCTCAGCAACGCACAGGAAGCAAACATTTACTTTACTACACTTGGCCCTTTTTTCTAGAGAAATTTCTCTTTAGTACTGTCTCCAGTTCTCAGTCGATCTCGATAGTTTGGCAGATCTGGTTTTGGTTAATTTTTAGTTGAATTGTCTCTAGGGGAGTGCTCAGATATTACAGTGACAGAAGATTATGGTCTTGTTTGGATTAAGGTTATGGGTAATAAGACATATGGATTTGTTTCAAAAATGTAAACCCGGTATTCCCACTGTGCACTGAGTAAAGAGTTGGATCCGTACCTGGTTTGTTTTGCAAATGTGTGGTTTGCTGGCAGTTTGAATGCTGCCAGCAGTATCAGTCACAATAGACTGATTAGAATGAGTGGGAGAAACTCAAAGCTCACAACTGCCGGCTGTGGATGTGTCAATTTCCTCTGCTAATTCACTTTGCGCTTAAATGGAGTAATAACAAGTTTGGCAGCCCCAAAATGGGGAAAATGTTGTTGTATTTTGAAAAGCGATAGGAAATGTTACTAGTGTGGGGACTGAAAACTGTTTCCCACTGTTCAGTTTTTGCACAGGTTCAATAAGTGTTTGGTAAGATGGTTTTTTGTAGCATGGTGTTCTAAACAATGACTGCCCACTATTTGCGGGCAGCATTAACAGCAGTATTAACATTCTGTTATCGAAGACTGTTTGCGCAGATGCAGGTGTTCTATGAACACCTGGAATGTTCATTATTCCATCTCTTAATACACGTGATTTGTAGGAACTTATACAAGCTGACGTCGTTATCAGCGTCCATAATCTGTCATGACTAAAACGTTGCTATTTTCTTGGGGGGGAAAAAGGGAACCAGCAACCAGTAATGACAGACCAATCCACACGGATCTGGAGTATTCAGAGGCTCTTGCTGTGGATCTTCTGTTGACTTCATTCGAAGTTTTTAATTTTTCCTTCCCTAAGAGGTAAGGTCCTATAGCCGAGGAATCACTCTCATTACACAAATAGTTGCTGAGCCCTAGCGTGAGCACATAATGCTCTTCCCATTGAACTAGTTTTTATTTATATCTGTTCCCTGATTGAGTACTGCTCCTGTACAACAGCCAGTTCTGCCCAAATTCATCAGCAAATTGGCTCCGTATCAGCATCTGGAAAAACTGCGGTGCAATGGGTTTGGCATCTGAAAGAAATAGCCATGAAAAATTGGTTTGGAATAAGAAGAGAATGAGAAAAAACAATAGTGATGGAAAAGTGAGCCTGTATTTGGGGTCATCTTCACTTTCCCTAGATTTTGGAGTGTGGATTAGCTATTAACACTCCATAGTGTGTTTTCTATGACTTTACTACTTGGGTCTTTCTATCACTAAAACCTTGACAAGGGAAGTGCACTGGCTCTTCAGCATACAGAAATTCAAGTCTGGATACTCCATGAAGAGTTGTTATTAATCCTTGGCCTCTGTTCAACATAAAGCACAGGAATGGAATTGGTTCTTCTCACAAAGCCCTCGCTTGTCTTCTCCACTGCCTTTATTCTAACAGACCATGAGTAATACTTAAAGCTCTTATACCTGTTGTAATGACAGCTGCCTGTCAGCTGCTTTTTGGAGTAAGGGAGTTGAGAGGGGCAGGTCAGGTATTAAATTTGGACAAATAATATGCTGGATTGCAGCTATTGCACAAGTTCTAAAAATAAGATTCACTAGAGAATAATAAACAGTCAAATCCATTCCATGAAAGGAAAGGCCATTTTATGTTCATGGTATGTTCATCTTTCCTAACTGCCCATCTATGGCTGCACATCAGAGACAGAAAAGTACAGAGCCTTGGTGTGGCTCATTGTGATGAGCCGAATTAAATTGAGGGAGACTGTCTCAAAGCTGCTTGGTGAGTGTGACACTGCAACTTGCTGAACCCTGGAGAGCAGCAGCCAGCTGGTTAATGCTTGTCGGACTCTACACTGCACTTCTCAGGCACTACAGCTCCCAATGCCCAAGCAACTGAAACTATGACATAGCGGTTTCCACCCTTTCTTGGAACTATGAAACAGCAGCTTAATTACCCGGCCCCTCTCATAAATACACATACCTGGATGTCTCCTCCTCATGCATACGCAAAACACTTCTTAGAATGGAGGCGGACCTGAACACCCCCTCATGAATCTGGATGGCGTACCCCAGATAAAAGACCCTTGTTCCAGGCCAATGGTGCAACACCAACCGCCAAAGACTACCTGAAGATGGACCTCATGGGACGCTGCAAAGGCCCATGGTGGTGACTTTCCTTGCTCTTTCTCTTACTTCTTCTGCGTTACCTTCCTAACCTCTTTCTTCTCTGATTCTCCTGTTGCTCTTTCTGCCCCCCTAGTTTCTTCTCCTCTCCCCTTAAAAGCAACTGATGGGTGGCATCTGACCTCATTTGTGTCTTAATTTCACCCTTGGGAGCAAATCAAATGTCTGTGGGCTCCCCATTAAACCCCAACACTCATGAAGGCTGTTCTTATGTTCTTATATAGTTATCATTTCATGGCTGTTTTATTAACAGCAAAATCTTTCAGAGCCTATGATTCCTGGGCAGAGGGTATTTTCTCTTTCTTTGGACAATCTTCCCTATAAACAATATTATTTGGAAAAGAGAACAAAGGCTTTCAGGCAAAAGTAGAACAATCTTTCAGGTGAAGCCTTCCTTCAGATCATCAATAAAAGAGGCGAACTTCAAAGGTTAGTGCAAGTTGAATTTAGCTGTATTAGTTTATAAATTATTTAGCTTTACAAACTTTAGTAGGTCATTTAAAGAACTGCATCTACTTCTGGTTTGTGAAAGAATCTTAAATGGTTTCTTATTTCTGTGACTAGTTGAGATTTCTTCAGTTTTTATTCTGCAGATGTAGTTTGTTTAAAAGTTTCATGATAATGATCAGAACTGATAAAACTTAGAAAAACTGTTTAAAATAGGGGAGGATTTGTGACTGATTGTAGGAGTGACAAGAGTTTTTAGTGTCTATTCATAGAATGCCAAAATCTTTAAGCCCATGCGTGGCGGGTATCTGTGATCCCTGAGACAAATCTCATAGTACATTGGCATAATAAACTCAATACTAATATTGTCCTATCGGTATCAGTGAAGGAGGAACAGCAGTCTGGCTTTTGAATGTCTTTACAATACTTCTAAGTAAGAATTTGTGTGAAAAGGAATTTTGTTCATTTCCTAAGCAGTTACAAGACAAAAATACCTATTTTTTTCTCATCTAACAGTTTACCTTCAGGATTTTCCCAAATTAAGTCTGTTTGTCACTGATTCGAGTATAATATGGGTTAAACTTCTTGATTAAGATTAGCCCTATGTTTATGTAGACTTCCAAAAAAGTCTAGATTGCAAGGTGAGACGTGTGTATTCATCTTCACCTAAACCATGTTTGTAAGCACTTGTGGAGTTCCCACATCAGAGTGGCAGACTAGAAAACCCCAGTAACTCAATTAGCTGATACAACTTCTCCTCTAGAGAAAGTCTTCTCCTGGACTTCTCCAGGCCTTTTCAGAATTCAAGTCTTCATGGAAGTAGGTCAGAATCATTACTGAATTCCAGGCATGAATGCATAAACTTTAATGGATTAAAATTACAGCCATTGGTTAGCCTATGTAGGTATAAACTGAATTAAAGTGGGGCAAATATAAACCAAATAATTATACAAAAAAGCCTCAGCCCTTTTGTCTCAGCTAAATGCTCATCATTTTTGATGCCAGGCACTCTATTGCAGCTAGTTGTAATCTACATTTAATACCTTAGGAAATAAAATGTGTTAAATATTACGGTGGTGAAATCAATCTAGATTATTATGGGAAATAAAGCAGTTATATTTTGGGCAGCACTTTTATTTTTTCAGGGTTTCAGTAAAAATAAATGGGAATACAGAAATCATAAATGAACAAGCAGTGGTTTAATCACTGTGTAAGTTGCTAGAATGATCTGTGAATAAGGATAATTTCCCTAATTCAGCTGCATCAGCTATTGTAGGGAACTTAAAGACTTGCTGATCAAGCGATTCTAACAGTCCTCCCATTCCCCCTCCCTCAGATAGGAATTCTTCCAAATGTCTTTACATCACTTGCATAACCCTCTGAACAACTGGCACTTTTTCTGTCGTGCTTCAATTCTGAACACACTAGTGGGCAGTCTGAAACTATTTCATGATCTCAGAGAGCAGCAACAGTAGTGCTGCTGGTCCTGAGCACCACAGGAGATGAGCAAGGATTGAGGGGTCAGGGGCTGTCACGGAGAAGGGCTCATGGATAGGGTGGACAGTGAGAGGAGTTTGAGTACTGAAACCTCATACTCAGAAAAATCTCCACTTTATTTTATACAAGTCTATTTATGGAGCTTTGGGGGAGCAAAAAACCCAAAAAGTTTAATTTCATAAAGCTACCTGGGCAATACTGTGTCATCTGGGAAATAAAAAAGGGCCACAGAACAGCAACTGGTCATGGCAATCAAAGTCACCAGTGCAAAGAGAGAAATGGGGAAAACCAGCCACTTCCTGCTTTGCAAACAGCCCTAATGTGAAAGCTCTCTAGTCCCAGTCCCACGTGCCTTTTGTATTCCCACACGAGGGTTGCTTTAGAGTGATTGTCGTGAGGGATTTCTTTAAACTGAAGCGTCCAGAAACACACCAGTTACTCAGCTGCCAGAGGTCCCTGTGCACAAGGCTGGAGGAAATGGGATTGGGGTGCAGCTGAGTACTGGCTGCAGCCATCTGGCCACTGGGATGGCTGGTCCCCAGGCCACATTTGGTTTGAGGTTCAAGAGGACATACAGTGCTGAACTTCTCCAAAGTTGATCTTAGGTGGGCATTTCCTTGTGAAGTTTGCTGCTAAACACAGGAAACTTCAGCAGCTGGACGAAACACTCTTCATCATGCGGTGGGGCTGAGCCCTGCCTGAACCTTTCCCGGGGGATGTTACAGCACGGTGATGTGAACTAGATCTGCCTTTGTCAGGAGTAAAGGTCTGTAAAGCCTACTGCTTTATAGGAAAATAAAACACTCCCTGCACCAAACAGCCCCCAGAAAAACCCCTAACCTGAACACCCTCCCTCCAAAGAAGAGCACCCAGAACAAACAAAGCCACGTTTTGGAACTGGAATGTCTGGAGGAAAGCTGGTGTGACCAACTTTACACACCAAATGTCACTAACCTTGTACGTCTGTTTTTTCCAGCTAGAAAACATCTGACATTCACTTCCTGAGAACCAGCTAGAATTCTTTCAACTTTCCAAGTTGTTTCCTTCTCTTTTCAGTGTCTCTGTTTAAGCCAGTCAATCTGAACATGCTCTCTTCTTATTTCATCCTGTCATTTTTACCGTGAGTATTGCAGGGTGGTTTTTTTCTTTACATGGCTGCATTTCTCGAACACTTGGCTTGACAGGTACCCAGGCACTCCAAAGTGTCCATCCTGTTCCCAAGGCTGACTGCAAATTCACGTGTACTATCGGCATCAATGCTAAGTAATATATAGCTAAACTCTAGTTCTGATCTGGCAGATGTTTGTGAGCAGTAGAGGTGACACAGGCTAGCCTGACACCTCCTTCTCACCACTACTGTAATGAAGCTCTGTGATTTCAATGCCTCAAAATATTTCTACATGTGTTTCATTACATGGAGCCTGTGTCCAGTTTTGGTCACCACAGTACAAGAAGGACATTGAGGTGCTGGAGCGAGT
>JAOXOE010000694.1:7659697-7670109 GCA_028565055.1 Phoeniculus purpureus
TTCTTTAAACATACTGGTGCTTTTCAGATCAAACTGCTCTGAGAGTTCCCCACTGCTCTACTCACATCAGGTTTTTTTATATAACAGAATCTTTTCTGCACTAAATGCTTGATTTAATTTTTCTGGCTCGAAACAGTACAAGGTGTATGAGGAAGTTGTTTGAATTGAATTTCTTATTTCAAATAACTTGTTCTCTTCTTCTGTGTATAGCTTTTCAACAAGGTAGTGAGTCTGTGGTTGCTTTCTTTATTACAAAGTCCATATCACAGGAATAGTTGCCTTAGAATTAAAAAGTTAGATTAGGTACGTATCCGTGTTGGACTCCCCAGATTTGTCCTAAAATATTCCCACTTGCTCCTCCACCTGTGTCTGTACATAAAAATATTATACAGGGTATGGAAAGAGAGAGAAATAGAATCTCTGAGAAGGTATGCAGACCCTTGATATTTTCTCAAACAGAAATAACTTTTAACATCTAATAAAAAAAAATATTCCTAGTTTTTTTGCATGCTTGTGTGCTTATTAGTCAGCACATATTGTGACTTAAAACGCAGTTAGTTGATTACCTGTGCAAGTCCATAGCACTTTGTATTGCTCAGTGATAATATATGATCTATATAAATTACCTGTGACTTGTAGAACTTGTATGTCTGAGTTATGGAAAGAAAACTGAAATTTTTCCTTTCCTTCTCTCCCTGCTCAAGTGTGTCATACTTGCACTTAACCTTTACTTATTTAATCCCACTTTAGTCATAATTGCGTGCTTTCTACTCCATCCATTTGACATCATTCACTTTTTGTGTGATCTTCATATTTTGCAGTACTGGAAAGTAATCTTACAAAAGTTTCAAATGTTTCTTCTACTCTCATTATGACACAAGAATAAAAAAATATCACCAAGGAAACAGTAGGCTTCAGAGACAATTTATTCTTTTAAGTCAGACCAAAGTTTAATTTAGATGAAAATCCTGGAAGACATAATTCCTCACAAAGTCAGTAATGTTCTTCTCATTACCTGGTAATGATAGTCTAATTCTATCAAAAGGAATTTTTAATAATATAGCTGCATGTCTGAAATTTCACAATTTAGAATGAAGATGACACTTCCAAAAGCTTAAGAAAACACATTAACCAAAGCTAGAATAAATCACCAACAAAGAACATTGTCATTTTCTCTGCTAATATTTCACCCTTTTAGCCTCATCCCAATATAGCTATTACATTTATAGGTAGGTGTATAAGTGATCAGAATGTCCAATCCCACAGAAAGGGTGGAAGAGGTCACACTTAGAAGTTTGCTTTGACTTCCAGCATTGTTTTCTTTATATTTGTCATTCCTGTGGACCTTTAACTGTATTGAACTCTGTGATACTATAAATGAGACAAGAAGTTCTAATATGAAGATGTCAGAAGTCAGATGTAATAGAAATTTGTGGTACTGCAGTTATGAAATATGATTAATCTGTACAGTGAACACTATCCAAATTGAAGTTTTTATACAATGAAAGGAGAATGTGATCCTGCTGTAGTATAGCTGCAGCATAAAATCACACCACATCAAATAACTGTAGTGCCAAAACACAGAACTGTATGAAACCCCCACCCTATTTATAAATAGAGCCTTTGGAAAACATTCTAAAAGGAGTTTGCTCTTTTTTAAACCGTTATATTCACTTGGTTGGCTTTTTAAATATTTATTAATTATTATTTTAACTGGAGACACTTAAAAATGGAACCCAAAAGTTTGTTTTGTGAATTCATTTGCAGCTTAGAAATGACTGGATTTCAAAGTATTTGGTTTATATTTTCAGGTTATTAACTGCATTCACAGGGTACAAAATTTCAGTGTGAGTTATAAAAAAATGTGTTATTCTCCTCTAAATGCTAAACCATGCTTGGAAAAACAGCAAAATCTATTAAACCTTTCATCTTCCAACTCTTACATTAATATTTGTTTTTTAACATTTTCCACTTTTATTATTACTTCTCCTTTCTTAAAGGCAAAATATAGCAAGGAAGTTCTAATTCTTACATACTTCTGATTACTCTTCCAGATACTGAGTTAATGTGAAAACAGCTGAAAGTTAACATTTCATTTTACATTCTTATAATAAAGAAAATAAATTTTGTGATTCTTTTTATGTGCTTTTAACAGTATTACACATATTTGCTGCAGCTCAGGGTCAGAGGTGATTTTTCTTTAGAATCACAGAAATTTAAACTTTGAATTTAACCCATTACAAGCAAATTCTAACAAAACTCATTCTAAAGCGTGTATTTTCATCTTAGTTTCATACGATGCTTTGTCATCAAAATAAACTGGTAATTCCTGAAAAAGCATTTGACTTATTCTTTAAACAAGCTATTCTGACCATGTTAGTCTAAGCTTTTTGTTTGCCATTAATGTCATCTTTATGCATCTCCTGCGTGATTTAAATAAGACATAAACATATTTCACGAATTGTCTGTATCCCATTGCAAGTGGAATACTCAGACTCTAGAGAAAGTCTGTTCCTTCACTTCAAAGTGGAATGATCAGTAACAACAGCACCAAAGGAAGGATCTGTTGTAATGGCAGCTCTTCATGATAAGTGTTTTGTAGATTTGCAGGATTTTGTGATAGCAATAGCTCTTCTCATATTCATGTTTCAAGAAGTCTTTGCCTGATCACAGAATAAGTCATTCATAAGACAATACCTCTGCATCTTTGAATAGCTGCAGCCTAGACACCTGCTGAAGCCCATGAATTTAAGAAAGACCTACAGGATTGATGCTGCAGTTGTTTCCCTCTGTAAATTTTTACTTTCCATATTTACTTTCAAGGTTACAACTGAAACTACTCCTGTAATTACATAAAAAGCACCATGGATGTAAGACAGGTTTCCAAGCTATTTATGAGGGGGCACTGGTTAGAGGAAGATGCAAAAATGATCCAACTGACTGATGGTTATAAGCAGTTTATACACTTCTAGAAGGTGACATTTTAAAATTAATATAGTATGGTGGAGCATGACCTGTCTCTGTTTTCATTGTAGCGCTCCATAAGTGTTTTGAAACAATTAACAATGACTGAGTATTTGTAGAGCATTCATAAGAAAAAAAAATTCTGAAATTTAATGTTATAAAGTAAAACACAACATAATTCCTGTTTTGTTGGTTTGATTGTTTTCTCACAGTTAATGCTAACATTTACTGGGCTATTCTAGATACCTGCTGGAGCAGGGAGTGGGAGTTCTATATTTTCTTCTTTTGCACAAGTTGATCTTGGAGCACAAATCCCAGAGAAATGTTCTATGTTTGTAGTTTGGGTTTGATTTTATATGATCTGGAGTTCCTCCTGAGATCTTTCTTAAATCAGCTTTGAGATGTCTTGATGCAGAACCTTTTATTATTACTACATCAGAGATTTGTTTCTTCATAAATGAAAACTACTTCTATGTAGTTTGGACACTGTTAGTTGACATACATGGTGCAAGGTCCCATTGTTATAAAACATTAACTATGGCTAATTCTTAAATAATATACAGACTAAATTATCAACCTATGGAAACAATTAAAGACATAATCCTAAGTAGCAAGAAATAAATTAAGCTAATTCAAACCATGACCTGCAAATATGTTTTAATCTCACTGTCCTTTCCTTTGCTTGACCAAAAGTGATACTAACTTGAAAACAATCACTTATTTAAAGCTGTGAAAGTAAAATTAGGGTAGTGCTAAATTTTTCTGGCAAAACTGGGCTGTGTTTTTTCTGCAACATTATAGATATCTGAGACAGTTGAAATAAACAGTGTCGTCTGAGGGGACAGCAAAGACAATGATCATGGGAAAAGCAATCAGAGAGATTTCTATGCATCCTTGATTAGTAGAGGGCAAATAGATTTTGAGGGACATAAATCTAAGAGGAAGATGTGAAATGGAAAACTACCTTAGTAGCAATGGGTTTGGAAAATCAACTTTGGATTTATTATAGTAAAAACCCCTAAGGCTCTCTGCCTCACACACATATGATACGGAGAAACTTAACAGATGCTTTACTAAGGGACTTGAATATAAATCAGTTTAGGAGCCTTAATCTGTGCCAAGCTGAGTTTAGTTTGTTGTGGAGAAAATTTCTGAATTAGAGGAGTTAAGTGTGATTTTTCCACTCATCCTATAATGAATTGCATCAGGCTTTATCATATAAACAATTTAGTGATCAAACTATCTTTGGTAACATTAAATCTGTGTGTGGGCAGCATTAGTTCTCCACATTCCTACTGCAACTGCAGTTTTGCAGACATTCCTTTGACTTTTTCCATGATTTGCTGAGTACCTAATCTCTTTCTGTGAATGTAAGACAGAAATAGATCATTTTAATGCCATTGAAATCAGTAACGGTACCCTTCAGTGGTTTTCTTTACCAGTTGCACTCACAGTGCTGTTGGTGTTGTTGGGCAGGCTTACAATTAATTATTCACTGTACTGAACACCACATTTTGTCTAACTGTAGTGAAACTGCTAGGTAATGTTCATTTTAATGTTATGTGATTATGCAGTTTTACATGCATTTCATCTTTGAAATCCTACCTGTTACCCTCTTGAACTCAGATTCCTTTTCTAATGAATTGCTTCCAGTAAAACGACTACGGGAATCGCTCTGTCCTCAGCACTTAGCACGCAGAAGTGTGTATGTTGAGGCCTGTTACTGCTTTTGCTATCTCTTCCAAGCAATTTTACCACCCTTTTCACCCACTGTTGGGAACTCTCCTTAGCATCAATGTTCAGGGTCTCTTCCCCTTAATTCAAGTGAACTTCCTTAAGTCTCGTAAATGAGCTTATATGCAGCAATGTGTGTGGTTTCATCTTGCTTTTGTAAGTGTGTATTAATTCCAGAATGTGGATGGCTTTTGTGGAATTTAAAAAAGTGTGTTGGTTTTCTTTTTCTGAAAATTATTGATATAATTATAAAATAGTAGGATGATAAACCTTAGATATTTCTGGGATTTAGGCCTTTACACCTGATTCCTTTGAATTCCTTGTTGAGTGTGGTGCTAGGCTGGACAAAAAAGTATTTTAGAATTACTCACAGTGAATCATCTTGATGTGTAGTAACATTAGAAATAGGAGATTAATGGATAAAATAATACACATTATACACTTTTGCTTAAGGGTGCAATGACATGAAGAAAGGTTAAGATGGAAGAATCTAAATGAAAATGCATGAGTTCTGCAGCTTCCTAGAGAAGAATGGCAGCAGAATATTAAAAGCCTTCTTCCTGGGTGGATCATGAATATTTCTATCCTCACTAAAAATGTGTCTTTCAATTTTATTTCAGTACTTTAGAATTAGGAGGAGGTTTTATTAAAATCTTGATTTATTTTTTTTCCTCTAGAGTAGAATTGGAATATTTTGCTCTGACCTTTTTCAGTATGTTGCTCCCTATGTTTCTGTCTAGATCTATGTCTCTGCAGCAAGAACTAAATGATATCCATCACAAAACCATAGCTGGATAGCAGTTCTTGTCTTAGCAGCAGCCATAGCCTCTAAACCGGTTTTGCTAATGACTGAAATGTTTTCATTTGTTCAATAATGAGTTTTCTGTTCATAACAAAAGTATTAACATGATAAATGGTTGTGAAATGAAGTATAAATTTCAAACAAGATTTTAAGTTTTTAAAAAGGGTACATGTGTTGTCATAGCAGCATATCAAACATCTTTAGAAACAGAAAAATCTAGGCTGGGAGGCACCTCTGGAGACCTAACTGGCCCAACCTTCTGTTGAAAGGTTATCCCTGTCAAGCTGAAGCTGGAATATTTTCAGAGAGGGTGATTCCACTGCTTCCCTGTAAATTCTCAACGTTGTTATTTTTCTTGCAATGAACTGATTTTTTTATTTCCGGACCATTGTTTCTGCTGAAGGAACTTAAGCCTGTTGCCTCTTGTCCTGTCACAGTGCATCCTTGTGAAGACGATACCTGCATCCTTTTTGTAATAGCCTTTCGGTACTGGTAGTTAGTCATTAGTTTTTCTGCGACCTTTCTTTTCCTTTGAAGGTAAGTTCTTGCATTCTTCTTTCACATTCCACATTCTCCACTGTCTGATTATAGTGATGTTTCTCTGCTCGCCCCGTTTCCATTTTTTTAATGTCTCTCAAAAGTGGACAAACAATTCCAGATGTGCCCTAACAACTGTTGAATGGCTGATTCCTCTAATACTTCTCCCAATTTAGTATCTGCTCAAACCTTGATAAGGTTTTGTTTACTCCTGTCATCCTGCTCGTTCTTAAGGATATTGGCTACTCTTTTGTCTCTAGTGTTGATGCCTAAGGAACTGCATTGGCTCAGATACCTCAACTACTGACATGTTGTTTAAAGCATCTTTCCTTCCTTTTTTCTCTGGAAGAAGTCCTAGCATGTTTCACTCAGTCAGAAAAGTATATCAATTTAAACTCAAATTATATCAGCCATCCCATTAGTCATAAAAAAAAATGCCCAAACTCCAAAACCAACAGCAATGACCTTTTACTTTACCATATTCTAAGAGGTGCCTCCAAGCCTGATTAGGAGACATAAAATTAGCCTCTCCATGAAAAAACCCACCAATTTATCTTTGTAAACACATCTGAAGGCTTTTATTGACATAAACAATACATTTCATATTATGTTATTTATATAGTACCTTTACTTAGACTTAATAATTAATACCATGTGCCAATGGATTTTTTGTAGTAATTTTAAATCTCCTTTAGTAGTTGGCCAAAGAAAATGAAGATTTATTTTTATAGTCTATTTACCCCCTATTGTATGTAACCTTCACACTGTAATCAATTTTGCTAGGACTATGGATCTTGAGTCTACCACTGAAAGGTCAAAAGTGAGAAAAATTGATCATCTGTTGTATACCTGTATATCAAGATATATAGTCTTTCTTCAACACGCGTCTCATTAACATTTCTGGAATAACATTCTTTTAATAGACTGTTGTCAGCTGTAGTCTAACATTCAAACTTTTCCACCAGAATTATACCAGAATTTATAAAATACAGTTAGAAATTACATCAAGCTATTCTCACTATGAGAGGAACCTGTTAGTTACAGAAAGAGAAATCAACCATTATGTCATTTAGAAGTTTTTACAATTAAAAGTTTTATTCCTAGAGGAAATGAAAGACAATTAAATGAAATGCTAACAACAAATTAAATGCTTTATAGGTCAGTCATCCCATTAGGTCTCTTTAGGGAAGCTGTTCTCATATAAAGCATGCCATAACCTATTTGCATAATGATTCTATCTTAACTGTGCCTTCTGCTCTTTTATGGTGTGTTGTTTATCCTAGTGCACGGCTGATATAGGAGAATCGCAAAGAAAGTAAAAACTGCTATTTATGGCAGACAAAACATTGCACCGCTGAAATATGTTATGCAGGACAGTACCCAAACTGCAAATACGATTTCACACATAGAGACATTACACTCTCCATTCTGCAGTAGCTTAATTGTTTGAATTATCTACACTGTGGCCATCATTGTTTTTATAAGATTACATGCACAAAAGCAGTTCCAGCTTGAGGATATGAAGAAAATATAAGGTTTCTAAAGACACTGCTAATGGGCTGAGCTTGTTTGAAAATCAGTGTCCTTTCCATAGGGGGGGAAAATGTTCAGAGAAATGCTCATCTCTGATACACACCAACACAAACAGTCTTTCAAGTATTTTGAGGGAAAGGAATTTCATAGAGTGAATCTTGATTTCTGACCTTGGATTATATCCCAGCTTATTTACAAGATTGGTGTGGCTCTGTGAGTAGCTAAAAATGTTGGCATGCAATCACAAAGCCCCGGCCTTTTTTTGTTTTTAATGATCATTATCTTTTTTTAAACTGTATAGTTTTTAAAAGGTAGGGAAGAAATGTAAACAAATTTCTGTTGGTAGCATTTTAACTTACAATGATGTCAATTTACTTGACCCGCTGTAGGGAGTTCCTAAAGCTTATTTAGGAAAGCTTAATTTAATTACTGGCATGTGTAAAACCTTAGAAAACTTATAAATAGGAGTGCTTGAGATGGCTTTGTTCCACTATCTAAATAGGGTTGCTTGAATCTTAGCAGTGTCAGTTGTACATGGAAGACTTTGGATGCATGTTTTGCAGGCTGTGTCAAGGCTTGCTGTGGTGAAGTCAGGGAATCAGACACAAACAGTAGTTTATTGCAGTTTATTGTCTTTAACCAGTTAATTATAGAACGAGTAATTTTTTAGTTCTCACACAAGGGAAGAGAATTCAAGAGCAAGGCCAAACAAACCTCCTCTTTCAGTGGCAGACAACCATTAGACAGGTTTACTTTATCATCAATCACAGCAAGCTATCTTGAACAAGTTCTCCCAATGTTACAGACTGCATTGCAACAAAACTTCCATTTAGATTTTAACAGATGTTCAGTTCTTTTAAGTATCTGACTAATTCCTGAAAGAGTTCTGCTTTTCCGTTTGGGAGCTGGTTAATTTTTAAAAAGGCCAGGTACTCAACAGTTCACAACGGATTCAAGAAAAAGAACAGTTTAAAAAGGGCTTCACCCAGGAGATGACTCTCAGACTGTTAAGAAATAAGATGCCAAGTCTTAACTTCTTAATGTTTCAAGCATCACATTGTGTAGCCTTTCTGCCCTTGTGCTTACACAGCAATGAGATCCAGACTACCTTCAAGTATAGTCATTGCAAGCACAGTTTTACGCTGTAATCTGGCATATGCTGCAAATATTTACCTCAAGTACTTTTGTCCAGTAGCAGGTCACACTCACTTTTTGTGAGCCTACCCTGGATTCCATGCCTGGACAACAGCTGATCTCATGATTAAACAGATCCTACTATTTTGGCAATTAGGATTGTGGATTTTGCTTTGTAGGGCAATCTCTTCGTGGAGATGAATCTTGCCTACTATTGGCTTGAAATCTTATTTCTCTCTCCCAGACCTGCTTGAGAACATGTCATCCGCAGTACAGCCAATCATAAGTCAGTATCAATTCCAGCTGGAAAACTTCAAGACTGGATGCAGAAGTATCAGACATAGCCAATATCTTTGCTGTTGTTAACCAACACACACATCTAACAATATATATTTTGCCTGAGTATCAGCAGGATTTGGACTTCACTCAATACAAAAACTCTGGAAGTCAAGAATTACCTTGTACCCTTTAATTTAATGAATTATTCCCTTCCAACTAAATGTGTATTTCTCAGCATGAATATGACACTAAATGTCATTCAAATGAATTAAGCAACTTCCTCCAGGGACCTGAAATAACTGCCTTCTGTTACTAAGGAATTTGAAAGAACATCCTCTGGTGGACCTTAGCAAATTAAAAAGATCAGTTCTGCTTTTTTGCTGTCTCAAACCTTCTTCCTGTCAAAACATAACCTGTATTTACCTTTTTGCATCACAGTATGCAAATGTTTGCCACAGTTTTAAATTTAAAAGAAAATGAATCACTACTCCTTGTAGAATTGAAGATGTGATCTGTGCATGAGGTTAGTGTATGTATTTAATGGGAAATGAGTGGTGATTCAGTCCCATGCAGACAGTGAACTCCTCTGACTATGGTTTATATACTTATGTCCTGAAGCTGTTCTTGAGTGCATCACCATTGCCAAAGGAAGTGAGATTCCTGCTATTTCAACCTGTGCCGTTAAAGGCTTAAGATTGTATGAAGCATGATACTACTGCCATTTACCGTGGGAATGTTATTTCCAGAACTTCATCTCTGAGTGATTTCCCTGTATGGAGAAGGAAAGTTGTCTAGAAATTGTTTCCAGCATTATTTTTGGAATAAATATATATGGAACCAAAATTTCCAGTCATAGCTTTAGCTACTACAGAGGTCAATTTTCGTTTTCTTCATTTTTCCAAGTTAAGTGCACCGTAAGACGGCTTCCCCTATTTCTTTAGCTCACATACAGCTAAAATACTTTATCATACCGTAGATAGGTCTTGATGGTTCATAGGTACCTTCCTGCTGTGGTACACATTGTTAAGTAATGTATAGATTCTCTAATCGGTGCTTAAATGTCTCCAGTGACAGAAAGTCCTGTGACCCTTCCATCTGTCAAGAATGATGTAGTATTACCTCTCCAGTTTTGTCTAGGACACTGGAATGTGACTCTGTGTTCTATTTTCTGGACAATGCTGAATATTCAGGTGTTTGAATAATTTTAGAAACTTTTTTATAAGTCTCCTTTTACTTCTTTATTATTAGACATTATTTATAATGTCTAATATTCTTTATACATTTATTTTCCCGTAAATCCATAGTCCTTTATGCTACTGAATCTTTTGTTATTTGCTAAACTTTTTTTATTATTTTGATTTTTTTTATCTGAGTTCTCATACAGGAAACACTTGCTTCACACACTAAGAAATAAAGGACAAACCAGGAA
>JAOXOE010000694.1:7670467-7682108 GCA_028565055.1 Phoeniculus purpureus
AAGGCAGGATTGGACGTGGCACTTGGTGCCATGGTCTAGCCTTGAGCTCTGCGGTAATGGGTTGGACTTGATGATCTGTGAGGTCTCTTCCAACCTTGTTAATACTGTGATACTGTGAAGTTTAGGACAAGAATGATTGTCTTTGTAAGCAAGCTGTTCATTCAGTTCTTACTCCAACTTTTTTCATTGCTTAGATACTAAGCAATGAAATACTTGTATAGTCTACTCGATATCATGTGCCAAAGTTTATACAGCTGGCCTCTCTGAACTGCCATTAAACCATCTTGGCTTGCCTGCTTTCCGTAGAAGCCCAGCTGAACTTGTAGCTTCATTCAAATGACTCTGTGTTCTATTTTCTGGACAATGCGGAATATTCAGGTGTTTGAATAATTTTAGAAACTTTTTCATAAGTCTCCTTTTACTTCTTTATTATTAGACATTATTTATAATGTCTAATATTCTTTATGCATTTACTTTCCCATAAATCCATCGTCCTTTACGCTACTGAATCTTTTGTTATTTGCTAAACTTCTTTTTTTATTATTTTGATTTTTTTATCTGAGTTCTCATACAGGAAACACTTGCTTCACACACTAAGAAATAAAGGACAAACCAGGAAGACAAATTTCCATACAAAGTACAGGCTGAGGCACATTCTGCTGGGTTAGCATCTTCAAAGACTTGCTCTGTAGGTCTATTATAAACAAGGCTTCTTCCAGGTTAGAGTGATCAAAATTACTGTGTCTACAATTTTTTTTCTCATGTAATTGAAAGCAAAGGATGTTTACTGAGCTGTGTTTTGCCTACTGTATGCTGCATATTTTAGACAGTTATTATTATGGAAAGGGTATCATAATTGATATAATCAGCCACTGGGTTTAAACATGGATTGTCTAGCAACAATTATTTCCAGGCTATCTGTGTAACAGCACGTGATACCAAATGCATGAGACATCATTCTAGAAGTATGTCAAATGCTTGAGTTTACTTAATGTGAAGACAGAAATTTGTGTCGACACCTTGAAAACTTGTAATGTTATGGCTGGTATTACAAAAAGAACATTCTGCCAGGTTTTGATTCATCATTCTTAACACTTAGAATTCAAAGCAGCACATCAAAATATAAGGCCAAATGTTCCACAGTCTCAACGTTTCCCTCTGTTGATATCAGCAATGTCTTACCAGTTTTAACACACTTCATTAATGAACACCCCATGCCAGATGTGCCCCTGTTTAAATGCCTAAAAATAACTCTTAAGTTGTTCCCTAGCAAACGCTAAGCTGACATAAAGATGAGCTTATGGCAATAATTATATCGCTGCCTTTAAGGTTTATGTTGCACTTGCAATTGAACCATAATTTGGGATTTTTACCCTGAGAATAGTCTTGAGGCTACTACCTAGGAATATTAGAGAGAAGTTATGATGTAAAGATAGAAAGGCATTGAATTAATTTTGTCTGAGAGTTATACTTAAAGTAGTGAACAGACGGACAGTGTTTAAATCGGAAAATCCTATCGCTTGCCAGCTGTAGTATGTCACATATAGTGTGTCTGGCTCAAATGCAGAAAAATCCTACTTGAAAACTTAGCGGGTATCAGGAATATTTTGCCAGTTCTTTCTGCTGCTGCAGAAAGAGTAATTGCTGTTTCTAAGGAAATAGTGTGTTGGATTAGGGAGAAGCTGATGTTGAGCCTTGGTTCAGGGCAGGGAGAAATACATGGCCAAGAATAAAATAGAACCTTACTGAAACATCTTGATGATGAATCATTTAACACATAATTTATTTCTTACTATAAGTCCACATAGTAATTTACCCAGTTCTTATGTACTCTACATTTTTGATGGCATTTAAGCACATTTTCTCCATTTTCAACCTGTGGGTGGTACACACAGAGATTATCTCAGGAGTGACAGGTTTTAACCCTACTATCAAAGTGAGAACCGTAAGATGTATAAATGGATAAAATATAAACTGGAATATTATAACTGAGGTAAATGCAAGGAAACAAACTTCAAATAATTACTTTTGGGTCTGTCAAAATTTGTACCTACCCTTGAAAGTTTGCAGCTGAAAAGATTATTTTAAAAATTAATGGTAGAGAGCAGGGAGTGACAGGTATGCTCCACCAAACTGTCTTTTCTACCTTTATTCCAAATTATTAGAAGATCGTATTTAGGCAGGAGAGTGATCTCCTGCCCCTTCTGTGGCTGTCATGAGATCTCTGAGGCTGTTAGAGAGTAAAATACCCGTAGGATTTTAGTGCTCTTTGCAATAATGTTCTTTATAATAACAGTGAGTGATGACACAAGAAAGAGATGCCAAGAACCTGCCTTTCCTTCAGCTGAGAATCACTAAACACATCATGACTTGGAGCTAGGGCAGAGAGATCCACCGGGATTAACACCATAAATAGTGTCACTATGTCTGCAAGCACATGCTGCTGGATACACCAGGGGTTGTGGAGCAGTGCTGTACTGATGGCTGTAAGGTTCTTCTGCTGCTTTTACTCCTGTCTCGTGTCTACACTGGGCGTTGGAGCAGCCCCTGGTTGCATGAACCCCTGGTTACATGACACTGCTGCACTGCTGCTCAGCATAACCCCAGGACAGCTACCGAGGTGAACAATTGTTTGAGGTTGCCATGAAGCCCATCAGTATGGCTTCAGCTGGCAAGTTTTCTTTAATGCATCCTCAATGAGTAGTGAGGTCCTTCAAATGATTACTGTTCAGTGTCTTATTTTTAAAAAAAAGTTGAATTGTTAAATGCCAGAAAAAGGAGAACAAATTACTGAGAAAAATCTTATTCTTCTGTGAGAAAAGCACGGTGTGTCACGGTTTAGCACCAGGTTAGCCCACAAAATTATAATTTGCTCAGCCATGCAGACAGAAATGTCCTCCCACCCCCTGGAGGGGGAGAAAAGACGTCTGGAAACTGGAATGAGAAACACTCAACTTCATTAAACTGTATTAAGTGGGGGCGGGGGGGGAAAAGGGAAAAGGGAAAAAAACTACGTTCTTCCTCAAGCCAAGTGCACCCCTCCCCCCGCCCAGACCTGACTGATCCCCCCCGATCCCTGAGAGAGGCTAAAAGCCACGGACCAAGTGGGGAGTAAAAAGGAAAGACTGGGAATCTCCTAGGCAAAATTTAAATATTCCATTTGAGCAGTTTCCTAGGCATCAGTGCGAAAGTTTGCGGGAAAAGGATGGAGACAGCAGGAGGAAGACAAAAGGGAAGGGGGAAAAAGGGGACGGGGGTGTCGTGTGAAGCAGAGGAGGGCCAGAGCGCCACAGAAGGACAGACAGGCCGCGGTGCGCTGCCAGCCGAAACGAAACCGAAACCAGCCTCCCAAGACACACAGACAAGGAGGGGGTACCACGAAGACAGGAAAAGGAATACCCTGTCCCCAGTTAAGGAACCCCAAATCTGTCTGGCCCACCCCACCTGCTCAACCTGTCCCCGGCAGCAGCCACGTCTCCCCTTCACCACCGACCTCCGGCCCCCTGCCCTGCGCGGGCTGCTTCGAGCAGGAGGGAGAAATAAACATCCCCGCGGCCGAGACGAGTTAACTCCTTGTGTGCTAGAAGAGAGTTCGGTGCAGGAATACCCTGAGCAAATATGGTTTCACCAAATCCAGAACACTTTGTTTCTTCAGGATGTGATCATTATGGGGAAGGTCTTTAATTTGACAGGAGAAAATAAAGTGGTTTGTATCACAGTATCACAGTAATGATAAGGTTGGAAAAGACCTTAAAAGATCATCCAGTCCAACCTAAATCCAAACAAACCAAGTTAACCTAACATCTCACATCTAGATCGTGCCCCTCAGCACCCCACCCAGCCTAACCTTGAGCACCTCCAGGGACGGTGACTCAACCACCTCTGTGGGCAGCCCATTCCAAAACCGGATCACTAATTGATCTTCAAAATCAGTCTCAGTAACAATTCTGAGTAAGCTAGAAGGTTTTGTCGTGACTAAGTGAGTGTTATACTCCTTACATTAGTATTTCATGTACCGGAGTGTTCGCAGAGGTTAGATGTGTGAAAAATGAGAACTTGAGGACAATGTCTAGAGGGTGTGAATAAGCTGCCAACAGCAGCAGTGCGTGAAAATACAGGTTCTGTCGGGCCGAAATGAGAAAGGAAAGAGGAAAGTGTGTACATGGTGTCTACAGTCCATGTGTCGAGGAAAGAAATGAAGAGTGAGAGTCTCCAAAGACATTTTTTGCAACAGCTTAGATACAGTAAACAGAAGACTCTTATCACTGTGTGATAAGATGCTTATACCTGGCATTTCCATAAGTATGGGAAGAGTAGCTGGAATGTCCACTACCTTTAAAGTTAATATGAAGAGTCTAAAGATTATTTTAATGCAAATATAATTTCTAATACCTGAAAGCGCCTGTGGTAGCTTTAAGGCCTTCTGGTATCTGTCAGTCAACCAACCAACAATTAAATACTTACACAAACCACCTTGTTTTTTCAACAAAGTTCTCAGTTCTAATGCCTAAACTTTAATGACAAACAAACAAAGAGTTTAGATATGGGAATACTTCTGAGAATTGATCTGTTGTATTTTATTTGCAGCTCAAATTTGGTTGTCAAGGACTAAAGGATTAATTCAAGAGGGAGGGCACAACTTCTGTTCTGAAGTTGAGATGAAATTTTATCCCATGCAGAGAGTCTAGTTGTCCTGCCACTTCCTTAGACTTCTCATAGTCCTTTCTGTGTAGCCAAGGCGGTAGAGTTTGAGAAGACTTAATCCTTTTAAAAAGATTTAAGATAAAAATATACTTCTCCATTTCATCTTGCAACTCTAATACTGATACTGGTAGTGACTACAATAAGCTAATTTTATCACTAGAAGTTTTTTCATGTTGTTTCATATGGTCCATTGTCCAAATACCATCCTGGCACATGCTTCCGGTAAGCTTCCAAGAGGACAATGTCAATCTATGGGCTCATTCTTTGATGAAAATACTACTCTAGGTTCCAGTGGTCTTCATGCATTCTTGTGCAGAGTAATTCTGAAGATTCATTATGACAAAGCCCACTTGTAGTTAGAGATAATCCAGTATGTTTTTTTCTTTGAAATAAGAAAGAAAAAACACCAACTATTTAAAAAAAAAAAAACCAACTAAGTTTTCTCCATGTCTTACTCTACATGAGAAAATGGGGGAAAAAACCATCTGGAGTTATCTACATATTCAAAGGTGCAACCTGAAAATTCCTGTGCTGGCTCATTACACCCTTTATCTGTCTTCATCTGCTGCCCTTTTTCAACTGAATCATATACTATTTCCTTCTGGACTGCTGTTATTCTCTGCTTCATTAGCTGCTAATGAGTTGAGATACAGAACAGCACGTCTTCTTTCTTTATTCTTTCCTAACGTTTAGTGAGGTGCTGGCAGGTCTTTTTTCTTCTTCCCTCAGGTGGAAGAGAGCTGCTGGTTAGAGAGGGAGAATGGGCTATAATGATATAGATGGTGCTCACAGAGCTCATAGAGATTACAGAGGATTTTTTTGTGAAAATTAAAATTATCTAGAGTCATTTAAATAATAATAGCTGTTTGCTGCTCCTCAATGAATCTTCCTGTATGCAGAGCTGCAATACATATGGCCTTATAACTGTAGACTGATAATGAAGGTAAAGTGAACTATTAATTGTTTTATCCCTATGCTGAAGTTGATTCCCCATGTTGATTTACAGGCTAACAGTTATTTATAAATATTGTAAGAAAGCACAGGATTTAAGGTTTTGGTGGTTTGGTTTTTTTAGCTGTGTTTTGCTTTCCTTTTTTTTCCTTTTCTTGTTTTTACCAGCAGGTAAAAGGAAGAAAACAGCTTTGAAGACTTGCCTACTGCCTTCTAGTCTCTTCAGAATGAAAATGCTGATAAGGAAATACACTGAGACTTGTGAGGAAAATGTAATGGACTCTTACAGTAGTTGTGTAGGTAGGTTCTACCAAAACAGTCTCTTAACTGGGAACCATGGAAATTCTGCAACAATAACAAAACTAGCTAGACTTTTAGTACTTGGAAACAGTGGCTCATCATAGTCCTCTGACATAATAAAATTCAAATGCAAAACACCAGATTATAATGATAATTTGAAAGACTTCTAATTTATAATGCCCAATAGTGTCCTTGTTATTTCCAGAAACTATGCAAAATTCAAATGCAGCTAATTCAAAGGTAATTAAATAAGTTTTAAACAAAGTCTAGATGTAAATGTAAGACTAAACTTTCAGGTTGTTAATTGCATAAAATAACATGTTTTGCATTTCAGTGCATGTTTTACCCTGAACCTTTGGCAAATCCCAGTGCTGTATGCAAATGCTACATGTTTTTGTCATCAAGCTCAGCACTGAGAAAGACTCTTTGATGCAAAGTTCACCTTCAAGTACAAAAGCAGCATTTTGATTCATGATGGAAGGTGGACTTCTGTTCTAGTGTATTCACAGAATCACAGAACATTAGAGATTGGAAAGGGACCTTGAAAGATCATCCAGTCCAATTCCCCTCCCACAGCAGGACCACCTAGACCAAGTCACACAGGAACATATCCAGGTGGGTTTTCAACGTCTCCAGAGAAGGGGACTCCACAACCTCCCTGAGCAGCCCATTCCAGTGCTCCGTCACTCTCGCTGTGAAGAAGTTCCTTCTCGTATTTATATGGAACCGCCTATGTTCCAGCTCACACCCATTGCCCCTCATCCGATCACTAGATGACATTGAGAAGAGCCTGGCTCCATCCTCCTGACACCCGCCCTTCACATATTTATAGACATTAATGAGGTCACCACTCAGTCTCCGTTTCTCCAAGCTAAAGAGACCCAGCTCCCTCAGCCTCTCCTTATAAGGGAGGTGTTCTACTTTCTTCATCATCCTTATTATACTATGCTGGACACCCTTCAGGCAGCTCCATGTCCTTCTTGAACTGAGGGGCCCAGAACTGGACACAATATTCCAGGTGTGGTCTCACCAGGGCAGAGTAAAGGAGAAGGAGAACCTCTCTCGATCTGCTAACCACCCCCAGGATGCTGTTGGCCTTGGCCACAAGGGCACATTGCTGGCTCGTGGTCATCCTGCTGTCCGCCAGGACCCCCGGGTCCCTTTCTCCTACATTGCTCTGCAATGGGTCAGTCCCCAGCCTATACTGGTACCTGGGGTTGTTCTTGTCCAGATGCAAGACTCTACACTTGCCATTGTTAAATTTAATTAAGTTTCTCCCTGCCCAGCTCTCCAGATTGTCCAGGTATCTCACAGTCTGGTGGGGTATTGGCCGCTTCTTCCAGCTTTGTGTCATCAGCAAACTTGCTGACAGTGCACTCTAATCCCTCATCCAAGTCAGTAATGAATAGATTGAGTAGTACCGGTCCCAGTACAAATACATTATTGTTTGTCTTTTAAAACAGAATATGGAAAGAACACTTACAAAGATATGCCAGCCTTGACCTAAACTTTGTAACTTGTAGTCGCAATGAGTCTTGTGTTCCCCGCTCTTTTGATGTGTGAAAGTTTAAATTCTGTATTTCAGCAGAACTAGGATGTAAATAGAATAGATAGACTTGGAGAGGAACTTTGGGAAACTTTGTATTCCCTAGGTAATAACAAAATTTATTTTCTGAAAGACAAAAGAAATGGGTCAAAGAAATCACTAGCTACATCAGATATGACAGAGGTATTGAAATGAGATAAAATAAATGGAATAAAATCTGAACATGAATACTAAGAAATAGGAAATTGTTATCATAGTGTCTGCTTAATCTACAGACTTGGATATATGTGTGCAGTAGTTCAGAAAAGGAGTTGTCCAGAAGAAATATGAAAAGCTAGGCTCGATAAAACATTTCAGAGGTAAAATTTTGAATAATCATATTAAACTAAAATGGAAATGGCTTTAAATCTCTCTAAGGGAAAAGTATTTTCAAAAAAAATACACGGAACAGTGCACCAGGAGTCCACGGGCTTACCTAAATCTAGCACATGAAAGCTCGCTTGTGTGCTTTTAACATGTGCAATGTTATGTCTCATCAGGTTACCAGCAATACGAATAAATAAATCGATATGCTTCTTACAATCAAAATAAAAGCATCAGAAGATCCAAAGTCCACTGATTTGCCAGTAATTCGTTATGACTCTATAGAATGCAGTGCAGAATTTTGTCAGTTACAGGATTTTATCAGTTACATGTCCTACAATATTTGCCTTGAGGAAATTATTCCTAGAGTCACTGTTCATGTAATTACTCTTGTAGGACTTTGCACAATATTATTGACTGAAGACTAACAGTGGTACGTGTTTTTTTAATGTTCAGCTGCTCCTAAAACCCCAAAAGGATAAATAAGAGGAAAAAATAATTTGTTATTGGCCATTCTTTAAGTAGAACTTATGTTTTATTTTGCTGTAATCAGTTCAATTGCAATTTGTAATCAGTCTGCAACTATGCTGATGGTTCATGGCTGAATACCTTCTGCAGTGCAGAGAGAACGAAGAACAGTATATGCTACAGCTAAAGGAATCCTGTTTTAGTCACTCATAAGAGAATTTTCAAAAAGATAAAAAATCCTAATCAAACAACCAGTAAAGTGCTGCTGCTCGTTAATCAATAACAGACAGCACTAAGCTTAAAATATTGCAGTGGGCATTTAAACCTTCCATTGAAAACAATTCCAGTAATACAGTGTGATCATTTTCTGTCCTGTTTATCATCAGCTTTCCTCTAATTAATAAACAGTGCTGTAATTCTGGCATGTGTTTAGGAGTAAAGCAAAAAGAATTAATGAAGAGTGGTTGGGAGAGTGGCTGTTAACTTCATACATTGCTGCAGAAACTACTTCTGCTGCAGACAGAAAAGTTCAAGACATTTAAAATTCAAATTTTTGAAAGATTTATTTGGAAAGCAAATGTTCAGTTGAAGTGCCAGTGCCCTTCTGTAAATACATATAATTATGTTTGGCATAGATCTGCAGCAGAAATACAGATGAAGATTTTTTTTATATGAGTAAAGTATGTGAGAGGCAATTTTTGTCTGCCTGGTAGAGAATTTTAGAAGCGGAAAGAGTCGACTACTACAGGTATGTCAAAAGTATCCTATTTTCCACAAGGAGTTTTTATCCAAGACAATCATGTCTCTGAACACTTGTTATACTGAAGAAAATCGCCCATAGCCCTAAGAAGAATTTATTCTCCACAAATTCAAGATGACCCTTCCTGTGTAATAATTACGAAACCTACTCCCTGTCACATCGCATCACCTCTACATCCAGTCACTGCAAAGAAACAAGCAGCCATCAAGAGAGGAAGGTGAGAGGGAAGAATGTGTCTTAATGTTTTATTTCAAAGCAGCACAGATTACTGTTTAGATGCGTGAGTTTCATTTCTGCTTTCTGCACTTCATAGCAAAGTGGATACACATAGACCTTCACTACCATGAAAAGTTAATTAAGAAAACCCTCAGTATGAAAGCAGAAGTTTTTATATAAAGTTACTTGCTCTCACCAGTGCTGTGTTTGTGGCCGTGGCAGATAAGTCATTACATAAGATTTGCTTCACCGTCATGGTTCTGCTTAAGAAGATAAAATTAAAAGACCAATTAAACACAGCTAGAAGGCGTGAAAGAAGTGAAATAATTATTTTAGACTTCCAGTGCTTTCTAACTGAAAAAAGAGGGTGTTGAAATTATCAATAATCTACCTAAGCTAAATATAATAACAATAGTAAATAGATACAAACCTTTAGGAAATAAGTCACAGGGGAAAAAGATTACCCAAAGGCATTAATTATTATGCAGAGAGAAACCCAAACAGTTCAACTTCTCTGCAAGCTATTTTATGTCTCAAAGAACAGGTAATTAATCCAGTGTCTTCCACTCCTTTCATATTTCCTTTAGCAATGTCTAGTAGCTGTTTTAAAACTGGTAACTTTCCCTGGTCACTTGGCAACTAAGTCATTTGTTTCAAGCTTAAAGAATAGTGGAATATGAAATTCTAAGCAAAAAATATTGATGTATTTTAACCTGGCTTATGGGTATGTTTCAAAACGTGTAGTCAAATGGGAATGGCATATAACACACTCAGAGAGAGACAACTGCAGGTAATAATAAAATATAATAAATAATCAATACGAAACAATGATTGTGAAAAAGGCTATTTCCATGTAGACTGGGTAGGTCCTTCTATAATGTGTTTAGATCTGTATTGGTAGTTATTTTTCTCTTGTGGAAGTGTGTGGTTTGGCACAGAAGGCCAGGAACTTCTTGCTTTGTTCTGAAAGGTCTGTTGTTAATTTGTTTAACTCCACTACTGAATTGAATTTAAACTCCTGAAAAGGCTTAAAAAATGAGTGGCCTCAGAAAAAAAGATAGGATGGTGTTCTGGAAGCTCAGTCTCATAAATTACTTACCTTTCGTTCTTTAAAAAAAGAAGAACAAAATGTTGTCACTTTACATTGAGTCGTTTATTTTGTATATTTTATCCTTATTTCTGCTAGTCAAATGTATGAACAATGAGCTGTTTGAATACCTGTAGAAACGCTCTCTTATTTTTGTTTTTAAATTATCTCACTCTATTATTACTGAACGTCACCATAGTTGTGTTGGTGCTTTTTAAAGTCACAAGTCAGGTTTGTGACCCACACCTGGATCTTACTGCTTTCCACAGAGTTGTTATCAAGAAGCTCATTTTAATTTTCACAGATTTACTCACTGCTAATTAACTCTAAAATTCAGACCACTGAAGCCTTTTATTTTCATATGCAGAAGTGAAATGCTCCCATCAGTGTTTATCCTGGAAAATGAACTACTCTGAGAAAGACCCTAAGCAGCCAATAATACGCTCTATAAAATACGCATTGAATCAGAAGAGGGAAGAAAATCAATGGAGTTCTGATAAATTCCGTTAGCCCAAGGGCTTCAGTGACTTGCAACAGAAGACAACATATTAAGTTCTTTGTGTTGACAAATTACTTACAAATAAATTAACTGAAGCTGTAAAAACTCCAGCTTTGACATGTGTATCCCCCACTTTAACATCTATCAGGTGTAAATAGACTGACTTATGGCTGTTTTAGGGATGGCATCCTGTCCCAGAAGGCTTCTCAGCATCTCTGTTACTGAAAGTATGAAAATACCTATGTGCAGATGATACTGAAGTTGGGATACATAGAGGTGTACTGGTACTCAGTGAGAACATGCTGATAGAACCACTGTGGGTTTAGAGCAATTAGTTCAGTGTTCTATTTGATGTCTGGGAAAAAAGCTGTGGATTTGATGGATTTTTGTCAAGCTTCAGGAAATACTGTTTGGTTTTTTTCCAGAAATGCAGTTAATGCCTTTCAAATCAGAATATTTTTCTGTGGTTTGAACCCATTTCTCTCTCGGTTAGCCGTACCTTATAACCCATAGCTTTCTCAAAATAAAGGAGAAAATGAAGTTTGCTGATAGGTGCAGACAATTTTCAAAGCAGCCACATCATCAACTTTTGGTACTGCAGGGGAATAGAATAAAAATGGAAATAGTTAACACAATCAAATAGAACATGGATCTAATGCTGTTACTCTGATAGTTCTGTTTCCAGACCAGTCACTCTCTGCCTTGGATGAGGTAATGTCTATATATGTTTCTCCCTGCACCTTAAGC
>JAOXOE010000694.1:7697795-7742382 GCA_028565055.1 Phoeniculus purpureus
GGCTCCATCCTCCTGACACCCACCCTTCACATATTTATAGACATTAATGAGGTCACCCCTCAGTCTCTGTTTCTCCACACTAAAGAGACCCAGCTCCTTCAGCCTTTCCTCATAAGGGAGGCGTTCTACTCCCTTCATCATCTTCAGTGCTCTGCGCTGGACTCTCTCCAGCAGTTCTGTGTCCTTCGTGAACTGAGGGGCCCAGAACTGGACACAATACTCCAGATGCGGTCTCACCAGGGCAGAGTAGAGGAAGAGAAAAACCTCTCCCAATCTGCTAGCCACCCCCTTCTGATCCACCTCAGGATGCCATTGGTTCTCTTGGCCACAAGGGCACATTGCTGGCTCATGGTCATCCTGCTGGCCACCAGGACCCACAGGTCCCTTTCTCTTACACTGCTCTACAACTGCTCAGTCCCCAACCTATACTGGTACCTGGGGTTGTTCTTGCCCACATACAAGACTCTACACTTGCCCTTGTTATAGTTCATTAAATTTCTCTCTGCCCAGCTTTCTAGCCTGTCCAGATTCTGCTGAATGGCAGCACAGCCTGCTGGAGTATTAGCCACTTCTCCCATCTTTGTGTCATCCTCAAAGTTGCTGACAGTGCACTTTAATCCCTCATCCAAGTCGTTAATGAATAGATTGAATAGTACTGACCCTTGGGGGACTCCACTAGACACAGGCCTCCAACTAGACTCTGTCCCATTGACTGGCTTCTATTCTGCAGCCAGTTCATGATCCACCTCAGTGCTCGATCATCTAGACCACACTGCTTCAATTTGGCTGCGAGGATGCTGTGTGAGACTGTGTCAAATGCCTTACTGAAGTCAAGATAGACCACATCTGCCGCTCTGCCATTATCTAGTCACCTGGTTCTGTACTCATAAAAGGCCATCAGGTTGGTCAAGCATGACTTCCCTTTGGTGAATCCATGCTGACTGTCCCTAATTTCAGTTCAGTTAGAAAAAATACAGTTTTTATCCTCTTCATGCTTTGATTCCCTACATCCCAACAAATGGCAGAAAAGCATGCAAGATCATCTTTCCTGTCTGTTTCCAGCCATTATTGCCTTGAGAGTTTTTTTGCTCTCAGAAAACTCTGAATAAAAAAAATGGAAGTCTTTATAAGAAAGGATGAACAAATTAAATGGGGGAAGGGTGCCTTTGCAGTATGTTTGCGATTTTAAGATTCCCAGACCTTATAGCAGAAGGTGTCAGATCTCATCTTTCAATCTATTTAAATAAGCTGATACCATTCCCAATATATGAGCAAAAATAGCTTTCTGTGAAGGGGCGTATGTACTGCTTGTTTAGGGAATGATACAGGAGATCGAGAAGTGTTAATTGAATTTCATAGGGCCTTTTTCCTCTTCTCTTACTCAAGATTTATAAAAAGCCCTGGGGCATCTCCAAAACCCTTAGAAAGACACGGTAATTTTTCTGGGTTCCTGGCTTGTTGAGGAGATGCTTACTCGTTGTGGCACACAAATATGGTTAAATCCTTTCCTATAAACATGGAAGTACATCTTCTGATAGATGAACTCCCGAAAGGTTTGCTGTGCTTGTGGGAGCCTGCAAGACATACACTTTGCAGTTTGAAAAATATTCAGGACAAGTGTAAATCACAGAAAAATGCCCTAAGTGCAGTACATCAGCTGGTCTGTTCACCTTTTGAATATGTCAGACAGTGAGAGAAGAGCAGCAGCAGCGAACACAAGGAAATGTGCCTGACACTTTTGCCTGCGGATGGAGGCGCAGGGGGATCACAGCTAGTTAGCTGCTTCTGGCTGCCATTGTTTGCTGGCTGAGTTATGGCAGCCTGAAATCACATACACGTTCACAGAAAGAACACGAGCAGCAGCTAAGCAGGATGGACCTTGGGGCTTCTGACTTCACTACAATGCCTGCATAAGGCCATCACCATTCAAACCCTGTAAAGCAGCAGGTAGTTTTCTGTGAGGACCTAAACAAAGTGGATGTGCTTTCATTTTTAATCCTTCATTGTAATCTTTCTGAGATTTCCCTTCTGTTTCCTTTATTTATATAAACGTGGACACACACACACAGTTCTCAGCTTGGTAGAAAAGTAATGGAAGTGAAGTTTCTAGGCAGAAGCCAGGCTGCCCATATAGCATGAGAGAATCATGCATAGAATGTCATTATGGGACACACATTTGCATTTTGATTATAGCTCCACATAGGGCTGCACTCAGTAGCAGTGTCTAGTACAGTACAGAAACGCACATGGGCTATTAAAGAAATTTGAAGATGGAGATGAGCAATAAATAGTACAGCAAAATGTACACTGGATATAGTTTCTTCTTTAAAATAGATTAAGTTGCAGTATTGGGTTTTTGTGGCAAAGTTTGATTAGCAGAAGGCTTGTCGGGGTGGATTCTTTGAGAAGCTGCTAGAAGCTTCTCCTGTGTTTAATACAACCAATGCCAGTGCGTGCCAGGATGGATCCAGCACTACCCAAGGCTGACCACACCAGCAATGGTCATAGCAACTCTGTGATAACAAATTTAAGAAGAGTTAAAAAACCCCAACTGCACAACAATAGCCAGAAAGAGGAGTGAGAATGTGAAACAATTCTGCAGACACCAAGGTCAGTGAAGGAGTGGATGGATGTGCTCTGGCATCTGCCAGAGCTGAGATTCCCCTGCAGCCCATAGTGAAGACCATGGTGAGGCAGGTTGTCTCCCTGCAGCCCATGGAGCTTAACGGTAGAGCAACAAAAATCACAACTCTGGTGTCATGCATCATTACTAAATGCACTTTCATTTTCAGTTCGATTGCAAGTACAATCTTTTGTATTCATTGATGCTGGGAAGTGTGATGTCTGATTACAGATAGAAGAAGGCACGAACTTATTCACAAAGTTACCATACAAGTTGGAAGGTTTTTTTTATTTTTCATTCATTATATACTTGATTTTCATTTTCAAACAGGAAATGTGTCAAATACATCTCTTCTTAAAATGCTGTTTATTCAATAGGGCTCAGATGAAGCTTAATTTATTTCATAGCTGAAGCTTGTCCTTTTAGTCAAGTTCCATCTTTTTCAAATAATGAAATCTTGCAGCAGCCCTGTACTAAAAAGGGAAGCAACATGCCATGTAGCTTAACTTTCAGGGTTGTGTAACACTGTTATCACCCCAAAAATGGGACCAAATTTTGCTTATCTGAACTAGTCATATGTTGGGATTCAAATAGAAAAGTCACAGCAGGATGCAGTTTGAAGTCATAAGGGTATTATCAAAGTAGCAAACAATACCTTCATTCCCCACACTGTCACCAAGTTAACTCTACCTTCTTAGGCCTTTGAGAGGGAGTTCATAACTTGTAATTTATGTTGAAATAAATATGTAACGCCTCATTTGAAGTCTGCCAAGGCTAATGCATTGCTCAGTGTCAAAACCCTAATCCTGCTACAGGAACCAGCAGAGCCAGGCAGCCTCTTTTGTTGCAGGAATGCTCAGAAGCCTCCAGTGTTCTCTGGTTGATCTCCAACTCATAGCTACACTCTCCTATTGTTATAAAATTGAATTAGTCCTTCATTATGAAGGAAATGGGTGCAGATAAATGTTTGATATTCTGCCTCCAGCAGTAGCTAATACTGTGTGCTGCGGAGACAAACCAGAAATATTCCATAATACCACTAAGTCCAATCTGTGGTGCTGGATGTAAGATAACATGTCTTCCTGATGCCTGTAGGGCTGAGTTATGCCCTGTTGCATGAAACTAAATTAATCTTTTCCTAAGCAGTGTTATTTCAGATATTGCTATTGGTCAGCTATGCAGCCCTTCTTAAAATTCCATGCTCAGCTGTTGTACTGCATAAGTGACTATTTCCTATTGGGTTTTATGTGTCTGCTAACGATAAATCTTAGTGACTAACCTCTTGTTTTCCTGTTCTGACAGATGCTCCCAGGGAATGCTTGTTAAAGGGAAGAAGTGCTTCTGTCTGCATCTGGTGAAGTCGGCCCCAGAATAGATGAAATGCTAAACGACACTGGCCTGAGATTTTGCATCCTAATGCTCACAGGTAATCTTTCCTTTTGTAGTGCCAGATGCTGGAAAAGCACTGGTTTTGAATCTAATGTGCTTACAATCCGTAAGGATTCCAGTGTTTGTTTACTGCAATTCACACCAATTTAGAACTGTGCTGTGTCACTCACATTCTCAGTAATTATAAAAGAAAAAAATAATAGTTCCAGGACTTGCTCTTCAGTAAGTGAGTTTGCCAGTGGCTCCATAAGACATTTGATGTGATAATGGAACATGGAAGCTTCTATCCCTCTTTTTCTTCCTTCTTCTTATGTTTATTACAGTTGAGATGAAGAATTTGGAATAAATTTCCACTGTAATCTGAATAATTTTAATGTCTTCATCTAGACCCTTTCAGATCTCCTCCCTCTTCTGATTAAAAGCTTGTATATCCTGGTGGCTTAGTCCCCTTTCGGTGTCTCTCAGGACTGTAGCTTTCTTTAAGCAAAGAGAAGTTTCATTGTGTCAAGAGCAGTAGTGATTATAAAACAATTTTAGCTGGGCTCCAGTCAGCTTAGAACACATCTCACATCAGGTTCCATACAAAGCCAGACTCTTGCTAGAATGTAAGAATAAGACAATGGTAATTCTTTATCTGTAAGTATTAATGATGGGAGCATATTAGGCCATGTTAAAGAAATAATTCATCTTATCAATAATTCTGCCAGCTCTCTGCCCATTTGCTTTTTCAGTTTTCATTTTTTCTTTCGGTCAGGGCCAGGAAGGAACTTAAGAAAAGCAGTCTCTGCCTGGTGTGGTGCTAACTGTGTAGAAAATGGACTTTGTTTTGTGTTATTACTGATTTGACTTAAACTCACAACCAATCCCCCATGACAGCTGCTAACCTTTCCCTGGTATGAGACAGCTCGTCCTAGCACTCACATACACATTCCTATGGTGTAGGCTTAACTGCTGGGTGATCCTTGCTTCCCTGAGGCGATCATTGCTCCTTTGGATGATCAGCCAGTGGGTAGTTTTCTGTCTGCTGGTGGTCCTGTGTCCTGACACACCATTATGCCCTCATGCTGTTCACTTAGACCAGCTGCTAGAGCAAAAACTCCTTACTAATGAGCAGAAACCATTTTTATTTAGAGATGGCTTTGCAGCACACCAGTGTATACAACCTACACACAGTTTTGCTTTGCCATCACCTTGTACCCACTGGCAAAGTGCAGCACTTGCTTACAATATATCCAGAGATGAGGAACTGGGATGTGCTAGGAAAACCCAGTGCTCCTAGTGGTCTGGGAGGCATGGCAAGGTCAACACTGCTTCTGTCTGAAGCATCTAACATCGAGTTAGATGTGGTCTTGCCTGATCTTTTCATTGCAGAGTGCTAAAGGGATATTGATCACAAAAGATGCCAAAGGAAGATGGGACTCCTTAGTGTCCGTTATGCACAGAACACACCTAGCTAAATCAGCCCTGCCTGCTCTGTCTTCACACTACATTTTTCACACCTGTTATTCTAATCCAATCTAGCCTGTGTTGTTTACTTTGTTTTTATTTTTTGGGGGGGTTTGTTTGCTTCTCCCTGCTGTTCCTTGATGTCTCTAATGCTGTACCTCTGCCAGGCTAGTGAAGCAGGTTTCTAAACTGAACTGTCAGAAATCCAGTGCATAAATTTTGCTGTTGTTTCAGAGAAACTACTTTTATTTCATTTCAACAGCCTTAGGGAATTCAGTCATGGATTTTAATTTTTTTTAAAACATAACCTTTAAAAGTATCATACTATATTTTCCTATAAAGTGAAACCACTTTACTGTAAAGGGAACAAAACTGAGGGATCATATTAAGGACTGAATAAAAATGCTGTAATAGTAAGGAATGGACATTATGGGTAAATGCTGCTCCGTGCACCTATATTGAGGGTTTGGATCACACAAGTGGGACTGTGCGAAGCTGCCTGTAAACAGTGTGTTTTGAGGACCGTTTGAAATGCTTTTTCAGTGCTTCAGTCACTGCACAGGTGATCTGGAGGGCAGTGTAGTTCAGTACTCTCTTGGAGATAGGGGTCATCAGCTTATTGTCCCTCTGAGATTTATATATGGATGATAAAATGATAAAAAGGGAAATTAGGGTGTTGAATATATTAAAGTTTAATACGAAACGTAAGAAAATGAAATGTTTCTTTACTGTGTGCTGAATAAATTTTCCTCTGTTAGGAACAGCTAAAACACCTCCTTCAGCTTGGTTTTTTGTGATTTGTTATTCAGATTTTTTCCTGTAAATGTCTGATGGCTAATCTAGTTTATGTACTGGAATATACTTAGTAATTTCTTACACAGAGAGGCCGAGTCTGTCTTGTCTGTTGTTTGCTCTTCTGCAAAATACAAAAATTCCAGTGGCAAATGGATTCTCTCATTGTTACAGAAAAGATGTACAATCCTAAATGCTGTAACATAATGAAGATGAAATTGGGCGTTCTTTGCTTCTACTAATCTGCAGTATATGGGAATAGACATTTCTTTCTTTACTATTTAATCAAGTATGTAAAGATATTAAAACTAGAATAAGTTAAGGGTTCTTAATAGGATCTGAAATCACAGCAATTTCAAGATGGTCTACATTAATTATTCTTTAATTAAATGCTGTATGTTAAGCCTAAAGAAGTGCAGAGGTTTAGTCTGAAAAAGGGGGTGAAGAACTGCAGAAATAAAACCTATTAATAAAGCTTAATTTGTAATGTGGAGAGAGGAAATAAGAGACAACCAAATATGTCATACTTGAAGCAGAGAGGAAATAGAACCTTGTGATTAAGGAGAAGAAGAGAAAACCAATGAAATAGAGGTTTAGAAAAGGGCTACAGAGGGAGTCGACTACGCCAGATTTAGATTTTTTTCATAAAAATCTGAAGAGTTAAAAGAAAAAAGTCAAATCAGTTTGTGAAGGCAGTCACGATCTTGGGTTTTTAGCTTTTATTCGAGACCGGTTATTTTTCATAAAAGCTATTCCAGAACAAAATGATGTGCATGAAGACTTGCCTTGTGGAGACTAAACCTTGGTGCGTTACAAGGTTTATACAGCAGTGTCACAACCTTGCTCAGAACACCCGAATATTGCATTATAATATACAGCATCAGATCATACAGGTGAATATAAGTAATAAAACCTAGGGCTCATAAACTCTCCCAGATACGTACCTGTGCTGCATTTTAATATCGGCTCTCCACTTTCTGTATCATTAAATCTGACACACCAAATTTTATTCCCTTTAGCAGTGTTGTTAGGTTGACTGCCTACTAAATATGAACCCTAAGCGAAGATGACTTCACCTTGGTGCAGAGCTTTCTTTGCTTCAATTAACTTTAGTACTTACCTTGCTTCAATTAACTTTGCAGGATCTGTAAAAAAGTCTCCTTATTATTGTGAGATATTTTTCTAAGGAAGGAAAAATATATTTGGGAGTATGCAGTTAAACAGAAATGAGTTAAAAGAAATGGCGTCTTTTGGAGATAGAAGCAGTTAAAGGCCAGATATAAGTAATAATAATTGTTATAATCTATTTTTAGTCCCTTTTTAAAACCTAGTTCTTTCACTTAACCATTTGTGGACTGTCTCAGTACAGGACAAGTATCTTTGGCTCCTCTTGTCCCTATGCTCCTGTTTATTTGAGTTTACTTCAAACTTCCCAGGACAGTAATCATGTCTTTTATGTATTTTCACAATAAAAATTCAGTATAATTTCCACTCCAGATATCGTATATATGACAGTAGAAAGGTATTTGAATATTGCCCTCTAGCAACTCTTATACTCTTATATCCGACAGATGTAAGGCATTAGACTTGGAATAGGGACAGTACAGATTTCAAGTACTAATACAACTGAACCTCAAGTGAACCAAATTTTAAAAATACAGAAGAAAGTTAACAGTTTTGGTTTTTTTAATGTTGAGGAATTATAGTAACTGCCACAACGTGACTTCTGAATCTTTAAAGAAAAATGGGTTCTAACATGTTCTATTATTTTACACCTCAGCGGTGAACTTTTTGGTGTCCAGTCTTCATTAACTTTCTGCTGGAAGTCTGACGAGGAATTCTGGTCACAAATGTTCACTACTTGAGACGAATAGGGGAGTTTGTTAAGTGCAGTTAGGAAGCAAAAATTATTTTTAAGCTAGCATCTAAATGCTGATTCCTTTAGAGCTGGATGTTTGTTTTGTAATGGGGAAAATACAAGATTGAGCTTACACAGAACAGGGATTTAGCTAATAAGTAGAAACACCAAATACCTGTGATCAAACTTAAGCCCTAGATTGTCCCTCTACATAAATATCTCAAAGAAGAGTTTACTAGAAACAGGTACAAATACTAAGACAGAGAAGTAAAATATCTAACAAAGTATTTTATAGCTTGAAGGAAAACTGCCTTATTTTAGCAAATTTCCATCCTTGCAAAGTTTAAAATCTTCTGTCACTTCATCTCTTTAGTTATTTTAGGTATTTAGTTGGTTTTTAACCAAGAGATTATCTGCAGAAAGGTGTTTCTTGTTTTTCTATATGAATATTTTCTATATATCTTGTTAATTAACAAGCCCCTTGCTAATATTCAAGCCATGAGTCACGTAAGTAATTTCTTTAATAACCTTTGTCTTTACCTCACATTTTGTATGGGGCTTACAGGCTTAATTGAACCTGAATGTAGCTGTTCCTCAGGTGAAATTTTTAGGTAATTGAGAATTCTTTTCCTATTAAACGAGCTGTACAGCGTCAGAACAGCATAACCTGTAGTTGCTTCTCAATTTCCGTCATATTACCTTGTTTTCAAGTGGTCATTATCAGCTCCTTGTAAAATACTGACACATCTTGCCTTATTTTCATGCTTGCCCTTTCCTATTGGTATTTTTTTGTACCTTATCTTACGACTCTGCTTCTTCAGATGTTCTTGCTAATACACTCTATCCCATATCACAAATATAATCCAGAGCTTAGACAAGTTCTAACATTCAGGAGTGTGAAAAGGGCCTCCAGAAAGATTCTTCTTGTTTGTATTATTTTTATGGACATTGATATTCACACCTAGATCTCTAAAGTTTCAGAGATTCGTGTTTTCTTTCAGTGCTTTCTGCCAAGCTCATTGCTGCCTAAGTTATTTGTATGTTCAGCAGGGAATTTCACATAGATGTGGATCTTATCTATGAGCTGGTATTGCATTTGATTTCACTGAATTTTGCACTCCCTATTTCAAGAAAGTAACAGATGAATATTCTAAATTGAGAAATAGATATCTATTTGTTTCTTACATATTCAGTTCATTTTCCTTGTCTTCATCTGTCTGTATAGCTGTCATGATAGATCTTCAAAAGTACTCTATTTGCAATGAAAGCACATAGGTGCTTTCAGATGAGTTACTAATATATTATTTATGTGGTGGTGTTTTGAGGTTTGTTTTTTCCTTCTCAAGCTGTCCCACACACAAAACATGTCAAGCTAAAACTACATTATTTTTCTAAAGCTGCAGAATTTTTGGAAGCAGTTCAGTTGCTGACTAGGCTCTGTCCTGTCCACATCCCATATTTGTTTAACAGCATCAGTTATTCAAGAATGAATTTGAAAAATACTTTTCTCCTCTTACAGCTCTTTCTCCTCACTGTTCAGCACTTCTGATCAAATACTCCTTGTATACATTAGGAAGTGACTGCTCTTACCATTAAATTCTGTGCATTTGTGCTCTGTGGTAAATAATTGCTTGCCCTGTGTGCTTTGCTACATTTCTCTTTTCACTCTGTGTAAAACTTAAAGCAACTGAATGGATCTCAGTGTCTGGCCCAGATTTCTCTCCAGCACTTACACACAGAAAAGGTTTGGAAATCAAGGAGAGGTGAGAAGTCATTCTTTAGTGGCATATGACATGCATTCAGTGGTCAATGCATATTAACTTGGTTTTTAACTTAATTGAAACCCAACTCTTCATATTTAGTTTGTTAGATTTTAATACAGTTTAGCCAGCAAATGCTTTGAAGGTAGATATTTCTTTAGAAGGGAAATAACCAACACACGATAGGTTTTTGCTGTGGTCACTAGAATATTTAGATCCATCAGTAGCCAGTGGGAAGCTATCTGAACCTAATGCCGCACCATTGACCTGACAGTAGCAGGTCACTCATTTCTGACTAGAGTCTTTAATAAAGCCTTTCTTATTTTCTGTCACTAGAAGTGTAATATGTAAAGGATGCTCCTTCAGATAACAAAGTAGTTTTTTAGGATCAAAGCAAACTGAATAGTTGTATAAACTATTTCTACTACTAAGTTTAAACTCATGTGAACTTCATGCAGCCAATCTGGTGCCTTATACCTTAAAGAGTTTTCCATTTTTGTTTCTTTCTTTGTCAAAGTTAACTGAGGAATAACAAGGAATAGGGGTTTGGTAAATCTGACATTTTCAATGGGATGTTTTGACATTGCTTACACTATCTTCTGATTGTGTGTAACGACTCCAAAATTTTGCATCTAATACAGGTGTTGATGGAAAGTGGTTTTAAAAGTAAAGAGTTTTTTGAATTTTTGCTGTTAGGCTTTTTTTCTTTGCATCTAGGTTCCTGCCTATCTAGAATTCTAATATAAATAGAAGGAAATAGCAGTAAAAATTATCATTTGCAATGATTACATATATAATTGTAATAATGGTATAACATGTAACGAGTAAAAAAACGTAACAATTCTATACCCAACACACATATTTTGTCTTTTGGCGGAGAAACTCATGAACGCATGAAGTGCGTGCATTACATTGCTCTGCTGTCTTGTGGAACTGGCTGCAGAATGTTTGTATTAAGGCATTGATTAAAGGGGTGTTTGTGGATTTGCTGAGAGCTAGCTGTGGGTGTATGAGGGACACGTGTGCAGTGCAAGTGTATAAACAAGTTTTGGGGCAACAAGGGAGAAGTGTGAGACATGTGTTCCCAAAATCTACGATGAAGAATGTTTGTGAATTTGCTTTGTAGGTTGTTTTGCATATTGCTTGCTTATTGAGATGTACTTTTCCTCATAAATCTAAGTAGTTTACTAATAGTTTGTGTGTCTTGCATTTGATTCTGTATTTTATGGAAGGATTTGTTGTTGTTTCTGGGTATTGTAATTACGAACTTTTAATTTGCTGATCTTAGTCAGCCTTTCATTTTGTTACCTTTGTATTTCTGAAAAAAAAAAAATCTGTTGTTTTAGTAAAGCAGAACATGCACTGCTTTTGAAAATATGGCCTCTCTTGAGCAGAGGCAGCTTTTCCTTTCATGATAATTAACACTCAGATACATTCCTGAATGGACAGTGTACAAGGATAGTGTTGCATGAACAACGTTTTCCTCGGGTACTCAGAAAGATCAACTGAGTAATTAATGTGCTCAAGTAGCTGTGGTCTAGGATAAGAAAAGTCAATCTAACTGTGTGTTAATAGCTTCAATGTAAATTAATTTTCATCAGAACTGTCATAAACCCCCTAGAAAGTGGGAAGTGGGTGTCTGTTGTATTTATTTTTTAATAAATAGACCAGACTGAGAAATAAATAGGTAGGCTAACATACAGAAACCTCCATAAAAATATATAGTTAGACTATTTTCCCTGTGTTATATCTGATCATTTTGTACTGAGTAGGTGTCAGCCACTGCTCAAAATGAGGACCAAGAAACTTCTGAAGGTGATCTCCCAATTTTGTTCATATTGTAGGTTTTTTTGGCAAGTTATTTCCCTGGCAGGCAGTTAGCAAGCAGTGTGTCAGATTTGTTGGGTACTTCAGCTCAGAATGTGTAGACTGTGTTGGCACTCAACATACCTTATATCATCAAGAAACAAATGACCTGCTTGTAATGGAAAGCAAATACTGTAGGACAAGCAAAGTCAAATTTTGTACTGCTTTCTACTTAACTCCCTCAGACAGGCAGAGATCTTTTTTCAGAGAAAAGTTTTCTGTTGTTTTACATGTCCAGGTTCCTTATGGTCTTTGGACTTCTTCACCCTTGAACTGCAACTGACTGCATAGTATGAAACTCCAGTTTAGCAGTATAAAACCAAACGTATGTTTGTTGGCTTCTCTTTCCTGTCAACGATTAACCATATATTTGAACTTCATCTTCCCCATTCTCTGAACATGTCACTCCTTAATTTGAGAGGTTCTCCTCCCCCTCTACTCTGCCTTGGTGAGACCACATCTGGAGTATTGTGTCCAGTGCTGGGCCCCTCAGTTCAAGGACACAGAATTGCTGGGGAGAGTCCAGCACAGACCTATGAGGATGAAGGAAGTAGAACACCTCTGTGATGAGTTAAGGCTGGGTCTCTTGAACAAGAGGAGACTGAGGAGTGACCTCATTAATGTTTATAAATATGTGAAAGGTGGGTGTCAGGAGGATGGAGCCAGACTCTTCTCAGTGGCATCTAATAATAGGACACGGGGCAATGGGTGCAAGCTGGAACATAAGAGGTTCCACATCAGTATGGGAAGGAACTTCTTCATGGTGAGGGTGACAAAGCACTGGAACAGGCTGCCCAGGGGATTTGTGGAGTCTCCTTCTCTGGAGATGTTTAAAACCCACCTGGACATGTTCCTGTACGACTTGGTCTAGGTGATCCTGGTCTGGCGGCAGATTGGACTTGATGATCTTTTGAGGTCCCTTTCCAATCCCTAATGTTCTGTGATTCTGTGCTTCTGTGACTGCTTACCAGATGGGTGAGGTGCCTTGCTATCCCACTTATGTGTGTCTCTGACTTCAGAAAGAGGTCTGAGATGTGAGACTATAAAACTGTACCTACTCTCATGTGTACAATTCAACCCACAATAGTTTTGGTATGAGTATTTCACGACAATGTAATCAAAAGTAAAACAGAGGTGCTGCCAAGGGAACTAGTCTGCCATGTACCATCAAAACCATAGCCTACCTGATTTTGTGTTCTTTATTTTTATTCATATTGAACACTACTGTTTCCTGGCTAAATCTGGGAAATAGTACGATGTTCTGCTTCATACAAGGACAACTCTATTGAATGAAATATGTTTAAATGAAATTGAGTTATGCCACTTTAAGCATAAAATTTGGTTGCAACTGAGTGAGCATTCTGGTTCGCTCAGCAGTGCTTTTTCAAGGAAATCTCCTTGTTGCTTTACTTACTGCTTGTTGTTTTGAATCACAACATTGGAGATCCAGAGTTATGACGTTCCAAGCTAGCACTAAGTGTTGAGAAACTTGTTGAAAGAGCCTAGCTGGAAAAAACCCGACAATTAATTGCAGTGTACTGTAGCATTTTACCCACTCTTAAAATACAGGTATACTTAAAACACTGAGGTTTTAGGTTGGCCACATTAAAGTACTGTGTCTCACTCTTGCCACAGAAAGGCTTGAGTGTGAGCTTCCTAAAGAGCTCTTTGAAAGGAGGTGGTGTAATGGAAGGAGAAAAGATGGGGCAATTTTAAAGTAACAGATTTTAATTAGCAATAAATGTTTGTTTCATTATTCTAAATGAAATCAGTGTTTGTAGGACTGAAGCTAATTTAAAGGTACTTGGCAGTATCCAGATTTCTATACTAAATTATCACATCCAGAACATACTTTCACGAGAAAATATTAAGCCTCTTGAAAAATATAAGCTGCAGTCAAGATGAAGCACAAGAGCAAAGATGAGGTATTTATGTGAAAGGCCAGGACACGTTCGCTAACACTTTTTCCTGTGTATTTGCAGCTGTCAAATGACTTATGATGATTAATAAATAATAGATATAATTTTGGTCTTTTTTATTGCAGCTGGTGTGTATCAGATATACAGACTTCCAGTATAAAGGCTGTTCGTTTATTTTGAGGCACTTTTCTAAGCCCCCATCTGCTTCCCAGTCCTGAACTGATCACCACTGCTCCAATTCAGACCTCTCTGGGAGGGCTGGGACATGCCGTGAGCACTGTTCACTCAGGAGTGGGATGTCTCCGGAGCGCAGCTCTGTGCTGTAATACAGAGGAGAAACTTCCTTGTCTTCCGGAACGATTAGTCAAGGTTACTGTGTTTGAAAGCAGGTTATAGAATAGACTTTCCATTTCAGAGCTATCAGCCAGGGAGATGTGCTTCATTAGTCTCAATAATTATCAGAAATAATGATGAAAAAAACGTAGCGAGGCAGGGGGAAAGGGACCCATCCTGCCACCAGCATTGCTGTCAGTGGTCAGTAGAGGGTCCTTCCACAAAGAAAAGCTGAATTCTTGGTTTATTAGCTTAATTGTCCTGGTATATCCTAATGTTCAGAAGAAGCAAGAGAAAGAAAAAGCTTATTTATCTATAACTTTTCTTCACTAATGCCAGTTGGAGTGTCTTAATAATGTGATAAACTAATAAAACTGAATCACTGCTCTGGATTTTCATGACACAGAGAAAACCTATGTTAAATCATATGTGGGTTCAAACACAGGGAGCTCTAAGCTGAATCACAAAATCACAGAATCACAGAACATTAGGGATTGGAAGGGACCTCAAAAGATTATCTAGTGCAGTCCCCCTGCCAGAGCATGAAAGAATCCTTTTGCCGCAACACATGAAAGCAAATTGTTCTAGTTTGCTGATTATATGGTTGATATGAAAAAGTATATCATAACAAAACCTACAGGGAGTGTGTTCTTCTCACTTGTACATTCAAGGTATTTCTGTCAATCTCTGTGGCCTTTCTATAGATATAATTACACACATGACGTACCTACATACCTCACCCAGCCTGTGAGGAGGGAAGAATTTGTTTTCCTAGATGTAAGTTTGAGAAGTTTCAAGCATTTTCAGTCTGTGCTAATTCAACATGCTCGATACCCAATGGCAACTTGCTGTAGAGTCATGGAATGTAGAGCTATTTCATTTCACTTTTTTCTTGTTAAAAAAAAAAAGTGGGGTGCTGGTGCTGTTACACCTTATAAATTGCTACATTCAGCCAGGGCATCATCCAGCAGTCCTGTTATGGAAGAAATAGGTTATTTGCCTCATAACCTCTCTGTTTTTCCAGTAGTTCTAAATTAGGTCCCTTGGATCACTCTTCAAGGTCAGTGGCTTTTTCATTAAGTGCTTCTTCTGAGTTACTTAAATTCCCTTTGCTCTGGGCCACTGGTTTTAGTCTTGGTTCGCTTTTATTTTTGGATTTGCCCAAAGTTAATATAACAAGCTGTATGTGTTATCAGCTATTTTATTTCCCTCCCACCTTTCTTTTTTAATATGAGAGCTCATCCTTTCAGTCTGGCACATCACCTGCATGATTGCTGCGGTATTAAGTCCTAACTCTGTCATTAGCTTTCAGTAGGTCAAGAACATGGGTTGCAGGGCAGGCAGAGTGCAAAGACTGCAAAATGTGATTTTTTTTTTTAACGTTCTTTTTGATATTGCCATTTATATTGTTAATACAAAGAGGACAGGCCTCTCATGTTACTCTTCGAACTATAGCTGACACCATTAAAAGTCCTAACTATTAGGTTGGTAACTTCATCAGAAAAGTGTATCAGCAAAAGGACATGGGAAAAGTGGTCTTTGTCTATAAACTAGATGTGTAAAACCCCATCACTTCTAGGCTTCTGACAGCCATATGCAAAGTAAGGCCCCTCTGTCATTCTGAAAATGCTTATTTGCTGCAAATTCTCATAATAAATACTTGAGCCTCTTTAGCATCTCGTATTTTATTTTGTTTTTACAGTTTGAATTGTGTCCCTCCGTTCCTCTGCATGGTAGGTCAGTTACTCTTTCCTTTAAAAAAGTGAAGAAGCTTAGGAAAACACACATTGCTTTCCTCAGTAATATGTGATCAATAAATGACAGAAGCAGAAATACTACCCTGCTGTTCTAATGGTTATAGTTTTACATTTCATCTTTTGTGATACCATGGGGAAGAAAGATCAACACTTTGTCAGTGACTAAGCAGTTGGGGGTGCTGTGGTAATGTTGAAATCTCTCCTAGGATTTGGTTTCACTTGACAATTACATTCAATTAGAAAACACCCCTAAGTGACTTCTCAAGGTTGTGGTTTAACTTGGCGTGATTTCCAAGTGGAAAAAAAAACCAACCCTGGAGGAAATACTCTTAATTGTACTCTTTTCAGCATTTCCTACGGAGCAGACAAGGTTAGAGCTATTTTCTCAAGCACTCTGCACATGAGTGACCAGGTGCTTCTTTGGTTTAAATAGTTCAAGACCTAAGTGGACAAGTGAAATAAATCACTGTGGCCAATGTCATTTTATTGAGGGAAGGACAGAGTGAGAGAGAAGGTTCTCTAAAGAGAAATATAGGGTGATGCAAAGAACAATGGTTTTGGACAGAGCTCTGATTGTTCTTCCTTTATCATGTCACAGTTCTTGTTTGATGGGCTTGTAGATACTGTGTACAGTGGCCCCACATACCCCTCTTGCTCTGGACTGTACACTCTCTGTACTTGTTTTTTTCAAGCCTAAGAGCATTAGACCTTGCTGGTATTTGATGGAAAGTGTTTCAAGGCACTATGTAGACAGACCTACTGACAAGTTCTAGCATGAGTCCATGTGATTTAGCCTTTGCTTTTTTTAATAAGATCAGGTTGCAGAGAGAGAAGCTCCTGTGTGACTTGGTCTAGGTGATTCTGCTCTGGCAGGGGGATTGGACTAGGTGAACTTTTGAGGTCCCTTCTGATCCCTAATGTTCTGTGATTCTGTGAGAGAGAGGCTATGTTAAGATTGTGTAACCTCTATCTTATTGTTTGCCAGTCTTATGCAGCATCTTACTCTAATAGAAAGGAAAAAGGACACTGCTTATTTCTCTAAGTGATCTTCATTGTCATTTTATTTCTTTTCCAATACTGAACAACTTTCTAAGCAGCTGAGCCGAGAAGAGAACGAGTGAGTCGAGTGTTCAGATTAGCCTGTAAACTGCAGGGAGCCATAGAAAGAACCAGACTCTATTTGCTATGTTCTTATGCTTCCTTCCCTAAGTGCCCACTTCCCACTTTGTGAGGCAAGTCTCTTCCCTCCGATCTGGCTTATAGCCTGCTTTACTGATGTTCACTTGCTATCAACAATACCAGGCAGTTAATGTGAATACCTGCTTTATTTGTACTGAGGGTGGCTGAAGTTATTGCTTTAGTTCAGTGCCTGGTTAAAAGAAAAAGCTATAAATATCCATCCTACAATAGTTGATCAGCTTTCTTTCTCTTTATTGAAATCTTTTATAAAAACAGTTACTGTTAAATGTCTGTCAAATAGTACAGAAACAAATGGTTGGAGTTACACATTTTTCATCAGTATAATAGTAAACACCAGTTTGAGAATAGCTGGAGATACTTGAAAAGTAGATTGTCAGTGTAAGGGAGACAAATGTCAATTCCTTACATAAGAACAGTTTTTAATGTTCAGATTTCTATGGTAACAGAAATTTTCCTAGTTGTCTTCCCCAGTGTGCTCTACAGTGTTCAATTCCTTGTGTGTCTCATGTGTGAGCTTGGTCTTGGCAGTCCATGTGTTCAGTTCACCGCTAATATGCAGTTATAAAGAGCTATGCCTGTAATATATCCAATAGTTGATAACACAATATATGTATGAAGTTATGCCCATTATTCCAGGTTTACATGGAATACTTCTGCCCGTAATAGTTTTTGTTTTCTTTATCAGAAACAGAACTCAGTCTTGTATTCTTGAGACTAGATTAGAGAAAGTGCTTCAGCACACACTGAGCTAAGTAGTTCAAGGTCAAAGTTCTGCCTTAACAGGATGCAAAATAATAATAAATATTGTATTTCAAACAAATCAACAGTTTGGGGTTCTCACACAATCTAAACATATTCTTCTAATTAAAAGTAATTTTTTAAGCTAAAATGGCCTAATAGCACCATCTTCTGACAAAGTGTAGTTTCTGCAGTAACCTTGAGAAGCACTTTTAATCCTTTGCATCTAGATTTTGCTGCTGACACAAATAAAATGGAGATTCTAAGGAAAATAAATGCAAGTGTAATTCCATGTATCCTATCAAAAGACATTGGCTGAGAGTCCTGAGCAGACACTTACTGTCCACTTTCTTCTTTTTCACTTAAAACAGTGAGAGAATTTCATTCCACTGTAATTTTTCTTCAAATTGTTGTTGAAAGGTTTGCTGCAAAAACATTTCAAAGTTATATTCCTGTCAACTGTTTGGAAAAGGTAATTTATGTGTAATTTGAACAGTAGACAGTTCTACCAACTTCACATTACTGTGAGAGTAGAAATATTATCCGTGTCTCCTTTCATTAGTTAGGGGTGCTCGTTTTGTACAACCGAAGTTGTTGTCAGTTTGCAGTGAAGTGCTTAAATGAATATTGATCATTTTAATACATTTGTGTGTCATTTAAGGTAACAATGGTATTAGGTGGTTGTAGTTGGCAATGCTGCTTCTACTTATGTCTTCCTTGTTATCTATGAACTCAAGCAGTGGATCATCATCATGAAATCACAGCAGTTCTGATGTGACTGCATTTGCCCAACCATCAGAATACACACAGGGACTTAGCACACCCCGTAAGAAACAGTTTTCAAAAATGTACGTTGCATTTACCATGAGATATGAGAGGCACATGTGGACTATAGTATGGATCAGCTTATCCATAGTAGTTATTCCATGGAATGCTGATTTCAGGATTTGACAAATCACCGCTATTGCTCAATACATAACACAGGCATCAGGCTGTAGAACACCATAAAGATGGATGGACTACTGACCTTAGCTTCTGAGACTTTGATACAACACTTGTTCTTATTTAACTCTCAAAATGATGTTAAAAGAAGGATTTAGACTTTGGAAAATTTGTTTACATGCTTTGCCAAAAAAAGTGGTTTTACTTTGACATGGCAAACTCCTGGAAGGTAAATGCTGTTTAGAAATACTAGATGCACTTTTGCTGGTGGCAATAGATGCAACAATAGTGAATGTTTGATAAGTTTTGATAACGAATCACAGAATCATCTAGTTCAATCCCCCTGCCACAGCAGGATCACCTAGACCAAGTCGCACAGGAACACATCCAGGTGGGTTTTAAACATCTCCAGAGAAGGAGATGCCACAGCCACCCTGGGCAGCCTGTTCCAATGCTCCATCACCCTTGCTGTAAAGAAGTTCCTTCTGATATTTATCTTCCCATCTCATCAAAAAAAGGTGATAATAAACACAGCACTCAAACAATTTATGGAACAGTGACTTTGCGTCTCAAGGGAACAAGCTCTGCTTCATGTTATTCCAAGTCATCTGTGAACATATGCATTTACATTAGAAACCCAAAAAGTATCTTTTCACATAATCACTTATTTCATATGTGTCAATGAAATTTTTTTTTAACCACAAAACTAATCCCTGTACTCATCATGAATTACGTATTCACGTTTTAAATGTTAGATGTATCACCACTGTCTTGGTGAGGAAATACATGCTCTAGACAGCTGTAGTGCTAGAAGCATGTAGATGAAATAACTGAAAATGTTCAGTCTGTCATGATGAAACAAGTGTTATTTAAGGATTGTGTTCAAATAATTGTAGATATTAAAAAGAGAAGAAGTAAAGTTTCCAGTCCTAAAATAATAATCAAAGACTGCTGTACTAAAATGCATTTTCAGAGGAAAAAGTAAGACACTCTTTGGAGGAAAGTAGAGAAGGAAGTTTGTTGTAATTAGCTTGATGCTTTTACTCCAATGTTACCAGACATCTTAGGTTGGATATGCTGGGAGCAGGGTTGCATGCATAGCCTCAGAGCTCTAAAAATATATTGCAGTAAAACCTCCTTGTTTTGTAGCTCAGAAATGAAAATTTAGAACTATTTTCAAATCATTGCATTGCAACTTGGGGCAGTAAAGCCTTACTGTTGCAGCTGCATACTTTGCCAAGGTATTGATTTATAGTATTGATTTTACTTCCAGAAAAACGTACAATACTTATGGAAGAAAGCAGAATTTGACATTCATAAGTGCACTCCATTTTCATATATGCGTACCAAGGGAGGAGAGATCGGCTTATGGAAGTCACTTCAGTTCTAGCTGTCTGCCATTCAATGTACAAATACTTCTGCTATATTTTGAGAACTCAAAACTTAGGTAGTATGTTGTACTTAGTTTTAAAAGAATATTAAGGACAAAATGTTGATGACCATCTGAATAACTGTGTAGAATTTTGTTTCTTGTGTATGTTACAAAACTCTATCATCTCAAGAAATATTTACTGAGGTGGGCATAATTCTCCAAATGACTGATACTTATCTTTGACTGAATGAGCTCAAACTAGAAAATTTGATTGCTCATCAGGCTGTGGAATAAGAGTTTTCTACAGCAGAAACTCAGGAACTTTTTGTATCGCTTCCTGTTTTTTGTAGGTTACGTCATCTAACATGAATTAAAGCAAATAAACTCCTGGTTTACTGACTAGAGAATAGTGATTCAATAGGCAAGTATAAAAAGATTAATGTTTTGCTTGCTGAAGCCTGAGTGTTCAGCAAGAACTGAAGCTTATAACTTTCAGGTGGTGCCTTCATCACATGAAGCAAGTCTTCTGTTAAGAGATGATTTGCCTTAGTTACCTTCAGACACGCAGAGGTACAGCATCCTTTGTGAGTATAAAGCCTTACAAGGAGCAGCTGAGGAAACAAAAGTTATTTAGTCTGAAGAAAAGTAGGCTGAGGGGAGACCTTATTGCTTTCTACAACTATGTAAAAGGAGCTTGTAGAGAGGTTGGTGTTTGTGTTGGTGTCTTCTCACAAATGATAGGAAAAGAAATGGCCTCAAGTTGCTCCAGGGGAAGTTTACATTAGATACTAGGAAAAGCTTCTTCATGGGTCATCAGGCCTTGGAACAGGCTGCCTGTAGATGTGGTTGAGTAGTCACCCCTGGATGTGTTTGAAAGTGATGGAGATGTGGAACTTAGGAACGTAGTTTAGTGGGTCCCTTGGGACAGAGGTTAATGGTTGGACTTGAAGAGGCATGAAGAATGTTTCCCAGTATTCTAGTTTCAAAGGCACTGAGAAAATGAGAGAAAAAGAAGATAGATGGTAGGACTGTAACAAGCCCCTGTTAACACTTGGGCATAGAGCATCTTCTCTCCTATCTCTTCTGGCCCTTGAATACAGGTTTGCTGCTGCTTACAGTATATTATTCCTGCCTAACTCCAGTCTTTACTGGTCCAGGCTTCCAGTGACTTTGCTGCAGCTGAGACTGTTACAAGCCCTTTTTTGACAGTGTCTATCCCGAAAAATTGCGGTTGTGGGAGAGATGAGCTCCAGTCTCCTGCAGCGTCATGGAAGGGAAGGGGCTTTTACATATCTGTGAGTTTGTTTGACAAATTGAAAAATAAGTGCTCTGTCTTGGAAATAATTAAAAAGTAATGACTTCAGGTAAAGGAAGCTAGAAACAAATACTTTAGACTCTTGTTATACTGTAATAATGAATTTCATTTCTCCTAGGTATTTTATTTGTGCTAAAAAACTTTATGTGCTTTCTTTTTGTTTTCCTTTTCTACTTTCTCATCCGTTTATGCTTGTATGAAATGCAAGTAAAACAAAATACATAAATCAATAGACCTAATTATGAGAGACAAAAGTGGATTGTACTTACTTCCTCTGCTGGAGCCTGAGACTTTCAAGTTTGACATGTTGATGACTTATTTGTTCACATCTTCTGTAAAATGTAGAATCTCCCCCGAGACATTCAAAGCAAAAATATTTGTGTTTCTTTTCCATCACAAGAAATATACTATAAGCTATACTGTGTGGAGGGAAAAAATCTAAACAGAACATAAATCTGATGATGGCTAATTCTGTGGGTAATTTTTTTGCCCGAATGAATTTCTTTATCTCATATTATTTAAAATGTGAGATCTTTCATGCTTTTTTTTTTTTGGTATAATCTGTTACATTTTTGCTGGTTTTTCAAAGGAGGTAGTATTTCTCACTCCTCTGAGATTACTTGTGATGCTAAGCAAGTGTTTGATAAAGAAATACTTCATGTTGCCTTCTTTAAGAACAACAACAGCCTTCTTTAAGAACAACACTTACAGTGTTTTGGATCCAGAAACATACAGGATTGGAGTCGTTTGGAGGCATTTTTTTTTACCTTCAGTTATGTGGGAAGATGACAGAGAATGTGCAGCTGGATGCTAGGCAGAAGTGCAGTCCTGCATGTGGTTGGAACCGTCTGCTAGCTGCATATTTCTACCTGTTCTTCTGAAAATCTGTTTCCAGAGCAGATGATATGTTGTGGGAATTATGTACTCTCTGGAACATCTGGGTTTGCTGTGGAAAACAGCATGACACTTTGCACAACCAGACAGATTACACTAAAACTGAATCAGGCCTGGGAGGAACCGTGGACTCCTGGGTATGTGTGAAATTGCTCTTTCAACTTGTGTTGTCGTCTTGTCTTAGGAATTGAGTAACACTCCCAGTTCACAGGGCCATAGTGTTCATAACCAAAGCAAATCAAATGAAATAAATTAGTAAATTCAGGTCTGAAATAATTTTCCACAATGAAAATAGAACAAAATAGAATTAAAATTCAAGAGAGGTATTTTTTTTTTAATGTGAATTACAATTTGAATATCTTATCCTTCATGATTCTCATCTTGATACAATGGATCAAATTAACTTTTCTCCATGATGACAAAGTCAGTAGTAAGACACGTCTTGTAGACCAGGAGTTAATATTAAAAGTGTGTTTCCTGGTTTTGTGCTGTAGAAAATTAAGTAATTGATGCTGTGCCTATAGGAGAAAATTATAAAGTTTGATATTCTGGAGGCAGAAGTTAATACATAAGTTAATAATATTTCCCTAAAGCTTGATCATGGGAAAAGACTGTTTCCATTTGTATATGCCTGTTAATTTTCACTTTAAAAAATGTTATGTGATCTTAATAAGTGTGAACTATATCTGTTGGACTTGGGCATTCAAAAGTCACATGTGTAAAATCCCTTATCATCTCTGAAGACCTAAACACCTGAACTTAACTTCAGCTGCCCTTCCTTTTCTGGGTTTAAATTAGACCCCTGCCATCCTTGACCATACAGTTCATCTTTAATTTTAGTATGTGAATATGTTCTTTGTTGGTTTTCTAGAGTGAGAAAACAAGACTATAAATGGCAGTGGTAGCACTTGAAAAATTGCGTTTGTGTGATTCAAATCTTTTGAAAATTCTATAAAGCAGCATGAGACACCGTTCTATTCAATTTGTGGCTATTGATCCATCTGAATGCTTGTTTGGAGATTGTCTTTGCAGCTTTATTTGAACAGAAGAAATACTTTTCTCTTTAGAGATAGGGGGTGTGGGGATTTGGGTTGCAAGGGACACATTTCACGTATACGGGTTTCTCATGCTTCGGGCAATAAAATGGTTTTGCTCTTGAAGCTGAGCGTGATGCCTCTGACTTGCACAGTTTGTGCGTGTAAATTTAAAAAAGGATGGTGAGCAACTCACAATTGAGAAGCTGAACACCTTAGCTACCAGAGGAATATAGTTCTGATTGAAGCTATGTTAACCAGGTTACCCAGTTCCTATACCAGGCTCCTTGTGATAAAGCAAATGTTGTAAAGAATTCAGAAAGGTTGGATCCTGGGCCCAAGGAAACACAAATATACAATAACAATGGAGAGACCTCCTTAAGGAAGCTGGTGTGAGTTGGTGTAATTGCATGGAAGCTTTCTACTGACCTAACAGTCACAGAGATGTTCTCATCCAGAGGGCTTTATTTGTGCTCACACCTGAGATGTGGGAATTTTTTCCGAAATGCTATACCTTATTTGACTACAGTCACACACTCTTGCTTTGTGTAACATTTTAGATGTCTGGGGCTCAGAGGAACAAGTAAGTAATCACTACACTTCAAATAATCTGCATGAAGTTTCCCTAGAACAAAGTTACTTCTGTCTCTTCTAACTTCTTCATGGTATTTGAGCTGTGTATGAACTTTGAAATGAGAGGAAAAGTTGTGCCAGGGGAGGTTTGGATTGGACATCAGGAAAAATTTCTTCACTGAAAGAGTGGTCAGGTATTGAAACAGGCTATCCCGGGAGGTGATGGAGTCACCACCCCTGGAAGTTTTCAAAAACCATGTAGATTTGGCATTTGAAATCATGATTTGGGGGAATATGGTGGCATTGGGTATCCATATCTCTTCCAACCTCTTCACCTTCTATGGAAGGGAACCAGTTCACATCCCCAGTAACTGCACCTTTTCTGTGGGTAGGAAACAGAACACTGAGTTTCTTATATCGTCACTTGTTCTTCAAACTTGCCAAAACTAACAAGATTTTGTAACATCCCTGTGAGGATTTGTGTTTCAGCTCTTTTTCTCTTGCTAATGTTGAGGTTGTATGAACACAGAATCTGAATGTCTGTGATTCCTGAACTGAAAAATCCTCATTTGGACAAGTTAGGTTTACATTACTTTATTCTCTGGTTTTAGAGGGGTTCTGTAAGTTCAGCTATTGTAAGGCCATTTTTGGCAATCAGTGATGGTGTTGGACAGTCCTTGGGCTTGAATTGTCTCTAAACAGAATTTCTAGCCTTCATTGGTACTTTCAGGGTTATTTCATGTGCAGGATTGTGTTCTATTTCAAGCATGATAAAAATACAGTATTGACTTGGTGTGCCATACAGTCTTAAAGTCTTATAAAATGGTATTGATCCGTCTTTAGTTTTGAAGGTCAGCATAAAGTTTACCAGGAGAAGTATATGAGGTTAGGAAACATTATACAGTATTTGCCCATTAAGTATTAAAATGTGACCTACTGTTGCAGGAGCTTTCAACAAATCTTTCCGTGTCCTCACCAGTCCCAAACTGCATACGTACGATCTAGGATTTAGCTAATAAAAATAATATAATGTGGCAATGACTAGGATACTTTGTGCTGTAATCATTCTTGCTTGGAACAGCCCAACATGCGTTATTATACCTTTCCTTGAGAGCATGGAGTTGTTTTATGATGCAGTAAATCATTACCTGGGAATGGAAAACCCGATTTGAAGTTTCTGTTTTTCTACCAGCGGTACTTGGTTCTTCTGTAGTGTCAATGTCCTTTGAAATGCTTATCAACTTAGGTACTGAGTCTCTTGAGATAGACAAGTAGAAATAAAGTGAGAATTAAACAATGCTACGTTGACTGAAAATAGAACCCATGGCTGTGAATTTGATAAATAAGAAATTATCAGGATTTAATTTGATGTGAGCTTTAGAGAGTATTTGGCCCTTTTATTGAGGACAGATACAGTTGTGCTTCTGTAAAAGGTTGCTTTCCTGAACTAGAGCCCCTGTGATGTCCTCCTTTGGTATAGAAAGTAGAAGAGGAGGAATATTTGAGCTGCGCATCTGTGCTTGTAGTTAGCTTTTTTATATGAATGACTTTTCTGCTTTTGAAGTTAATCCGGTCACCCCCATATGTACCAATTTGATAGCATCATGAACTGCTTTCTGTTAGATTAACGGAAGATTGTACTGTAGGGGCACGACTAACGTCTTCCGGGAATGGCTAGTCAGTCCACAAGATGTGGATACTGTTGAGACTGGATCCCTACCAGTTTTAATCTTCTTATTGTCTTCTGGCAGATGTATGGAAAAATAGAAGTATATGAAGCATACAGAGTACAGTCTTTTCTCAGTTCTGCTATTTTCTTCCTTCATTACTTCAGATCAGCAGGTATCTGGCACGTACAACAATCCAGACACATTGCTTGTGTCGTTGCATTGTCTGTGAGAGGTCTGGTTTGTTTTATTTTTTTAACATGATGAGTACTGGTAATGACTTAATCCAGTTCCTCATTCCTTTTTAAACTTAATGAAGCAAGTCCTTCTAAGGTGAGTAATGTTCCACAGTATGGTTGAGAGGCTTAAGGTGGAAAAATATTTACATTAAAATGCATGCTTACAGGATTTTCTCTTCATTACAGGTTGCACAATACACTTGATTCTGTTTGTTAGCTGAACATATCATTCATTGGTTTTACATGTTTTGTTTCTAGTATTAATTTCTTGCATATAAATTCCCTCTTATAAATAATATATGTTCAATAGTCAATATATCAGGGGCAAAAAGGAGGAAAATAATTGCTGGTTACAGTGTATTGACAAGACAAAAGAAGTCACAGGCAGAACAAAGGACTAAATATTTTTTCAGTCTCTAGTCAACTGGTGTTAGGAATAATAAGTAGAGTTCTCTGAGAGCTCGGAGAAATTGCAGCTACGTGCTGTATTACCAGACTTATTTTTGCTAAGAAGGGAACAGTGTACAGCAGAAGTCAGTTTTCAGAGAGAAATGCAAGAACTGGTAGCAGAGGGTACTCTTGGAACTGCTTCATTTGGTAATGATAGAAACAGTCATCCTCAGTGGGAAGGAATAAGGATCTTGCCCTCACACAAATACTGTGGGTTGCAAGCAGTAGGAGTCTAAATGTTAGTACCCTTTTGAATGCACAAGTCTGTTTACTGCTGTGATAATGCCCTTTGTTAGTGCCATGGGATAGTCTGGTGACATGGTATGAGTTGTGCTACTCATACCTTAAATACTACAGGAAATTGCAGTTATTTCCTATTTCAGTGTAGTCAAACATCCTGCTGCAGCTTAGGAAGCATTTGGTTGCTTTTTTATTTAAAGATTTTAGATGTATGGGAGTCCTGCATTTTCACATTTTAAAAAAATTTATGGGATCAATATTCGTAATTTGGTGAATGGAAATGGAATTATCATTGAAAAAGTCAATATCAAATATGTGCCAGAAATACTGAAATTACCGAAACTATAATCTTAATTTATGGGTGAAAGATTTCAATATGTATTGTATGCAACTCTACCATTTGTACTCAATCCTTGCTCTTTTTTTTTTTTTAGTAATCTGCTTTTTTTATACAGTCCAAGGGTAGTTTGTTAACCATGTGCCTTTTTTGATAAGGTATTGTTTCCATACTTTTATGAGATAATTTTCAATTAATCCCTTTCATTCTCATGTTATATAAATGTTGGATAGGGAGTACAGTTCCTTAAACTGAAACTTATCTTTCATATTACAGAATTCTGTCATCTCCTGAAAGGAGCTACATCATTTATTAGCATGAATCGTGAAGTATATAAAAATACACCACTTGACAACAGGTTTATGGCTGGTTCTGAAGCTTGATAACAGTATTTCTCTTTCAGATAAGTCTTTCAAGACACGAAATTTCAATTCCCCATTTTTAGATCTATGTCTGTTTACCTGAACGCAGGGGAAATAGTGTTCCCAGAGAAAAAAAAACTCTTAAGAAATTTCTCAGATCATTGGAACTGAAGTGTATAAGGTATGAATTTGCTGCTTTGATTTTCAACCTTCATCAAACCAGGGCTCTGCAGAACAAGAACTTTTTATGAAAGCAATTTAAGACTATCTCTGAAAGTTCTTAAATGTTTACAGCAGCTATCGAAGTTAGTGGAATGATACCAGCTTTGGTGTTTTGTCAGATTGATTACAAGTCAGATATGGTTATCAACCTTTACTGGTCAAAAGTAGCAACAGGTGAAACCAATGTGAGATCCTGTGTTCAAAGCATTTAGTTCAAAGTAACATACTTAGTAAAAGCCCAGCTCTGGTTTTTATAGTTTCTTACTCCTAGGTATAACCTTTACTCAACAGGTGTCTTAAAAATAGAATATATAAAAAAAAAAAAAAACTTACATGATCATTCAAGTAGAAAATCTTAGTGCTCAAACTTTTCTGGGAAAATGGAAAAAAAGCAAAGTCTCCATAAACACGGAGCTGTTTATCCAAGTTACCTGTTTTCTGTCTCCCTAATGCAGAAGAAAACCCCAAAGCTTTGTGCTTCTCTTCACGTTATTTTGGGGCTTTTAATTCCACTTTTCTTTTTTTAAAAAGCACTTTTTTAAAAAGTAAAAGAGAAAGCGCTATTTAAAGGTATACTTTTAAGTAAATCCAAACAAATATTTGAAACCCAGAGTGGAACTGGTATCTTAGCCATTAGCACACAGGAGAGAATGAAGTGATACAGCCCTGATTTTAAACGAAATTAATATTAATAAAATTTGTCATAAATTAGGTAGTTCATATTGTTACATCATATGAAAAAGACAATGAAAGAACTGTTTTAACTTGAAGCATTCAGGAGTGATTTGCGATAGTCACTGGATTTGTGATTATGTTTTGTGTTGGGCTTGAAACTGAATCTTTGCATCTATTGAGAAAATGTGTTACTAAAACACGTTAAGAAAACATAAAACATATTCATTGAGCTGTTGTACTAGAAAATATGCATGTATGTGCTGGTCTTACTTGGTAGAAGACTGGATAAGATAATGTAATAAGTTGAGTAATCAGCTGTGACACACAAGTGGGAAATAGTTTTGCGGGCAGTGTCTTGCTACTGGTTATTTTTTCAATGAAATATGTTGGAATACAACTATTACTTTTTCAAAAATTTGGAAGTCTTCCTGGCTTGATGACATTTTCCATCCTTGTTTGCCAGAAATGTAGACCACCAACTTTATGTCAGGCTGATCACATTTATCAAATCAAAGGAAAAGTTTCATTTCATTTAATTTTGTACACTTGTCATGTTTCATCAATTATGTCAACTTCTGGTCCCCGTTGCTCACTGTTGGCCTCACATGAGTCAGGTATCACTGTCCTTAAGTAGAAATGGTTACGGCAATGGAACACCATGAGGAAAAACAAGAGAATTAGACTCCTTGTAATTAACATTTCATGGCTACTTAACGTAAACCAGAAGGATATTTAATTTACATATTTTGAAAGTTTTATTCTGCCTATTTAAAAACATTTTGCTGTATAGCGTCACGCAGCTGGGTCAGAAGTTTGTGTGTTAATTCTCTGTTAAAGCAAAGCTGACAGATATCAAACAGGAAATTTAAATCTGGTAGTACTGTGCTGGGGTTCACAGAGTAACTTGCTTCTCATTCTTCTTGAAAAAATATGTGCTGTTTGTAAACTCAGTAACTGTGGAGAGCAGCCCTGCTTTTCCAGGACAAATGGAGATGTTTCTGTGGATTTCTGAGGAGACAGTGGAGAGACGAGCTCTGTCACACTACTTGTATGGACCATGAATGTCTGTAGAGACTGATGTGTCTTACCATCCATAATTTCATATATTTTAGCTCCATTTTTCGCTCTTCATGTATAATTTGTTTTAATTTAATCACCACAGTGTCCGTGCTCTTCTCTCTCTCTTTCTTGAGTGCTGGGTACTAGCAGTGTTCTCCCAGACTGCTTTTTTGTAAGCAAGGCTCTAAGTGATTGGGTCCCTACCACGTACTGATAAAAAATTGTTGTATTTCTTACAATTTTACAATGATCAGACACTATAACTATCACAAGTATGCAGCTCTATCTTTTTAGGGTGAACTAGCAGGCTTGGGTCAGTTACATGGTGCTTTGTATGTTTGATGTGGTAACACAGGAGTCAGGAAAACAATCCCATTTGCAGGATTTTCCTTGCCAGATCTTTCTGAGATGGTGGGCTCCAACCTTTTGGTTCCCAGGTTTGTAGACTTGATGCACTCATGACCCTCTCACTCTTAAAGAATAGAGGTAAATGCTTATTGTTAAATGCTTAAGAATTCCATTTCTTTTTTTCTCTATTAACTGGTAAAATTTGCAATGTTAAAAAGACAAAAACAATCGCTGCAGAACTTCAAAAACAACATTATGGAATTTTTTTGTTATGGATTTGCTCCCCAGGATTTGAACTACAGAGAAATATCCAGATGAAGGAAATTTTCACTACACCAGTGCCCTTAAGACAGCGAGAAATCTGATGCATTGCTTTAAGCAAACTGGCCATCAGATGCAGACGTGGTACTTCTGAGTGCATGTTGGACACCGGAATCCGTGCAGGTCTGTGTACAAGGGCATGCGCTCATTATCCTAATTGTCTGCATTTTGCCTGTTCTCGGAAGAGCTGAAAGGAAAGTAGTACACTATTTATTTGTACCTAGGTTCAGAATGTTTTTTACAAGACACTGCATGTCAGGACACAACAACAATGAACAATAAAAGGCAGTTTGCTGTGAAATTACATTTGTGTTAAATCCTATATATAGTGACTTCAAAGGCATCGTCTGTCCTTCTGAAGGTATTTGCTGCCCTATCATTCCACACTTACAGATGTGCAGTGATATCAAAGACAAATCCTTAGCTCAGTACATTAAAAATGAATGATTAATGGATTGTTTTTTTAAACAAAAAAGGCTTTCAAAATAAAAGGATAATGATCTGTGATCTTGTAAAAATGACAAAAAAATCTTGAGGCAGTGGTTGCAGCTGCTTTGTAATTTTAGGGGTTTGCAATAGTAACACTTCAGCTGCAAAAAATCAATAGGGCATTTCTAATACAAATGGAAAAATTTGTTCAGTGCCAAAAGAAATTGTTGATCTTGTTTGGCTTTAAAATTTCCCACTCATAGGGAATTCCTAAAGTGTCTACACTTCTAAGCACGGAGCATTCAACTTCTATTTCAGAAAATTAGAAGAGAACCATGTGTCAGTCCTTACTTGTTCACAGAACGTTGCTGAGACAAGAGGCCATACCCAGGAGTAGCTGGGCTGCCATACTTATTTAAGAAAGGCATCCAAGGTGGCTTCAGAAACTAAGCAGGGCTTTAAAATCACTAGAGCGGAACACTGCCTGGAAGGGGGGATGTGGAAGCAATACTAAAAAATCCATACATGACTTTGTAGCTGGTTGATTAGAGATGTTACTGGCAAGAGTAGTCTTTTTGTTTGTGATTTAGAGAGGAAAAAGGAAATTGAGGATATTGAAGAAACCATGATGTAGAGGATTCTCGCACAGCTACCTCGGAACTTCTCTCTCAGAGTTGGTCTCAAGTGTGTTGTTTCAGCTTGGACTAGCTTAGGTGTCTTCCTCTTTTAAGAGAGAGTTTGCTGCAGGTGAAGGTCTATTCTTAATCTGTTTTTCAAACTGTAAATTAAGATGTTGTTGTATTTGATAACTGGGAAATTTTGGGTCAAAATTCACCATGTTTCTGGAAGGACTGCAAACAGCATTTCTTAATGGTACTTAGCAATTATTAACAAAACCTCTTGATGTCCTTGACTTTTTTGACACTGCCAATCAAATTTTGTCTTCCCTTTGGGCACGTCTTATGAGCTTTTCAGATTCAGAATAATTTATAATGAGTAAATCAAACAATTCTCTAACATGTTAATGGCCTTAATTTCCTCCTTCTCCTCAAGGTCTAAAAATTTGATTGCTGTGTTGAGAATATAAAAAAGAACACGATAAATTGAAACCTGTCAGAGATGGTCAGAGAGAGAAAAATGCTGACATTAAAAAAATGTTAAAGATGCATAAAAGTAGAAGACTTCTGGCCTTCTATAATGCCTATAATGCCTTCTATTCATATAATGCCTAGCCTAGGAAATATCTTCTCAGTGTATATCACAGTAAATACGTTTTTACAGTGAATACATTTAACAAAACGTATGCTATATGGCAGTACATCGAACAAACAACAGATATAACAGATATGCTGTGTTGTAGTGTATCTGCAGTAATTGCTTTTGTTGTAAAGCTATAAAGGTATTTGCTTGCACTTTGTGTGTGAGGAAAACTGATGATCCAAAAGAAAATGATGGAAAAATTAATCTGTACCCTGGCAGTATGCAGGGTTTAGTTACAGCTCGTAATATAAGCAGTATATCAGTGAAAATAAAACCAGTACATAAAAGCAATCATATTATGGGGCTTTGTCCAATAATATGCTATTTGTTACAGTTTCTAACAGAAGTATTTATGACATTCATCACATTAATTTTATTGTGTGCATCAACAGAAAATAGCTCTAATTCTGACTTGGAAAGGACTCCATAGGTCATCTTCTCTAAACACTTCTGCTCCTAACAAACCTTGCAGCAGGGCAAATTGTGTCAGGTTTCTCCAGCAAGTTTTGGACATCTTGAAGGATGGTAACTCCCCAACATCACTGGTTCCCATACTGGTGTTTGAGCACGCTCATGGTAGGGAAAAAAGTTTAAATCATAATATCAGAACTTCTAACACCTCATATTCCCCTCTGTTCTGTTCTTGTCCTGTTGCTGCACACCTCTGTCTCTGTCTTCTCCACCTCTCTGCAGTGAGTAGCTGTAAATAGACACAGGATCTACTCTTGCCTTTCTCCTTCACTCAAACTGGCCAATGTTTTCTCAGACTCTTCCCAGATGTGGTTTTATGACCATGTGCTCTACCCCTCTTATTCTGAGAGCTTCTGCTGGACTGGCTTAAGGATGTCCATAGCTTTTCCATTACTTAGGGAGCTTAAAGTTCCACTGCACCGTCTGTAGATACCCACCAGAACCTCTAGCTGTTGTTGAGGGCCCCATTATGCTAAAGGCTGTACAAGAAGGGGAAAATCACTAGAGCTATCTGAGTAAGTCCCTTACAAACACAGGTGATAGGTTACCTGTGATCTGTGTGAACACACTTGATGGGAGATGCAGCAATGGAGTGATTCAGTAAGTCAGGAATAAACATGTCAAAGTGATTGGTAGAATGAGGTGACCTTGAAAATGAAAGCAAACAAAAAATAGAAGAAAGGGAAGTAGAAGAAAGGCTGATTGTCAACTAAGGCCAAGAGGTTAATGATATAAACAGATCAATAGGCTAGAAAATTACCTTTTAAAAATATTCTTAGGGAATAACAATGACTTAGTACTCAAAATGTTGACAGACAGGTCACCTTAATGTTGAAAAGGAATGATCAAGTGTGATGACGCGAAGGGACAATCTGCAGATTTTTGGACGTGGGGTATGTGAGCGCATTTCGAAAAATAAATATGTCAAAACTGATGGTGGGGTTGTGTGCTGGAGTGACAGTTGTGTGTAGCCTTAATTACTGTAATTAAAAATAACAACCAGAAAATAAGATATAAATCTGAATATGCTTGATGTATTATGATGACACTGTTCACAGGCTACATTTGGTGCATATTGCATGATAATCATACTCACTTGTGTCAAATACAGAGTACTTCTGTACTGAATATTCTACTGAGTGATTAACATACAGATGTATTTGCATCTCTGTTGTATCCCATGTGTTTAAAGCATAGCTTACAAGTTACTGGATGAAAAGTATTTCTATCTCTGCTTCAATTAATTTATTGTGCATTGTGAATGCTGAGTGATAAAGTCTTTTAAGATCTACACTTAGCTACATCATTCATGGAAACAGCTGGTTTTCATTTGTCTCCTTGAACTACCCTTGTCAAAACTTGAGCTGGTGAGGGTTACTTATATCCCCATTATTAAAATCTGCCCCTTAATTTTTGTTACCCTGATTTCAAGCTATCCTAAAATAGACTCAATTTCAGTTAACATTTCTGATTTTCACATTTCTTATATGAAAAAAAACTCTGTGACTCATATAATAGCCTCCCCCTCCCCTGATGCAGACAGCAATCTTCATAAGATCCTTTTTGTTAGTACATCACAGGAAATAGCCTGGAAGGAATTTTATTCCAAAACTTTCCTCTTCCTTTCGTGAGGCCATTTAAAGAAAGGTGAGTATTTGCATACAGTAAGACATTTTTCAACTGTTTTCCAATTAAAGTAATAAAAGTGTGTTCAAGGTAAATCAAAAAGAGCTTGTTAGATATTTCAGATAATAAAATTCTCCTACAGCAGGGTGTTTATGTTGCAGAGATTTTATTTTTCAGTTTATTGTTGTGAAATTAATTTGTTCCAATTTTCAACAAGGTACTTCAGCATTCCATTTTGCTGACTTGAAACCAGCCTAGATCTTGCATCTGTGATAAGCAATTAAAACTTTTATACTAAATGCTTTCTGAAGTCTTAAAAAAAAAGACATGGGATAATAAAACAAAGGCTGCTTCTAGCATGGATGGGATAAGAGCTACTTTCATGACAATTTAAGTTTGGAATATTTTTATGACATCTGTTTTATTAAAGGCCAAAAGTAATCTGATTTAAGCAAAAAAGTCACGTACGTGATATCATAGTTCATCTTTACATTAAAAACTTACCTGTACAATTTTATGAACTGATAGACTTGAGGGTAGCATTTAGGGGTTTTAATCCTACCATTGTTTTTGAGACTAGAGGGAATTTTATAAGCAGGTCCTACTTAAAAACAGTTTTGTGAGCAGCAAAACCCTTGACATCCAGTCTCTAATGGTTCAATATTTTACCAGCTAACATTAAGCTGTGACTATAGTTTTTTCCCCCAGCTGAAATATTCTCTTTTCTCTCTTTTCTGTATTGATAGCCTGGCATTAAGGCCTGGCCGTAACCTTCTCCAAGGGAGACACAAATAGGGTCCATCTTCCTTATTAGGGTACCTATTTCAGTGTAGAAAATCGGAATTTAGTGTCTATGGAAGTGTGACCACATCAGGTTTTGTTGGACCTGACCTACACATTGAGAAATATGTAGGTGAATCAAAATGCTGGTGTACATGCACCCACGTGAAGTAAAATCTTGCGAGCATAATTTATATTTCTGTTTATAGTATGATCTGCTGGATTTTCTAATATCCCCAAAATTAAAAGTTAGTGAAATAGGCACAAAACTGTTTAAAAATAACCAAAAAAGATAAATCATTGATTAGTCAGTCAAATATTCTTAGCAATTTATTGGATATATTTAGATTAATATTTGGCAAATTGGTGTACATAAAACACACATCAGAATTTTAATGACATGGAGAATTCTGAGATGTCCATTCCCGTGATCATTCCAGAAAACGCAGCAATTCTATTACAATTTAAAATTGAGGTATTTTTCTAGGTTGGAATCTGTGCCACATAAAAATCACCTTTGACTCTAACAAAGATGAATGGTTATGCATAAAGCCAGCTTCTTCCAGGAACTGGCCAAATAGAAATGAGTAATCACTTTGTGTCAAATGATAGTCTTTAAACGTCTTGCTTTTTCTACTGTAGTTACTGCCAATGATAAAACGCATCCTGTCCCACTGAGCTCTTTAATCACAATCCTGTAGGATTTTCTGTTTGCTTTCACTAACTGATCTTCAATTATTTACGTAACCGTCACTTACAGATGTTCTGGGGTCTCCAAGATATGTGTTTTGCTGGAGTTATTCTACTGCAGATCTTGAATTTTTGGAAAATTTGTTTAGGTTTTAATTTGTATGAAAGCTTTGCCCAAATCCACATCTATGATGTGGGATGCTGCTACTGCAAATCTGTATCGTCAGCACAAAATATTTCTTTAACTCTGTTTACTCTTTTCAGGACACAGGCATTTGGAATCTTTACTGTTGACACTCTCATTTTGTACAGTCAAGGTATCTCCTCAGGATTATGGAAAGGTACGGTCCTCTTTCATTGCTTTCTTTAACTTGCGCATGCTCTGCAGTGTAGAAAAGCAAATATCTGCAGTGCACTGGTGTGTATAGTTCTTGGTGTTGCCACTGAGGTCTCATGGCTCCATATCATGGTGATTCACAGACATCTGTTAGCTTCATGATCTCCTAATTAATCTCTGCCATGTTCCTCTGAGTTCCTGAGAGAAGAATGCAAAAATTAGGTCACATTCAATTCTTCTGACTTTCCTATAACTGTTACTTTTTTTTTTCTAAGTATGGTGGATTTTTTTAATAAAACAAAGACTGGTCCGAAGTGCTACTCTGGTAGATGTTTTGCACAAGCATTTTTGGTTTAATTGGATTCAGGTCCAGGAGTTTGCCAGTCATGAAGTTCTGTGTCTGGTGGAACCAGAGAAGCAAGTTCCACGAGTATCCTGAATGTATTCCCATTTAAGTATTTCCATGCCAGAGAGATTAAAATTGATTTCAAACTATGAATGAGAGTCTTTCCAGGCTTAAATTGTCATTGAGTAGAAGGATAGTGAAATGAGAGAGGTTTCTGCAAGAATGTGGGTTGTTCAAAACCCTGGGTATTTGGAGGTGTGAAGGCATGGGTATATCACCTAATGGCTCATAGTTCTTTATGAAGTGATTCAAAATATTTTATGTTTTTAATGATTTTTAGTTGTGAGAATACGCTGAGATGACTTACATGTGTCCTGTTTCCTCCATTGTTTCTGTAAGGCTCCTTTACTGACATTTGCTAGAGACCAGATTCTAGGTTTCCTGTACTCTGCTTTCATCTGAAAGTGCTTCTAAGTGTCATAATAAGGACAGAGCAAGTCAGGATATAGTATTAAGTGGACATTACATTGCAGCTATTACAGGGCAGAAGTTGCTTTAGTAGAAATCTATGTGGAGTCTCACATGAAGTTATTATATTGCCATTACAGTGTCAAAGCAATCTCTAGCTAGTCTGTGGAGACCACATTATTATGTCATGATAGGAGATTATGCCTTTGCACTAAATGGCTTCAGAATAAGTCTACAGAGACCTAATTATATTGCCATTGCTGCTTGAGAGGATTGTATAATAGTAAAGCACTGTCTGCGGAAGCTCCTACAACAGCAAAATGAAACGAAATTATGACAGTGTGTATTCTGCTAAAAAAAAAAGGAAGGAAATGAATAAAGTAAGATCAATTATCATGTCAAATTACACCGTAAATAATGCTGAATAAATGCTGAATTTACAGTCAACCTAACTTAACTCTGAATTCCTGTAACTAAAATACACAAATAAATTACAGTTGTCTTCAAATTCCCACAGCAAGTATTTTTTTCAATTGTGAGAACTGTTTTTATTCATACAATACTGTAATAACTCTTAACAGTCAATTTTATGTCCCTGTAATGATGAGGTTGGTTTCCAAAGGACCAGCTTCTGCTCCAAATTATTTAACGTGTCTGATGATGTTTTTTGCGGAACTTTTAATTGAAGTGCTAAGTGGACAGCAGCAGCAGTTTAAATTATGAATTTCTACATGGTTGTAGTTGTGCAACTAGTACAGAATTAATTTATATATATATTTATTCAGATAGACAGCAAAGTTAGTGCTTTGAAAATTAGATTAATATTAATAACAATCTACACAAAGTTTTCCCAAGACAGAGGGCAAAACAACAGTGAGATCAATTCTTGCAAATATTTATTTAGAATGCCTCTCAGGCTATGAAGATGTTATTCATTACCTGTTCTATAGAAGCACTGTCTCCTTTAAATTGGTATAGAAAATCGATGCTTGGAGCAGGAGAAAAGACACTCTCCTCCATAAATCACAAGTATAGACTTCAGTGCTATAAATTTCATTCAGAAACAATGAAAACAAAGCAAATACCTCTTTGTCATTTTTTTTAGTTAAGAAAGACAAAATATAAGGTTCTGTAGAATAACATGAACTTGAACTCAACCAAAATTCACATTATTCTGAAAGGAGAAGAAATCTAGAATGACATGTATTAAAAATTCATACATGGGCATTTGCCTGAAAACGACTATTCAATTAGAACATGTGTGAGTTCAAACAAGTTTCAAACAGCTGCTTTTTATACAGAGTTGATTTCTAAGTGCTGAAGTCTTCTGTCTCTTAAGTCTTCATCAGCTAAATGGAGGAAACTGAAGTGAGGCACAATTAGCTCTACAAATTGAGGAGTTAGAGGAAATTGGTTAGAGTTAATAAAGCTGGGGTTTAGAGAACAGTAAAGGGAATATAATAGCCATCAAGTAATCAATCAACCTTAGCACACGCAGTGCTCAATCTGTCTGTCTAGTATATCTATTTTGGTATTTCTAATGTATCTATCACTGTAGTAGCTAGATACCATGTGTCAGAGTTAACAAGCCTCATTAAACGTAGTATAGAATTTAAATTCAGAATAAGCCCATAACTGTTTTCTCTATAACAGAAAATCACTAGTAAAAGTGTAAACTAAGGAAGTTCCATGTAGGTGTTCTATATCAAATACACAGAGTCCAATCACTTGGTCAGATACTGAACAAAAAATAGTAATTTTTTTACTCACAGTAGTCTGAAAAATGAGATGAATGGAACAATCAGACTTGTGACAGTAACTGTTAAGGCATAGCAGGGTATGGATTTTGTACCTGTAGAGCTCTGCTCAGTGTAAGCTGAGGCTGGCACAGGAACGTAATAATTTACCGCTAACCACCTGATACGTTGATGTTGCATAGACTCTCAGATGACAAACAAAAACGCTACTTGTATTAAGAGTAACAGACTAAAGAAGGCTGTGATGGTGCCAAAGATCTTGTAATAACATTTGTGAAGAGTGAGAAGAAATGCAGCGTGTTTAAGGGTGGAGAAGTATGGATAGTTAGGACAGTTAGGAAGGAGATATCTTTACTTCTTGTGTTTGAAATTACTGTAGTAATTGAGTAATAACAAAATCACTATCGTTAATGACATGTAAGATATCACATAATAGTAATGTGGAGGCTAAGCTCTTCTCAAAGGAATATTGTTGGAATATTATAATTTTGATTAAAAAAAAAAAAACAGTGGTAGGCTTGGCTAAAAGAACTGGAAACTGCCCTTTAGGGATGAATCTGAGAATGATTGAGGACAAACTTTAGAACAAAAATCCCTCCTTTAGCCTGTTTAAGCAATGTACTCAGAATTTCAATGAATGAAGATAACCTCTATTCCCATTTAAACTAATATCCCTGCCAGGGTTAAAAACAAAAAACTCTAAATCACTTGACATCATTTTTGTAGGTCAGTACTATCAAAACAGATAGGTTATTAATAACATTAAATGCATAACATTAATTTTTAGAAAGATATATCCTCCATCATCTTCTTCTTTTCCCCCCAGTCAATTAACTGAAAATTGTGTTGAGAAATACATCCTCATAACAGATATGCTGTCATTTCGAACATCCACGCTGGTCTGTAGAAAGTATGACAAATGGGAGCGTTTTACAGCCCCTTCTCTTTCCTAGTTAAACATTGTACTGTACTCATTCAGCATTTGACCCCCAGATCATACATGTAGGTATCTCTCCTTTGCTGCTAATACACCCATAAGATTTACACCTATAGGGTGAATTGTGCTGGGTGGTGCTTTCCAAGTTTGCAGTGCCAGTACCCACAGAAGTGTTATCCCATCTCCCAACACTCTGGCTAACTCACATTGTGTAACAGTCACTGGTTTGTCATGGTTCCTCACTGGTACTTCCACCATTCCACATCTGTGCTAAACACAGCAAGCTGCAAAAGGAGCTTTGGGTTATTTAGTCCATTACACTGCAAAGGCCAGAAGCAACAGCAAGAATTCTTCACTGCGAGAATTCTTGCAGATAAATCCCCTGGGCTACCGTCTGAATCAAATCAGTGTTTTCTAATTGCTCAAACTTCTGGGTTTGCTTCTGGGAGAGCACAAAACACTGTGCAGTCTTAAACTCACTGTTCTATGCTTGTAAAACTGGACTGGACATTAAATAAAAGCCAAGATATGGCACTTCTTCCAGTGTTAGAGTGATACTGGTAAACAGCAACGTCAGAACAAACTCAAGGAATGTACTTTTTCATAAAATGCATATTCGAGAGCTTGTGTTTTCCTCTTATTTCCCAACTATAGTATGTGCTACTCTATGGCACAGCATGTTATCATGAGAGTTCTTGTAATTGACCTGGCAAAGAATTTAGAGGATCTAAGTAGAGGAAAATCTGGAAGTTGTAGTAAAACAGTGTTTCCTTGACTATGATTTTGGCTTATCAAACATCCTTCAGAACAGTTTTAGGAGGTTGTAAATATAAAAGCAATGTGATTAGCTAGTTGAGCTGAATTACTGAATGGGTTAATTCTATGCACATTTTTCCTTTCAGTATGAAGTTGATATCTTTCTGAAATACAAGGAATTAATTGTCCTTCTTTCTGGTTTTTTCAGTCATACTTTGCTAAGTGTGCTTTTACTGTACGTTGTACGAGCATTTCTCACTGAGCTTTTTGAATTCTGGGAAGAGAATAGATAGAGTTGTCTACTAAATCAGCAAGAGTGAGTTAGAGAAATACTGTTCTTCACTAGAGAGACAATAATGTGTATGCTGAAAAGTTCATTAAGTTATGAATCTTTGAAATTAAGAAACTCCTGCCACGAGTCTAAATTTCATCTTACTTAGTGAAATCTGTTTGATTTTTGTTTCCTTTTAAAATTGTCTTCTGCATCTAATCAACTGAATTCATAGAATCATAAAATCATGCCTCAGTTTGGCTGCGAGTATGCTATGTGTGACTGTGTCACATGCCTTACCAAAGTCAAGATAGACCACTCTGCCATCATCTATACGCCTGGTTATGCTCTCATAAAAGGCTGTCAGGTTGGTCAGGCACGACTTTCCCTTTGTGAAGCCATGCTGACTGTCCCTAATGACCTTCCTGTCCTTGATGTGTCTAGAGACAGCCTCTAGAACAAATTGTTCCATCACCTTTCCTTGGATGGAGGTGAGGCTGACCGGTCTATAGTCACCTGGGTCCTCCTTCTTACCCTTTTTGAAGATTGGAGTGACATTTGCTATCCTCCAGTCCCCAGGCAACTCTCCTGATCCCCAGGACTTAGAAAAGATGATGGAGAGTGGCTTAGCAATGACTTCTGCAGTCTCCCTTAGCACGCGCGGGTGCATCCCATCAGGTCCCATGGATTTATGTACATCCAGTTTGCTCAACTTATCCCTAACCCAGTCCTCATTAATGAAGGCAAGCTCCTCTCTTGCCTTGACTTCCTTCGACAGCCCCTAGAAGTATAGACAGAGGCAAAGAAGGTATTCAGAATCTCTGCTTTCTCTGGATCCTCTGTCTCCAGGGCACCTACCTCATTCAGCAGCGGGCCTGTGTTGCCTCTAGTGTTAGTTTTACCTGCAATGTATTTGAAGAAGCCCTTCTTGTTGCCCTTGACCTCTCTTGCAAGGTTTAATTCCAAGGAGGCCTTGGCTTTCCTAGTTGCATCCCTACATTCTCTCACCAGGGCCTTATAATCACCCCAAGTGGCCACCCCCTCTTTCCATGACCTACAGACTTTTTTCTTCCTGTTCAGTTTGCCCCGCAGCTCCCTGTTTAACCAAGCAGGTCTTCTGGCTCCCTTCCTTGACTTCTTTCCTGTTTGGATGCTCTTGTGTTGTGCTTCAAAAAAGTGATCTTTGAATGTTAACCAGGTGTCTTGGGCCCCTTTACCTGCCAGCACCCTGTCCCATGGGACTTCCCCTAGCAATTGCTTGAAAAGGCCAAAGTTGGCCTCCTGAAGTCCAACATTCTGGTGATCTTTGTCCCAACACTGGCAAGAGATTCAATAGCTTAGAAATTCCTACCAGTTTGATAATTTACCTTGGTTTAATTCTTGCTTTTCTCTGCTCAGAAAGAACTGTAAACAAGGGAATGCCTTATAATTTAATGGTGTGGAGTTACTCCAAAGAGCAAGTTTAGTCATGTTTGTCACTTTCCATTATACATCACATGATTGGATATTTTCAGGCTCAAATATTATTACAATCATATTGCTGACTGATTTTTGTGACATTTACCTAGTTGGTTAGGTGATGTTTTGGTCTTTGTGCTCCGTTAAATGTAGGCAACACCTGTAATGGAAGACCTACAAGTAAACAATGGTACTTTGTGCTAAATTCTTATAATGTTGGAAAAATGTTTGGTTTAGTTGGAATTGCAGAGTAGCATTATCTGAAACTAAAGAATAAAACTCTGTTAAGAAGATAATCATTTTAATAACCTGCTAATTCTTCACAATATTCTAATTCTTCTTGTTACAGCTGTTATGATTTTATTATTTAATTTTGTACTTGATTCTCAAAATTTGAATATAGAATAGTAGTTTGGTTGTTTCACCTAGAGGAAAGGAGGGTTAAAGGGAAAGCTTATCACTCTACAACTGGAGAAGAGAGAGAAAGGATGTTGGAGTGAGGAGGGAGACAGCAATTTCTCCCAAGTGGCTGCAACAGGACCAGAGAAAAGTTGCAGGCTGCACTGGGGGATGTTTAGGCTGGATGTTAGGAGGGATTTCTTCACTGAAAGGGTTATTAAATGTTGGCATAGGCTGTTCAGGGCAGTGGTGGGGTCACCACCTCTGGAGGTATTAAAAGGCCTGTAGATGTAGTGCTGAGACATGGTTTAGAGGTGACTTGGCAGTGCTGGTTTGAAGGTTGACTTTGATGATCTTAAAGGTCTCTTCCAACCAAAGACATTCTGTGATTCTGTAGCAAAAATTTACAAGTCTTTTTAGAGCTTGGAAGTGGTGATCTTCCAAAATCAAGAAGGAAATATGCAAAATAAATCTGATATGGGAATCCTTTTAAACTACCTGTGGCTACATGTGTCCAATGATGTTGAAGTTGTGAATCTAGAATCATGTATTGACTAGAATGATTTGTAGAAGTCACTGCTGTATTGTGATCTTCTGACATCATTTAGGATGCTAAATGTACATGCATGTTTGTATAGATATTTGAAGATATTTTCTGTTTGTTTTCTTTGTAGGTAAGTACCATTTATGAAGAAGTACCTAGTTTGATGAGTGTTTGCGTTGTGCCTTTCTATGAATTTATATGTAAGTACACGCAAAATGTTTTAATGTTATGAAATTTTGAACTCATTGGAAATTGTTGTTACACGTACTGAAATCATACTGAGCTTGTAAGAGGCCTATAGGAATACACTGAAGTGTGTATTCTTGTCATCTTCCCTGATGCATGCTGCTTCAGGTCAATGCAAACCAATGAAATAGTCACAGCAACTCTGTAGAACTTTTGGGTGTTTAGAACTCAGGTAAAAAATCTTACAGATATGATATCGTCACATTAGTCCCTTTCTACTGCAAATCTAAAGCCAAATGAATGATCTTGAGTGCTCATATTTAAAAAAAAAATCAAAATTGCTGACCTGTATCATACGCACGCCTTCATAGGTGTGTTCTAGCTAACTACATCAAGAGGATTTTTTAGAGTATCGCTGTGTAACTTTCAAGGCTATGTTAAATTACACATCTGAATTAACAGATACTGTAAACCACTTTAATATTTGGTCTCTTCCAAACCTGCGTACATTATACTGTGAATGTTATAGCTTATTTATTTATCATTTAAAGCATAGATACAATGATATCTTATAACAGTACAAATGAACAGAAATACTGGATAATGATGACATTTTTGTGGTCTTCACTAAATGCAATACCTACAGACCTGAGCGAAAGCTGAACCACCAAGCAAGAGCCTTTATATTTCAGTAATCCTGATGCATCGTTCTCTTGACTCTGTGTAGGTACAGGAGCTGCTTAAACACTCATGCAAAACAACATTGTATTGCCAAATGTTAGAATTCCAGTTCATACTAGGAAAGTGTGAGAAAATCAAGAAAAGTTTTTAGGTGTAAGACTAAAAATGGCAATTTCTGGTTTACGACTGATATGTGTCTGTGCACATCTTGTCTTAAAAAGCAGCAAGACATTTCAGAAACCAACAGATGTGAAGTAACTGTGGAGATATGTTCGCATATTTGAATCACTGAAGTAAGCACAATAGGCAGTACTCTTGTGTATGGCAAGCTCATCACTTAGGCAAGATTCCTGTGCTTTTACAGCAGATCAGTTTCCATGTTAGAAATTCATAGACGGAGATTTCCTACAGGAACTTCTTTATATGCATGTGGTTTTAAACCATGACCTGATCTCCCTGGAAAGTGGGAGAAGGAAACTATATTCAGGATCTTTGGGAGTTCTTGGTTTGGTATCAAGGAAGATTGAAGAGTTCACTTCATCCAGCATAGGTATTTGGGACTTTTCTACTAGGAAGTTGTCAATCTCAGTGGTTGCATATGATGAAACAGAGATTAACCAGTGATTTATGCAGTGCAACCCCTGTCATTCTCAATGTTTGTCAGAACTTTGCTCAGAGGGATTGTTGCCTTTAAATTAGACTTCTTAGGCTGTATCTTAGACATAATGGAGGGGTTGCTGCAGCACAGAGGAGTCAGTACTGAGATACCAGTGTCTGTGTTGCCCGTGTTTCATGGCTTTTACTTCATATTCATTTTAGTTAGGTCCTAATGACCACAATACACTGTGTACATAGTTTAGGTACACACACGTTCTGGTTTCAGCTAGTTTGTGATTTGTTTGTGTGATGGGACTTTGCTATGCAAACCAGACTGGTAGCGGTGAGTGGGCTAGCTTCAAAGTGCACCCTGAGCCAAATTAAAATACAAATATAGATGCATCTGAACTGTGGGCATATAACCAGTAATTGTGGCTGCTGAATTTGTTAACCTGTTTTACAGAAAGATAATCTGTTTATATTCATTAGACACCAGTACTCCTATCTTGAAGAAATCTGAAATGAATGAAAAATTGTGCTTATTTCCCAGATGTAATATTTGGTCAGCTATGTACAAAAATGGGTTGTTTCATTTTAGGATACCACATTTTACCATTTGGAGTTTCAGTTATAAATGTCTTTATAACTCATATTTAGTTTCTTACGTGGAAAACAGGTGGAGTTTAATTGCTTGTAAACACTCCTATTTGAAGGTAGCTTTCTTCCTGGGAGCGGGAGACAGACATGTATACTCAACCCAGTATGTGCAAAGTGACCCTGTTAAGGTGACATTTATTTCAGGTTAACTCCTGAACGAAAGGTGGCACATACAAATTGGTGATTGCAGATTGAAGGGCTTCTGA
>JAOXOE010000694.1:7742482-7767699 GCA_028565055.1 Phoeniculus purpureus
ATGATCAGGTGGTCCTTTCGAACCCAGAGTGATTCTGATTGTATAACTTCTGCAGTGAAGTGATCCTGCTGTGGCAGGGGGATTGGACTAGAGGATCTTTCAGGGTCCCTTCCAGTCCCTCATGATTCTATGATTCTATGAAAGTGTTTCTGTAAACCTGCCAGTGGGCTTCAACAACTCCAGGTAGTTATGGCCGCACAACTTTTAACAACGTTGAACTTAGCTTTCTTAGCACAATATAAAAATCATGTCCCAGGAGTGAGAGAGGAGCAGATGCAGCGTATCACTATTTTTGTTTCATCCCAACACTTACAGCACTATTTACCAAAGCTGTCACTTCTCTTTGGACATACAAATGAAATAAATCAGGAATGAAAGCTACAACTACCATGGCAGCTGCCAGAAAATATGTGAAGAATCACCTGCTATTACTTTTCAAACCAGTATTTTTTATTGGTATTTCCAGACAGCAGTGTCAATTAAAATTCTTTTCTTTACAGACCTGATGCCATACCCATTTTTAATACTTGACTAAGAAGAAATTGGATCCATGGATAAGGTCAGATCTGTGGTTAGCAGCATTTTAATGTATGGGCCCCTTTATGTGAGTACATCCAGACATTTCTGACTTGGATAATTGCAAAAAGAACGAAGCGTTTTCCTCAAGGCGCTATCCATCCATTCCAGTAATCACGCCGGCAGTTTGGTGAACAAAGGAACACTCTCTCCATGATGCCTAATTAGTGTAGTGGTGCACAGATGAATGCTTGAAAAGCAAGCAAATATTTCACACAAACAAATAAAAACCTCTGTGTTTAACGTTTTTTTTCAGTTAGCCATATAACTCTGCAGGGAAGGACATCATTCTCTAAATTTTAACGTTCCTTTTGATGCAATGTGTATTACATTTTGCTTTCTTTTTCTGTAACAAAAGTCTCCTAATGTAGGGAGGATTTGCACAGGTCACTGTACTTAAGACCATAGTTCATTTTTATTTTCTTTTCCAGCTGTAGATTTTATGGAAGATGATGTAAGCAGGGCATGACAATTTGCCTGCTTTAAAATGATCCTATTAATTGATTGTGACAGAGTTTAGTATCAGTATAATTAATTCCGTAACTACATTAGTCTTCAAAAATTAAGAAAACCTGTGAGGGTTACTCCATGATCCCAGCAGTGGAGCATCGTTAGTGCTGTGACATGCTGATGGCTAAACTCATTGCAGAAGGAGCGTTGCCCTGGGCTGTAGGGTGGTATTGTCTGGCAGTGAAGCCAGCGTGATTGCTGACAGCTCAGGTGGAAGGGAACATGCCACTTCCACCACCTGCTGAAAGCTGGAGGCCTGGGAACTGGCCAGGTTTCTCAGCAGGTTCCTCTTCTGAAGTTTCTTCTGCCATTGGAGCATATGGGGAGGGGGAGATGCTGTCGCAGAGATAACTTTATTGCGCAGGCTTTCACTGTGTTTGGTCAAGGCTCTGATTCGTACATGGCAGAGGCTCTCTGAGCAATTTCACAGAGCAGTTACTTGCAGCAGTCGTTGTAAAGATAGCATGTTTTAGAAGTAGACTGATGTTTGTGTTCAAAGGGAGTTAGGAGAAAGGAAGGATAAAAACTATATGTGTTAAGAGAAGGATGAGAGCCTCTGCAGTGGTTTTCCTGAAAGGGAGATTTGCAAGTGCCCACATAAGCAGCAGTAAAGAAAGGAAAGGTATTGACAAGAAAGGAAATTAGAATTCAATAGAAGTGTCAATATTTCACCTGAGTAATTAAATATGAGTATTCTTGCCCCTCATCTGCTTTGGAGGGAGGAAGATTGTGATTCACTGCAGTGCCATATATTATAGGAAGGCAAGTTAGTCTCTAGTTTCATGGATTCAGTAGCAAACCAAGCTCATAACAGGTGCTCACCCATTCCAGTCACCTACACAACCCACCTTCTGCCAGCCACCAACCGGATCCTGAGTAAGATCCAACAAAAAAAATAGCAGTCTTGTTTATATTTTAATTCACATCATGTTCAGGATCCAGTTTATGCTGCCTCTTCTTGAACACCTAAGGGTGAAAAAGGTGGTGTAGGGGCTGGAATGAACTCATTAATGCCTCTGAAAGCCAAGTCTTTTGACTCTGTGGACTAGGCATGTGGAAAAGGCACTTTTCCACGTAGCAGTTGCAGACTTTAATTCAAATTAAATCAAGGTGATGAACTTGTTCAGGTCTCAGTGGATTTAAGAGGAGCTTATTTTGTTTGACCTTAGAAGAATCTAGAAGGGTAGAACAGAAACACTGGGATTACAAATACTCCCAGACTGGTTTACAGATGATTTTGTGTAATCCATGTAGACTGTAAGAAAACAATTTAAAAGAAGGATTGTTTCTGTTACACTGATATGGATGAGGTTTATCTTTGTAATCCAAAACTAGATTACTTGCATCCCACCAAACAGCTTATTTCTTCTTCTGTAAAATATGAAAAATGTTAACATCAGTCACTTGAGTTTCTGGGAAATATTTTCAGCTCTGAAACTCTGTTGTGTAAATTAATAGCACAGTTCACTTGAGAAAAATATCTTAAATGTATTTGAACACCATATAGAAGTAGACAACTTGTAATGTAACATATTTTCTTTCAGCAAATATGTGTCAAATTAGCTGAACAGGTTTTAACAAGTGTGTCCTCATTCCTTCAGAAACTAAGAATATAGTGGCTAGATTCTCAAAGCACATCAGTCACGCAGGTCCCCTTGAAGCCAGAAGGAGGTAATAAAAGTTATTTTGCTCTTCAAAATTTGAATGAACTTGAAAACCCTGTCTGGTTCCTAAAGAAAAGGAAAATATTTTAGTACGTGCTCACCCACCTGCCTTTGTCTTGTGAGTCAAGAACAAACATTGCTGATTCCTTGTGTCCTTGAAAGCATCTGAATTTTTGTGCCAAAATGCATTTCATTTTTGGTAGAAGAGCATTTAAAAGAATAAACCCACAAAACTATAAATGAGACTGCGTGCGTTAATGTCAAAGACAAAAATACACGCAGCAAGTTTTTCATAGTCTTTTGGAAGTGTAAACTATACCGAACAGAGAAAACGTAGCTGTAGTTTTACTGAAGTTTGAGATGCTGCTTAACTCTGCTTAGGCGTCCCGTTGGTGTGGGATTTCCTGCCTCAGATTGACTCTGTAGCTGGCATACGTCCCATTTCTCAACTAGGTGACAAAACCCTTAAAAGCCGTCTAAGACTGACTCGTCTAGGCATCCTTGCACAGCTTTGTGTCCCTTTTGGACACAGTATTACCGTCTTGTCAGTTCACACCATATGCAAGTTAAAGTAATCGTAGTTCTCTTTTTCTTTCTTTCCTAATCAGAGAAGAAGGACCTTTACCCGAAGTGATGAACCTTGTCTTCTCTCTGAACAAAACAAAGATGGCAGACTACTGCAAATGGAAAAGTAGTGTTTTCCTTGTGTCCATGGATATGTTCTGAAGGAAGGAAAATTAAAGGTAAGGCACCAATTTTAGAACTTAGCAAGGCTTCTTACAGTCTGTGTTGCTGCAGTTCATATGCCGTGGTTCTGTGTCATTTATCACAAGAACACAAGCACACAGTAGTCTTTTTTTTTTTGTTCCCTTCCTGTGTAATTGTAGTGGCTCCCATAGCTGTGTGATCTGCCAATTTAATAAGGATACTTTCCAGCCCTCACCCATGACGATACTACAAAATAGTGAAATGCCATTACTAGGAAAGACATTTCTGAACTGCATTTTATTCATCCTGCTAGACTGACAGTGATTAATAATCATCCCACACAGGGCAAAATTCATCTAGACAATCTTTTTTGTGCTCACTCAGGAGAGTATCATGCGAGACTGTAAAACACTAAGGTTATGATGAATTATATAGTCTGGCTTTCTCTTATCCCCAAGACCTGTCACTGTATTGAAAAGAAAAGAAAACTTTGATGGGTTTTTGAAATTATTCATTTTGGAAAAAGATTGTTGACTTTTATTTATTTTATTGGCATCATCTAGGTGTCTTATAAATAGATTGTGTGTCCATTCCAGAAGCAAGTAGGTTTATGTTTAGAGCTTAGATTTTGTCTTTTAAAAATTTGTTTCCCCTTTTATCTGCTTTCTGAACAGTTTAACTGCTCTAAGCAGCATTTCATCAGGTTATATTTGTATTCATGAACCATATGCTGGAGCAAAACTGGTATAAAGGAAAATAACAGATTAACTGTTGGGTTCAAACACTTCACAAAATCTGCTGTGGATAAATGACAACACTAAACTTAATGTTTTCTTTTTTTATAAAAAGAAAATTATCCTCCTATTAGAAACAAATCACTGTAATTGGCCAGTCAGACTGGGGAGCAAGCAGCCTGATTTTTTTCCTAATAAAATGGTTCATGTCTAAGAGAATTTGGGTACAGGGATTTCAGTGATACTGGTTTTACATGGTGTTGTGGGTCCTAGATAACTTCAGCAACAGTTTACAATTCATGAATACTATTATGATAAATCATAAGCTCAGGCAGTATATAGCAATATACCAGTGGTTAATCAGTCATTAGTTAGAAAAATACAGACCTTTAGGTAGGGATTCCACAAATTTCTCTAATCACACACATCTATGTATGTAGAGGGATACAGGGGTTAACAAACAATTCAGATGCTTCCCTTTCTGCAGATTATAGTGAAATCATCTGTCTGATTTTCATAGAATCATAGAATCATCAGGGGTTGGAAAGGACCTCGAAAGATCATCTAGGCCTGCCACAGCAGGATCGCCTAGACCAAGTCACACAGAAACACATCCAAGCGGGTCTTAAATGTCTCCAGTGAAGGAGACTCCACAACTCCCCTGGGCAGCCTGTTCCAGAGCTCTGTCAGCCTGTTTGAAGGACAATGTTAATGTCTCATTTACCAGACAGAAACAATATTTGGATTTTTATATTTTATCTCATTATTGCCTGTTTGTTTTCAGTGCAAATCCTTTGGAAGAACACAGGCTGTAGACTGTGTTATATGAGGATTTTTTTTGTTTGTGTTTTAATCTTCTTTGATTAAGTGAATTGGCTTACAAAAAGCAAGGATGTAATGATTGTAAATTACTGGAAACCTTAAGCATCCGAAGCATGTTGACTGTACACTGAATGTATTACCATAATGGAAAATGCTAGGAGCAAACGTTTTCATTTATATTATTTGTTAATAGCTTTGGCAATTTTCATCGTATGACAGTTAAATTTTTAATTGTCAGGTGCATCCTGAACAATGCTAGGCAATAAAAAAACAGGAAGCTCTGCTTCTGTCAAGTGTGACTCACTTAATAAGCCTGGATTTTGTATTGATTTATCCAGCCCTTGTATTTATCCCTTGTGGTAACATTTATTTTTCTAGATACTAATAAGTCAGGCTCTGGTGCAAGTTGCTGCATGGTTCTCCTTTGAAGGTTCAGACAGGAATCAGCAGAGCTGTTGGCATTTGTAAGTTCAGTTTACAAAGCTTTGACGTCCAGAACTCTCTTCACTAGAAAAATCAATGTGCCTTACAGTGATGTCTTCAGTGGGTTTTGGAGAGTTTTATTCCTGCTTTATTCCTTGGTCAGGTGATGCATTAGCTAAACCAAGGAAATCACAGAATGTTACAGGTTGGAAAGGATCTCAAAGATCATTTAAGTCCAACCCTTCCTGCTGGAGCAGGAAAATGCCAGGTTTCTACAGAAAATGCTTACACAGTATAGAAGCACAGAATCATTTGGGTTGGAAAGACTTTTCTAACCATTAGCCTAGCACAACCAAGTCCCATATGCTAGACATAAAGTGAAATGGCATCCAATTGCTTCTTTGGAAATATGAAAAATGCATAAAATTGTGTCTATAGTACATCTCCTTTTGATCTTGCTGGAGCCTCCTTTTACCTTCACCTTTTTTGTCTGGAAATCTCAGCTTAGATTCCCTTTTCCCATCTCCTGACTGGCACTCTTTCTGAAGGCTGTTGTGATGCTCCATACAGCTCGGAGTGGAAAAGCGCAAAGGAACTGTGGTTTCTTGCCTTCAGACACTCCAAGAGTGGAGCTTCTCATCAGTTTAACAAGTTTCTTCTCTCTACTGTTGGACTTATAAGAGTAAGTCAAAAGATATAAAGCATTTACAAAGAGAATGCCTTAGAAACCAACATATGTAATCAGCAGTTGTGGACAAGCAGTGTGTGTAATTTTAATTGCTTCTAGTGATTACTGGCACTGAATGAGAGAGGGTGGTCTGCCAGTCAGACAGTGGGTGGTCCTAACCTGCATAGCACCAATGAATATTCATCCTTTTGGTAAGATGCTTTGTGGAATGCTGCATAAGCATATCAGTGTGATGTATACAAGAAAGCTGAGGAGGTACGAAGCTCTTAGGCTCTTGAAGCAAATTAGATGTCAAATATTTTGATACTAACTTAGCTGGGCAGCTAGACAATAGCCTCTGTGAACAGGTGACACCTGAGAAACTGGTGTGTAGTTGCAGGGGCCCTCACAGAGCACACTTTGCTCTTTGCCTGGAGAATGCAAAAGCCCCACTTCAAATGTCAGCACCTGTCTCATAGCAAGTCCTGATGGTTTAGCAGGAGCCAGTCCTCATCATCCAAGTCCATTAATCACATTTCAGGAGGCCAATTTCCTACAGCCAGTCTCCATTTCTTCCAGGGATTCTAGACAGATTTAATTTTTCCCCTGAATGCATTAACCTGAAGGAGCAGCCTACTTAATTAAAACAGATATTGTTTCACTTTTTTAAGTATGCAAATGTCTTTATTACACTTGGTGTCATGTGCTGTTCTTTCTTGCTTAATTAATCTCAACCTCAGCTTAATTTGCCTCAATGGGAATAAAACTCTTCCACTCTTCTTTTGGTGACTTACCTCAATACATTACTTGCAACAGGTTTGTTTCATGAGAAACCTCTTTTAGTGTGTGGGGTAGATAATCTGGATATAACTGAATATACTTAGTGTAAACCTACATACGTATGTAGACTGCTTTTTACTTCATCATTTGGGATAACAGATCCTTCACAGCAGCTCTGCAGGTCTCCAAGTCCTCCATGGGATGAAATTTTTCACCTTTTAGACTTACTTAGTTCTCACCTAAGGATAAGAATACGTTTCAACTTTTCAGAAGGGTCTTCAAAGTGTGGAAATAGTAGACAAGGAAAACAGGATTCCCAAAGGATGAAAGGTTAATCCAAACCTTAACTATAGGATTTTTTTTGTTTGTTTAAACTGTTCTATGACTAAGATTTCTCTACTATAGTAGCTTTTGAGCAAGGGAAAGACTGCACTGTTGTTCAGTTGACTGTGTGCTGTCATCTATTGCAAAATGGATCCTAAAAAAGCAATTTCTGATGTTTTTTGATCTTTTCTAGGCGTTACAGTGATGCTGAGCTGTGCAGTTGTCTTTGAACAGGATGTGACATGTGTTGCGATCCTTGAGAAGAATTACACTGTTCTCCGATAGGCACAGCGACCACAGTGCCTTGTCTGCTACTGGTATGATATTCCGCAGAGTGGGTTTTTTCTTTATAGGATAAATTGGTTGTCTGAGGCATTATGAGACTTAATGTTTCCATACATTTCAACTCACAGCATCTGCTCTGGGAGAACCTGCTCTGGCAGGGAGGTTGGACTAGATGATCTCCAGAGGTCCCTTTCAACCGTCATCGTTCTAGGATTCTAGGATTCACTTTTACATTTGCCATTCAGTTCTGGAACCTCCTGGACTGTTGGTGGCTGGCTGAGTAGGTCTTCCAGCAGATGTCTGGGGAGTTAAAATCCCCCATGAGAACCAGGGCCTGTAGCTGTGAGGCTGCTGTCAGCTGCCTGTAGAAGACCTCAGCAACTTACTCATTCTGATCTGGTGGCCTGTAATAGACACCCACAACAGTGTCACCCATGGCAGCCTGCCCTTTAATCCGCACCCATTTGGACCTGTAAAGTCTGGCACCTGATAAAACCAGTTATTATCAAAGAACCCAAAGCCCTGCCTGTAACACCAGTCTCACAGCCAGGCACTAATGGACTGAGTCCTTCTATTCCAACCTGTCTCCTCACCCCAAAGTGAAAGAAATGACAAGAATACAGTTTGTGCCCCAGTGTCTTTCACCAAACATCCTAATCCCTTAAGATCTTCATTCCCTTCAGGCTGTATTCCATAATACAGCTCCCTCCCCACCTGTCTGGAAGATGAGCAGTGGGTTATAGTCATCTGATCTCACCAGGTTAGAGAGCATCCTAGTGATGTCCCTGATTCAGTCTCCTGGTAGACTGCAGACTTCCCTATGATGAGGGTCAGCTCTGTATATTGGGCCCTCAGTCCCTTTAAGGAACGAGTCTCCAATAACTAAGACCCTTCTCTTCTTTGTGGAGGAGGTTGTCATATTACTGGAAGACTTCCTGGATTTATGTGACCTTGCCAGGACCTCCGGTATGAGTTCTCTATCCTCTCTGTCCTTATTAGACTGGCTGTCTTCCAATAGGGGCTTATATCTATTACTCAGTGACAGCTGGGGAGGTGTTGGCAGGCAAGGGTGGTACTTGCCTTCTGCCATGGCCCTGCACTTGGCTCCACTCACCCCTTCTACTTGGGCTTCTGTCCTCCACCTGAGAACTATAGAATACAGGCCCCCCCTGAATCTGGCTCTTACGTAGCTGTTGTCCAGACTGCTGAGCCTGGCTCCACAGTCTGCCTTTATTTCAGCCTCTCTAATTCTCCTGAGCCTTTCTAGTTCAGCTTGCAGCCTTTCAACCTCATCTTGCAACTGTGCCACCCAGTCAAGCAGATGTTCTACCTGCTTGCACTGTACGCAGCCAGGAAGTTGCAAGAGAGTGCACAGCCTCATCTTGTTGGGAGACTTCTATTTGGGTCCCCACATCCATGTGCGGTGATGACTGAAGCGTGATCCTCCTCTGCTATCGTGTTGTGACCATTATTTTTTGGGTTTTTTTTTTTTTGCCCCCTGGCAACTGAAGCAGCTAAAGCGGCTAGCGCTCTCGCTGCTGCATGCAGTCTGAGCGCAACTTGCGGTTTTGCCTCCTTTAAAGGCTCCTGCTCTTCATCCCCCGTGGTGTTTGCGCTGATTCTCCCGCAAGGTCACCCACTACTCAGGGGATGTCTCCCCTTCTACCCTGAGCTTTCCCATTCAGGGACCCCCAGATCACCCAGAAACCTTGATACAATAGCATTCGAAGACCAGCGCTCTTGCTGCTGCGTGTGGTCATTGTGCAATGAACTCAGTTTTTCAAGAGAAGTTTTCATAATGATCCTACAGAAATATACTGATGCGTACCTCCTAAAATAAATGATTTTCTGAATTAGTTTAGGAAAACTATTGTAATTATGGAAGTAATTATGGACATAGCTCATGCGTAAGTTATGCTAAAAAATACTGCAAGGCTGACTACAGAACTGGGGAAATGCTAGAATTGAGGTTGCCTGTGCAAATTGCTCTAGCTGGGTGTTTATTTGAATGCATTGTACAATACACAGTGCATTTAACACTATATACATCAATAAATAAAGTGGTTTAACTCTTTTATTTGTAGGTTCAAGGTTTAACCTAAATGCTGTTATTAGCTAACTTGCAGGACCTTCATTTTGCATCCTGATCAGATACTATTTCATGTTTAGATGTGAATTTAAACAGTCAGTGTATTGGAAAACCTTAATTACATAAACAAGGGTTTGGCAACCAAATGCTAGTTTCTGCACAGGAAACTACAGTATTGGTACAATAACTGTCTAGCTGATGTGAACTCTGTCCAACCTTTTCAGAGACTGACAATGCTCTTTTGGCATCCTTAAGTGTGCAGAAGCCAGAGACAAAATCTCTTGAAGACAGAGGTTTTTTCCTCTCTTTTGTATGCATTATGCTATCTTTTAAGTGTCTGTTATTTTAGAATGTTTCTTTATTGAATCAATGGTGTTGAGATTGCAGAAGTTCTACCAACACAAAACCAGTTATTAGTCGAGGAAGTTAATTATATTACCCTTGAAATTTTATATATTTTAATGTATCACTTTTAATACAAAACTCTTACTTTACCCATAAAAGTCTAATTTCTGCCTGATAAACTCTCAAATTAGTTTCAGATAATTGCTTTTTCAATCTTTTCACATACATCTACTGTCAATTTTTTACAGCTCACTGAACCATTTCGAATTACGTCTGATTGGTCTTGCAAAATAAAAATGAGTGATTAAAGATGTTAAGTGTTTCTGTATCCAAACCATTGTTTTTACTTTCTGTGGTACAAATGTTTTTCATCTGACTAGTTTTTTGCTGTATAATGTCTTCAATAGTCATGCTGGAAAGCAAAAGAACCAGTTGTGGTTTTTGCATAATGTATTTTTTTAATGTTTAGGCGTCAGTGACATGGTCCTGCCCTTTCTGATCCACAGTATCTGCATTAGCAGGCAGGCTTGGAGGTCTTACACTGTGAATATGTCATGGCAGTTTTTATGCTTGAATTTTTCAGAAATTTCCAGAATTGTGACAAAAAACCCCTTCATGCAATTTAACATCTCTTTATTCCATCATCACACTGTTATTAGGACATTTTCTGCATATTAGTCTTTTTATTTCATGTTCTCTTGCATGTTTGTGCATTCTCTTTTCAATCTGCTTTCACTTAGTTGAGTCGGTTACATTCCTGAGACTCATTTTTTATGTACCTTAACATACAAGACATACAGTGTGTTTGGATGTCACTTATGATAATTGCACTTCATTCCATTTGTGATTTTATTAATCTTCAGACTAAAAATTGAATAAGAAAGCATCATCATGTTTGTTCCTTTCTAATGGTAGTAGTGGAGGGCAAAAAACTAAAAGGCTATAATAAAATTTTTAATGTGTTCCCATGGATTCAGAGGTATTCTTATTAATGCACAAAATTTCCTTAAAGCTTGATGTTCTTAAAGTCGAAGCAGGTTATTAAGAGATTTTCTTCTAGCTGATCTACACTTCTAAATAGTTCTTCATCAAATGTATCTGTATTGTTTCATGAAACAGAGGGATCATCAAACAATGTGATAAACTGAAAAATACATTCATTACACTTGTTTTTCTTGCCAACAATTCTTGTTCCAAAGTTTCCTAGTAGAATTATTGCCACTTTAGTTTCTTGGAACCACAGCACTACTAAGTGTCTGTCCATTTCGGTTCTAACTGTCTCAGAAATACTCATGTATTAGCACAGCTCTCTGTCAAAATTCATGTGTTACCATCTGTGTTTCAGGTAGGTCCCTTCTTCAGACTACAAGTTGGCCTCTGTTTGAGATTATAAATCCTGAACATCTTACATCTTTATTTTCACAGGCACAGTCCTGCAGCTTCTGAAACTTTGACCTCCGTGTGCTCAATCTCTTAATCTCACTGGCCTTTCACAGGCAGAGTTATTTCAGGAAAATGTTCAGGTAAGAATGCAAACTTAAGCAGGTGTGGTAGTTTGAAAATTACCAGAATTTTCAGATTTACAGCTTTGTGCTTTCACGAAGAAAAGAAAATGTTCTGTTGCTTTGAGGGGACCCCCCTCCCCCCAGTGACCTGTCCTGGGGGAGGTGACCTGTCCCAAATACCTGCCCTTAAGGGGTGTGTCTAGGTGAGCTGATAAAAGGCGACAGGAATCGAAGTCCTGCATTTTTTTAGGGAGGGCTTCCAGGCCAGCATGGGGGCTGCAGCCCTCTGCTGACCCCGACCCCCCTTCCCGGGGCTGTTGGTGGGGGGGAAGATGGCTTCCAGTGGCCCCCTGACCCGGGACAGAGGGGTCTCACCGGGTCAGGTCAGGTCCACTCTGCTCCTGTAACCGGCAGGGAGCGGCAGGGAAAGCCCTGGCGCGGCAAAGACAGCCGCGGTCCGGCGCAAGCAGGAGAGCCCCGGTCCGGACCTAGACAGCCGCGGCCCGGCGCAGAAGAAAGAGCCCGGTCCAGACCTGATGCCATGGACCGGAGAAGCAAGACTTTGGTGCAGATCTACTACCACCCCCTCCATGGAGCAGCCCTTTCAGCCTCGCGGTGAGCTAAGGAACTCCTCTGTCTTCCTCCTGTCTTAGCTCCAGGAGGAGAAAGAGAGAGGAGAGGATCCTGGAAAACCCTCTCGGCCACGTGCAGAGAGTGGGGGTGCGGCCCTGCTGACGCAGCCATGCGGTTGGTCTCATCTTGGGGCCCACGCGTGGCCAGGGCCGTGCGGCCGCCGCCATTTTAGTGAGCCCTGATCAGCAGGAAGAGAGACTGGTGGTCACTTCTGCTGCTGAGAAAGACTGGGGGGTGCTTGGTATTGGGGAGAATTCGTCCTCTGTCTTCAGTTAATTCACCCACCTCAGGGGAGGCCTACATTGCCTACTACTTTTAGTAGTAGTAACATCTACTAATTAGCGTGAAGGCTTACTTGGATAAGTACTGAGATATGAAAAGGTCTTGTAACGGTAATATTAACTGTGAAGTATTATTTAGAACACACAGATGACAATTTTCTGATGGAGCAGCTTTCAATAGATTGTCAGCAAATCAACTAATCACTTAATTCAGAATAAGATTGTTTCTGATTTAACAAGTATCTTCTTACCATGATTGATACGGTTTCTACAGATATTTCATAAGCTACTGAGATAAGCATGGGGACAGCCCGTTTGCACTTTGTGTGTGTACTTGTCATTTGGGTTGCAGTGAGCATAGGCTTAATGCTGTAACTAATACTCCTAGTTTCTGCAGAAATAAGAACAAAAATGAAATTATGGACTAGTTATCTGAGATTATGCAATATATTTAATTTTAATGTTATGTGCCTGCATCAAAATAACCCAACATGTCATGGGTAATATAACACAGTCTTCCAGCCTACTTGTTATGTGAGGAACCTTATTAGGTTTATAATTAATAGGAAAATACCCAAAATGTTTTCGAAAAAACCTCAAGCAGGTTCTGAGTTAAATCAAAACAGATTGGTTATTTCTTAATACAGTGAAAACTGATTATAGAGAGATTTCTGAGAGGTTATTGTCCACTGAACAGAATTAATTGTGTTCTAAGTCAAACAGGACACTCACTCGTAGGGTTTATTTGATTAGGGGGGATGTTTGGGGTGGCATATTTTTCGGTTTGGGGTTTTTTTCCCAGAATGAATCATTGCCTGTTGAATGCTTCCTTAGTTCAGAGAAATTTAAGCACAGTAGGGAGTCATAGTCATAGAGCTATACCTTAATAACCTCTAAAATGTTGATAGTTCTTGAATCTTCCTACCTTCGTTGTATAAAGTTGAGACACTTCTGTTTATCTTCACGGTCATGTTTTCTTTGAAAGTAAAGATTAGGTTCCAGAGGCATCTCACTGAGAAGATCATAACCAGTAACATCAAGCAGTGACTGTGTAGGAAAATCAACATAATTTGCACAGCTTCATTACAGGCATCTTTTCTGTGAGTTGATCTCAACTCAGGCCTTCAGCAAGGCTTCCTTCACCTACCCAACCTTGACCTTTCCTTATTGTGTCTAGAAGCAAAATTGCTTGTAGGGAGGAGCCTAGAATGTTCCTCCTTGCAGAGATAGGCAATAGCCAAAGCAAGGACCATTGCAGCCATGTGCCAGTGTGCAGACTCTTCTGAGCAGATTTCTAAGCCCAGCCTTTCAAGGCTTCTCAGCCTTGAATTTCTGTCAAATTTTAAACGAAAGGCTGAGAAAAAGGTTGTCATTCCAGCAAATGGTCCAGAGTGCAGGATCACTTATATTTTTAATTAAAAACTTTGTCTAGGTATCCTGCTGTGGCAGGGGGATTGGACTAGATGATCTTTCAAGGTCCCAATCCCTAATGATTCTATGATTCTATGAAATCAAGTCCATAAATGAAGGTTTTATAGCCAGTGTGCAACTGGAAATTTATAAAATGCCTGCAAGAGACTTTCAAATCATCAGAGTTTATATTAATAGGAAAATACAGCCAGTGTTTGCCTGTGCATATATGGACAATTGAGCTTGTTTGTGTCCTCTAAGTAGACAGAGTTAATGAAGTGGGTCTTTTTCAAGCCACTTCCAAGGCAAATATAGCTGGCAGACTCTTGAGATTCGTCCTTTCCCAAAAAAGAGGAGAATCAGAGGGATAGATTTGCCAGTTTTGGAGAGAAAGTATTTGTGTTAGGTCCAATATCAAGATGTAGACAGATGGCAGACTAATCTTTACTAAATAAAATAAAATTCTCTATAGATGCAAATTAACTATATTTGGTTGGTACATAATCTGTTGCCAGCTTAAATGTTTGTCTTTATTTAACATAAAGCTGCATATGCCTCGTCTTCATCTTGGCAAGTAGTGACTGTTGAACTAGAAAGTGTGGAAGTGGTAAATATTGGCTTTTAAACCACACCAAACAATCTTCCTTATACCTTACACCAAAGCGTTATTGAGATTTAAGAAAAGACATAAAATTCAGCTTCTGAAAGTGAATGTGACAGACATCTGGATAGGAAAGAACACAGGCTGCCAGATGAACTTTTTACTCCTGCTTAGACTCTTCTGTGTATGGAAGTGCCGTCAGTAAATAACACTTTTAATCGTTTCTGTGTTTATTTCAACAGAGTATTTATGAGCAATTTTAGTTTGGTCATTATACAGTGTCCATGTACATACTGAGAATAGAACTCTTCACAGCTATTGTTTTCCTCTTTCAGAATAATTATAATTTCTCCCAACGCCATTATTGTGTTTATTGATGGGATACAAACACTTGACTTTCAAAGATAATAACTGAAAATGTGATTTAGAAAGCATGTTCTCTATTCATTAATTCTAAGAAACAGTCTATCAGATGTTCATAGAAAGCAAATACATATGGCTACAGATGATTAATTTCAGATTGCAATTTAGTAGGAAAATTTTATTGATTTTTTTTTTTTGGTGATTAGTTCTGGATAATCAATACCTTCTGGTATTCATTTTAAATAATGAAATCATCCAGTTTTGCTTTCTTAATTTATTTAGGCAGTCATTTCTGACAGAGTTTTGTTTATTTTTTTAATTAAAAGTTAAACTAAGTTACTAATCAGAAATCTTGGCTTTTTCCTTACTCTGAGTTAATGTCCATATGAAATAAAAGACCGAGATTTTAATGGGAGTTTGACTTATATGTGAGTTTAGCCAATGGATAGGACATGATTTGTAGCACAAATTTGCACAGATTTTAGAAGTGAAATTGCAGACGCAGGTATTGCTGTGATATGTACTAGTGCCACTCTCAGTATTCTGAAGAATCCTCCTAGGTTTTTTTCTGGTTATGTTCACATGTAAGAACCCAAATTCTGCTGTGGCTTTTTTGGTTTGTTTGTTTGTTTTTAACACATAGCTGTCTGGATTTTCTGTGACTTAGTATGGTAAACCAAGACATCACTTTTGTTGTACATGGTTCTTTTTCCCACTTCCAGGTTTCTCCCTCTCCAGTTTTTACCTCATCTTATTTTCTTACAAATAGGCCCTAAATCATTACTTTCATTAATGTAAGATGAGCTTTCAAAGGGAGGGAATTCTGACATTCTCCAGTGGTTTTTGGGTGACAGATTTTCCACTATGAATCTGAGCGTTTTTCTCTTTTTGTTTCCTTTCTGTCCAAAACGATCAAGAAGGGTCTCCTTGATTCCAAGGAATTGTACACTCGTATGCACTTATATAAACACATAAATGATTTTTCAGGCGTCTGATTTGTATGAAATAAGAGGTCAAAACAATTTAAACCACAATTACCTGCTGCAAAGATAGTTACTTTTATTTATGTTTTCTAAAATCTGAATTTTCATCTGATTTTTTTTTTAATACAGAAGATTGTAAGGCTTCAGGTTCCAGAGGAAACAAAATAGGCAGCAGAAAGAAAGTTTGATGATAAGAGATCTTCTGACTTTGTAACTGTTAGGAAAACAAAATAATCACCACTAATGTCACCGCTAAAGATCACAAGTCACCACTGAATTGTTTATTGTTTTCATATACACTGCCTATGCCTTTGAACACAAAGCCTGTAATTAGACACTGCAAGGAAAGTGCATGCGTTTTATAAATTTAAAAAGTTGTTGAAAGGTTGATACTGAAGTAACTTCAAATACAAAAAGTAGATTTAAAATAACACTTTGCTGTAATGAGTGGAAATCATGACAGGAGAATAAAGCATAAGAAAATATCCTTGGGGCATAAATGAGATGATTAGAAATATCATTAAAGCTAAAGCATCTGTTTGAATCCTTTCTGAGACACCCAATTCACACACATGCACACATAAGTGAGGGCTCAGTTTACTAATGCTGCAGTTTGAACACTAAATGTAACATGCTTTGCATTTAAAGACCATACAGATTAAATATGAGATGCCCGTAATACAAGGGAGCCTGCAGTAATGATACGCTGTGGATTTAATGATCCTGTGTAAACAGGCAGATGTCCAAAGTGAGTAAATGTTCATTATAGAAAATTTCACATCAAGCATCTATTTGATACCACTGAAGTAAAATAAAGAGTATTTTTAAATGGTTTGTAATGAAAACAAAATTTATTTTCAAAGATCAGCAGAAAGGCAGCAGATGCCATCCTGATAATCTGTTGGAACAACACACAGCAGTCATGGGGCACATGCATTCACCGGGCCAAATCCCACCTGATGATCCTGCTCTGGCAGGGGGATTGGACTACATTATCCTTTGAAGTCCCTTCCAGTGCCTAATGTTCTGTGATTCCGTTATTAAGGTGGGGTTGAGACAGAGCCCTTGAGGCAGGAGACCATCTTCATTCTAGGGAAGAAATTGATGACTCACACACAAAGGAAAACCAGATGGAAATACACTTTCTGTGTTATCCAAGTAGACATTTAACACACTTGGCTTTCTTAGACCAAAAAGGTCCAGTTCAATCCTTTTTGCAGAATATACAACTGTATTTAGCTCTATTCAGTTCTCTAGTTGTAAGTAATTAGTATCACAAATAGCACTGCCTGTTGCCGTTAAAGTTCTTCACTCGCATGGAAAGTCTGTACAGACCCCAGGCCGTGATGCAGAGTGAATACGGAGACTGACGCATCTATTAAGAAGAGCTGGAAAAAGTTCTGAAGGAGAAGTTTTTACCTTGAAGTAGCAACGTGCATGAGGCAATAAGATGAGCAGTGCAGAAAGCTTGTTGACAGATTTTATTCAAATAATTCTCAAACAATTTTTACTCCTAAACATAGAATAGTTCACTGGTTTCAAATAAGAGCATATATGTTTAGGGTTGGTCTTCTTGATTCTGCCTTTAAAAGGGATTTCTAAAAAATGAGAACTTTTAGCCACTTCCTTAGTCTTTAAAGATGAAACCACTTAATTTTTAGATTTAAAACTACACATTAATCCTTAAGAGTTCCTCCTATATGTGAACAACAGCTCTCAAGGCTAATGAAAAGATAGCTGGAAAATTCCTCTTAATCATGGTTTAACAACTTTGCACAGCAAAACCAAGAGTTTTAAGGTTTCTTTTAACCTGATTTTGGGATCTACTCAAGTCTCTGCTGTTATGTAATTTCAATAAGATTTTAACATAATTCTGCAAACTATTTTGAAAGGACAACAGAATAAGAATTAGAGCTTCTGATATTAATCTGTGATTGTACCTTCAAGTATCTGCTGTTCTTATTTGTTGCAGGACCTTCTGGAAACCTCTGCTGCAGCTTCTGATTTTCTTAGCAGCCTTTGAGATCTGACTTCCCAGTAACACAAAGTCTTATTAAAACAGCCTAGTCGTACACACATCCTTATCCTTGGGTCATTGAGTAGTTCTCCCTACAAAGTAATAGTCCATTAAAATACACATTTATATGTGTAGCCATAAAACGGGTGGTAACTGCTTATTTATAATATATAATATTAGTTGCAGCAGTGTCATTGGTATGTTATCAAATTCATCTTACAACAGCAAGGCAAAATACTGCTTCTCCAAGCAGACAACTCTGCAGTTCCAGTTTCTCGCCTCAGTGATTCTTCATTACTGTCTTTTAGGTCATTTTTGCACATTGGATCCAATACCAGGGTATGGGTTAATTATATTCTTTGCTAGTTCAAAGATGTGACTGTATGAGTTATGGAAATGTCCTGTGTCCTCTTATATTCCAGGCTTAGGTTCAGGTTCCTGCCCATCCTCCAACAAGAGGGAGCAGACAACGTTTCTGGAAGCTAAGTGATGGAAAAATCAAGAGGGGTATTAGTTCTATTCTGTTTTGTTCTTTTTTTTCAGTCTTGTGAAATGTTATGGGCTCCTGCACAGACGTAAAAAGCATGACTTTGGGCTAGTTCCTAACTGCGTGAGCGCTGACGAAAATGCAATTCCAAGCATTGCCTGGTTGGTGGGTAGAGAATTAACATTTCCTAGACTGTCATTTTTTTTTTTCAGCTGTTAAAACTGACTTGAAAGAAATTAGATGAAGGAAAGCAATCTCAGTGTTTACACAGGATATATTAGCAGTAGTGGCATTTCCAGGCATTCCTGTAGTAACTGCATGAAATCAAAAATAAACACTGCTAATAAACTTTGCCCTGAGGAGTGCAGCCACTCTGACACTTCTAAGCTGGAATCCTGAGGGCTACAATAATTACACTTAAGTGTTCCCTAAGTATTTATGTGTGTTCCTTGCTACAGGAACAGATTTTTGCCCACAAGGCCTGCTCAAGTTGCAATGATTTTAATTAGTGACACACATAGCTAAATTCAACTTATTCCATATGCACTTATATGAATGTTTAAATCAGCCACCAGCTCCCCATAATCAAGGAGCTGAGGCAGTGATGTGGATTTAATAGAACTCAGGCAGGAGACTCTGATTCTGGGGCAGATGTGATTAAGATATAGCCTGTATCTTTAAAGAAACCACTGGTTGAGCCAGCTTAGGGTGAAGGGCATTGATCAGGTCTAATTGACCTGGGCAGTCATGACAGGTTTGGGATTTTTGGTCAATAGTCTTGACTGAACCAAGTTTCTCTAAGGGACCTAAATCAGATCCATATAGCAATTTTCTCGTATCCTTCTGCTGCCTTCACTTTTCCAAGGCCTTTGTGTTACATGGGGTCATAGATTTTTCAAAAGAGCTGTGATTCCCACTTCGCTCTATTTGCACGTGACACTTGGCTATTTGCTTGGGTCCCTTCTTGCCCTATTTTAACAGTCAACTTTAAAAGTGTTTGTAAGTGGTAAATTAGACCGAGTGAGAAAGGACAACTGAGTACCGAAAAACACAACAGTTTGAGTATGTCTGGGTGTTCCTATGCCGTGGTGTGACTGGAACTACTTCTCTTACCCTCTGTTCCTCACTCCTCTGACCTCTTCAGCTCACCGTTGGAGAAAGTGTTTGCTAATACTTTCTTTATTAAAGGTATTTGGTAAAATTTCATACACATTTTATGACTGTAAATAGATTCTTCAGCATCAGACACAAGACCTTCCTGCCTTCCTTTTCCTTTTTCTGGGGAATGGTTTTCACATCCTAAAACAGCATCCCTTGGGAGCACTTGTTCCAGGAGCACCATGAAAAGTAATTCCTGCTTCCAGGCTTAGAACCATAGAATGATTGTGGCTGGAAAGGACCTCCAGGATCATCAAGTCCAGCCCTCATCCCAACATCTCCCTAACCCCTAGACCATGGCCTTAAGTGCTGCTATATCTACTTGTTTTTTAACAACCATCTCCCTGGGCAGCCTGTTCCTGTGCCCAACCACTCTCTCACTAAACAAACTTCTTCCTGAGGTCCAGTCTAAACCTCCCCTGATGCAACTTGAGGCCGTTTCCTCTTGTCCTATCATTAGTAATTTGGGAGAAGAGACCAGCACCAGCCTCGCTACAACCACCTTTCAGGTAGTTGTAGAGAGCAGTAAGGTCTCCTCTCAATCTCCTCTTCTCTAGAATAAATAACTCCAGTTATTCAAACTGAATAACCCCAGCCACTCTTCACAGGGCCTGTTTTCCAGATCTCTCCCCAGCCTCGTTACTGTTCTCTGGACCCGCTCCAGCACTTCTGCACACTTTCACACACTCAGAGCTGTTATCTTTTTCTGTGGTTACTGTCTGACTTAACAGCTGTGCCGCCTCGACAAAGTGAATAAACATACATACAGTTAGTCTAGCTCAGGCCAGCCCTTCATAGTGCTCTGCAAGAATTCCCCTACAAAGGTTAGGAGTTATAGGTTACACATCAAAATAGAAAGTCTCTTTTCCTTTACATGAAGTCAAAAATGCCAGTAGAGTGGTGAGCAAGACGTGTGCACAAGCTGTAAGGTACATTGTTCTAGCAGGATTTCAGGACGTCACTTGATGTAACGATAGAACAGGGGTAGCTGGAAGTTCAGTGCAGTGGTTATCTTTTGTATACGGATCAAAAACGGAAACGATCACTGACTTCACTCCTTGATTTTATAGTGGATGGTTTAGTTGATTACATTTCAAAGAAACATCATTATTTTCTCAAAAGTATGTAGTCTTGTTACAGTTCCAAGAGCAGAATGTGATGAACTGGCAGGTGTGCTACAAGCTGCATTGGCAACCACCTCTGCCTTCTTTAGTGGATACTCTGCTGCGGGCTTGTTTTGGTTTATTAAACAGCTGCATTAAGCTGGCCTGTAAAACATTTATGGCAGTTTCCGCATCAATATGAGAAGGAACTTCTTCACGGTGAGGGTGACAGAGAGCCAGAAGTGGCTGCCCATAAGGGGTTGTGGAGTGTCCTCTGGAGATGTTTAAAACCTGCCTGGACGTGTTCCTGTGCAACTTGGTCTAGAGGATCTTGCTGTGGCAGGGGGATTGAAATGGGTGATCTTTCGAGGTTGCTTCCAATCCTTAATGTTCTGTGACATCATTTTGAGGGTCTATAAGTTTCTCTAAGATTGTTTACTGGGATATCATCGCAAAGAAATGATTCTGCTTATCCAAATTGTCATCACCAAGACAGTTGGAATAAATCTCAGGTCAGTGTTGTGTCTGTGCTCACTAAATTTACAATTTACACTTCTTTGAAATTTTATTTCAGTTGTGTATTTTTTCATATAGATGATTATGTGGATAGTGCATCTTGTAATTATATGTAGGTGTATGAGACATTCAGAGAGAACAAAGGCTCTCCTTTAATCTGGATGGGTTACAAATCAGGTTTCTGTTTGTAAGCCATATTTTAAGTTGGATTAGTTTTACAGAGAGAGGGAAAAAAGAAGAGGTGCTTTGAAGTGTTTGGTTATGGTCCTTGTTCTTAAACAGATACGCGTCTTACTGTCACAGAGTTGATTAAAGTACAGCTCCGCAAGTGTCGTTGCTGTCTCTGCGGTCTGTATTAAACAGACTGCTATAAAATGTACGTGCTCAACTGTCAGTGATATTAGCATCCTCCGGATCTCGGTTTCACAGGATTTAATCTTGACAACACAGATTTTCTGAGTGTATCTGCTTTGATAGTCGACAGCATTAGCAACCTGTCATGTGCCAAGCCCCATCACACGCAGGAATGCCAAGCTGCGAAGTGATATAAATGTGCTATGGATGTGCGTGAACCCTAGAGCTGAGTGAAGCCGGTGCCTCTGAGAACTTCATATTGAGGTTCTTGAGTTAATTACATTCTTGTGATGTTCTTCTTACATTTGTGTTTTTATTTGGGATCAAAATTAAAGCAAAAAGTGCACATTTTGACTTAGATTCATTAGTCTACGTATGCTCTAAACTGAGACAAAAGTCTCTGCATTGATACCTGAGGAGTTATGATTTATTTGGGGTTTTTTAGTGGCGTAATTGTTCTAGTTTTGACCTACATACTACACTCGAGCAATTTTCTCTCATTTTCTCCAGAATTCTTACAAAGTAACCTCAGGAGGATATAGGAGCAGACATTTGAAAGAGTTTATGTACAATTATTACTTTTCTAATTACAGGAATTTACAGATTTATGGTTATTAATATGATTAAAGCAGGAGTCCAAAAATATCCTTTCAATCTCCAGAGTGACAACATAGATCAACTCTGCATTATAATAATTGAATGAGGTGTATAAAGCTCAGAAACGAGTCACATTGCTGTTAAAAAGTGAGGCCTGTTGGTAAAGAGACAAATAATCTAAGCAGGGAATTTTTTTCTTAATACAGGCATCAGGATGGATTAAATGAAAACAAGTACAAGAAATCAGTATTATTGGCAGGTCTATATTGCACTGTAGAAGTACAGAGGGAAGATCCAGCCTTGTACTTGTTGCATGGTGCTGCTGTGCTTACTGGCTTTACTTTATTCAAAACACTCGGGAAACATTTAACGGAGGTTGACAAATTAACCAACAAAATAGTACCTATTTACCCCATTATATTCACGTGTCACATCATTTGTCAACAGCTGTTTTCTTCTTCAGAAGTACATCTGTATGAACAGACTTGTCTATATTGAAGCAGTTTACAAACTTGAAACAGTTTCTTTTTAAAGCAACTAAAATGTAGTCAGAGAGATTCATAGTCCATAAGAAACTTGTGTAGTCTTCTGTCCTCACTAATATACTTTGAACTTTGATGAAATTGATGCTATCAAGGAACACTGCTGGAATGTTAAAGACTTGATGAATGAATTGCTACAAATTCAGTATTCAGCCCAGTCAAATTTTACTGGTTTTTAAACAGTACTCAAGTTTACCCACATCGATGTTTCCCAAATCAAATGTCAAACCTGCATGATTTTCAGTCTGTTCGGTCCCTAATGCTGAATCACTGAATCACAGAATGTCTTTGCTTGGAAGGGACCTTTAAGATCAGTAAGTCCAACCCTTGACCAGCACTGTCAGGTCACCACTAAGCGGTGTCCCTAAGCACTGGCTCCACATGTATAAGTACCCCTAAAGAGACTAGCACCAATCTCGTCCACCTCTTTAAGGTCCAAATTTCAGCACACCTTCAGCACTGTCCTTTCATGTGGTTGGAGGTTAAAATCTGGAATTTTACTTTTGTCTTAGCAGATACATACTCAACCAAACACTACTGGGTTATTCCTGGCCCATTGTGGGTCACCCAGATATTGCATTACCTCAGCCCACACAGATAAGGCTGCAGCTTCTGGCTACTAAATCTCTGCTCAACATTGCTTGTGCATCAACCACCTGAGCACTGACAGGTGAGTTAATTGGGTGCTCACGGGTGAATGCAGTAAATCCTCCAATTTTTGCCCAATATAGAGCTAAAATAGCAGCATGGTTTGCAGGTCCTTAGCACTTTAATGGGCTCTGGATTAGGTATTTAGAGGAGGAAAAAATAAAATATGCAGCACCGCAAAGATGAAAAAGAGCTGTTTGACCTGATAGGTGTTGCCTTTGAAGTATTTATGAATTAGTGGCATCAGAGCTAATCCCTGAAATGTCTTGGTCAGTTGCTTTGTGAGACTAGGAAGTGCTGCATTTACAAGGAGAATAGTTCCACGGACATTTAAAACTTGTCTCGCAATACATATTTCCTTAGCATTACAAATATTACTACAATCTTGGCAACACTTATAAAAGATAATTCCTGATTGGAGAGGTTTATTGTAGGTGAATTCTCTTCCTGGTAGTTGTTCCCTATAAGTTTAAATGTCATGCTGCTCATCTCACAGAACGACTCTTGGTGTATTCACTTTAAAGCCTTCAGAACCTTTGGGTTTTAAGAAAAGTCTTTCTAAATGTTGTGTTTTATACATTAAGACACATTGTCAGAAGAAGTCAAATGTATTCTGTTGAAAACTTAACAACACAGGTTATGTTTAACACAGAGGTTAACACAGAGATCTGCAAATATAATGCAGGTTTAAAAGTGCACCAAAACTGTTTGGGTACTGAACGTGATGCTGAAATAAGGGCTGGGCAAACATGATTAATGGTAGACCTGCTGGTGTAAAATAAAGTGAAAAAATTATCAGTGCATCTGAATGGCACTTCCACCGTGTGTACCATTGATTTTCAAATACCGCATAGTGGTGTGGAGTAGTATGTCTTAAAGATGTTAAGAGCTTTTGTCATAACAGTAAATTTATGCTTTAATGTGTTAAAAATTTTGTAAAGTGCAAATAATTGAAAATATTTTTTCTTTGAATACATAGAATTATATTGAGATATAAATCATTTGCTCATGAGTTTAATGAGGGCCAGAAGGACTATTTGCATTTTGCTATTAATATTTCTTAGAAATAAGAAAAATATTTCAGGGATACTACAAAGTGACTTGACTATTTCACAGGCATTCATGTGAAATCATTTAAAGATATTTAATTTATATTCAAAGATAGTGCTTTAATCTTAAAATTGACCTGCATTAAAGGAAAAATATTACATTTTTAAATAAGAGCCAGAGTAAGTGAAAGTTTATGTTTTGTCACGTACAAAATGCTTCCTTGTTGCTGCATCGATCCAAAATGTATTTTTCCTGGTCCAGTTAGCATGTTTACTTCAATGGAAATTAGGTAACTCCTAGGTGTGTCAGTAATTTAGGATTTCCAGCTTAAAAACTTAAAAAAAAAAATACATGAAGGAAGTGTATGTTGACATTTCACATGTGCTCAGCACAGTGTGTCATAGTTAACGTAAATCTAGCTGTGTCCTTTCCTGTAAGTAATTGTAAGACACATCATCTTTTCCTCCTATGTGGTAAAGCCAAAGGTACGTATTGGGTGGTCTAATAATGCTGTAAAAGCTGCAGAAATTGAGTTTAGCTCACTATTATGATGGAATATAATACCAGAATTCACCTACATGATTTTTTTATTTCCTTAACTGAATTGTGTGTCTCACAGCATTAAGGCTGAAGCCACGGTTGCTGTTGCATGTAGATGATCTTGTATTCACGGTTGTGTTACGCTTTGCATAAGGCTTTCTGGTTTGTGGTTATTCATTGGTTCTGGAATATTATTTAAAGATTAAATGTAAATAGTTGTAATTCCTGAAAGGTAACATAATTCTTCCCTGCTAGCCTGGCTTCTGCTTCACCATTGCCTGCTGTAAAAAATGAATAGTATTCTATTCATCTTTTAGCAACACTTTGCCAGCTGTCCGGATACTTACAAACTCTAATTCTCTTTTTATTGCCAGTGCTCACTCAATGAAAACAGGAGTGTTTGTAGCAAAGTATTGCGAATTGAAAGAGGGACCTGGACAGGCTGGAGAGGTGGGCACAAGCCAACCTCATGGGGTTCAGCAAGACCAAGTGTAAGGTCCTG
>JAOXOE010000694.1:7779671-7840002 GCA_028565055.1 Phoeniculus purpureus
CAGATTAAAAAAAAAAACCTCTCTCATTTAAAACTCATCACACTCTTAATTAGTTTCAGGATACCCAGAGATGATGTACTGTATCTCAAGTAGGAAAGCAGACCTGTACAGACTCAGGCAATTAAAATGAATTTAATCACCACAGTATGTTTTACAAACAAGACTATAACATCAGAATCCTGAAAAATGTCTTGTGCTCTGTATATTGAAAATCCTTTTTTGAACATACAGGCTGTCCTAAACTGAATACTAACTGAATGTTTTGTGATCTTGATAGTCAGCAGCACCATGGTCTGCAATTCCTAATGCAGTCCTTAAACTTGGTAATTTGCAAAGCTCTATGTCCTGGTAACTTTTCTGTGAGTTAATCAGAAGTCAGCGAGCACTAACAGCACTGATTTCACTACATAAAAAAGAGCTCATTAACATGTTGGCTTCTGATCTTTTGACAGCAAAGATGCTGTGCAGGGTGGGGGGTTTGGGGGGTTTTTTGTTTGGTTTATTGTTTTTTCTTTTGTCAAAGAGCTAATCACAATCAGAGCGTCTTGATGTTTCATAAAGTGCCTTTGACTTCAAAATCTGAGTAGTGCATTTTCCGAAGCTTAGTCTGTAATTTAAAAGCTGGTATATCCAAATTAACTGGAGTGCGTGTTCCACGAGGTGTTAGGAACAAAAGCGGCAGAGAACAGACCTGAAATGAGGTTTATTCTTCCAACTGAAATCTACAGAAATGCAAGTGTTACCTGTATAGAGGCCAAATTTACCACCAATGATGAAAGACATCAAAGTAAATCCATACTTACAAGTCACTCAGCATAAAGTCTTAGTCTCTGAATAATAGAAACTTTCCGTCCATAATACTGTGAGGTGTGCAGATGGTTGAAAAATGATGTGTGATCTCATGCAGTGCCTGCTGAGCTAACAAGAGGATTTCATTCAAGAAAAATAGGACATTTTAGTTCCACCATATGTGTGATTATGTTTTCCTTCATACCCATGGAGAATCCCTGATGCTAGAAAGCAAACTATGATAGCCCATTAACACGTCCTCTTTTAAGCAAGAAAAGTACTATTTTCCTCAAGGTTCTATGAAAACTTGAAAGGTGTTTTCCCCTTCATTCTCCAAGTTTGGTCACTGACTTTTATATAATCTGTACAATTCATTTAAAAATATTGGTTTGAAATGTAAACGCAGGATTCTGGTGTCTAGAAAGGAAGTGTTTAATTTCAAACTTTAGGTTATGTCAAAAATTAAAATGTTCTGATCTTATGAAAAATTCCATCATGGTGACAAATTATCTTCTGGTCTTTCCAAATGACCCTCTCACTTCAGACTGTTTTGATGATGAGGTTTCACTTGTCCACTTATGGGAGATTACCCATAATAATATGTATATCCAATTTGAACTTTGGTATCTCCAAGATTAAGCAGGCAACATTTAGAAAATGCTTAATGATTCATTTCAGCCTCAGGTCACACTTTCAAAGGAGTGCATGCCGCTTTGCAGTTGCTTAGTGGTTTTCTCATCTGGCAAATCCATCAGCTCGATTGTTTTTTATAACTGTTTTAAGGAATCCAGTCTTTCATTTGCTTAATTACAGTCCTTTAACAGTTGTGTTTTCCTACAGATCTTTAGGTATGTACTGACAGCTGCTGAGATAAATAGATCAGTTGTAAGGGAGAATTCTTCACTGTATGTGGTGAGATGCCAGAGAGGTTGTGGATGCCACATCCTTGGAAGTGTTCAAGGCCAGGTCGAACAGGGCTTTGAGCAACCCTGGTCTAGTGAGAGGTGTCCCTGCCCATGACAGCAGGGTTGGAACTAGACGATCTGTAAGATCTCTTTCAATCCAGACCATTCTATGATTCTCCATTTACACTGTTGAAGGTGGTGGGAGTTTAGAAATGAAGTGAAACCTGCAAGCTGAGAAAGCCTGGGTGCATGGGGTAGATTGTTTGCGTGTCACCAGTTGAATTGTTTCAGCTATGATGGGAAAATGTTTGATGCCTCTTGTATGGCAAAATAAAGGTCTGAGGCAGTGAGGGATGCAGTGTCTTACTAGTATTGCTACTTTACCAGAACAGTGCTGTCTGTTAGAAAAGAAGTGTCTTAGGCTGAGCAAGGACAGGAATTGTTCACTTTTGCAGACAGAATATGCTGACACAAGCTTTTCTCAATAATACTTTTTTGGGGTTTTTTTTTCTTTTTTTACCTTTTTTCTTGTTTTCAGGAAAGTTGCAGAAAGAAGGAAACTGTGTGTGTATTTTTTTTCCTATTTCCTGTACTTTTTTAAACAGAGAAATATTTAGGGTTGGTTTGTTTAACTTAGAAAAACAAATCCTTCTATTGTAATAGCAGCCAACTTGGTGCACCTTGGAAGTCTCTTGACATGTCAGAACATACCAGCAGTATACAAAGATACCTTTGTGTTCTCCTTGCAAGCGAAAGCAATGGTCTGTGCTGAATGTAGGTGCCATTTAATGAAGTCGATCCGTCCTGCATCCTCTTTTCAGCATTTTTTGTGTGGTTTGACTTAACGTCAGTAACTGTCAGCCCCAGGAAAATGTAACGAAGGGAGGCAACTGACGTAGTTAGACACGGAAACTTTCTTGTTTCCACAAATTTCTGGTACATCTGCATCCAATTCACAATCTTCTGATTTTGAGAACGGTCCCTCTTGCCTGTAATTGGTTATATTTGGTGTTGAGGTGGCACGACAGTGACAAATACTGGAGACACACCGATCTCTCTCACCCTGTGACTTCACTGGGCTTTGGATAAAGCTGTACTACGTTCCGGGCATCAGGAACAAGTAGATCTTACAAGAAGGGAGAAAACAGTTCTGCATCCCAAAATATCACATAAATGAGGTATCTAGAAAAGAAAGAAAATAGTTCCTTTGAAAAACACTTCTTTTTAGCTCTGCCTGCATAATGGAAATTGTGGCACTAAGAAAATGCCCTAGAACATGCAATTTAGCTCCAAATATGGAATACATCAGATAACAGTGCAAAAAACCAGAATATATGTGTGGTGTAACAGTAATTTACACCCCCATAACAGTTCTCTCTAGATTCTCAAATTCCCTCAAGCCTGGAAAATACTCTAAGTTGCCTGTGTCAGTGAGCTGGAAATTATCATTATGGCAATGTAGTTGTGATTAAAGCAAGTCAGGAAAATGTAGTGCAATTACTCCAAAGTGTATGGCAAAGAACAGTCATTATCTAATGATTCCAGGGGTTATGCTCTAATAACAACACTGTTTTCGTAACTACACTAATAGGGTATAAGGTGCTTATTTATGTGCACAAGCAAATATACTCTGAATTTGTTTCTGTTAGCAGAATATTTGTGTGATGGTGTTGGTACAATATGATGATAGAATCCTAACCAAACCCCAAAACTCTTCTTCTGAAGAGTTTTGTAAGTCTTTAGATGCATTGACAAACCATTAAGGTTCTCATTTAGAATATTTAAAAAACAATTTGTTCTGTGACTAGGGGAGCTGTTTAATTCTCTTGCACCCAGAATTTAAATTAGCATCATCTGAGTACCCTCTACCTGCATTATGGTCTAAAAACTTATTTTCTAAGCTGATCTGTTGCACCTAAACCATAGCCCAACTTCATGTAAGTGACCAATTAATCTACATTTTAGCAGAGAATAGAGCAGCCAAAGTTGCTTTTCTCACTTTATTAGTGACAAGCCCGTTTATGTCATTTGTAAGTAACTGTATTTTTTAAAGAACTTGAAAAGTTAATCCAAATTTTATTATCATCTCTGGTTCAGATTCAAATTGGTGTTGATACAGTTGAATTTTGATACTAGTTTCACTGAGAACTGTTCACCTGTTGCTGTGTTTCGAAAGGCAGCTAACTGTTCCTCTAACAGAAGGAGTATAGCCCAGACCAAATGTATCAGGCAAATGTCAGCATTCTGCTTAAAAGCAATCTTCAAAACGTCTCCTTGGTATTTACAAATCCCAAGAAATACTTTGTTCACCGACAGAGTAGTTTCTGCCAGAACCCAAAGGAAAAAGAAGTCCTCTAGAAATCAATATCAAAAGTTTTCCCTATCCTGATTAATCTGGAAGCCTATGAATCTCAAAAGTCGTATGAAAAGTTCATTGCTCAGTATGTACAAGGGGATATGGTGTGTTCTGACAATCCACACTGAGGTGTGTGATGCCTTCTCTGATTCACTGAACCATGATTGCCTCAGACAAGGCATGATGCTGTTTCCAATTCTTTCTGAATCTGTTAGTATAGTCAAACCGTGACTCACTTGCAGCATCAACAATGAGAGTTTAAAGGTTCCACTTTCCTTCTTTAATGTGACGCTGTCTAACATAGTTTTATGGGTGCAGTACAGTTCTTTACAGGAACAACCAATTTCTGTGATAGCAGCAAACAAATCAGTGTTGAACAGCTTTTCCACAACATAAGAAAACAATTATTTCCTTAACTATTGTAAATCAGCTCTTCATATTGGAGAAGGTCTTCACATGAAAATGTCCTTCTCTGCTTGACTTGAGAAGGACAGGATTTCAGAGGGAGCAAAAGGAAAATTGTGATGACTTTTTCATTAACTTATTCTAGCTTGTGTGGAATCACAAGTCACTGCTGTGATTAAAAGAAAAACTTTGTCCCTAGACTTCCCAGATGAAACAGAAATTCTCTGCGCAGGGGACTGAAGTAACGTGCTGCATCGAAAGGTCAATGAGCACAATGTGTTCCAGCTTCTGAACTTGAAATTTTAAGGGTTCCTGTGAAGAGAAGACAAGACATGATCTTCTATTCCATCATTGCTGTAAACAAGCCAAAGGGGAATTCTTAAACGTGTTTGGGTTTTTGCAAGGTTGAACTGAAAAGGATTTGACATTTTCAGGTATTTTCCTGTCACTTCTTGGTTGTAGATACAAAAATATATCTTGAGCGGTGGGCAAGAGTTGAAACAAACGTTGAGGAAATGTTTCTCCTTGCCAATAAAGTTTGTATTGTTTGTTTAACATATTAATTAGAAAGAAAACATCAGTTTCCTATGAAGCGACTGAGGTTACTTCCACAGAATAAACGAGGTGAATCTTCTGGACAGAGTGTTTTCTGAGGACTAACAATATATGACATAGGATGTGAGGCTCTTGGTCATCGTAGTAATCTCTGAAGCTTTGTGATCCTCCTTAAAGACTGTTAAATCATTTTTAAAGAAAGCTAAAGGAAAATGCTTTTAGGTAAAAAACCCTCAGCCTGTGGGTCTAGAGAAAGCAGTGTTTGTCTTATAAACTACTTAAATTGGTTCTTTTCATTCAGTTGGAAAATAGTCTTGAGAGCAGGAAAGCAGTTCCCTGGACTTATAAAAAGAACGTTAACTTCTTTGTACAAAAGGTATCCAGTTTCCTTCTTAGTCCTGTTCAGATCTTTTACACTGATTTACTGGGAGCCTGTTCACTGTCCTCTTCTTGAGTAGTTAAGTGCCTCTCTAGTGAAATTCTTCAGGGGGTTTTTCCAAGATAGCAATATTTTTGCTTGCAACATTTACTACTAGACTTTTTGCAGTTTATTTTCATGTAGGAAAACCAGAACAAGTGTAGAGTGCTTTAAGATTTTATTACATTTTGTTAGAACTGGAATGCAGTTTGTGTAAGTAGTACTGATTACTAAAAACTAAATGCTCTGCCTCCTACTGTTGAAGATATATTCGGACGATGTCCTTAACAACAGGCTTTAACTCTTGGCCAGCCCTGGAGCAGCCAGGAAACTGGGCTAAAAGGTCATTGTGGGTCCCTTCCAACTGAGAAAGTCTATTTTACAGTAAAAAAACCCCAATCATTTTCCTTTGAGCAATTTTTAAAGTTTTACTCTTTTTTTTTGACCCAACTCATCAACGTCAATCTTTCTCCTTGTTTAGTTGATGCAGTCACACACTTTCAAGCATTCTTAACTATGGACTTTAGCTGTGATACAGTGGGTGGTGTGGGCACCTGTCAGCATATTTGTGGTTTTGCTAGTGGCAACGTTATGTCCAGGAGTTTCAGTTCTGACCAAGCTTAGTTTGGACAGACTATTGTGTTAAAGTGTGGCTTTGACATGAGAGTTGTTTGGTTACGGGGTCGGGGCTGGGGGGGGGATGGAGGTTTCACTGCTGAGTTTGGAAACACAACAAGTTTGCTTTTGTCCTGAGTTAGATCAGAAGGCAGTAACGTAAACAGGGAGTATGATCATAACATGATTGCTCAGTCCCATTGCAAGTGTCGTATCAGAGTATGCCATGACTTGATTTCTTTCAGTTTACAGCACAAATGTGTTCTGACCTTAGAACGCAGATGATGCGCTGTTACTTTTGTGTTGAAAAATCCCGTATTTTAAAAACCTAATCTCTCAAGTGTGGCTAAATCAGACATTTGAAAAAGGGTTCCATAAGAGAACAGAAAATGTTAATCCTCGATAGTCATTCTTCACAATCTTGTAGAAATGACACCCTGAGGTTCCATATTCATTTTGTTATATTGATTTCTGGTGCCATTTCAGCTTGCCAAATATTTCTCTTTCACTGCAGGCATTCACATTTAAACTGTTTCTTTTCATTTTATACATAACAGGCCAAACTGTGACCTCACACACACCATTGCCGTTGAGTTGTCATGAGCACTAGTGAGAGTTCGCTTTCAGTGACTGAGAAATGCTTATAGGATGTCAATAGTGAATTACTTTAACACTAGGCAGGACACAAAGCATCTGCTGTTGCTGACCACTCACAATCAGTAATGTAAGTTACTTTTTTCCTTTCAGGCAGTGATCACGTTTGTTGGTCAAACCTGATTCGTGGATTTCATTGCATACCCTGTATCAAACCAGCGATACCAGGACACTATTGACATCCCAAATTTTTAATTACTTATAAATTAAGACATTGGAGAAAAACGTCAACCTTTGCATGATTTTATGTATTGTATGGATTTTGTGTGTTTTATGGACTGCAGTTCTGTGGCTGGAACAAACTTTGCACTAGGAGTCCTGTTCCTAATAGCGAAACAACCAGAAAACTTTCACAGACATACATTTCAAGTCATACTTCAGAGAGGGGAAAAAAAATAAATGGGCACAGTGATGACAATTATAAAAATGGGTAAGGACTGGTTTGAAGAAAGTGTTTATTTGATTACCACAGTAAAGAGATCCGTTTGCTAATGAGAAGCATATAATTAGTTCAAGTTCTCCATTCACTTCATTTGTAAAATAAAAAATAAGAATTTATTCAGAACAAACATTTTCTTTTATCCTGATAATCAAAAGACCTCTTGGAAAAGTAAAGATGACACTTGACATCTCAAAGCAAATGCAAAGATGATGTTGAATAAAACCACTGCATATTCAATTTGAATAAAAGAACCCAAATACTCCACTTAAAGAAAGTAACATGAAGCTAATTATTCTTAGGGATAGCGTTCCTTTTACTTTGGCCATTAATTCTACTGAAGTCACCGTGCCATATGTATAAAAGTAATAATTCTTCTTGACATCAGAATTACCACTGTACAGTATGAAAGAGCTGTTTTCAGTGGTGCCTTAGACATTCTAAATACATTATGATGTAATGGGACTTGTGTGCTTCTGTAACTTATGTGACTTTGAAAGTCTAGTGCTAATCTCCTAAAGACAGTGAAAGATGGTGGGAAGAATTCTGAAGAGCAGCCAGTTTGCAGTAGGTTAGGCACAGAGAGAATGAGGTTCTGATGGAGCCAGATATGCCAGGTGACAGTTACACCATAATGAAAGAGCTGTTGGCCAGATTGACCCATCTGCCTTCTGGTCTATGCTAGCTGCCAGAATGATGGGAGAATCTGGCCCAGTAACTGTAACACATTAGTTACTTGCTCTCTGTCTTCTTGGCAGGCAGATGTTCTATTAGTTAGCTTTTTGTGTAGTAATTAATCATGGAATATTTAAATCTTGTGGCTTGTGATTTGGAAAAAGAACCCTCATTTTCCAAGTTCATGAGGCAGAAACAGAACAGGACCAGATGGTCCAACACGGCAACAGTAGATATCAATGAATAGCTACAACTAGATTGCCTCAGTCTAGTACACATTGCTCAGAATCACTCTGTGCATGTGTGTGTCTGTGTGGGTTTTCCCAGAGCTTTATAGTTAGACCATAATAATAACTATTGATCACAGCAGCAGCATGGCATGTAAACATTGTCAGCATCTACCATTTGCTGTGATTAGCTTTGAGTCCCAGTGTCACAAGTAGTTTCTTTTAGTTCATCAAATAAAATAGTGAGTAGGACATGCAGCTGATTTCTTTTCTTTCTTTGGCTGAACAGCTCACTTTGCTGAAGACCAAGCAGCAAGTGGTCTTCACTACAATCAGCTGTAGTGTTAGGCATGATTAGTGAACAAACCAGAATTCTCTTGCAACTGAACCATAAGATCTACTCCTACAGGTGGTCAACTACTTTCCCCTCCCAATTAACAAAGATCTTAGAAAATTATACTAAGCAGAATCATTAACTTTGTTAAACAACTTCTCCCTCAGCAAACGTGGTAGAGCTGCTCACATCTGTATCGGGGATGATGGCCTTGACAAGAAAAGTGCTTAACATTCAATCTTTGAAAATTAACAAAGCACATATTTAGGGGTAAATATAGAGTAAAATTAGTAAATTAATTTTTACATTATTCTAATTTTTTGATTATTTATTTTCATGTTTAAGTTGGACATGTCAGACATCACAGATAGACATCAGTGGCTGAAGAATCTTTCCTGCATTTTTTCCCCTCTTTTTTTTCATCTGCCTTTCACATCACTGAAAGTTTTCTGAACAAGTGGAAGCCACCAAAACCCACCAGGGATGTGCTGGCTGAATTCAGGGTTGGAATAGGACCAGCTACACTGTAAAGAACCATTATCTTAATTATGTTTTGCTTATACAACTTGAGTTTGTGGATCTTTTTTAAAAAGGTTTTGGTCTTCAGCTGTGTTTTACTCTCCTAACCTGGTATTAAATCTTTTCTGTTCCTATCAGCTTTTAACATTCAAATTCCTACAGTTTACAAATTCAAAATTGATTATTGCTGGCACCGAAACGCAGAAGTTAATTGCTTATCTGGTGGAAAAAGTAAAAGCATAAGATCTTAATGAAATCATATGATCATTTGTGGAAGTGACTCCGTATCCATTATTAATTTGTATTCACAGAGGGGTTGCCTTTGCTTTTCTACAGATCGCAGGTAAAGTTAATATTTCCAAACTATTATGTGTTTGCACGTAATATGCAGCTCCATAATTTTTCATGCTCCATGTGGTTATTCTTTGAATAACCTGAAGGTTCTTCTCTGTGAGCTGTTTCAAGATGTAATAGAAAGCAGATTATCTAATGGATGAAATGGCTGATGATGCTACATATCAAAGTCATACCAGATTTCACATGCTTCTGCAGTCAGATGAGTTTCTACTGACACATAGAAATTTCTGGGTGTAGGAAATGCCCAACTCAGTTTTTGAAGGTGCGGTGGACAATATACTTCTCTCAAAGGAGTGGTCAGCTGGTCTGGAAAGGGGTTTCTTGTATGAATTCTAGATGCCTGCAGCAATCACCGGGAATGGAATTTGTTCTGAACAGAACAGAACATACAATTCCTTTAGCTGGAAGACGGTTAACTACTTGTTAGATCTTGCATTTTTCCTCCTTTTTTTCTCAATTGATATGTTTTTTTAAGATGGCTGGTTAGGTAGAAATATCTCAAGGGAGAAAAGGCTGCTCTCGTGTCTGTAGGAGCTGGGGAGCAAGCTCAAGGGAGACACAAATTAAGAGTCTGCATGTCTGGGCAGGCAAATACTCAGAGCAGACAGCTGGGAGTGTGCTTACAGCTCATGCTGAGACTGAGTGCTGGAGGAGCGGGGAAAAGGCAGCCAGGCTGCAGAAGTAATGAGAATATGTTCCTGTGCAGGGGTTTACTAAGTCTCAGGAAGTCACTGAATTGGCTGCAGCTAAGCTAGAAAGCAAGGATCACCTGCTGGGACACAAGGGGCATGGAAAGCATCATGTATCTCCTTCTACTTCTGTGTTTTCCTCATCTCTGCATTGTTTTCTTAAAAAAAAGGTCTTACTAGTTTACTTTCTAATAAAGCCTTTGCTGTTACTCTGATTAGGATTAAAAGTTGTTTAATCCTAGCAGGATTTAAGTCTGAAACCCATAAACATGTTTTCTTCTGTACATTGCTAATATGCAGTCTTGGGATTTACTTTATTAAACAACTGTAGTGGAGAAAAGCCATGGGCTACACCAGAAAGCCATTGAAACTTTTCTCTGAATCCGTTACTTCTTGTGGTAAAGTCCCTTAGACATCGAAACAAAAACTTTACATTTCTCAAAGGCCAAATTTCATTTAAAGTGGGGATGCTAAATGACTCCAGGGGAAAAAGAAGTACTCGGATTATGGAATAATGCAGAAAGTAAGTTTGACGCTGTGTGATGTGCACGGGAGTGTGGTATCGTAAGGAGATTGATGGATGTCACGCACTCCATTATATTTTCACAATAAGGTAAGAGATACGATTGGAAATGTTGCATAGAAGGGAGAATAATTTTGCAGAAGTGATTTTCCCTTGGATTCACAAGTTAGGATTTTGTCGTAATAAGTGATAATGCAAAATACGTTACCCAGGAGCAGCAGTGCTGCTAGATCGCTTCCACAAAGATGTTAATAGGATTTTCAAACTCTTTCATGTACAGAAACAATGGTTGGAGTCCAAGATTTATTCAGCAGGCTTATAAAAAGTGTGTAAAAATACCTCTTACACCTCTCCAGCACCATATCCCCAAGTGCCAGACACTTCCTTGTGCTGTAATCTTCATTAATTCACTTTAAGGGGTATTTAGGATTACTGTATGTCTTAAAAAAGCGTGTATTTGAAGAGACTTAAAGCAAATTATATAACTCCTCAGTAAGCAACCTCATCCAGCATGGCTGCTCATACTGGATGTACGTACACACACTTCTCTGTCTGTGGATGATGTTTACAAACACATGGAATATATCGAGTACAAGGAACTATTAATAAGTTTTTAATTAAAATGTGGTATTAAGATATGTAACCCATCAAATTACTCTTTTTTTTTTTTCCTTCAGTCGCTCGAATCATGGAATGGCAGGGTTGGAAGGGACCTCTGCATATCATCTTTTTCTAAAGCACTGACATATTTAAATGTATTTTAACAGGAATGCAATCTTAAAGTGCAGCATGCTTATGCACACTCTAAATTAATGCAGGAAAGTCTTTCAGTCTTTTAAATAATCTCTAAACTCTTGTTAGAGGAGCTTCCTGGTGGAAAACTAGCTCATGAGTTGTTACCACTGCCAATAAAAAGCCACAGCGGTGATTAAACTGACTGAAACACTTTTTGAAAATGCTGCTGCTGGCTGATCTAATCCGAGCAGTTTGTACCATTTTTAAAATCTCTGCTTGTGTGTTGTTCAAGCTGATTTAAACAGAAGCTGTTCACTGCGTTATCGGTTTTGCCTTAGGGTCACTTGTGCTAACTTTTGCTCACACCAGCTGGAGACTTGTCAGTCTACAACTTAATGCTTTTATTTCACCAAGCTCCATTACTGGAATTTTTGTCTGATATCACAATGTTTATTTTTCTGTTTTACAGTAGAATTAAGCTTCCTTTGCTTTTGGGAATTCAGACTTATTTGTGTTATGTTCTTCAATTTCATCCACTGCATGACTGTAAGACGTCAGGAAATGGAAGAGAAGGGAATCATCGTTGTCCTTGTAAACCACACACGCACATTCTCATGCACATAGAGACAAAATAAACAACGATGAAAATAAGGTGCAATTTGCCAATTAATTTGTTGCTGCTAGTTGTATTTGCAGTGTTTTCCTTTTGTAGATAATAATAATTTGGGGGGGTTTTAATGTAGATTTTAGGATACTTTGGTGGTTTTTCTTGTATAAAGTTTAAATCATCCTTCCGTTAAAAAGAGTTGAGAAGTTCTATCGTAATATATTCCAAAGTTTGAAAGTGTATTAACCCTTTACTCTACATGGCCAGTAGATCCATCCATTTCATAGTGATGGTGACACGATGGCATTTTGTACATTTCTTAGCCATAAAACTTGCTTTATGTTTCATCCGAAATGAAGGATGATAACTTGTCCATACAACGTAAGCGCTGGGATTTTTGTCTCTGCTGGAAAGTAATTGCAGGAATAACCCAACTCTTACTATATTGCTACGTAATATAATTCTGGAATTGATTAGCCCTTAATACTCCTGTCGTAGGTATAACCATTTAGTGCGAGTATTGAGCATTTATGTGTAATTACTTGTTTCCTTTGCCTTTCCTGCTTTATCTTCCTTAATGTTAACTTCTGGTTTTATTCTTTTCTGCTATTTCTACAAGATCCTCCCAGTGTTATCACTTTGGGGAGGCTTTTCTAAAATCAAAATTATTATTAATTGCTACAAGAGTGGAGCTGCTTCACAAGAATTTTGTATACAAATCTGTAAAGAATATCATGTTGGAATGATTTGAACATTTCATTTCAATGAATAGTAAGCATAGCAAGAAATGAAAAAAGAATTGTTGCCGTTGTCTACTTTGCATACCTTGGCATTGTTTGTTTGCTGGGTTCAGTTCTGCTGGTTTAAAGACGTTTCCATAGATCCAAGACCGTGGCTGTTTATAATTCAGTCTGACTTGCAGTGAGTTTCGATTTGCCAGTTGGCACTTGATTTCCCCAACCCAGATAAGAAATTGTTGGTGGAAAAGAGATCATTAATTTGTCTTAATTGACGAGATCAGCTTCCTCAGGGTTCTTCTCCCAAATCCATGGTCCTGTAACCCACTTGTGTCCCACTGAGTTCCTCAGTCCCACCCCATGACACCAAAAACTGTTGATTTTGAGTTCACAGAATCACAGAACGTGAGGGATTGGAAGGGACCTCAAAAGATCATCTAGTCCAATCCCCCAGCCACAGCAGGATCACCTAGACCAAGTCAAACAGGAACATATACAGGTGGGTTTTAAATGTCTCCAGAGAAGGAAACTCCACAACATCCCTGATCAGCCCATTCCAGTGCTCTGTCACCTTCACTGTGAAAAAGTTCCTTCTGATATTGATGTGGAACCTTCTATCTTCCAGCTTACACTCATGGCCCCTTGTCCTATCACTAGATGACACTGAGCAGAGCCTGGGTCCATCCTCATGACACCCACCCCTCACATATTTATAGACATTCATGAGGCCACCTCTCAGTCTCCTTTTCTCCAAGCTAAAGAAACCCATCTCCCTCAGCCTTTTCTTATCAGGGAGGTGTTGTACTCCATCATCTTTGTGGCTCTGCACTGGACTCTCTCCAGCAGTTCTGTGTCCTTCTGAACTGAGGGGCCCAGAACTGGACACAATACTCCAGATGCCATCTCACCAGTGCAGAGTAGAGGGGGAGAAGAACCTCTCTCGATCTGCTAACCATCCCCTTCTGATCCACCCCAGGATGCCCTTGGCCCTCTTGGCCACAAGAGCACATTGCTGGCTCATGGACATCCTACTGTCCCCCAGGACCCCCAGGTCCCTTTTTCCTACACTGCTCTCCAACAAGTTAGTTCTCAGCCTGTGCTAGTACCTGGGGTTGTTCTTGCCCAGATGCAAGAGTCTACGCTTGTCCTTGTTATAGTTCATTCAATTTCTTCCTGCCCAGCTCTCCAACTGTCCAGGTCCCGCTGAATGGCAGCACAGTCTGCTGGGGTGTCTGCCTCAGCTCCCAGCTTTGTCATCAGCAAACTTGCTGACAGTGCACCCTAATCTCTCATCCAAGTCATCAATTAATTGATTGAATAGGACTGGTCCCTGTACTGACTTGGTCTCAGTAGATACAGGCCTCCAACTAGACTCCTTGCAGGCTGATGTCCTGAGCCCATCTCTGTCCTCACAGCCACCTGAGTGTCTCTGAAGCCAGTTTCCCCCTTCAGGCCTGATCCTGCCTGTCCCCCACAAGCTGATTTCACAACATGGCCTCAACCTGCCAAAGGCACTAAGTCCTGGACACCTCTACTGTTTCTGTGTTATGACTCAAATCTGAGTGTCTTGAGGAATTGGCTTAATCAGACAGGCTGATTAAAGAGGAGCAGTTTCTTTGGGCTTATCAGAGTACCTTATTTTCCAAAGAATATCTGATTTCAGGTCTTCTCATTCTGCAAGATTCAGGAATGGGCCACGGAAATCATTTGGGTTATATGAACGTTGTTTACGGTTGTGCAAGCGCAGCCGGCAGTCAGTCTGCACGTTTGGTGCTCACTGCCACACCGTTTAGGATAAGAAAAACGCAGCTGTAGAAAAGGGAGACATTCCAAGTACGTTTTGTCTGGGGTAGTTTATATTCTAGCAGAGTAACAAAGGAGTTGAAAATCCTTTTAATGTTAGGTCAAATGTAATAACTGCTCTGCTCGCCAACCTTTTGAATTAAGGCACTACAACTACTGCAGAAGTGGTTATACCAAGAAAAACGACTGGGCAGAAACGTTAATTAAAGAAATCCAAATCCATTTTGTGAAGGTTTGGTAAAACCATTTCAACCTTTTTTTTTCTAATGTGCCCAACACTGCCACTGGAATGAAAACAAAATCAAATGAGTTACAGAACATCTTGGCAGGGAACGTTAAAGTGGGACAGAACATGAAATACTCTTCAGAAGAGTTCTCTTCAAAACATTGGCTGTTATTACAAAATCTAGAGCTGGCATTTCAAACAGAACAAAACAAAGGTATTTTTAGTCAAATATTCTCTTCAGAAGAATGAATGATAGATAATTTTTCAAAAAGCAGCACAAACCAGCAGAGCGTTCTTTACATTTCGGTGCTATTCAAACCATACATTTTTCATGAGCACATTGTGTCTTTATTGATTCAAATAATTCTTGTCTTTTCTACATTCACCAGGGGACAGGTGTAGGTGCCCTTTTACTCGCACTTTCTGAACTCATATTTAAAACATGGTTCCTTCTGTCCTAGCCAGACCATGTCGGAGTGAGGTAAGTAATAATTGTAACTTGTATTGAAGTAAGGAAAGTACAAAACCTTAAGTTTTGTGATAGCTCATTTTAATAACATAGGAGCAAAATCATCAATAAATAGGGTTATCTTTTGGGGGAATGTAGTAACAACGGAGTATGTAACTTCCAGTTAACAGACACTCTTCCAGCAACTTACAATTCTATTGTCCACTTACAGACTGAAAGTGTCAGGTCATTCTGAGCTTCTGCCGTTTTTAGTTTATGCTGATTGATCTATTTTGCCGTCATTAAAAAGGACGGCACGTCTGAGGTGTTGTGATTAAGATGTGCTCATTCTTAACACAGCTACTGAACTGTTTCAAAAATCACTGTGACCTCTTAAATGAAGAATATGGACCCGTTGTTATTTGTCTAGAAATGCGTATTCCTGCACGTGTGCGTGGGCCCCGCTGAGACAGACTTCTCAAAATATTAGGCATGCAGCTACAAGTTTATCAGAACTTGCTCTTGTAGATGTTTTTTCTTGCATCTAGTGGGAATCTAGGTTTTGGTAGAAAGTTGCTTTGCATTTTGAGCTATGATTACCTGAATGCAGTGTTAACAGGAATGGGATATCTTTGCAGTGGGCTACAGGATATAATTTCTTCCTCCAGTAAAATTATGTTACTTGCAGTTGTTGTTGCTGAATATCTTTCAAGAAGGTCTGCTGCTAGAGAACCCTTCTGAGACCGCAAAGAAAACAATGCACCTAACTCTAAGTAATTTTCCACTCTTCCTCGTCAAAGTTGGAGTCACCTGTAGAAGTTCCCTTCATGGAAATGTTTAGTAACAGTGAATTAAATATCAGTGTAGTGATATATTTAAGCAAAATTAAGTCTTTCTTTACTGAGTAACAGTGATCTCTTTATGGTCATTATTAAAGCCAATAAACATAAGACATAAGATATTATGTCTACTATTTCCCTAAAACATGAGAGTTGAAAAGTCACACTTCCTTAAAGTATGTCATTATAGATGATCTATTCTCTGGAGATATTTAAAACCCACCTGGGTATGTTCCTGTGCAACTTGCTCTGGCAGGGGGATTGGACTAGATGATCTTTCGAGGTCCCTTCCAATCCCTAGTGTTCTGTGATTCTGTGTATTCAAATTTCACTGTATGGGGGTTTAAAACGTATTTTCATTGGAAATACAGCAAACCGTTTTTAAAAGTTAGAAATATAAAATGATTAGGTGTAGTGTTTTATATGTGTCTTGAATTACTACGTAGAAAAGATGTTATTTACTTTGAGAAGTCTGCCTAACATTGGTTCAGGATTGTTAGGTTGCTTCTCAGAGCTGAAATGGTCAAAGCACAGAAGAACTGAGGTTTGTACTCCAGAAGAATTTTATTATTTGAATAAGGATTGCACTGTCCTGAATTAAAGAAAAAAATTCATCTGGGTATTTTGGCTATTAGTTTAATTTGTGTGTTTGTGTACAGAGACACATTAGATTTTTTCCATTTAACTGGCTCTTAATACATACATAATAAAAGGTATTGATTACAGCGAGAGAGAAAACAGCTTTGCAAATAAAGGATTTTTGATTCTCTTATCCCCAGAGGTGTACACCTATCTGTTACTGCACAGAACAAAAAGAAACAGTTACGGAGTTAATGCTCTGAGAAACCTGTTAATTTGTCATACCGTTAAAAGCGGTTGTTAGACAAAAAACCCGGTAAGCATTGTTTGCAGATGATAATGTGGTACTGATAGTAAGCAGTGATACGTGATAGGGTCTTAATGTAATTTAGGTTATTAGTATTTTGGTTAGTCCTTGTGTCATAGATCATAGAATTGTTTAGATTGGAACTTTAAGACTGAGTCCAACCATTAATCCAACTGTCCCAAAGCCACCACTAAACCCTGTCCCTAAGCTCTTGATCTACATGTCTTGGGAACACGTCCAGGGAAGACAAATCAATCCCCTCCCTGGGCAACCTGTTCTAAGGCCTGATGACCCTTTCCATGAAGTTTATCCTCATGCCCTTCTCTGGACCCACTCCAGCACTTCAGTGTCTTTCTTACGTTGAGGTGTGTCATGGTGCTGCTTGCTAGTGCCAGTGTAGAAAAGCAGTAAACCTTCTGGCTGGTTTCTTTGACTGATTGTACTTAGATCCTCATTCTCCTTGGCTTGTTTACAGCAAGCATGTATCATAGAATTTCTTTTTAGACCATGCTTTTCCCACCAGACTAGGAGAAACTCTTCCTCTGGGAGTTGTAGAGAATTAAAATGTCATATATCAAGTTCAGCCTTTCCCAAAAGCTTTGCCCATCTTGTCTCGCAGTGCATTTAAAACTAAAGACCAGCTTACAGTAATTACAGATACGGCAGGACACTACTTCAAGTAAAATTAAAATGTCTAAGTTCTTTCAAACTGTAGGATGTTATTACATATTCAACTCTTTATCATACTGTAATAGCCATCACTGCCTCACCTTGGCACCAAATGGATCTGGGATTGCGCAGTCTGCCAGCAGTAAAGCATCCTAGTGCTGTTTACAATCGGCAGTCCTTGACAAGGATCTAAGGATTGTTCTCGTAAAGAGGGCGTGGGTAGCTTGAGCTAAGAGCATAAGTGATTTTTCTGAGTCTAGCAGAGCTATTGGTACACTTAAAAAGCAGATGAGTACCTGCATGCACCCCTTTGTAGGAACCCTTCTGCTGCATGGCTGCAGAACTGCGGAGTGGAGCCCTGACCCAGGGTGACCGTCTTCCTTTCTAAGGTTGTATTGCTGGTAGTTAACAAGAGACAGAAAACCTCTTCAGAGGAAAAGTGCTTATTAGAGGGCAAACACTTGGTATTAATTTTTATTTTTAGTTCCTTTTTAGTCAGTTATGTAAATGATTAAGAGCTTAACTCTGCAGAATTATCAGCTTTCACTGCGCCTAACAGAGTCAGTTTGCCCTCATTTGAGATGAAGTTATTGCTGTGTTTGTGACATTGAGAGTGGGTTACTTCACTAAATGCATCATTATGAGCTAGTGTAGCATTTTTCTGGTTTGTGAGCTATATGTTGAGAAAACACTGACAGAAAGGTCATAAACAGGCACAGTTACTGGCAGCCTTTTTTACAAATGAACAAGTTACAGTTTTGGAACAGGAGAATTTGTGCCAGAAAACAGATTTTGATAACTGAGCCTGTCAGGAGCACCCTGAAGGTCAGCTTATCTCTGGATGAGACCTGCTGGGGAGCCAACAGTTTACTGGATGATTCAGCAACATTTCTCCAGGAGTACATCCTTCATCATGGTTATAACAACTGAGAGGCAAAAAAGTGATGGACTTCTTGCTACTATTTTGAAGATTTGGGAAGCATACATCAACCCCAGCTTTTAACAGGAGTGTCATTTTAGTATCACCTGCTGTTTTGGGAGGTGTTCGTTCATTGATTCATGATGCAGTGTGAATGTTCTTTGTTCCTAGTGCTCCTGGTGTGGTCACTGATTATATAGAAACAGAGTACACTGTTCTTTGGAAACTGCGTGAGTCCACTGGGTATCCATGGGTGAGCGTAGGACTGGCAAAGCACACAGTTAAATGTGCCCCATCCTGCTCTCCAATTGGTTTTGATGGTGACATCCACTGAATGCAGTGTTGGTAGGGTGTGTTGATAGGGTGTGTGAGACAGGCTGTGCAAGGGCTAGGAGAAGCAACCTGTGAATGAATGTTAGTGATAAAACCAGATGTCAGTATGAAGAAAAGAACTCTTTTACTGTGATCTACTTTTCTTAGGCAAGTCAATGTTCTTGTGTCTTCTGATTCTCTGGTGGTTGCATGGCAGTATTTTGCTTTTTCAAATGAATGTCCCTTTTTTTATCAGGAATGAGATTTTCTTCACATTTTCTGTGTCCCTTGCACATACTTCTTGGCAGGGTGGTTTGCCAGAGGAGTGGTGTGAAGAACTAATGCGTGCTTGAAGCATGCATTCAACTCAATTTTTAGGGTGTTCTTACCTTCCCTTTAACACTTGGGCTCTGTACATCTGTTGCTGTTGTTTTGCTAATACCCAAATACCATGTTCTCCATGACCAGCTGTTGTACATTAGTGGGACATTAGTGGTTAAGAAAAGCAAAGATAACCTGTCTCTTAAGGGTCATCCTGAGTAAAAGATGGTTACAGACCATGGGTTGTATATTCTGTTTTGCTGTAGTGTGATGGATTAGATGTTCACAAGCACACAGGGTCATACATGGGATGATTTGCTACTGAGCTGTGCAGGTGACAGCAAGCTGACAGCATGCCTATGGATTGTTCTTTATAATCCTGGACACACAACTGACTCCCAGTGTGAGTGATAGAAACATACTCAAAGGGGATCCACAGAGAGACACTTGTGGGATTTGCTGGAACAGAGGCGATGATCAGACTGTATCAGTTGGGAAGCAAGTCCGCAAGCATTAACTGGGAACAAATTACGTTTGCCTGCGAGAGCTTTGTCTTGCCATTATTAGCAGAAGTGAGCTCCTCTGTGAAGTCCATTGTTCTGTTCTGAATTTGAACTACCTCAGCTCTAACACTTAGAAGCCTGGTTTGGGTGTGTTTATAGGATGGAAAAAAAAGCAACTGAATTTTTTGTCGACCCATCTGCAGTCTCAGGATAAATGTAGGCAATCGTGCAACTGTGATTTGTATGGCCTTAATCTATGTATAATATGAAAGCATTATGTTTTCTGAGCTTGTGTTTTAAAGCTTCCTTGATTTAACAACATTTAGCAAGTTAAGGCAGAATAGCAAGAGGAAGAAAACCTAATTCCTACTAAAGTCTTTTCATAGAATGGATGTGCTTAGCTTTTGTGATAAAATTACCGGTTGTGTCCAGGCAGCATCTGCAAACAAAGTCATGATAATAATCTGTGTTAGTTGTGTGTTTAACTGCTTCAATAAGATCAGCTTCTAGAAGACTACTGAAATTTTTTTTTCTTCCTTTTCTAGCCTGCACAGTGTAGCTTTGTGGTCTTCAGATCCTGGGAAGGTTTTTATTCCATCGTCATTGTGCCATTTTCGTTACTGCCCCATAAAGTAGGTTTTTTTATTACTTTTACATAACAAACCTCAAGTTTAAACCTCAGTTTTTAAATTCATAATGAAAAGATAATTCTAAAATCTAGGAACTTGATAAAAAAGTAATTTTGTAATTGGGCTGCAGGGGAGATTAAAACTGAGATTTGCATCAGAGCTGACAATTTGGCAATCAGATTTGATATAACAGAAAACATGACCTGAATCCATCACAGAGAATTAAGAAACTATGAATGATTCACTTATGTCCTTTGTAATCTAGTGGCTAAACAAAATTCACAATGTTGTCCAGCATGTCCGTGTGACTCTAAATGTTAATTTATTTTATGTGGCTTGTTGAGATACTTACCTATAAGACCTGCATTATCAGAAGTACATTTGAATAGGCACAATTTCAGTTCTGTTTTTTAAATCACTGAAGTTCACTGTGATTTTCTCCATTTTCTGACTTAAACTAAAAATGTGTGTACTAATTCAACATACTTGCTGGTCTCAAGAGACTGGAGAAGTATCTTCAAGCCAACCGTAGCTATTTAATGGCCTGAGCCACCCGCTCACCTTTATGCACCAAGCAGTTCCCCCCAAAACTTGAAATAATCCAGAAGCTAAAATGCACAGAGTTAAGCATGTACATAAATCTAAATCACGTCCTTTTCACTACTTATTTCTTAAAATGAAAATAACTAGGAAGAAAATTGTATATTTCAGAGCAAAGTACAGTTTCACATCCAACCTAGTATCTTCTTCTCAAGCAGTTATGGAAATGCATGAAGTCAGTTAAGTACCACTGGATGGTAGGACAGCTGTTTAAGAACTTTAAATCTATTGAAAATTCAAATCTTTCCCGTGTGAGTAATAAACCAGATGACAGTTACATAAATATATCAACACAGGTAATAAGCAATGACTCTTTGCCTCATTATTTACCTTTCATATAATTCCATTTAATTTCATTAAAATTACGTCTAAAACTTCGTATTACCATATCTATGTTATAAAATATTTTACCCTGAAGGTTTATAAATCTCTCTAACTAGTGGCTGATGTCTGCTACTTCATGCAGTGGGTTTTTAAGAGATAAACCAGACTGCCTGTTTCAGACATCTTTTAATTAACACGGACATTGGGCGAATGCATGGCGAAACATACCACATCTGATGTTATTCTTTCACTACAGTTGAAATGAGTGGTGTAGTACTGAAACACTCTGGAATCGTGAAAATTCACCTTGGAAAATGAGCGTCAGTATTTTATGGCTGTGCTTTCAAAACCAGGTAAAGATCAAAACAAGTTTATGATTTGTATGAATTTTGTAGTGCAAAGATGAAGGGGGTTGTAGAAAAAGAGCATGCCATAGGAAAACTGATCAACCAGAACGAACCAACTCGAAGCACACGTAGACATATGTGGTGTTTTAGCTCATTTGAGTGTTTTCTGCAGAAAAATTTGAAGTTGGGCTTTATTAAAATCTATTGAATCCTTCCTTTCTAAGCTGTTAATTGCCTGCAGATGGGAAGGACTTTTGTCAAACCCTCCCTTTGTGTTTGACGATTCAGATGGGAGCAGTTGCTCGAAATATGGTCAGGGTCTCTGTCCCACGGTGGTGGTGGCAGCAGCAATGTGATGCATGAGGAGGCTCTAGCTGAGGACCCTCACAGCGTGCTGTACTGCTGCTTCGGCCACTACATTATATTCAAACTCATGAGCCTGTATGGAACACACCAGCTGGACTAGTGGCCATAAATGTGCCTTTGTTGCCCATACAGGTAAAGATAGTGATAAATGTCAAAGGAGACTATTTCTTTTCCTGAAATACCTGGGGTTTTTAACTGGTATTAGCATAACAGTGTCATCAATGGTAGCACACAGAGCAGACTTACTGCTACCAGGTACTGAAAGGAAAAGTTTCCAGCCCAACTAGTACTTCGAAGATAGTTCTTTATTTTGTTTTTATAAATCCAAATTTTGACTGGGTCTTAAAAAAAATAAAATTGAATTGTCCACTGATGGGAAGTTGTCAAGCAGTCAAAAATTTTCTGGAAAATACCTTTTTGAAGTATTTTGATGTCGTGAGGGCTGTCTGCTTGGTCTCTCGTTCAGCCATGATGTTTCAGGCACAGGAATTTTATTGCAGGCTTTTCAGATCACTACACAAAAGCTTCTGTTTCGTTGGTTTTCAGGCTCCAAGTCTTCAGTTTGTGGTGTGCAGACCACCTTGTTATGGCCTTGTCTAATGGTAAGAGCTGAGCTCTTGAGCGGGGGAAGAGCGTGGAAATGTTCAGGTTAACAGTAATGGAAAAAGTTTAACTCAGTACTTTTAAATATATTCAGCTTTTAGTAATGAGACTCCTCTATGTGAAAAACAAACCTACTCTGTGGAGTGATGCCTGGATGCAGATATTACACCCACACAGAGTCTTCATGTAGTCTGTGAGCCTCAAGTCTAGTCTAAACATCACAGTGTCTCATCTTTTTATAGGGCTGAGACATTTATTAGAAATTATTCTTTGTTCAACTATTTTATTGCTTCCTAAAGGTTGTTTGTTACTGATTCAGTGCATTAACCTGCTCTCCACATTGCACAAAGCCCAGCATATCTGCAACAGGAACAAACTAAAGCCTATAGAACATCTTCTAATGCCTTTGTGTCGTTAGTTTGTCTGCAAAATCTTTTTTTTTCCAGATTCTTGTAAACGTTCAGGATGGTAGGAAAAATATGGCAAACCATTGTAAAATAGAAAGACCAAGCAAAAATACAAACCCAAGATTTTAAAGAAAAATGCAGAGATTATTCTCATTCTGTAGAAATGACTGATATTTGCCCTTTCATTTGTCTTATTCTGTTATTCCTATTTTGCATACTATTAGTAGTAAGGTTTTATACATCTGTATAAATATAACATGGTAGAGAAACACAAATAAAAACAGAATCATAAAATTAGGTATTTTAGCTTCACTAACAAACTTTTCTCATAGTGGCTGTACAATTACACTTTGTTCTGTGCCTGAAGTTTGTAGTGCTGCCTAGAGATAAAGTTGCCTAATGGTTTTTGTTCTATGTTTCTGTTGGTTGTTTAGGTAGAAAATGTCTGTGCAAGTGTCTTCTACTTTGGGGGAGAATGTGTGATGAAGTAATTATTTCTATGGGAGAAATTAGGGGACAAACTGGGAAGGAGCCTGAAATCTGACAAAAGAGATTGCACTGTAAAGGAGTCATCTGTTTGTTTGTTTGTTTTGGAGGGTTTTACCATAACCCACGGAAAGTTAACTGCATCTTAGGCCAAACTGAGCTTCTGGAAATTCTTGTCCTGGTTATCATTTTTGGTCTACAGAAGTTCCACAGATCATTCAGACTTGGTGAAGTTATGATGGCTACACAAATTGGGATGGAAAATAAACTGTGCTCTCATAAAAGTCACTTGGGAAAGCAGCCAAGCACCATGGTGGATGGAACATCTGCAGGTAAGGTAGATGTCAGATCTCAAACCATGGGGAGCAGCGGAGTGGAAGCAAGAGATGTAAAATGGAACCTGGAGGGGCTCTTTCAGCTGCTACGACTGCATCACTACACCTTTAGCAAAAGGTATGAAACTATGGTGAGATGAAATTTTAATACATGTAAATAATCTTAACCAGAATTTTATCAAGCATTTAAAGAACCAAGGAAACTCATAAAAATAGGTACCCTGAAGGAGATACTGTAAAAACACTCATGGGGTATTTTCAGTAGCAACACTTAGAAAGAAGGGAGAAAAGAAGGGAAGACTATGCAGCTTGGAATAGTCAGTTCTTGTATTAAAAATCAAGCTAGTGAATCTGCAGTGGCCAGACTGTACCAAGACGTTCCTGGGAGCATTTCTTCGCAGAATCAGCCTTTTTCTTTCTTGCACTTGGCCTGCTACCTCCCAGCACTGGTCATTTGTGTGGAGGGTATTTAGGTCATCTAATTTTCAGTAACGATTTATTTCTAAACTGAAACCTGAGAAGCTAATGGTGCATACAACTAAAAGGCACGTTAATGATGAAATGAATTTAACCAGTAATGAAGGCACTGACATTGTGAGCAGCAACAAGTTCTCTACAAATACTCTGAAACCATCTCCTGTATGGTAAAAACTCAACAGTATTATCTCTCTAGTTCACTTACTGAGACAAGTTCTGTGATTCTTAAGTGGAATCGTTTATGGCATCACTGAAAGAGTCTTTTACCAAAAGTCAACTGTTGGAGCATACATCCCCTGGACAGAAAGGCTAATGATCGATAATTCTGGTTGTGAAATAGCTGCCCAATGTCTTTTTCCCAACTTTTTGGTTTTTATCCTGCTTGATCTATTCAATGTTGATTGGACACACCTCAGATCTGTTGCGGGATTTGTTTTCTTCTGTTATAAACTGCAAAAAGAGACAGTAAATTCCCCAAAGGCTCCAAGTAGAGTTTTTCCTGGATAATATTTTATAAATATCATTCTTAGGATATTTTTGTGTCAAGGGTGGAAGAAATTCCAACTAATGTATTTTGATGACAAGTTTTTAAAGTTGGATGCTCTTTTAAGGTACTTCATTATGTTCCTCGCGTTGCTGAGCACTGGGATGTACAGAAAACTTGTATTTCTTTGCCGCTGCTTCTTATCCATGGTGTCAAAACTTTGGTACATTTGTAAGTCCCTTTCTCACTTTACTGAACACACATACTGGTTTTATGAATCTATTTATCAGTTTATTGTTAGCTCAGCTCCCTTTTATAAAGGAACTGTCAGTCCTATCACAAGAACTGCTGCTTCAAATCAGCTTTATTTTTCAATCCGCTTGTGTTTCAGAATGCCAAGTGGGAACCTTTCATTTTTTTTGTCTTTTTCCCCTTCTCCTGACAAACCTTAAAGCATGAGGGCCCTTTTGCCCATCATACACTGTATTTATCTAGGTGCTGTATAGTGTGCATCCTGTGACAAATGCACCTGTCATCCATTCAAATGATAGCAGCCCTGAGGCTGCTGGTACTTTGCAGTTTGACAAGGTGTGCGTAAAAGTGTCTCTTCCATCACCCCAAAGTCCATTAATATTATTCCTTTTTCAGTACAGAATATTTGCTTCAATGCTATTTCCGAAGAGCCACTGAATTACAGTGGTATTTTTGGACTTTTGACAACGAAGAATTTGCTTTTTCCTGCAGGTAAAAAGACTTCCTTTCTTCTTCACCCGTAAAAGGTGGGAAACTGAGGAACAGAGTCAAGCAATCAGTCTGGAATGCTGTTCTGGTCCTGGGTTTAACACACCCCCCCCCCTCCAATGGCCTGACCAGACTAGCTTCAAGAAAATTATATCGTTAATGCCAAAGGTTAGCAATTTTAGTTCCTAAAGGCTTTGGTGGATGGATTTTACTTTGGGCTTTGCAAATCTTGACGTTCTTTAAATTATAACATGGTACTAATTCTTTTTTACTCAGAATACTTACTGGTTTATTATTATAAGTATATTTAAGAATATGAACTTATCTAAGGAGGAAAAGGGTATTTTAAAGGCAGAAAAGGGAATTACAAGGAACTGAAGGGCATTGACTCTCATATATCTCCGATACGATTGCCTCTTATGCTCCATGTATTCATCCTTTATTCTCTGGTTCAACATGATTGGTAATGACACAATTACCTAGCGGTGTAAGGTGCAATACTTGAAAAAATAGGTTACAAAAATGGCTCCGTTTAATGATTAGATTAAAACTGATTTTAAAAAAAATAAAATCTGTGTTTTAATATCCTGTAAGAGCAATTAAAACCTGTATTAACATTAGCCCTGGCAAAAAGAGTTTCAGAATTATTGCTCGTCCGCATTAATGAGCCTTTATTATAGAAACCCTGAGGTATTTTATATCTCACATGGAAGAATATAATTAGACACAAATTGATAGGCCTGTGCCTGGTATAAAATTAGAATTTATAACAGATTATTCTGAACCTGTTGTCTGCCTGGTTTTACCCCTAGCAAATGCATCTGGAAGCCCTGTAACTAATCCCCTAAAATAATCTGTAACCAATCTGCACGACATTTCCCATTTCCTGATACGCAAAGCGTAACAGAGTCATCCAGGTGCAATTCTTTTACAGCTTTACTAACCACTATTGAACACCTAATGACCTTGACAAAATTATCTGCATTAGAGGAGGGCATGCTAATCTACTTCATGTGATGATGCCGTGTAGCAAAGCAAGATTTTCATTAATGAAGAACCGTAAAAACTCTTTGTTTTAGTACATTTTCCTATCTCCCTTTTTCTTCAGTTCCTATTGCCCTACATATTCTTCTTTAATTGTGTAGAATTTGTCACACATTAGTTAAATCATTCTGTGCTTATAATGGTGTAATATTCAATTCAGTTTCCTTCCTGAGAATAAAAATAGACACGAATGCATCGTCTTACATAAATATGACTTATAGAAGAAGAATCTACTTATATAGTAGATTCATAATTGATGAATCTACTACAATAAATTTCTTGAAGTGTCTGGAAAATACAAGTTGCCATTAGCTAAAAGGACTAACAGTGCTGACAGGAGTTTATTTTTGGGAGCTGTATGGTATAACTAACAGGAAGCACCGAATGCTGGTAGATAAAGATTTCAACCTCTTCCTGAAATGATACTTCATGGGAAAAATTATTCATGCCTGTCTTGAAAATATAACCCAAGACTGATAATGTTTCATACCTCATTAGCTTCTGTGATGCTCTAAGAACAGAAGAATGTGTAGATAAAATGCTTATGTGCAAAAAAAATGGCCTTCACTTTCGTTCTCTTTCTAAACAGGCAAATCATGATCCAGAAGTGAAGATTATGTTAAATACTTGAGTGCTTTCTCTGTTCTAAAAAGTAGTCCGAGTGCTTGAACGTCAGCTTTTCCTGATCCTGTAATGTATAGTTTAGAGAATTGAACTGAAATCATCTCCTCTGTCTTTGGAGACACAGTTTTCTCATACATTTCCATTCAGTGGAAATCTCCCACACAGCTTTGGAGGTCTCATTACTTGCTCACTGTCTCCTTGACAGCACTGGTAGCAAAAAAAATCTGTTCTGAGCTCCTTTTAAGTGACTCGATGTTATAGCAAAGGCTCCAGAAGGGAAGCAAATGCAGCTGCAGGCAGCTTGCGCTTTGGAGTGTGTTCCTCTGCAGGCTTTAAGAAAGGCAGGAGAGAAGCAATTCTGTACCTGTGCTAAACATGGTAATTCTAGACTGAAATACATAAAGTTACCCATAGTTTATAAGCTACTTGGTTTTTAGTCATGTATTGTGTATATGTAGGTAGCAGACAGAGAAAGAAAGGGAGAGAGCTGACATGTTACATCTGCTGGACAGATAGGCAGGTTAATGGTGATGATTCTGCATGGGCTGAAGTACTGCTCCCTGCTGAATGAACGTGGAGCACTGATTCTGCTGAATCCTTGAACATACTTTTTGTTGACGATAGCTCTGTAGGAATATTTGTGTGGTTTGCCTGAAACACAAAAGCTTTTTCTCACCTTACAGCATCATGAACTTTTCTACTTGTAAGAACGTGTTAAAAGCGGGGTTGTTCAGCCTGGAGAAGAGAAGGCTCTGGGGAGACCTTATTGTGCCCTTCCAGTATCTGAAAGGGCCCTACAAGGAAAGCTGGGGAAGGACATTTTACAAGGGCTTGTAGTGATAAGATGAGGGGTTATGGCTGCATACTACAGGAGGAAAGATTTATATTAGAAATTAGGAAGACATTCCAGTGCTGAGGCACTGGAACAGCTTTCCCAGAGAATCTGAGGATGTTCTACCACTGGAAGTGTTCAAGGCCAGATTGGATGGAGTCTGAGCAACCAGTGAGTGCCCACGGCAAGTGGGTTGAAATTAGATGCTCTTTAAGGCCCATCCCAAACCATTCTGTGATTCAATAACATTACAGTTCATGTTTAGATAATAAAATATATTTTTGTCTGTTTATTTTTACCATCTTTTTTTACCATTTATTTTTATCTTAACAATGTGGAAAACACTGACTACATGAAACTGTGAGAATTTTGGTTGTATAAAAGTGGAAATATACATTATTTTTTAAACATATTTTTCAACTTTATTAATGTAGGGGAGCAGCCCAATAAAATCAGTCATTTGTCATTGAGCTTTAAATCTTAAACAAAAAAAGGTCTATTTTTGATCTTGCCCAGAGAATGAGGAGGATTTAGCATCCTGATGCAAACTCTGGGATCTAGTCCCAGCTATAGCCTCTAGAATATTTCAGATGGAAGAATTTTACTGTAACGATACATTGAGCAATCACTTGTTCTCGATCACATTCACTTTAAACGACAAAGATTTGCATGTTAATGAAAAGGTACCTCACATCTTCTATTGGTTAGCTTTCTTATTGGTACTGTCTCACTGATACTTGGGTGGCAAGAAAAGGCACAACAGTGTTCTAGTCAAGGTTGGAAAACTTTATAAAGTTAGGGTTAGACAAGCAATCATGAAGGTAGATGGAGCAGTCTGTATAAGCTGAGTTTGGCTGACCATGAGTAATTAGTGTAATACCGATGCTGCAAGCAGCATAGTGGATGAATGAACAGTGCGAACAATTAATCTCTTTAGCACAGCTGATGAAACCAAGTGAAATATTTATAAGAAGTAAAGAAGATTTCCTGCTTCCATGTTTACTTTCATGTTTGCTGAAACAAACTCTTATTCCCTTAAGACACAGTGACATTTCAGCCTAAACTGAAGTTATTGATCTTCTAATTAAAGGTTATATAATGTCCAAATTGTTTAAGGTGTACTGGAGAGCCAAGAAGAACAACTTTGGTCTGGTATGTATTTGACACATAGGCTTATCTATTTTTAACAAATCATCAAACATTAACAGCTAGATTCAGCTTTTAAAAAAAATATCTGGAGATTACTTTTGATTAGTTTCTTCATTGACTAGTAATTTCGTCAGTGTAAAGATATCAGAAATCGTGATGATAGGACTGACTTGACTTGCAAGACTAGATATATTATGGCCATATTTGCCATGAGCCCATATCATGAGAAAGGAAACAGTTCTGTGAGCAAATGGAAAAGTCTCGTGTGTATTCCTACAGTGCAATATGTTTTCTTTTCCCTATTTAGAGTCTGTAGAATTTAATTTAAATTGTCTCATTCTGTTTAATAGTTCAATATTTACAAATCCTAGGTCCTGAGTCTCAAATCTCAGGCTGCTCGGCTTTTCAATTTTTGATGATTTGTTTTTTAGGTAAAGTTTCCATGATCAGGACTAGAGCTCTAATGCTCTCGTGGTGCGGATTCTGCCAAGCGAGTATTGGCTTGGTACCACATGAGATTTCAGGACACTCGGATGATATAAAGTTAACATGACACATATTGAACGGATGGGAAAGAAGACAACTGACAAGTCTGAATATTGAAAAGAATTGCTGAGCAGGTGTGCTCTGTGCTTCCTAAGTCTCAAGGGGACTGTCTCCTCTGCAACGTGTTTGCATTACACAAAACTGAAAAAAACACTACCGAGATGTCTTGGTACACAGCTTGGGGAATGGCAGGTATCAAAATGGCTTGGTCGTGGATGTATGTGATCTCAGGAGGCTGGACAAAAGCCGACTGTAGATGGGTTATCTCCTCAATATTCTTACAGGAAGCAACTCCATCAAGTATGTCTTGGTCCCATCAGGTTTCATATTCCTTCCTTAAAGCTATTTTGTACGTCCCTTGGTTAAGTTTGTGTTTTCCAGTATCTTCTCCATACCAGGTCTTTCCTTATGACTCTTTGACACTGACAAATGACTCTTCAGTGTATACTTTCAGCAAGAATCTCCATTTTATTTTCACCTGGCACAAGCACAATGTCAGTGTTCAGGAAAAACAGCTGTGCAGGGTCACTGAGTTGAAGCTGGATTTGAACAAAGACCTACAAGACCGGCAATTTCTTTTCAAGCTGTTCTGTGTTCCAGAAGGGAGATATGTTTTGGTGATCCAGTGCTCTATCAAATAGACACTGAAAAATGATGTTTGTGACAGAAGTAGTGTATTTATCAATCGTACACTGAGGGGAAACCCAGGACTAATGGACCTAGTACTGCATAAATAGAACCGATGTCAGATAATGTGTGGCTGTGAGACACGACACCAACTGCTGGTAGCAGTTGAATGTTTGTAGTGAAAATCACCTGGTGGAATATTTTGGTGGAAGTTTTAGAGATAAAAAATACTCAATAGAAGGATGAAACCCTTCTAGGCGCAGATAGAGATGTGGCCTTCCGGAGTTTTTCACGAGGTACAGTGGTGCCACTAGACAAAAAGCAGAGTGACTGAGCTGTTTCTTCCCTTATATTGTCCTTCATGCTGTGCTGCTGCAATTCTAGCTGTTTCATAAGAAAGAAAATACTATTAGACTTGTTTTGCAGGGCCTTCAGTTTGTACTGGTATAGAACTACGATTGCATGTTGAAATAGGGCAACCAAAGCTGCTTGTAGCTCCATTTTGAACTTTGGAATGGAGGAAAATGTCGTTTGGTTTTTGGAGGCATCTTGATTCTCTGCAATCCGTAGTAAATCCAAGCAGCCAGTTATAGTACAGGTTCGGTGTCTACTTGTTAGATATTTGTCAGAACAGGACACACGTGCATCAGAGAGACGCATCCTTGGTATCTTACGGGGGTGTTCTGTACGTGCACCATCTGAGAAGTTTAACCCAAGGCAGAGGAACATTAGTTCTATAATTATATGGATTAGTTAGAAAATACCTAATTTTGCACTAGTTCCAGAACAGCAAAAACAAGCGGTGCCTCTAAAACAACAAGGCAATTAATTGGAGAAGTTCTCAGTAATTTGTTTATCACTCTGTGAGTTCAGGTATCTGGACTCAGTTCAAGTTAATTCAGTCATGGCTGTGGGAAAAATGCCTATTTATTACTCTCTCCTATTGCTTTTGTGTGAAATGGTTTTTTTCTCTCGTTCCACCTTATTAAAAGACTTTCATCTCCAAAAATCAATGAAGTTATCAGCTGGGAATTGTCTGGCTTAACTCAGGGATTCTTTATAAGTTTTGCACACAGTCTTTTGTATGTTCGCTTCTTAAAATTCACTTCACTTGTTTTGATCAGATAATCTTCTTGCCTGGCATAGTTTTTGAACTGTTAGGGGGGTAGACAGATTCGCAGAAGCACATGTACAAACAGCCCCCTGAACAAAACATCGGGCAGGAGGTGACCCGAGCCAAACACATATTGTCTTTCCCTTTCTACTCATTGAAATAGCCTCGTTTTTTAATCTCTTGCCAGCACTCTCACTGGCAGAATGACAGCAGGTACTGTGACCAGGAGGGATGCCTGCAGCTGGCTGGCCAGTATATTTAGATGGACTGGCAAGCTAATTGCTTGAGAGCCACTTGTCTTCCTTCATTGCAGACTCCAATTTGTACCTGCTACTGCCTGTAGCCACTGATTTCCACCAAACTTACAGGACCTTTTTGAAACATCTTCTTTCTCAGCCTCTTACTTGTTTGAGATTAGTGAATAATTCCAGAATTATTTAGAGGATAGAGCCAATAAATGCACTTTTCTTGGGAAGCTGAGATGAAACACTTAAACAAATGCCCCAGGAACACTCAGTTTTCCCCAAAGGTACGGTATGGCGTGCTGGTTTGAGAGACTGGCAGTCTGAAGAACAATGGAGTGAGCGTACTGAGTGTAAGATAAACAGAAGTAATAAAAAAAGCAGAGACCAGAGGTTTTCTTAAGGGGAGGAAAGGGAGAGAGTGGTGTGTATAACATTTTGTCAAAGTGTTGGAGACAGAAAAGCTGCTCGTGCAGGAGATAGTAATTAAAACAATTACTAATGAAGATCTAATTAAATATTTAGAGGAGGGTGGAGAAGATTTTGCATCTGGAAAATCTTAAAGTGAGAAATCCCCAGGCACCAAGAGTTGGTGATTGAATGAAGAAGGAAATTAGACCATGAAGCCAGTGAGGAAAGAGGACAATAGAGAACTGTTTAAAAAGAAGATAAATAAAACTGAATAATCAATGTGCAGCAATAGATGAAAGGTTTTGGAAAGGCCTGTATATTTCAGGCAGATTTTTTTTCTCTTTTTTTTTTTCTTATTTTTTTATGTTTTTGATGGGTACGCGCTGTGCTTGGAAACTCTTATGCAACAAGACATTTTGTTTTCCCACAGCCTCAGGATGTCCTCCTTAATTCTTCTTAGTGATTATTAACACTGACACTATTGTCATGCTAATTGAAAAGTCAGATTTTAAGCCTGAGTACTTAAAGCACCTTTGGCACTTTTTAATGTAATTTTTCTCAAGCAATTTACTCGAGAAAACCAACAGCATTCAAATGTCATCATATTCAAGGTGCTTTGAGTAAAATAAGTTTCCATCTCATTTCTGGTTGGAGAGAGGTGAGCTTTGCTATGGCTGCTTACAAAAGCTGTTCTCTGTATATAAGGCCATGCGTAAAGACTAAGGAAAAACAGCAACTTGAAGATGAGGTTGCTCAGGCAAAGGCAGTGGTGACTTCACTTGGTACAAAGACAAAGAACAGTGATGTCTTCAGTGCGGTTTGACAGGGACAAGTTTTTAGGTGTTAGTTAAATCACTGGGGGAAACCATTAGCAGCAAAGACAAAGCCAGTGTCCTTCCTGAACCCTCTTCTGGACCCTACCTACATTAATTCTTTAGAACTCTGACTTATGGAAGGTACAGAGGAACTGTTTTGTCCTTATTCATAAAGCACAACCAATATGCTTTATAGCATGCAATTAATCCAACTGGATTTTCCAACTCTGGTAAACCCAAATCAGCTTTACCTAGTTATACCCATATACCAAGACCTCGGATTGGGAACACTGAGGACGTCTGGAGACATCTGAGTGTCCCATCTACACTCAGTATGGTCCATGCATATGCAACGTGCTTTGTTATTAGATAATATTATTCACGTTAAGAAAAAGAAAGCAGCTGTAGCCCTGAGCTGCAAACACAATGTTGTAAATTAAAGGTGGGACAAAGCGTGTCAGTCAGTGGTTCTTTTTATGATTCCTAAGTGCAGTGCCCTGAATTCATTGAAACATTTATCATACAACCTCACAGTCTGTTTCTTTCTCAAACTCTTTGTCGAACAAGTATATGTGATTCACTAATGAAAAATATCTCTTTCCTAATTTATTACCTTTCAATGCTGCTATTCTCCCGTAGCCTTTAGTGCATCATGCAGGCTGTGTCTCTTTGAAACATCTACATTTGAAAATATAGAATGTCTTTAGTTTTTTATTTCTCATAAATGTTATTTATTTGCTTCTTTTTTTTTTGGTCATTCTGTTGTTATCTGGATTCTGCAGTGAATACAGTAAGCAGTTCTTTGAGCACCACCTCACAGCTCCTGTCTTATTTTGTTGTCTGACAAGGAGGGTTATTGCAAATAGGGAAATTCTAGAAGATGATTAATTAAAAGTCAGCGCACAGTAAGGTAAAGTCTTTTTTTCCATCTTACTAAAACCTACCAGATATAAGATTTGCAGGCAGAGATTTTGGTGGGTGGGTGTTTGAGATTATTTTTTGTCTTATTTTATACCATTTCTGTGTTCAGAGAAGACAGAAAAGACTGAAAAAGAAATTGTGTTTGAAGCAGAGAGGGGAATGTGGTTAAAGAGAGAAGAGCACGAGCAGGGCGGTAGTGAGCAGAGTAAGTGGATTTCTCTGAGCGGTTTTATAAGCACTGGGTTTCTGTGAGCAGTTGGTGATTCTTATTGCAGCAGAGCTGATATACTGTCAGTTGTCATTATTAATAAAAAGAGGTATAAATTACCTGGGTGAAGTACAGATTCTGTATTACTCAAGTCAATGGGAGCACACATCAATTCCTTAACAGAACATATAATTCTGGGTTCGTAATTCAGGGAAGTTCATTTTTCTCCTGTTATTTTTGGAGAAGGACTGTGTGATCCCTGTATGTTATTTGAACATTTTACATTCTTCGTTTGTCATAGGCTGGTGTCGAGGTAGGGTCAAAGAGGATATGTCCCTCAAAAAAACTGCAAAGCTTTTTCCAAGCACTGTGTAAAATAACATAATTTCTTAGTTTATATTAATTACGAGTCCAGTTAGGCTGCTATTACCACTATGACATTCAAATCGTATTTAATATTATTACATCAATATTATTTATAAGGTCAGGCATGTCACAGCTGTATTTTTATTAAAATTAAAGACATCACTGCTGTAGGGTAACAAGCTTTTCTATTGCTTATTGTCATTTGAGGGTGAATATGAATGTCTATGGCACTTAAACTGGAGATGCTACCTTTGCACTGGGATTAGAAAAATGCTTTTCTGATGACCGTAAATATTTCCTAGTCCATCAATACATCACCATTAGTTGGAGATATTTCCTTATGCCTTGTAAGCTGTTTATTGCAACAGCTATTTTGTATATTGGTTCCCAAAGCTGCATAGAGCTCTTTCACTTAGACACCTCAAAGTTCTGGTGACTTACTATTGTGCTAATTAATTTTTGGAAGCTTAAAGTCACAGACTGTTCATGGCAAAGTTGGGAAACACAAAGGGTGTAAAATCAACTGAAAGCAAAATTCAGTGGCTTCTCACAGGAGAGATGGGTGTTAAGAGATCCTGCTTCCTCCTAGAATATGATCATTGATAAATGTAGGGTTTGGGTGTTTTACTGCACCTCAAGCATGAGGTCATGATTATACTTGGGTGTCCCAGAGCACAGAGACATCTTCCATTATCTTCAATGCCCAGGTGCGATGCAGTAGCTGGTTTTGAGGCTAAGGCAGATAGGTCACTAAAGACACCGGGTCTGCAAAGAAAAATACTCCTGAAAATTGCAAGCTAGGTTTCGCTAGTGCTGTCACAGAGGCTTTGCAATAAACTGATCCCATATAGTTTTGTTTATTTGCTTTTCTTTTTTACTACACATTTCTGAATTTCCATTCAATTAGTGGGCTGACATGGCAGTAGTTTGACTTTAATCACTTGTTTTTGTTCCTGATTTACGAGCACTGAGCAAGAAGTGGTTGTGGTGTACTAATAGTTTTGAAGTAAAAGAAAACCCGACCTAGAAACATACCAATTCCTTTACAGCAATGGGCTGTGTTTCTACATCTTCTAATTTAATGTTTGAGCAAAGTTGCAATCAGAAAACGGAATTGCTATCCTGAACTGAGAAAGATAAAATCAATACTTATAGCAGTTATTGCTAACCACGTAGTGCTTATAGATTTAAATATAGAAAGAGTTTATTCTGTGGTATTTATCAGTGTCAGAGCCAAGAGACTTCCACAAGCAGGAAAGCAGTGGGTGACTGACAATAAAACCACAGATACTCAATGTTTTGTAATTGTTGATGTGGTTCAACAAGAAATTTAATTGTGAAATATAGAAATAAAAGGTAAGTAAAAGTAACAATAAAAAGCCTCATCTAACGTTTCTGTGCTTGGTCCCCTAATGGAGCTTTAGCCTATAAAGACACTGAATCCATCCATCTACTAGAGTTCACAGTGTATGACTGTTGCTCCAACTTCTTATACAGCTTTAAGAACCAGTAACAGGAAATGTATGTGACTGTATTTCCCAAGCAACAAAAAGACTCAGTCTGAAACTCGTGTAAATCCAAGCACATTTTTCTTCATTTTTAAAAAAATGTAAGTGTAGAAAGCAGCAGTTTCAGCCTGCATTGTGTGAAAATGAGAACACAGTGTGCTGTGAATACCGGGCACATAGAGCATGCTGAATACAGTAGGCAACATCCTGGCCCAGCTTTCGCTGACTTCATCAGTTTTGATGTTGAGATTTTTACTAGCAGCTCTAATCAGAGGATTTGCATTATTGCTCTTGGTAGCAATACCAGGGGAAGTGCAGGAGATAACCAAATCTGGCATAGGGGCAGGCAGTGCTTGCTGTCGGTATGTCTCTGGCTTTAGCACTTTGCTGCAATGACTCGATCATTAGGGCATAATGATTTGAATGGAAAAAAAACCCTGTACAGAGCATTGTGCTCAGCTTTCAGGACAATGTGAGTGACTGTGCTGGACCCTTGGGGTTTGTCTGGCACAAGGAAACTTAGTGGAAACAGTCATGAGAGTCACAGAGTAAAGGATGATCAAGCTCTACTCTCTTTCCAGGACTGCTTTTCTGCAGATGGAAACGTCCTCACCTTTAGACATCCCAGGAAAGGTGTTCTCAGAGCAATGTAGGCTCTGTTAGGGTCCAGCAGCAGCCAGGCAGCGCTGCCCACCTGAGCTCTCTCAGCAGCTCTGTTCTACTTCTGTTCAGTGTGAAACAGGCAATTGGGAGCAGGGGAACAGGCAGACTGTCTATCAGAAAGCGATCACAAAACTGGCTAACAAAGAGTTAGGTCTTTAGAGAAAAAAATCCTCCTCGAGACTGAGGACGTTGTCCGATGCTCAAATTTAGGCCCTGGAAAGCTTCGTTAGGATGGAAAATGTGATACCACTGTATTGGGAGACAGTCTCCAGTACACCGGGGGCTCCAGTAGGGAGGGCTGGACTTAGATGATCTTTCGAGGTCCCTTCCAGCCTATAACATTCTGTGATTCAGTGGTTTAACCCCACTGCATCGCCAGATACTGTTGTTACCGACAGAAGTTTTGTGCTTTCAAATACAGTCCCGTCTAATCAGTGAAACATCTGCCCAGAGATTCTCCGGTTTGTGTTTTAGAGAAATCATTGAAGCAGGAAAAAATGAACATTTAGAAAGTTAGTGCTTTTGGTAAGAGAAGTCACTGAAATGTCACCTCCTGGAGCTTACAGCCAGAGAAATTAACGCCTACTGAACAACAAGACGTCATGTATCGCATCAGCAGTGTGAGTACCAACAGAGCTGAAAGGAAACTTTTTCTCCACAAGAAAAAAAAAAAGAAGAAAGCTCAATTTAAAACAAAAACATCTTATCTGCTATTGATAGAGATCTGAGTGTCAAAATACTGATCACGGTCAAAAACCTCCTGACATCTTACAGGTGGAGCATCCTTTTAGGAAATTAAATAATCATCCCTGTTCTTTTATCTTGGCTCCGCAGTGGTGCCCCAGAGCCGTCTTAAAAGTTTACAGACTCACAGTGAACTTTATGACGGCACGATCAGTTTGAACTCCATCTTACGTTACCTTTGATATTTCTTTGTGCGGTGCTTGTACAAAGCAACGAAGCGAGGGACGCAGGAGTTGTTTTCTAGTCTTTCTGTCAGTACAGTTCAGCTAAGCAGTGCAGTTAGCTTGAGATTAAATCCTTCACGATAACGAAAACACTAACATCTACCACAGGCAGAAAGAAGTTTTTAATTTCAGAAAAGTAAATAGGTGTAATCCATTTCCAAGCAAAGCCGCTGAATAGAGAAATTTAAACTGACATTTTAAAAATGAAATTTTGTATGCCTGTAGATTATAGTGCTTTGTTAGGATGTTTACATTAGATGGACTGGTTTTGCCATTACTGATTAAAAAAAATTCAGAAAACAATTGATGATGGGTAGAATTCTGTATTCAGGATAATAAATGCCGACATTAAATGCAATCTGGGCACCGACCAGTGTAAAAATAGATAAAGTTTTCTTTGTTCCAATAGGAATCAGTGAAGTGATCTCTATTATTTCATATTTCTTAGACAGAGTTAATCTTTCAGCTACACGAAAAAGTAATCCAGAGAATAACAAGAGTAAAGCAGTGAAATACACAAGTTAAATGAGGAAATTAATATATTCCTGAATGAGTCTTTGAAATGGGAGTTAAGAATAGTGTAATGTTTGACATTAAAATTGCACGATGAATTAGGTTAATTAACTGGAAAAGTTAGTAATCTCCAGAGCCCTGTAGCTTTGGGAAAGGGAGACGACAAAGAATATCTGAAAAAAAAGTGCAATTCTTTATTCATGCAGATGTCTCAATGGAGCTAACAGGGGAAGTTACGTGTTTGGGCTGGTTTTCCAACAATGCCTGTTATTGTCATTGACATGTTTTATAATGCTGTAGGAAAAGGTCTCAACTACCTCTCACTGACTTTTTCATTCAGATTTTAATTCACAGCAGTTTTAACATGCAGTTAGATCATGCATAGAGACAGCTTTGTAGTCTGTTCTTCCCAGGACTAGGTAGGTAATTTCATGTTGAACCAACAGAATCACAGAACATTAAGGATTGGAAAGGACCTCAAAAGATCGTCTAGTCCAATCCTCCTGCCAGTGCAGGATCACCTAGATCAAGTTGCACAGGAATGTCTCCAGAGGAGGAGACTCCACAATCCCCCTGCCCTGTTCCAGTGCTCTGTCACTCTCACCGTGAAGAAGTTCCTTCTCATATTTATGTGGAACCTCCTATGTTCCCACTTACACCTGTTGTCCCTTGTCCTATGAGCTCCCTCAGCCTTTCCTCATAAGGAAGATGTCCTACTCCATCTTTGTGGCTCTGCACTGGACTCTCTCAAGTCTCCTGTTAGTGAGATGATTGCTGCGTGTCCTGGAGGCACCTGGACTGGAGAAACATGGATATGTACCAGGAAGAGATTCTCCACCTTCTCTGTTTGGTGAGGCTGTTACACCAGCCGGCAGAGAGGTTTCTGGACCGTGTGTTCTGCGTACTCTCCTGTATTCTTGACCGTCCTCCACGATGGACAAGCATAATGTGAATTTGTAGATTCTCCTTTGTGGTGGGTTTTCCTCTACCATCTGTCAGATGCCTCCCACCAGCTGCTCTCCCCCTCCTCAACAGCACTAAGAGAGAAAATACCATGAAGATGATATCAAGAAAATACCATGAAGATGGATCAAAGTAAAGAGAAGGAGATCAGCTACCAGTGACTATCACAGGCAAACAGGTTCCCTCTGTGGGTGCAGGGAAGTTTCTGTTCCTTTGTGATGTCTCACAGGCTTCAGGAGAATCTCTGGGAACAGAGCACCTCACCTCCTACTCCTCTTGCTTCTTCTAGCTGTTCCCAGGGCTGTTGCCCACAATTTTCCTCTCACTTCTCACTGACAGGCAGTGCTTTGTTCTTCCTCAAGTGCATTTCCCAGAGGCAGCACCAGCTTTCCCCATGGACACCATCACACTGACAGGTCTGTGTATGGAGGGGCCCTGGCACAGGCATCCAGAACCTACTAAATCCGGCTGCATTCGGCACCAGGCAGCCATGGCCTCTCCTCACAGAACTCAAACAGTTTGCCCAGGGAGATTGTGGATGTCCATCACTGAAATTGTTCAGAGCTAAGTCAGATGGGGCTCTGGCCAACCTGGTCTATTGAGAGGTGTCCCTTCCCATGGCAGGGGGATGGAACTAGATGATGTCTCATGTCTCTTCTAACCTAAACCATTCTCTGACTCTTCAATTCAATGACTTATACAGTAGGAGCCTGCAGCACCCCCACTCACAGCCAGGACCCCCACACCTAAAACCTCCTTTAACATTGTTGTCAGCCCCAGGTATGGTCCAGGCAGTGTCTGGAGTTTTTCTGGAGGTGCTAGAGGGTGAGTAAGGGTTTCTGGGGTACCTGACCCCAGGAAACATACCTCTATCTTGAGCCATCAGCAGCTTCACATCAGATATGCCACAAACCCAGCCTCAAAAAAAAACCAGCCAAGAGCCCTGACAAACTAAAACATTGCCCTTGGCTCCCTCCCATGCAGACAACAGCCACCAGCCCTGACAGAGCCACAGGACCCTTCACTGTGACCCCACCAAGGCACAGAGCCCTGTCCAAGCAGCTGCCAGAGAGCTGGGGCCAGCGCAGATCCCCGCAGCAGAACACGGGCTTGTCCATGTCGTGCATCGTGGGGAAGAGACACTGCGAACAACTTAGGACAAGTTCATGCAGGGCCTGGGGGAAGCAACCGATGCTGCAGTTTGGGAGGATTCCAGGGTTCTCTGTGAGTCAGGTGGGCTCAGGGGCAGGACAGTGCTTGGCCTCATTAACAGCCATGGCTGCTCTGCCAGGGCAGGGCTGGCTCCCTCCCAACATCAAACTCGAGTACAAATCAACACAGTATGTGCAATGAGGATTTTGGACCCATGCACAAGTCTAAAACTGAGCTGACATGACAGCGTGGATCAGGGGGCTGCTGGATCCCATCTGGAAGTGGCCAGAGAGCCTTTGGCTGGTTCAGTGGATGTAAACGTGCTCAAACGCTCCCGGAGCAGAACAGTCCAGGTCTTGGCATGCTGTAGTTTGTCTCATCTGTTATTGAATCGCTGGCCCTCAGCTAGAATAATTATCATCTCAGGATGATTTTTAGCAAAGGAAGGATATAGGTACTATTACAGGAAACGTTATATATATCAAGGGCCCTGTCCTGCTGAAACTGCGGAAGAAATTAGAACCAGATACTTTCCTGTGCTAATAAATACTGTAATTAAGTAGGTTTTTCTAATTGGGAATTTCTGAGTGGAAATTTTAAACTTATTTTGGTTTTACGTGGAAAAAAAAGAAAACCACTGGTATGTAGTAACATATTCTGACTGGTAAAGCGTTTTCTAAAACATCGGTGAGGTTTTATAGTGACATGAGTAATACCAGTGTAAAGTTCTTTGTGAGACCTAAGTACTTTTGAAAGAACAGAAGGGAGAACGTAAGCACATATTAATATTGATGTTTTACTCAAATCTATTTTTGTTAGCAAGTCATAAGAAATGAATTGCTATGAAACATTGGAAGTTACAAACACTAGTGAACAAGTAGGTTATTAATTGTATTTATCGGGGTGGAGAGATATTATGGGCAATAAAGAACAAAGGTTTTCATCCATAAAGAATGCTTTGAGCTGCCTCCAAAGTGATTTAGTTAATTGATCTGAAAGAAGGTTGATTCATGATTAGCAACAGGACAAATAAATCTCAATTTAAAGCTCTCAGAACGCGTTTGCTCGATAAACTGCGTCAAGAAACACAACTAAAACTGCTGTTAAAGTTCGAGACCTTTCTTACTTGGTGAAAACACATTAATATTGAAATGCTTTTACTTCTTTAAGTTTGAAACCGATGTTTTTTGGTATATGATCCTTTGATTCTATTTACATAAAACCTGTTGTGTTTGTGTAGTAGACAATAACCTTTCTTTTTCCTTTACCTTAGAGGTGTGGGGTTACCAAGTTGCCCAGTAAGTCTGGAGGGGAGGACTTGCAGCTGCCTCAGCCCACACACAGCGGACTCTGGCTGTGAAATAGCAGGTAAAGCACTGTCAGCTCCTTCAGACCTAGATCAGTCTGAAGGGTCTGTATAATGTTCCAAGGTCTCAGCCTGGCATGCCAGACTTGGGGAAAAAAACCCCACCGTGTCTTGGAACGTGAGCCATCCCAAGAGGTACTCAAAACACCTGTAGATGTGCCACTAGGGCACATGGTTTAGTAGGTGTGGTGGCATTGGATTGGAGGTTAGACTTGATGATCCTGGAAGTCTCTTCCAGCCCTAATGATTCTGTGGTACATACTATCTAACTACAGGTTTCTGCTGGAGTGGCTGGGACATGTTTCTGTCTCCTTCCCTGCCTTTTCAGCCGCTCTCTGAGTCCTTAATGAACATTTTCCTACCTTTGTTACTCTGCTTTCCTTTTCTTTGTAGCTACTTAGGAAACCAGAGTACTGAAATACCTAAAAAGGAACTGTATTCACAGCAGCTGCTGAAGCAGAATTACTCACTCAGGAGTGGAACCAAGGAGGAAATGGCCTGAAGCATTGTTAACCGTGGGATGCTTTTCACTGGGGCTTCTAGAAACGCAACAGTAGCAGCAGACAAGGGATAGACGTTGAAAAAGTAGCAGACTGAGACATGTCCTTAAACGCATTTTTCAGTGTCTTTAATGAGGATCTGTGCAACTACAGAACAGCACTTCTCCTTTAATTTCCCCCGAGGCCCACACTCCTTTTCTTCTACTGCTGCTGTTTCTATTTATTTAACTTTGCACTTGCTAAGTGATGTTTTTGTGGCGTTGAGAAGAACATGATTTCCTCTTGCATCCTTTTAACAACGTGGTTTTAATGTTTCCACATGAAGTTTGAAGTACTTAAGTTATACAGATCCATAATCATTCTATTTCAATATGCAAAAACCTGTTTCTTTTCATGTAAGCCACATATAAACACTGTGGGAAAGGAAAGACACAGACAAGGGAAACTTAAAGTAAAAATATTTATCCACAGAAATGCTTATTTATGTTCTGAAAGTTCTTGTTGCCAGAGAACAGGAAGGGAAATGAAGTCCCCTAGGATTTAGCTTGTCCGGCTCCTGATGGAAGAGAAATTGCTCTAATCTATTTTCAGAATTATGAAACATAAAGAATTTATTACTCATATAGATGTTGTAAAGTTTGCTGATAGCCAATAAAGTCTGCTGAGCTCTTGCACATAATGAAGATATAATTCTTGTAATATAGAATTGGTATAATAAATGGACTTATACGGGGACCTTATGTGAAGTCTTTTTGTGGTACAGAGAAGTAAAGAACGTTATGTAATGGTTATTTGTTTTGGAATTTGAATGAGATTTTGACTGCTGTTAAGGCAAATAAATGATTCTACTAGCTGTTAACACCTTTTACCTACCATATCTAATGACCTGCCATATCATCTCTAGGTTCATGAGTCCCATCTCATAGAACCCTGTGCTTTCAAGGATGATCTTCATATGCCAATAATAGATTTTACTTTTAGCATTGAAATTAAGGCTCCTGACAACAGAATTCTAGGAAATGTTTTCAGGACCTCGTACATGCTGCCACATATTGTGTGCTTCTTTTTTTAAATGCAGGAGATGATGCTCAATCAGTTAATGTAGGGTACATTTTATATAGTATTTTTCTGAAGAGATATTGACTGCTGTTTCTGAGTGCTATGGTTTAAATTTCAGACAAAAAAACATGAGGAGTGTGAAAGTTTGGGAGTTGGAGGCTGCTGTTTCCTGGAATAGAGAGGCTTGTGATCACTCCATGTCTTGAGCGTCCAGTCCTGTCACAGAACAGTGATAAAATAAAAGTGGGTCCAGTTCATTCATGTCCTTCATATCCTACTGTGTTGCAGTGCAATGAGCACGTCTGTTGTTGGAAGTTTGTCTTTTTAGTGTCTTCTGTTCTCGTGAAGGTGTAGAAGTGCTTTATAAGTAACCATAGCTCAAGCTTATCTGTTCCTCAGCAAAAAGGTGATTGTGTCCTATTTTCATGCTGCTAAACAGGATGCTGATGCACAGTTCTGCAATTTCAAATGCACAGCACTTTCAAGATTAAAGCTGATTGCTTGGCCTTTACTTTGTGTCGCCACCATGCACAAACCTGTACGTACATTTGCGGCACGCACTTGTCAGTACCAATGCTAAGCACATTATCAGAATTCCCTTATTACATACTTGGTTACATCTACATTTGCATTTTGATAGTAAAAAAAAAAGCTATCAAACTTCCAGTTAACTCCTCTATTCAAAAGCTAGTCTGAGGTAAGAATGAACACATACGGCAATGATGTGCCAAGGCAACAGATACTTGCCGACTTAGGTCATGTACCCTGTATCAAGCTGCATGAACCCTTGTATAGGATTTTGTAGGCACCGTTTGCTGAATTCTGTGCTCTCTTGTCTCTTTTACAGTAACTGTTGTCAATTAAGGTCTTTAAATTTGTGAATTCATTAAACTTTAATCTATGTAAATCTGTTGAAGGTTCTTGATCTTCAAATTATCACATCACTTGCCCTCCAAACACAAGTGGTATGGCATATACAGTAGAGAGAGGCTACATTAGATTCAGACTGTATATCATCACATTTTTAGTTTAATTATGTTTCTTTAGAGTTGAGTCCCTTGCATAAATTCAGCAGTTTCACCAGGATGCGTTGGACACTCGATCTGGTTGTGTGTGTGATTGTTTCTTCTCCTGAAGAGAAACAGTGCCACCTCCAGCCACAATTCTTAATTGTTAAAAAGAACAGGCTCTGTTTTCATTTTGAAAAGTTACAGAAAGGTGCTGGACTTGCAAATTACCCGTTATTTACATTTTCACAAACTGTATATAAAATAGCCTAGGTAATAACTGATGACACTTACTGATAGTATCTTTAAATAAAAAGTTGCTATTTTGCACAGTGTAAATGCTTAGTTCATCAGGTCTAACAATACAGAAGAGCAATCAATATGTAATATTGGTTAATTTTCATTTGAAATTACATGAAAGTAGAGTATGTGCAGCTGTAATTTCTTCATGGGAAAACTGAAAAGAGCTATGCCATTCTCTTGACTTCATTTTAAAACAGCTTTATTGAAAGAGCTACCAAAAGGAAGGTAAAGGCATTTTACAGTGCTTTATCCTGTACCCATGGGATAACTTTTCCTGTTCACCAGTAATTCTAATAATCTATCATATAACTTGCTGTTCTGTTACAAAAATAACCTGTACCCACTCTTGGCAATGTGTGGTAGGTTGACAGGTATTCAATCATAATGTATTAACAGAAAGGGGAAAAAAAGACACACTTGCTTTGCTAATTAAATGAAGCTGGGAACTATGTTACATGCTCTGGAGTTTGTGTGACAGTATCTCAGGTCGCAAAGTGTCTGAGGTATTAATGCACGCCTGGGGCATGGAGGTAACTCCCAGCCAAGTCAGCTGAAAATGAGGACTCAGGCACTTCCATTCCCTTTGCAACTTGTGTGTTTTAATCAAGATGATGCAACAACTACTTCAGATACATCTACACAGCACAGCAGGTGAATTCCTCTGCTTTCCTCTGCACCTTCGGTTCAATGCACCTTCCAGAGTTCTTACCTGAGTTGGTGCCTCTAATTCCTCTCCTGACATGGAGTCCAGTGTTCTGCCTGACATGTCCAAGGATAAAAGATCTCATCTCCTTAGATTCTATGGCCAGCATTGGGAAATATCTTCTTTTAATTATTTTTAAAGACCAAATAAGAAATTTAAAGATAATTAGCAGCTACTAAACAAGTAAGACATTACATTTGATAATGAAGACTTAGATGATAATTTCATAGTGAGACTTAACTACATGGTGGTGTAGACAAAGCAGAACAAGTTTGATGACAGTGAGACTGCTCAAGTGCTCACAGCACATATACCATTTCGTAAGTAGACTTTACCAAATGAATTCTGGAAAAGTTGGAAGATGATTTTCTGTGTTAGACTTGAATTTCATCAAATACTTGATTTATTATGTAAAATATTTTTAATTTTGCCTTTTGGTAGTGATTTAAAGGCCAGTAATTAAAAAGTGAAGAAAGGTTTCTCACAGTAGGATATGAGAGGGATTGTTTTAATTACTAGAAGGACCAGAGGAAGCATAGCTCAGAAAAAGACAGCAATACATTTCCAGTTTGAATCCATTTCTTTCTCATTCTCCTTATAAAGACCTAGGCTGCTACAGGCTGCTGCAGTACCATACTGTAAGGATGAAAAGTAAAATCATGGTAAATGTCGATGCATTCAAATGTGTATGGGCTGTAGGCAAAGGTGGGGCTTGTCCCTTTCAATTGGGGATTCCGTTCAACAGATTCTGTTATGGCCATCTAATGTCTACCTTCTTACTTGGTGTTCTTGTAGATCTGTACCTGGAAACCCCCGCTGTGAACTGGCTGTAAGTGGTACTGGTAAAGGCACAGGTCACTTCAGACACCTGCACATAGGGATCTCAATAGGGACACTTACTAAAGGTTGTAAAGTCAGAGAAGAACACAGAAGGCAGACTTTGTGGTAACTGTTAGACTTGTTACTCATCTATGCAGTGAAACAGGAATGGAAAAACCCCACACCTGCTCCTGACAAAGCTGTGCCTTAGAATGAACAGAACAACTGAACTTTGTGTAAACCTGAAACACTGGTGACAGAAACAGACTTTCCTGAGGGTTTCCTCTTGCTGCTCTGTTGAGTTCTGTGTTTTCTCTCCAAAGAGCAATTAACGACTTGCTCTCATACCTATCTGTTATAAATGTACACTTTCCTATGATATAAGGAGACTGACAGAATTCTAAACCCAGAAGTTTTGCTTTGCTGAAAAGGTGTGCTGTGAGACTTGGTTTTGCTTTACTGGGAAAATGTGTTTTGAAACTTGCTGAGAGGAATGTGGATGTGTTTTGAGACTTGCTGAGAAGAATGTGGATGTGTTTTGAGACTTGCTGAGAGGAATGTGGATGTGTTTTGAGACTTGCTGAGAGGAATGTGGGGGATAGTAAAACAAAAGGTGCCTTGGATGTAGAGGAGAAGGGATAAGAAAGTGTTGCCAGGCTTGAAGTAGCTGTATGCAGATACAGACAGGTAAGAAGGAGAGAAGAGGACAATTTATCTTCAAGCAGCAGAGCCAGATGGATAAGAGGGACCAATCAGAAAAAGATCCGCTGTCTTTGAGGTTACTTTCTCAGCCTTGTGACTAATGGCCTGTAGGACTTAGCATTCTTGCCAAAGGTAACAAGTTAACAAGTTTGCTGTGGAAAAGGTCTTCAGCACAGTCAAAAGACCCCGCCTGAGACCCCCGAGACCAACTGTGCAGACACAAACAGGAGGAGTCATAATTAACTGTAATACCCCTTCCTGTTTATGCAGATGTATGAAAAGACCGTATATAACCTGATGGAATTCGCGTTTCGGTGCACACGATTTGGAGGATTCTTCCCCCGTGTGCCCAGCGCGGCAATAAAGAACACCTGCTCTTAACTCTCCGCGAGTTGGGGGTCTTTTCCGCACATCACTTAGAGGTACCAAATGGCTCAAAGCCACAATTAGCTTTCAGCGAGGTTCTGGCAGTGGAAGATGGGATGCTCGTTGTCTCAGTTTCCCTGACCAAAATGAAAAAGTGCAAACCCCCAAACAGCCCTCACTTATTGCCTGGAGTTCAAAACTTGTTCTGTATGGCAACAGCTTGAATCTTGTCTATTGATTACAGCCACATACTAACCCCAAGTTTCAAAAGTTTATATTCTGGTTTTCTAGTAATGCCTCATCTCCACAGTGGGAAAGGCATGACTTACAAGGCAGCAGGTTGAAAGGGAGCAGTGAAGGGTTTAATTACTTCCCCCTGTTAGCATCAAACTGCCAATTAGAAGCAGCTGCTTGAAGCCCTAATACCCGGAGGGCAGTGGGGGTATCGAGGCTAGAAGTTTCTTTGGAGAATTTGGGTTTGTCACAGGAGAAAAGGATGAGAGAACGCTGCTGATAGCAAGATGAGCATTAAAATGTCTGACAAAGAATTACTTTATTAATCTACGATGGGGGTGTTATGAGTATCTGAAGTAAGAAGTGGCTGTAAGATGGTAATTGCTTGCTGATTTATTGCTTCTGTGCTGATGTGACTTCCAATTTTTTTTTCCTGCTATCAATTTTTATGATCTCTATTTCTTAAATTTCTCCACACTTATGTTAGGATACGAATGAGAACAGGGAAAGGTATGATGAAATAACCATCTCTTTGTGAAGATGAAACTTTCATTGATGTTGCAATAAATCGTTTGAGTATTCACATTAAAAAATTAAAAGGGTCTGGCTGAGAAAGAAATGCCATAGGATCAGACTTCTGTAAAGGAACCAAAATTCTGTGTATCTGTGACTGATGCTTTTGAGGTAGCAGTAACTGAGGTGAGGCTGTGTGCAGCCCCGCTAATGCTGCGTCAGTGACTTCAGGATCTGAGCTGTCTCTACCCTAATCTCCGCAGTATATCACATGTGCTTTATTTGGTTTAAAATACTGAGTAGTTTCCAGCCACCTTGAGCATTAAAGTGAGAGAGGTGTGTTTAATGTGATTGTTTAGCTGGCAGCTGCACCAGTCACTCACATAGACCACAGCACCTCAGATCTCTATCAGAAATGACTATTAATAAACATTAGCTAGTTTGATGATTATGAACGGTGTCACCAAGCAATTACAATTTAATTGAGCATTAAATAAAGTCCACTTGCTGCATAGTACCACCATCTGAGTTTGAAAAACAATCTTAACAATATTTTTTTTCTCTAAGCATTACTTGGCTTGTGGTTTCTGGTTTTAGAGGCACAAGAGTAGAAATCTTCTATAGGAACTTAGAGGGCTTAGTGGCAGCTGAGAGCAGTTTATTAAGTAGGAGGAGGTTAGTTTAGGCACTTTGGGACCCATTTTCTTGTTTTCAGTGTGTTAGCATTACAGTTCAAAACTTAAATGCTCAACTCCTTGTTTTGACAGTCGTTAGTAAGTAACTGGATGCTGTAGTTCTCACAGAAGCTATTTAATACACAAATGTGGCTTTTAAACTGAAGTGGAAGCATGTGGGTTTGATGGCACAAAGTGCACAGTCAATATAAAGCAAGTTATCAGCCCACATCAGTGAGCTTCACCTGGCCTGAAGGAGAGAAACCCTCAGTTGCACCCTGATCATCACTTCGTCTCATCTGTTCCTTTTCTCCACCGCCTATTTTAGTAACAGACTGGAGGAACACCTAGAGGTTAGTACATACAGAAAGGAAAAGCTCTTTGCTCTTAAACTTGAGATTTGGAAGCTCTAAGTTAAATATAAATGTAAGAACTGTGCTATAGAGAGTATCTGGCAGCCAAACTTTCAAGGAGCGTTTCTTTTGTAAAGCACCTCTGGAAACATGCAGTAAAATTGGCTTTCTAGTTAGCCAGGAACTGGTCTTTTCTGCCCTGATTACCCTATTTCCAATACATTATTTCCCTGCACAGCAAATTTTTACTGAGTTGACTAGTAGGACAGCAAAACTTAAACTGCTGGTATTGATTAAATTGCTCATTGTATCTGCTGCTCAAGTGAATACTTTTATTGCTACTGACTTTGTTCTGCATGCAGGTAATACTGCAAGGCAAGGTTGGGGTTGCACATTAATTGACTTCTCTGTTGCGATAGATGTTATGGCGTGTATACAGAGCTTTACAAGCAGTTCTTTCCTACAACGTGTTTCAGCAGAGAGACTTCTGTACTCTTTCAGACAGATATTGACTGCAGTGGGGCTCAGTATCAGTGAGTTCTGGTTGCTTGTTGAAGGAACACTATAACAGGTTCTGCCGTATCCCTTTCCATTACAGTTTTTAGGTGTTATATGTCAATGTTTCAAATTTAGGAATTTGTGTTATTACGGTTCTGATTCCTCTGCTTTAAAAAAACCCAGATGAATCATAGGTTTGTTTGTGTTGGAAAGGTCCTTAAAGACCATCCAGTGAAGTGGATGCATTCCATTAATTGCAGCAGCTTTCTTACCTGGTGATACTGGGTGGAGCATCTTGCACCACTATGGGCTGTTTGAGATATTGGAGGAGATTACTGTGCAGCTGCCAAGCCATTCTGTTCACTTTTTAATTACTTTTCTGAGCAGAAATAACATGTCTTTTCTTGTTCCCAGAGTATGCCTAATATTTGTTTTGTGGTAGCTGAATAAACTGGGTATTCTCTGTGCTTATAAAGGTTATTATCATTGTTTGATATGTATTGCTTTCCTAATTGCATTCTCTCAGCTCTTAAATATTTAGTTTTCTGAAACTCATTGGAGAGGAGGTCCCTAGTCCATTGAATGAGGTGTTTTGGTTTTTTTTTGTGGGAATGTTGTAGGCCAGGGCAGAGTCCTCAGGGCAAGGGAATGAAAATGCACTTGAGTTACCAAAGCCCAAGGAAATGTGCAGCTAGAGCTCCTGAGGGTGAGAACATGATGTGTAGGTGTGAAGAGACCTTTAGGAGGACCCGGACAGACTTTTTTGAAAATATGTTCTCAAAGAGAGCAGAAAGGTTTTTAAATTACAGCAAGCAAACAAGAAGTAACTGCTTTCATTTTGGAGTAGAGACTAGCACGAGTAGCTTCTAGGAGTAACTGGAAGTTAATAGGTAGGACAAAATACAAGTAAAAAGCTTTGAACCCAGATTTATATGTCTTTGAAAAGCCCCTTACCATCAGCCCAAGTTCACTTGGTTCAATGCCCTGCTGTAAGCAACCTCACCTTCTTGCTGTGGCTTTGCTCTGCTACAACAGACAGGCACACTGGACAAAAGCCACCAGGCATAGCCATTACACCGAAGCTTGTTGCCCCAGATGACAGGAAAGTAGAACATCTGTCCTTTCCCTGTCTTCCACTTGTAAATCCAGCATAAGGCTTGTATGCTTCCTTAGCTTTTCCATAGCGTCACAAATTTCTCTACTTGTGTGATAGTTAAATTCACCAAAAGCGCTGGCAGGTCCCAAAAGTTTTTGCTCTCTTAGTCTGAACTTTGCAGCTCTCTATATTGAATTTTTTTGCAATAATTCCTGTGTAGGCAAAACCACACATTCTCCCCCCACAATATGTTGATACTTGATTTTTTTTTTCCTTTACTTTCTGTTAGCCAGATATTACAAATGTAGTTGTTCATGAATTTTAAAAGTTGATTAATTCTAATACTTGTTTTTCTTTAATAGCTTTAACCATTTGGTTGTGTTGTACTATTCATTCTCTCAGTTTGCTCCCAGTAGAAATAATTTAAGTTATCACTGATTTCAGAGGGTCAAAGTGTGGTCTCAATAAAGGTAGTGGCAGTGGTGGTGTTTGCTCATATAAGGCTGAGGTTTCTTCTGAATTGTGGGACTGTAGGCGTCTATTCTGTCATTCTGTTACTGGCCGCCAGTTAAGAGCTTTCTTGTAGAGAGAATTTAAGACCTCTTCTAACCAATGTTACAAGCTCGAAGAATTAAAATTATTTGAAAGTTATGATATTTTAAATTAATATCAGACACAGAAGCAGATGTTGATTCTTTTTGGATGGTTTTTTCAGAATAACATCCTGGAGTGGGTAATGGGGATCCACTGGGGCTGGAAAGCTGAGAAGCTTTAAAGACACCTTAGGAAATGAATGTGTTCTGTTTTTTGCCTTATGATGTGTGGTGTGAAGATGGGGTCTGTTATATATACATAAACATACTGCTGCTACTTCCACATGCGATTTTACTGTTAGAAATACAATTTCTTTAAATCGGGAGTACATTCTGCTTCTACCCTTTTACTACGGTTGGTTGAAACAGAGACATATATTTGAGATCGAGTTTGTTAATTCCTGTTAGTAACAGGATTTGGTTGATGCTTTTGCGTTTTTGCAGCTATACAAAGATAAGCTTTCAATTAGTTATCAGACTAACACTGGGCTAGCTATCTCTGAGCAATGAGCAAGGGCACTTGAGCAGTGAGAGGTTTCTCCAGGTACTTGGTTAGTAATCTGTTGTTCAAAAGAGAAGTGCTTTGGTTTGGAATATACATGATTGCACTTAATATTGATTTTTGTTTCCCTGTGAAGCCCATGCAGCACTAAACCATCCAACCAAGCTTCTGATAAAAGAAATAATAATCAAAATGAATGGCTACTTTGAGTAGTGGATTCCAAGATTTTAAAATGAACTATGTGTTGTAATGACTTTTATATCATGTATTGATATAAAATTAATCAAGTTTATGTCTGCTGTCACTACTCAGCTATAATAAATGACAGGCTTTTGTGGTGCCAAACCATCCAAGAAATTATTTGCTATAGGCTTTGTCAGAAATCTGCTGACATTCAGTGTGTTCTTGACTGTGGCTCAGATGTGAAATTCCAGCTTTGTGTCATACATGCATGAGTTCTTCTTTCAGGCTGTTCTGGCTTTCTGCAGCTGTTAAAAGGTCAGAGGTAATCAGATAAACCAGTAGGATGCTATCTGTCATCATAATTGACTTGAGCCATCATACATATGAAATCATGCTGAATATCAACAGTGACATTCAAAGCAACGGTGTAGTGGTCGTATTATTACAAATGTGTTTCATATGTAGCTACAGCAGATCCTGTTGGGGTTTTTTCTGTGCAGAAAAAAGCCTTGCAAGGTACTACATTTTTATGTCCGCTTACCTGGTGAGAATTGTGTCAACGATCCAGACGTTACATTCCCAGAATGACAGGACTGGTTCGTCCAGTTTTGGAACATTGTCATGCACAATTTATTTTATATTCAGATGCATAATGGAAGGATTTAGTAAAATGTAACTCATGCAGCTTGATGTTTGAATATTTCTGCCAATCAAAAAAAGAATAAAGCAGTCACAAATGTCTCCTTGATACTGCTAAGTGTTTGTCATATGCTTGATTGGGTTGACACCAGGTATTCTTGTCCCACCTCCTGGAGTAGCAGAACCTTGTTGCTGGGAAATTATTTTGAAACAGCCTGTCATGGCTCTGAGAGTGATTCTGTATGGTCTCCTCCAGAGAAGACTGAGTGGGTACAAAATGTCCTGTATACCTGCATTTTAGCTGCAGAGACATTATTTATTAGTATTGAATGTTCTTATGTAAGCTGTAGTATAGACAAGCTGAAGATATTGCCTGAGATCCTGTGGATAAATCTAGCTGGAGTGGAAGCCTCGGACAACAAAGTACACAAGGAAAAAGCAAAATTAGGTAGAAATTTAAAAAAAATACTTAAGGGATATATCAATCTTAGTTCCTTAGTAAAATCTTGTGTTATTAAGGTACAAGAGGCTCATTGCATTCGGGTCATACAAGAGACCTTTAAAAGGCTGAACTGATGTATTAATTGTATTAACCAGGTTTGTGCTTTTAATGTTTGGTTTTTCTTTAGCATAATACCCAGTATCTTATAGTGATAGAACACAGACTGAACTGGACAAACTGGAAATTAAATGTACAGCTTGAATACTTAATTCTTATGTCTGGAGATAAGAACATATTACTGTTTCCTGTGAAGACAAACAATGGATGTGCACACATACCATCAATTAGATTACATGGAAAGTATTAAAACAACTGTTGTCTGGTAAGGAAATAGCCCCTTAATTGTTAGAATAAATGAAGTTAAAAAAATACTTCTAAAAACATTCAAGGTTGTGCTTCAATGATGATATGTCAGTACTTCAAGAAGCAAACCCCAGTCATTTACTGATGTAAATAGTCATCACAGCTTCCTAGAAAAGGCCCCTATTCCATACTACTACTTTGTGCTGAAAAGGTACAAAAATATTTACGGCATGGCACTCTCACACTCAGCAAATTTAGACAATCTCTTTTAATAGGTCTCGGGGATGTTAGGGTTTTGATTGTGTTTGGCTTTTTTAATAAAGTGAATGCATCTGTTGTGAACTGCAGATAGAATCTAACAGATCTGAAACATTTCTATATATGAAAGTCTAGCATTTGTTTTAGATTTATCTCATTAGTAGCAAATATGTTACAAACATTTGACTCACTGACTTGATATCTGGGTTGTGTAAAATCAAATAGACACTACTGGTACTGCAAGAAGTATGTTCTAATTAAGATGCTCGATTAATTTTATCAGTTGTGCTACCAGGAGCTCCTAACTGTGTGACCTACCAAATTAACAGGGTAGGAGAGGTGTTGGCTAAGAGTGAGGCACAGCTTTAAAGTGTTTATAGGACTCACTTCAGGAAAATCACTGAATTTCCTTCTAATGTTTGAGTTGCTCAGACATTGCTTTGTTAGTTTTTATACTGTTGAACATTGTTGATGAAAGGAACCTCTTCAGAGTTAGATTCCAAGATTTTAAGGCAAAAGTTCTCTTTGAGTCCGCTATTGAGTGGGTTCTCTAGCGAAACATTTCAAACTGAAGTTGATTTCACAGCTCTACTCTGTTGAAATGATATGCCCAATGGGGTTTCATAGAAGTGCTCATAATGTTAACACTTAATGAAATACATTTCTAAAATACGCTGCTTTAACAGAAGGACAAAAATTCGCTGATGCCACAAGGTCCCTGCACTGTTGCAATCTGATCTTCTTACAATATTAGTTAGCGAGTGGCTAGACTGTTACTGCCGTGTGACCAAAGCATCCTTCCCAGGTGAACGTGCTCTGCCAGGACTCTAATTTTAGATTTGCCTTCTGCTTTTTACCCTTTCTTCAAGGAAATGCAAAGTCTTTTCATACCCTCTACCCATTTAGTGTGGACACGATTCTCAAACAAAAATAATCATACATTTTATTTATTCAAGTTTTACTGGTTTAGTATTCAAACACCATGTTGAAGGAGTTGCTAACATATGCTGAACTGCATACCCACTAGGAGCTGTGGGTGTGAAAACATATGACACGCACAGCGAAATGCATAGCGTGTTGAGTCTGATCGTGAGATGATAATCCATGGAACTAGGACCAGTGAAATATTTGAACTAGACCTTCAGAAATTTGCGGGATTTCATTCACTGTTGAGATGAATAAACACTGTTCTTATTTCCATACAGAACCGTTGATTTGTCTGTAAGCACGCATCCTTTCAGAATGTATCAGCTTTTGTGACTTATTCCTTGTAAGCAAATTAAATATTGGATTTTCATGCTTTGCTACATTAGTCAATTCTTAAACCTGAATTGTATGCAGGACATGCAAGAGATTTCAGCACTCTGGACATAAACGGCCCTCGCTTTTAGTGCTGCTCACTTATAAAATGTCAAACTTTAAATGTAGCATTTATTTAAAGAAATCTTAGTTATTGTTCCATTAACCTGTTTGGTTTTTTTTAATTTCAGCAAAGCAGTTAAGACTTCTCACATGAAATATCAATCTAGGCTGAAACGAATTAAAGAACATTTCATATTGTTACTAAGACTGAAAACACATGCGCTTTAAGGAGTCATTAAAGTATCACAGCTGAAAATTTAATTTAAGTGTCATTTAATTTATTTATTGTTCTGGACCAGGGACAGTGTTTTCAGTACTGACAGCCACCTACCTGTTAAAGATGCTTTTGACGGGCTGTGGTGCACAAGAAGGAGAGGAAACTGGGAAAACCTAACCAAGAGGCTGCTCTCTTTCTCATAGAAGTGGCCTTCCAGTCCTTCTAGTTTATGATTCAAACTTCCTTGCGTGGTTATGATGTTGCATGGACTCTGTGTGTAATTTTATTTGAACATCCTGCAGTACAAAGTACATCAGTGTAAGGCTGGCATTTTTTTGACAATGGCCTCTATCTTTCCTTACCACTTCCATGTTCTTTTCCTGGAAGGTTACTCGTATCACAAGTTATCATAAATTTCAGTGTCTGCCAGTAAAGAACAAACAGTCTTCAAGATTTAAGTTCTTAAATGACACGTCTCAATTCTCTTTAAGCCTATCATTCTCTTTTATGCAAGGCCTCTTCCTTCAAGCTGGAAAAGACTGTTCTGTATGAATTAAATAAGGTACTAATTAATCCCTAGGTAAAATAGGGTTCAGCCTGCAGTATTTAACTGGTGCTATAAAAGCAGCTTTCAGCTGTATTCTGTCTGTCTGGTTTTTTTTCACTGTATTCTGTGAAAGTGAGAATTGTCCATACTCAAAGAATGTGAGTAGTGATTCTGTATAGCACTTCTTTATGTCTCGTTATGCCCAAGAGAATACGCCTGAGGCTGGCTGCTGAGCTGCTGTAAGGGAGCGAGGTTAGATGCAGTCAAACAGGAGCATACCATACACTGGCTGTCAAACAGACGCCTCCCCAGACACGGGTCTGTTACTGGTTTATGACAAAAAATGAGGTCCCAATGTTACTAGCCACTAATTCCAGATTCTATTCTTTTTCCATCTGGAAGAGATTAATTTGAAGGTTCCTATGGAACTTTAGTTTTGACCGGACTTGTAGCAGCTTGACTTGAACGACTGCTCTGACATACTCATTCCTCTTCATCCACTCTGATTCTGGGGTGGGTTAGTATGTCTGGACTCTATAATTGCATTTTTCCATCCAAGGTTTATTTGGAGAGCACCTAATGCCAAATGGTTTGACTGCATTGAAGAATGGGTTTGGAAGTGCTAGTTAGTATGAATTGGAGACAAACGCAGCAAAGTATTGAGTGGTCCATAACTCCTGTATGATCTCTGAAAGTAGTAAAGGGCCACAGATGACTGACGGAACAGTAGCACAACACATGCCAATATCTTTGCTGGTCGTTATTATTCTGTCTTTGCAGGAAATGTGGTAAAGTAGTTACAAATGTGCCAGTGAGTTGTCCTGGTGTATGTTCTGACACATGGCAGCAGCTTCCAAATATGTTGCAGGGCATTAATAGACTTTTTAGACCCAAACAAGCCTTATGTGTCGCACGTCTAGGGTAGAAGGATGGGAGGTGCTGGCTTAATAAGCTTTTTTTGCCCGGGTCAGTTCAATCTCTTTGCAGTAATGTGGAAATAGCAATATTGCAGAGTTTTGAGCTTGGATGATGATGCACTTTACAATTACTGAGTAGAACTGGATGGAATCCCATATTCCATAAGGGCTTTCTTTTCTTTTTTCAATTTTTGTTGTTATTTTCATGTTTTTCTTTAAGCTTTTCCCCTGTAAATATTATCCCTGAAAGAAAGCTAATAAATAGAATGGTTTGCCAGTTGGTAAATCAACATGTTGATAGGCAATAAGAGCCAGAGCCAATCTGTGTGAGATGTACCAGATCAATTCATAATGAATAGTCAGCCTGAGACACAACAACAGAAGTGCACAGAGACAAATATGTGCTGTGCTTTGTAGCATCATCTTTCCATCTGCAAAACGTAGCTGCTGCTGCAAATACTGAAAATAAAACCCTACATCCCAACCTTCTCACATCAAGAGTTCTCACTTAAATACACAGTTAAAACTTGGATTTTTCATGTTACCTTAGCCCTCATTAATTTCTAACACAGAAGGAGCTGTGATTGGGAGATGTAACAGACGTGTTCATGGAAGAGGTAGAGGGGAAACACAGCTTTGAGTGTGCGTCATTTTTCCTCATCAATGTTGGAATCCGCCCAAGTTGAACAAGACACGAATGGGTAACTGAGCATGAGGAAACAGTGTGGGTTTGATTGGGTGATGCTGATAAAATCTGCTCTGCTTAGCTAGAGACACAGAAATGCCTTAGTCATCCTGTACCAATAGGTTATTTAAAATCTAGCAGACTTGGGATTAGATGTCTCTTTTTTTTAATGTTAAATGTATTTTATAGGAGAGTGGGAACGATTGCATGAGTATTGAGCTTTGAAGTTCCATAATATATAATTACATCACTGCTTTCCAATACCTGTTAATTTAATTTGTGAACTCTGTCTCCTTGGCCCCATTTGTTCTCCTGTACTGTTCCTTCCCAGGGAACTCAGGAAAATAGTGATTCTCTGAAGCCTTTTTATAAGACTCACAGTATGCAGGAACAGCATGGACTGGGGGATGCTGTCAGCCAAAGATGCAGGAGTGAAGAAAGAGTGAGAGCTCAGGGAGCTTTTTAGAGTAGCTGATTGTGTCTTGAATCATCCCTTTGCCACTAGTAAATTAGGTGAACACATAGGCTGGAGAAGTCATTCTTGGAGCACCAAGAAGTTGCTGCTTGAAGCATTATTTAAATATTCTTTGTCAATAAAGGTTGTTAAAGATGAGCAGATACATTATATTAGTTTCCCTCTTGGAGAAATTAATGTTTCTCTATGGAAAAGAATGCAAACGACGACTGGCTGCACCAGAAAGGTTCTTATCTTAGAAAGAGACAACTACCACAATTAGAACTTTGTACTGTGGACTTAGTTTTGTTTGAGGATTTTGTTTGGTTGATTGTTTGCTTTTTAAATGAGTAGATATTTCTCAGATGGCCTCAGAGTTGTGCAAGTTCTTCCTAAATGCCTAGATCCTCCTCTCTTGCCAGAAGAACAAAGTTCATGTATTTATTTGGTCACTTTCAGACTCATAAGTAAAATGGCATTAAGAAATAGATACGTTTATACTTCATCGCTATTAGAAATTGTTAAATAGCTGTGTCTATTAAATGTCTATTAATTGAAATGGTTAATAAATACTATCTTTCTAAATTTGTCTTGCACTTGGATGTGTGTAGTCTAAATTTTCGGAAGAAATTATAAACTTGTGTTCTGACTGAGGGACAGATAAATATGTAAAGGAAACAGTAAATCTAGTTCTCTAGGTGAGTCACATAAAACTGAAATAAAATGTGTAGTTTGAGGTCTAAAATAGGTTAATCATAAATGATTACTCTTAATTTTCTAGTTGTTTCTCTAATGAGGGGGGGGAAAAAAAGAGTACCTTTGGTCTTGAAAACCTCCTTGCAGGTGCAGTGCATGTGTAAAACTTGTGAGCAGGTTGTGAAAAAGGGTTAGTGCAGTATAAAGAAAGTGAGGTTTGTCAAGGAAACAGTGTTGAACTCACTAAAATGAATCAAACTCAGTTCAGAATCTAACAAATATTATCCAAGTACTGAAAAATCAGAAGTGGCATTTGCTTCCTTGGTCATCCACATTTTCTTGGCATTTGTACGAGGTGCAGCTGTTAAGCTGTGACTTAATTTTGTGTTCGGAGCTGAATTTTAGGTTAGAGGCAAATCGAAACCAATGTCTGGTTTCAGATTTCATTATGTTGAAATAATGAGGTTTTGACCTTAAATGAAGGAAATGTCATGGGATCAGCTGACTGCAGTAGGATTATTTTGTTTTATCCCCCTATCCAATTTCTAATAAAGAATTTAGTACTTTTTAAGTTATTTTTTGACATGTAATTATTAAATTTAAAGTCTTGAGTGGTAGTTTGACTGTTCTTTGAAATGTGAAGTTTTCAGATTTCTCCTGATTTGCCTGTGAAACTGTGTGTAAAACTGAACCTTACAGTGTAGTTGGTGCTGCCAAGAAGGACAGCTGTCTCTTACCTCCTGCAGCAAAGAGAATTGCTATCAGTTTGTGCCTCAGCCACTTGGTCACAGTGGTCTCTCTAGAGAATATTAAGAAGCTACTACATCGGCAAGATGCGTGTTGTTTGTTCTATTACCTTCTGTTTATTTCCAGCTAACAAGATGTGTTTGAGAAATCAGCTTGGAGCCTGCTTTGAATTACTGTAACTTCCTAAACCTGAATTTACATAGATAACCATATAAGTTGTTGGGTGCATTCTCAGTTTCTTTAGTCTTCCGAGCCCCAAGTCAGGATTCTGAAATAATGAGGCTGCTGTCAGAGTTCTGCAGAGCTCTCTTGATGTATATTGCAGCTGGAATGCCCACTCGTCACTTCTGTTTGGTGTCTAGATGTTTGATATGCAGAAAACAGTTTCAGTGTTGACTAAAAGCACTTTGTGGGTGTAAAGATTATTTTATATAGCTATAATAAATGGCATGGCTAAGTTGGGTAAAAGGGTTTCAAGTACTTAAATCCCCAACTGGTTTCTCTCTAACTACTTTACCCTTTAAGTTGATCTACAATTTGCATCAGAGCTTTTGCAGACTCTCCTTATTAGTGATTTGCATACTAAATATGATTTTAAATGAGGATGCATTTGTCCTTTGTTATTCTATTACCGATTTAATAAGCAATGGGAGAAGTTCAATAGTATCCTGCATCTTGTTCTTCACGAGTACTCTGGTATATGTCTTATCTAATTTAAATTTTATTCAAATAGAATACTAAAATTGATACAGTGAGCTTACTCCTTAACCTCTCCTTCTTCTAACCTCTTGAAAAGAGCAAAACATATCCTTAGCCTTTACATTCATTAGGCTTTCTTTCTCTTCTTTCTCCCTTGCGTAAAAAAAACCAACAGGAAGCAGAGAGGAAAATAAATGTGTTAGAATGAAATAGTCCTCCATGACCAAAGCTGATGTGATTATACATTAGAACCTGGACTGGAATACAGTCGTTGAACTATTCCTTGACTGGTACAAATATTTGCTCTGTGTTTTCTTAGTGCTTGTCCCAGAGGAACAACGCAGTAGTACATTGTATGATCAAGGTCTCTGCAGCAAATAAGTAGCTCCTAAAAATCTTTATTTCAACATTGTTTCTTCAATGTTTTATTGGAATGTGAAGCTGTATTAGTTAAATTCTCTCACATTTCTGGTTGCAGTAATTTACTGCACAGTAAGTGTACAGAGGATCTTAAACAGTTTGTAAGTTGTCTCCATGTTCAGTACAGGTGAGGGCAAACTGGAACCTGTGTTGTGTGGACCAGAGCAGTCTTATTTCTTTACCCTTGTAAGATAGGACAGCTTTTCCTCAATACCACATAAGCTCAGAGCAAGTGTTACTGATAAAATGAGTGGATTGTCCATACACCAAATCTCACTAGAAACCCTAAGATATTTCTGATTGATTAGTAGTAAGATTCTACAGCCTTTCACTGGAATTAGAGACAGCAGAAATCCATTTACCACTGTGTTGGTCTGTGGTCAAATGATAGAATCATAGTATCATAAAATCATTAGAGATTGGAAGGGACCTCAAAAGATCATCTAGTCCAATCCCCCTGCCACAGCAGGATCACCTAGACCAA
>JAOXOE010000694.1:7842608-7852619 GCA_028565055.1 Phoeniculus purpureus
TACTTGTCTTTAATATAGTGTTTGGAGTGGGGGGACAGGTCTTAGTTTTCCAGCCAGGGGCTCAGTGCCTTTCTCATGTATAGAACCAGGGAAAGCTTTGACTTTTCACTGAATCTCTTCAGTGTGCTTGTCTGCTTCTTTTCTCCACTATTTTCACCCTCCTTTATTTCCTGTACAAGCATTTGAGTTGTGTTACTTGCTGAATCTTCCATGTGGCTTCGCTGTCATTCCATGAGTACAAGCTCATAAAGATTTTCACACTCTTAGGACTCGTAAAGAAACTATAAGAAAATGTCTTGTGGTTATTTACCAGGAATTTCTTTGGTTCGTAAGGAATTTTCTTATTTGACAAAACTCCAGATCAGCCCTCAAGAATAAAGTTAAATCAGTCCTCGTGAAAGTTTTCTCTTTAATGGATGCAACCCTTGTACAGGTTTGGGGTTCCTCATACGTGTTCCCATTGGTTTCTTCTGTTGTGGAAGAGTTGCTTAGCATTGCGTGTTACCCAATGTGTGTGGTGCAAATCATAATGTTTGTTTCCATATGTTAGGAAGAGCCTGCAAATGTCAGGTAATGTTTATACAACACTTAGAAAATCTAAAGATCATTTAATTGACTACAGAGAGATGACACAGAAGGGACTTGCCAAATCTCATGACTGAGCTGTACAGTCTAGCCCTGAACTTGGATTCCTGTGCTTTACACAGTGAGATGGGTCAGTTAATGGTTGTGGGGGTTTTTTCACCAGGGGAAGAAAAAGAGCTCTGACCTTGCACAATCATTTGTTTTCTTTTTTTTCAGTCCAGTGATGAAATATTTAAAAGGCAATATATAGGTTTTCGATACTCCAGTAATTTACTGTGAAGGGGATACAACAAGCAGTAGCATGAGAGAAAATGCATTCTTGGGAATGTTTTCCAGTGCTAATCACTGAATCTTTGTCGTCTTTATAAGCATCTAGAGCAGAAACCGCTGTTGCCTTCATTTGAGAAGGGCTTTCTGCTACACTCCAAGTACATCTCTACTGATGCAGATGCCATAATGTAAAGTTGCTTTTAAATGCAGTGAAAGTAGAAGCCAAGTATACATTAAATTATAACAGGAAAATATAATTGCATGAACAACATAAGGTGAGTAATTGACCGGTTTGTAGTACAGCAGCACAAAATTACTGCTCTTTACTTCTCCAGAATTCCAGCCCCAGATAATCAGTTTATGGATCTCTGAGGAAGTATGGGGTTGTTAACTTAAATCTGAGTTGAAACATACTTGGACTTGCAGGCATGTAATTACGTATTTATTTATACACCTGTCTCTCAAGTACACAGTTTCTAATTGGCTTAAACAGATAAGGTAAACATAAGATCCAGTATTCACAGGGCCTTATAAAGTGCATTAATGCAGGCAGACGACTTAAATTTTTTTTTTCTTGAATGAATGAAAGGAATCTGATGTACATCAGGTGTGAAGAGTGGTAAAGAATTAGCTCATTTATAAAGTGGATTCTTGTTGAAAAGCTACATTAGTTCCCTCTAATGCAAAGGCTGCATCATATAAACTGTATTGCAAAGCATTCCTTCCTTCTTAAAATGATTTTTCTTTGCCAAATGTACTCATATTTTGAGCTTGGATTTTATAAAAGTTTAAGAAATAATCTGTAGTAAGTATATTACACTTATCATCTTTATCAAGAGAAAAAGACAAATCCAGTCTAATAGTCATCACTTCTCCAAAGCAAAGACGTTTTTACCCAAGTTATGACTTAGCATTAAAAAGTGAAGATGTCATTTCTTGAATTATGTTGCTTATGTTGGCAATGTTTTTTAAAGTGAATCTAAAAGTAGTACAATTTTTGTAGATAAAATGTTGTTGCAAAAACCTCAAGCAATTTTTGTCAGATGTTGACCTCAATTGCAAAAGACATTTTCAATTAAGGAAAACGTTTATATAGTTAGCAAGCTGTCATTCAGTAAAACTCATTTTTTTAATTAAACAGATGGTGATAACAAAGAAATTAATGAACACGTACTTGCTTGTCTGCTATCCTAATTTGCATTTCTAAATTATTCAGGTTATGCAGCAATTAAGCGTTAATTGCTTTTAGACAAATGAATATCTCAGAATGAATGACAAATTATGATGAAATTGTCTAAGAAGCATGGCGTATTCTAGCGCTGGTGCTATTTTATTTTGTGATAATTTTGGAAGCCCAAATACGGGATCAGAGCATCGCTATGCAGATCGGCTCTGCTGTTTCTTTGTTCCATATGCAGCACATCATCGTGCCACCAGTCTGCACAGATAAGATAAATGGAAGATGCAGTATTCACGTGACTTATAAACTGCATTACTGCCATAGCATAGTTTGGAGAGCGGTTAGTGTTGCCAGTCCTCTGTTCAAGGCATAAATGACAAAACAGCATGTCACTACTCTTTCAATTACTTGATTTGTAAGTAAAATTTGAGAAAGAATATATTGTTGTATAGAAAGCAGCTGTTTTATAGGAGGAGTATGCTAGGACCTTTACCTGATTTAAGACAGGGAACTTGTACAGGGTCATGGTGAGAACTTTTTCTGGCCTATTCATCATTGCACCTGCATTCTTGATGGAGCATCGCACTAACTGTAAATACATCGTGTGGTACTGCTGTAGTTGCTTTCTCCAATATATTTCTATTGTATAAACCAGCCAAGCATCAAGTTCAGCATCAGTGAACATGAGCTCGCTAAGTTTGAGGGAAACAAACTGGTTTGTAGATTTTTGTGCACTAAGTATAGCAGAATTATGGCTTTTTACATTAAGCATATGAGTTTTATAGTTTAACTGGCAGAAGACAGGTGTATGAATGGACTTAAGCTTAGAAAAACTGTTACAAGAAGTGTTCTGTTGTGGGTGTTACATAGCCTGTCCCTTACTATAAGGTGGAGACTTGGTAGCAGGGAACATCATACAAATTTTCCAATTACTTTTTATTTTAATCAGACTTCTAAACAGGCAAACTGTATTTAGTCTGCATTTTATTTAAAACCACCGTCTTTAACTGTACCCAAACCCCTTATCTCGTGTACCTCTAAGCATTTAAACATGCCTCAGTTCTAGGAAAGACGTTCAGCTCAAACTTTCATTATATCCAGTGAAGATAGCCATGAGCCATGCTGGTCAATCCAGTTTAAAATAACATGTAGACTACCTGAGAGGAGGTTGTAGAGAGATTGAGCTGGTCTCTTCTCACAAGTAACAAATGATAGGACAAAAGGAAACAGCATCAGGGTGCAGCAAGGGGAAGTTTAGGTTGGATTTTAGGTGAATCTTAATTGTGTAAAGGTCATCAGGCTGCCCAGGGAAGGGCTTGAATTGCCATCTCTGGACATGTTTAAAAGTTGTATAGATCTGGAGCTTAGGGACAAGGTTTAGCGGTGGCCTTGTGTCAGTTAGGTTGATAGTTAGACTCTAGGATCTTGCAGGTCTGTTTCAACCTAAATAATTCTATGATTCTGTAGTTGTTTCATGCCCATTACGGGACCATAAAGTTGAATTAATCAATATTGTGTTTCTGTTGCAAGGAATGAATCTTATTTGCAACCAATATCAACAGGGCAGTTGTGTAAAGATAGAGAAATAATAAGATACTGGATTAAACCTATGATTCTGATGGAGAGCGACAGCTGCTGGAGGAGTAACAGCTTAGAAAATGAGAGTACCCGATAAATATCCTGATATATCCAGGTTTTTATCTACATGCCCCATGTGTAAGACTTAAATATTAATTTACTTTCTTCTTGTGGATATCCTCATCCAGTGTGATGTCCAATAGTGTGACCTGGTCAGAAAAGGAGAATAAGTTCCCCTTTTACATGGTTGCTTGTGTCTTTTAATGATTCTAGGTGACAGATAATAGAGGGTGCATTTCCTTCCCTGAAGGGGTTGTCCAGGCATGGCCCAGACTGCCCAGGGCAATGGTGGACTTCCCATCCCTTTAGTGGTTGAAAAGGCTTAGAGGGACATGGGTTAGTAGTGACCTGGCACTGCTAGGTTAATGATTAGATTTGATGACCTTAAAGGTCTGTTTCAACGAAAATAGGTTTGTGATTCTATGGTAATTGAAATTATTGTCTGCGTTAAGTTAAAGACTTTTTTTTTTAGCTAGATGCATGTTCTGTATTAAAATTATATTGAAATTTTAGAGACTTTGAGACCAGGAATATGGTTGAATTAACAACATAAAAATGCAAAACAAATTATTAGATTTAGGGTTTAACTGGCTTGAGTAAAGCCACCTCATAAATCTTAGTGGAAAGATAAATGATTCACCTAGATAAATAAAGGAAAAAAGTTGTCTGAGCCATGATGAATATTTGAATATCATCAATTCATTATAGCTCAAACACATGTTGCCTTTAGTACAAGTGCATGATCTTGAATATTATTAAGGTTTGAAGAAATTTAAGTGTGACAAGCACGAGATTAAATCTGGCACACAAATGAGTTTAAACAGCTAATTAGGTTTTGTTGGTCTGTCCTATGTTTGACAGATATGTAATAGCAGCAATGATAATGAGACAAGCCGCAGCACCAAGCAGATACTAGTTTTGTGATGGAAGTGCACTTTTGCACCACACACTTCCACAGGAAGCACACAAACCCGTCTTGAGACACTCTGAAAACTAAAGGAAATTCCACGTTATAGTTTCCAAGTGAACATCATTTTATGAAATATGTCTCCATTTCCTTGAAAGTATGAGATCAGTTTTTGGGTTTTAGAAAAGAATCCTGTCAGACACATAATTTAGCTAATTATTCAAATACAATCTTTGTTTTAGATATATTTTTTTCCCAAATTACATAATCACATAATTATTGAGGCTGGAACAGAGCTCTAAGATCATCAAGTCCAGCCTGTTACCTGACGTCACCACAACCTAGGCCATGGCACTAAGTGTCACATCCAGTCTATTCTTAAACACCTCCAAGCCTGGCGACCCCACCACTGCCCTCAGCAGTCGATTCCAATGTCTGATCACCCATTCCTTGAGGGCTTCCTAACACCCACCCTAACACCCTCCCCCGGCAGCTTCACTCCCTGCCCTCTCATCCTGATGCTAGTTGCTTGCGAGAAGAGCCTGACCTCCACCTGCCTACGGCTTCCCTTCAGGTAGTTAAACAACTTTCTCCAGACTAAACAACCCCATCTCCCTTAGCCTCTCCTCAAAAGACTTTCCCTTTAGTCCCTTCCCCAGTCTCGTTCTTCCTCTGGATCCACTCCAGCCCCTCAATCTCTTTCTTGAAGTGAGGGGCCCAGAACTGCCTCCAGCACTTGAGGGGAGGCCTCACCAGGGCCCAGTGCAGGGGGAGAATTATGTCTCTAGGCCTGCTGACCACAGTATTGCTGATAGAAGCCAGGATGCCAAAGGCCTGCTTTGGGTTTGTGCAGTTTGGGGTTTGTTTTCATAGTGCTGACTACAGTTGTTACCATTGGTGACTATTTACAATTCTGATTTTTAAAATGGCATGGAGAGAGAATATAATTATGGTTAGACTGTGTCAGGTGAAGGGTTCAACTAGCTTTGATTAGTCCTTTCAGTGCTTGCCAAAGGGAAGGGTGTAAGAACGCGGCCTGACTGTCCAGCATGCTAGTATTTCCCAGAGCACCCGACATGTCAAGAATCACCTGCTCAAGCTTTCCTTTGAGATTTCATGTTTTTTACCTCTTGTCCCTTCTCTTCCCCCTCTCCAGTCTCCTCTGCCCAAACTGTAAGCTGGGTGATGGCAGTGCTTTTTTCCTCAGCCTGCTCTGATTAAGACTGGATGTTTAGACATGAAGATGAAGATAAATCTTCTTTTCACTCATTTTGAGTGATTAGTAACAGCCTACTTTTGATCGTGACACAGACACTGCGTTACTGTTAGGGAGCTGATATTTTTTTTCTTCTGTAGCCTAGAGCATCATCTCTTAGCACTGGAACCTTCCAGCTTGGCACAGGGAAAAGTTCTATCTTGGCGTCAAAAACCCAGAGCAACTACATGTATCTTGAAGTAGGCAATTCTGTTCTTTGGCAGAAAAGAGGGGGAGATGAAATCAAAACTTCTGTCTTATTATCCGATCAAGCTTCAGTCTTAAAAGATTCAAGAAGTAAAGCTTGAACCATCAACACAATGGGAAGGTAGCTGAACCAATCACATTAACATCTATCAAACCCTTGGACAAAAATTGACTATCTGACACAAGGCTACACAGGTTAGTGAATGAGCAGATGTCATGCAATGAGAGATTGCTGCATCAATGATAGCCTGAAGTCTGGCTAATAATTCAGAACCAATTTGTCACAGATGCCAACTCTTAAGTATTGGTTAAGCCCCAAGAACCTCACAGTGGCTTTATTGTCAATGTGCTGTTGTGAACAACTATTCCTCTAAAAACTTGTGTTCCTAGTGCTTCCTTTTACCCTGTAAGTGAATTTAGTAAACTATGTGTAAGTCTCACTTCCTCCAAAACAGAACTATAGGTACAGATTATGCACAAGCTTTTTAAAATCTCGAATTCCAGTGAGCTTTGGAGAACAGTACTTCAGTTTTCAGGCTCTCAGAATATTTGGATTCCTGTCTTAACTGTCTTTCATATTTCATAGTATTAAAATCTCATCACACAAGATTTTCATCTTTACTTCCAGACTATGAAATAGAAAATAGTAAGGATGAGAGGAGATCAATCTATCATTTTCAATCTCCTGCTCATCAGAGTAACCAGATGGTGGAAGGAGGTGTCAGGTGAGGGAAAACTCTACTTTCAGGGGCCTTGTGATTTATTTGTAGATTTTGACGTACAGATCTTCTGGTTTTTTTTCAATTCAGCTTCCTAGTCTGTGTTGTTTCTTTTGTAAAATGAATGTGTGAACTTAGAAATGGTAATAATCTTTACTCTAAACCACTAATAATATATTTCTTAGCAAAGCAGTCATTGAAGAGTAGTGCTTGAGTGCTCTGTACCACTAGTGATAAAAAATCAGGATAGTAATTCTTGCGTATTACTGTAGCCTTAATATATTGAGCTAATAAAAAAATAATCTTCCACACATGCACAGGAATATTCAGTGAGATGATCTTCTAACACAATTTGCTCCTGGGAGACTGATTTAATAAAGCTAGAAAATCCATGTCTTCTAATGATATTCAATCCATCTTCATTGACAAGTTATTTTTTTCTATTAATGAAACTATTTTGAAATGTAATTTTAAGTTGATAAATGGTAATATTTGCATCTGTTGTCAAGATCAGTTAAAAAATATTTGGAGCCCCCAGCAACTGGATTCCAGACTTCTTCATCTAATCAGTAGATAATCATATTGAATAGCACTTGGAAGGGGGAGGAAGAAAAAAAATATTTCATTGATTTAAAAGTAGTGAATCAAAACCCTGCTTGTTCTCTAGTGTGAAAAGATTCTTTGAAAGGAACAAGAGGTTATCTTAATGAAAATTAATTCTGTTATCTGAAGCATCAGCAGTCGGTCTGTATCTTGTGGCCTGTCTGGATGTTGTGTGGTTGAGTGTTTGTGTAGCGTTATCCGTGTCTGCTCTTAAGTGGGATTATTGGATTTTATTGTATTGGTGAAAATGTAAAACATTAGCACTGAAGTTAAATTGGGTTTATTGATAAAGTTGCTTTTGTAAATTTAACCTTGGCTTATACAGCTTATACCCAACCATCTATTGCTTCCCGTATGACTCCCACAACATGATAAATACAAGCTCTTGTGGGATCTGTAGCACTGTTACTTTTCTGAAGGAACAGAATGTGATTGTCTTCTTTGAAGTTTTTGCTTGCACTGGGTAAGACATTTACCATGAATAATTGATTTGACAGATTTTACCCCTTTAACTGTTCAATTATTGATCACAGAATAAAAATCCTCCAATGTACTAATTATTTAAAATGATTTGTGAATTATTATGGGCATATTTTGCCTACAGATTGTGGGGATTGCTATGAATATTCAAATCTATAAGTATGAGTTGCATAAATCATATGGGATTGATTCATTTTGTGAAGAAGGCTTGTACCGTAATAAAGGGTATGGCCTGAATTACACGTTGGCACTGTATAGCTACACTGTCTGATGTTGTTATTAATAAATTCAAGTGTTTGGCCTAAATTTTACTTTTTACAAGTATTACCACTAAGAATTCTCAGTTGCTATGGTGTGCTTAGGAAGTGAGAAAGTGCAGTGCAGAGAAGGAAAAATCCCCATACCTTGAACTTCTCTGCAGGGAAATTATGGTAATGAAGTAAATACAAGATCTTGGAAAAAGGAAAGGTGATTTTAATCTATAAGACCGTTAGGAAAGTTGGTTTTTGTCCATTCCATACTTAGATGTATGAACCCACATGCATTAGGCTATGCAGCCTAGCACGGATTACTTTTTTCCCCACACTGTGGACAAGGGGTACCAGCTGGCAAGCACTGCCTGTGTCTTTCTGGTTCCTCTTCACTGGTGATGGTTTGGGGCAGAGTTTGTACCTGATTGGAGTAATGAGTTATGATAGGTGGTGCTTTGCCTCTTGATTATAGAGTCAGTCATTGAGATTGGAGAAGACCTTTAAGTCCAACCGGTAACCTAACTTCACCAAGCCCACTACTAAATTATACCTTTGATAAATCTTAGGGCAGCTTGCAACACCGTGTAGTTTATATAGTTTTCCCTTGTTTGAAGAGGTGTTTGAAAGTCACATCTGTCACCTGCCAGCCTTCTTGCCAGCCTCTTGCGCCTTCCATTCTGGTATTCAAATGGAGGCCATAACTTAGAAACACCTTTAATGCAATTTCTGATGATGATACCAAAGAAGCAGTGTCCAAAGAGCAGTGTCCTTCTGTATTAATACTAACTGCTCTTATAATGCGTTGTTCTGCTGGTGTCTTCTGATACCTCAATATCAATTTCCACTCATACTTCACACACACTGTCTCAGAGATTTCTGTTCCAAACATCATCATTTGCAGCAGTACCTGCAGCATTTGCTGCTGTAAACGTGTTGGTAACTTGTTATTGACCTATTCAAAATATGGTAACGTGAATATACTTTCTCTGCCAGGTGTCTCAGTTGGCCTGAGACAGCTTATGAGTTAACAGCTGCATTTCTGTCAGCTGAGGACCCGCAAAAAGACCTAAATAAATGACAATATTTGAAAACTGTGTATTTGCCACATTGAGAGGTAGGAATACATAAAAAAAACCAGAACAGAAAATCTTTGTATTGAAGAATAGTGAAGAGTTAATGAATCTATCTTGTCAAATGATTTTTCTTTCAGATGCATCTGACTTTTCTTCTTCCATTTACATCTTCAATATCTGAAATGCTGCTCTCCTAATACAAATACTTTTGTGTCTGACCTGGGAGTTCACATCAAGAATTTTTTTCAATACTTATGAGAAAGAATTAAATGTCATTGTTCAGTGAAGGGATTCAGATGAGAGAAAGTAGTAGCCTATCCTAGAGGGTAAATAGAAGTTGGTACTCTGAATGTAGGTGTCCAGCTTATTTCTCTACTGACAAGGCTGTACGGTTAGGACGGTCAGTTCTTTCTGAAGTACTTAGGTTAGTAGTTTAATGTACCCATGCTGGTAACTATGACCCCTAACGTTAAATCCCTTATACATATGTTGCATAATTCCACATTTTTGTAGGCCTGCTGCATTTCTTTGAATAGTTCAGATGAAGCAAAGCTGTACCTCTGTATCCACTATGTCCTGTGTTTGAACTGCTAGTTGTTTTCCTCTAGGAAGTGCATGGATATAAAGTACAATCAGGCAGGGTAGAGAAACTAGGGTTTCAAATGGATGAAAAAGTATTGCTTCACAGAAAATTCTCTGCCATGCATGTTGAAGGTGTATGAAGAGGGAACAAGAAGGAACTAGAACAAGAGGGAATGGGTTCAAGTTACAACAGGGGAGGTTTAGACTGGATATTAGGAAGAATTTTTTCACAGAAAGGGTGGTCAGGCACTGGAATGGGCT
>JAOXOE010000694.1:7852719-7888951 GCA_028565055.1 Phoeniculus purpureus
CCCTGCTGTGGCAGGGGGATTGGACTAGATGAACTTTCAAGGTCCCTTCCAATCCCTAATGTTCTGTGATTCTGTGACATGTGGACAGGACTGTCATGCACAAAAAATCTTCTAGATCTTTGCTTTTTGTCTTTTGTTTCCTGTGTCTGTGTTCAGTCAGACTTACCTGACTTCTGATGAAAACTTTTATTTCAATGATATAACCTACAAAGCTATAAGTGTAGGCTTTCTGTTCTGAGCAGGAATGAGACATTTCTAGTATCTGTTTATTTAGGACCTGATGAAAGGAAGCACACAAATCCTCAAGAAAGGCTGATTTACCAACAATTAATAATAGTTAGTTTCAATGTTGTTTGTATCAATTTATGCATCTTTCATATTGTGTTTTCACCTTCTTTTTCCCATGTGGTACCATACTATATTTTTGTACTGATGTTAGCACTGCAGTGTTCTGTTCTGTTAGTCAGGTTGTTGGGTGAGAGCACACATGTGTGATGAACCTGTTTTTCTTAGCTCATTTTTCTTGTTGCAAGATAAATCTCCCTATTTGAACAGAGGTAATAGAAAAATAGAAGAGAATGACTCTTTAGTAAGTGCAAATTTAAACATAATCTCTTCTGAATGTTTATCCTGTCTACAGAATAAATGTGTATTTTTACAGGTTACCTAAAATAGATTTTGATTTTCATTTGTCTTTTTTTGAGACTTTATCTCCATACTTTTCACTACAGTGTTCTTTACAGGAGTCCAGGGAAGAATGTGGCCATCTGTGGCCAACTGTATAACATAATGCTTTAGGTAGGGGGAGACTTAGAAGGATATACTTGTAGCATACTTCTAATTAATACTAACACTGAATAGTTGTTCCTATTACTGATCTCTGGTAGAGTTATTCTTTACAAAAGCCTTATTTTACAAGGAAGTAGCATATCATCACTGCACACTAATCTCTTTACCAGCAACAATGCATTGTGCTTATCTTAGGTTTGGATGTTTTTCTCCAGGCAGTATCAACTCTTTAAGAATTTACTGTAAGTCTTTGCGCCGTTTGAGAGTTCAGAAGAGGTGGCACATACATGTTTAGTAGCAGCAGAGTACCTGCAAAAGTCGCTCCAATGTCTAAGAAGTCTGTCTCTAAATGGCTTTGAAGCAGAAAACCTCATATGAAGTCTGTTCCTTGCTTTTAAGTAGTTTTCCTTGTCTGAAAATGTTCCAGCATTGAGTATAGGAAGTTTGAGAGCTAAAGTCAACAGTTGTAGAGGGTTGGACTTTTATGTTTGTCCTAAGGTGTTTGGTTTTCTCACATAAATCTGGCTATTCCAATTTTCTCAGTGGAAAAAGGTTTTTATTTCAGTGATAAAAAACAAACTTTTTGTCTAGTTGTGTTTCTTGGACTGTTAGAAAATGCCGTGAAGAAAATAAATCAGTGTAGAGCGCAAAGGAGGAGGTGGGGAGGACTAATCCTGAATCACATGAGCTCATCACATGAGTTTTATAATATGAAAATCTTTATTGAAGTTCTTAAAAAGTGATAGTAAACTATTGTTAATGATACTGTCACACATGGCATTACCTGAAAGCAATATGCTGAATGTGAGTGGTGCGTGTCATTCCAACTGTTAAGGAAAACCGTAGGAGAGTAGTGTTCAGCATAATTGTAGTTTGCTACCGAGTTTTGTCTCTAGCATCATCCTGAGCTCCGTGACTGATGAGATAATACAGGTACTACAGCAAGTGACAATATTGCGATTACTTGCACTTCACAGAAAAATTTAAGATCTGATCCTTGCTGTGATGTCATCTGAACTAGCTAACGTTCGCTGTGGCTTGGACAGGCAGCAAGCAGGAATACATTGCAGATTTTAATATGGTAAGGATCATTAAGTTGATTGTGTCAATTTGTTAAAGTGCCAAGTAATGATTTTACAGGTAATTAGACTTTAACAGGCAGAAACCAATTTATGTCCTTCTTGTTTTTATGATGCATGTAATGATAGATGTACTATCATACAAGCTGTTGTTTTTAGGTACACAACATTCCTTAATGTCCTAAAGCAAATGAAATATTACATGTCAGGAACTGATCAGTGACTGTATAAAACACATTAGTAGCTCTACTTCTTTTAGCTACTTTTAATCCAAGCTCATTCATCATGTCATAGAAAGATGGAATGTTTCGGGTTATTCTTGCTGCATGGAGAGATGGCAGTGAACCTCTAAGGTCAAGAGGAAAAGACAGTAGCTACAGGTTATTACAATTGTCTTGCTATAGCTGATCCTCGCTGCTGTAGTAGATTTTGTTTGGTTTACTTCTCAGTGTCAAAATGCAGAGTGAGAAGGGAAAAACACCCCAGATCTCAGTTGGAAAAGAGTTTGTGGTCTAATTTAACTGCATTTCCATAGCAGTTTGTCTGTTTGCTGTTTTCTAGTCACCATGTACCAAAATCACAACAAACCCACAGGTGTTTGTTTGGTTTTTTTTAAAGAATGGCATTGGTGGTGGTAGCAACAGTCAGCTCTTGGTTCAGCTGCAGTTCTCACAGTGGCACATCCTGCATGATGGTTACAGCTGCCTTCTGCACTCCAGAAATCAGACAAATTGACATTATCAGCCAGTATGAACCAAGAAATGCTGTATGTGGAGATGCCTATGTAGTTTCTCTTGAACCTGGGAATATTAGCTTGCAGAAAATCATAGAATGGCTTAGGTTGGAAGGGACCTTAGAGATCGTCTACTCCAGACTCCCTACTGTGGACTAGTGGTTACTCTTTGGTGCACCAGTTCAGTCCTGGATGTGAATTAAAGAAAACAGAGCATTCCTACTTTTTTCCTAGAGGAAGGCAGCATGAGGAGAGAGTATAGATTGTCCATATATTTTTCATTGCTTAGACAAATCTGGATTTTGTTATGCTTGGCTTTTAATAGTGTAGAGCTTCCTGTCAATCAGCTCTATTGTTGGTGGAATTGATTGCTACTATAATGTGGATCTGTAGTCTGTGTGATGCTGCCTGTTGTCTGACACTTCAGAAATTAGCTGTTTGCAGCAGTCAATTCTTATGTGTAATTGCAGTTTTGCTATTCATGACGATAGAGTTCAAAATGCGTCACCACTGCAAATGGTGAGTAGCTGAATGTTAATTCATCTTTGACCAAAACTAAGTAAAAGTGTCCTCTTGGTGCCCTCCCAGTGGCAGTTACAAGACCAACCACCCCTGTTCTTTTGTTAAATTTGAAAGACCTGGTCTGTTTACCTAACCCTGTAAAACACAGTCCAGCAATTTATCTACATAACTTTGGTGTTTCAGCCCTGAGTGAATCTGATCACTTGATCAAATACATAAGGCCCCTGTAAATAGATAAGGGCTAATTTGTGTTCTGCTATTAAATTGGAAGGAAATAGCGAACACTCCTTGTAGTTCTTGAGTAATGTCAGTTTTAGAAAAACCTGTGTTGTGGTCCACTATAAACACAGCACTGCTCATTTTAGAATCAGATGAGGTTTAATACATTTAAAATTGATCAGTGACAAAGAAAAGGGATTTAGGTCAAATTCAGTTTGTGTGCATCCTGTGACAGACGCATGTGAGCTGAGCAGTGTGCATGGAGGGTTTTTTGGCCTTCATGAAGAATCTAGGAATAGAGCCTATTCTCGTTGGGCACTAAGTAAACAGTGTACAAAATGTGGATTTCTTTACATGCTTTGCCAAATTAGGGGATTCAGTAACTTCTGTTTTCAGATCATTTTCTCTTGGACTCTGCCCTGTCTTCTGTTGCGGCAAATAAGAGCAGAATTCAGACTTTCATTTCACTTTAACAAGAAGTTATGTGGAAAATCATAGAAATACCAGAGGTTTTGTTTAAACTTTTATTACAACAAATGACAGAAGCATTGTTATTCATTATTCTGAAATAGAAGCAAGTGTGTGATTATTTTCAATTGGGATTAATATTAGCTGTGCTATACGACTCCCTTTAGGTATTGTACGGGGCGGGGGGAATGGAGTCCATGGCATAATTTTGATCTCTCCAACATGATCAGAATCAATTACTCCTGACAGAACAAAAGGTCCTGACAATGTAGTAGATGATTTTCCCAATAAAAGTGCCTGTGCTCTTGGAGGCAGTGGCCCTGAAAAATGTGTGGACAGTAAGTGAACTGAAGAGTCTAAGATAGTTACTGTGTGGGCAGTTGCCAAGTCCAAGCCGGCGCTTCCTGCTGTTGCTGGACAAAGGCTTGCGGCACCACCATTCCCCTTTTTGGCATTTGGGATATTGGCTGCGCCATTTGTGTCTGCACGTGTCACTGCCCTGCGCACCTCGATCAGTTTCCCTGTATCAGTTGACCCTGGGCATCGTACTTAGATCTACATTGTTTCGCATAATGACGCCCTTTTCGGCACCTGGGGCACATCCCAGGGGCTTTATATCTAGGTCCTGTATTAGCAACCGGGCAGTTCTTTTTAACATGCCCTGGCTGTACATAACAACTCCCTTGAGAGGTCTGCATAGCTGCACAGGTAGTGGCCATAGCCTCATATTTATGGTCCACTGTACCAATTCTATTACATGCCTGTATCATTTCTAAAAGCGTGGGTTCCGGATTGGGGAGTGATTTCAGCAATTTTTTACAATCCGCTTTCGCATTTTCCACTGCTAATTTTAATAGCAGGATGTCTCGAGCCGCATCATTATCTATCTGGCGTTCTAAAGCCTTCTTAAGTCTGTCAATAAATTGCATATAAGGCTCTTTAGCACCCTGTACAACAGAAGTGAAAGCCTTTTGTGGTTTCTGTGAATCTGGTATTTTAAGGAATGCCCTTTTTGCTTCATCCCGAATTGCTTCTAAAGCTACTCGTAGGCAATCCCGAGCTTGAACTACCGGGTCTGACTGCGGACCAGTACCCATAAGATGGTCCATGGTGAGTGCAGCTGGATCAGGATTATCACCACGCGTATATGTGAGAAGGAGCACCTGAAGCCCTCTCCTCCATTGCGCCTCCCAGAGAGAAAATTGAGTAGGGGTTAAAAGTAACTGTGCTAAATTTTTTAAGTCAAACAGAGTCACGACATGTGTCGCAAGTACTGAGTTCAACAAACTCACAAAATAGGGAGAAGAAAGACCTTGTTCAGTAACAGTACAGCACAACTCCTTAATAACTTGGAAAGATAAAGCTTCCCATTGTGGTGGTTGTTGTCCCCGTGCACGGTATATTACAGGAGCCACAGTTGTATTTGCAATGCCCAGCTCCCCCTCCCTTAAAGCCTCCCACTTTATACTAGCCCAGACCCCATATCTGTCATGCAGATTTGGGGGAGAGGAAGGGGAAGGAGGAGGAAAATCTGGTTCCTTGTCTGAGTCTATAGGTCCCAGATCATAGATGTCTAGATACTAAAAATTATTGAGACACTGTTGCCTTACTGAGGATGCTACAACTATGATTGTTTAGGTAGAAACAAAACTAAATGAAAAAACCCAAACCTGCTGCAGCCACTTCCTGATTACTACTGTCCCCGTAAGTTTTCCTGTCTGGTTTACCAGGCACAAATTGTATTTTCTTACATTTATTAATTTAATTATGTAATAAGTCATTTCAGTATACTATTCTATTATTAGTTAATTATTAATGCCCAAACTGCAATGTAGGAAAGAACTAAGTCATATAAGCCATTGTTTACTCTTCTGCAGCAACACTGAGAAGTAGATGCTGTGTTAGATTGTCCTTTGTGGTTTGTCGCACAATGAAATAATTCATAATTGTATGTACATCTATATAATACTCCAAAAGAGAAACTGTGTTGAGTAGTTGCATTGAGTTAATTTATCCTTTTGCTAGTCATAAATGCATCTGACACAGGGCCAAATGCTCCCTTGTGCTTGTAGTAGCCATATGGCCCTCACCAACTCACTGTGGCCCATCGACTCACTAACAGGAAAAGTGACTTTACATCAGAATTACAACATATAATTTTCCCATAAAGTCACCAATTTAAATGCTGGGGTCTCACCTCTTTTTAATGGCCTCAATAAAAACTCACATAGGCTGTTATGCTTCTATCGTAGTGAAATTGCAATTTTAGGATAAAAATCTTAACCTTTCCTAGTTCAAGAATCAATTCAAAGTTCTTGGTGGTGTTGAGCAGGAAGAATCTTCAAATGACAATCATCTTATATGAAAGTCCAGATGCAGTGAGAGTGGGTATTTGGATACCAGATGTCTCTCAGAGATACAGGTTGGTTTTCATAGTCAATTTAGCTAAGAAAAGAAAGAAAAATCCTGCTGCCTTTGGTCACAGTGCAGTCAGGCAGCAAAATGTAAGGAGGCTGTGATACCTTGTTTTAATTTATGGCTTTTAAGTTCAGTGGTGTTGCATATGTGTATTTAGCATTTTGCTGGAATATAAAGTGTTCCAATATCTTTCTTGCATATTTGACCTTTGGGCTAACAATGAGCCACTGCTGAATCATGAACTCACTGACTTTATCTGACAGAGCTGACTTATTTTCTCCTTCAATATTCTTTTCTTCTAGTTGTTACAAATTGTTGTGTGTCCTGGGAATGTCTGGCTTCCTGGCATTTAGATTTTAATCAGTCCCTTCTCCCTTTTTCTGACAGCACCATTAAGGGGAGACATCCTTCTACCTCTCTGTTAATGCTGCCCTTTATAACTGTTCTTGGTTTACTGAATGGGAAATAAAACTATCTGTATTTTCATCTGAGCTGGCACCTCAGTCCCTGTTTCTGCTTGTGCACTTGTACCTCAGGTCTGCATTGTCACCAGTGCTCCTAGGCATGAAGCTTAATTTGTAAATTAGAGCACACAGGGACTTGGTGGTTCTTCCATTTTGGGGAAAGATTATAGAATATAGAGGTATGTAATAGTAAAATTTTTGGGGCTTTGTTTCTTGAAGTGCTGTAAGAGATTTTGCTCACTAACAAGGAAACTTACTCTTTAACACATCCATGGAGCAAGGCCTTTTTCAAGCACAGTGCAATCTAAACAATCAAAACATCCTCTGCTGGAGAGTTTGTGATGTGAGTCATATGAAACTATGTTATTTGCTAAGGATAGCAGCTCTTTATTTTAACTACAAAATTTAAGAAATATATAGTCCATAGAAATCTAAATGTGTAAAATGTAACTGTGTGCAAATCAGAAGATATGTTTATTCTTTGGTGGTATTCTACTCAAATTCAGCCTCTGCTTGCTGTATTTATAGTACAAATATTCAGTGAAGTAGACAGTGTGCAAGTGTATTTCCTGCAATTGATTTCTGATTCTACAATAATTAAGACAGTTAAGAGAAGGAAATGGACACCATTACCAAAGCTTTTCTTCACATTTCTTGGCAGGGAAAGCTTTAATGTGCTGAGGGAAACACCACTGCAACAACTACTACTGGAGTTTCTTTTATACATGTATAATGTACTCATGGTCTATTTTATATGCTCCAGTGTTAACTGGAGGTTGAGGAGTGTGGGAAAAGATGGTGTCAACGATACCCTCGCACCAGTGAGGGACCACTGTGGTGCCCTCCAGCGCACCCAGAGCCTGGCAGAAATTGCAGTGCTGTGTGAATAGACTGCAGGTCGCTATGGGTATTTGGAGTGGCATAGCTGTGTCAACTTTCGGTCCACAATTAGCATATTTCTTTTATTTCTAATTCCATCACAATCAACGGCCAAAGGCAGTAGGAATGAGTAGCGTATTACAGGACATGAACAGAAAGAAGCACAAGTCAGTAATTCTATAGTAAATTTCAAAGGTCAGAAGGACCTTTAACAGTGGACTGTACTCACAGGCAGATGCTCTGTGTATATAAATGCAAATGGTATCACCTGCAGAGGAAAAGCATGTTTTAGTCAAGAAGTAAATTGCTTGATATTTGGATGATTCCCTGACTAAACATTGGGGAAAATACATTATGGGGTGAAAAAATCATAATTTCCCACTTATAGTCAACTTTTAAAAGCATTAGGTGAAAGATCACCAAGGGTACAGAAACCTCAATGTTCAGCAGGAATGTCTGTTACTACCGCTAGAAAAACTGTAGTAGAATGGAGTTTTATGGATACTTGGAAAGGGGTTTTGTTTTTTCTCTCAACTTGTGGTTTGTGAGAGGTACTGCTTCTGGATAGCTGCACAGACAACATTGAAAACATGTTCAGTGAATGAATGGTCTCCGATCGGGCGTTTTGCTCTGAGATTCCAGAGTTCCCTGATTCACTTCATTTAAGGCTTCCACAGTCTTTTACTTCAGCTTAAACTTACAGTCAAGGCCAAGGTTTCTTATCTCCTCTGCTGCCAATGTAGCAACCTACAGCTGTCTATTTGCTAGAACTCCCAGAACATGTTGTTAAACGATTACGGTCCATAGTCCCTGCACTGTGCTTCAAGGTTTTATCACTGGTTCCCAATAAAGACAGAAGGAGAATAGGGAAGTCACCCATCTGAAAAGGGATTGCTGTTTAGTGTTTTAGTGCTGGGAAGAAAAGGTAGTGCTAGAAAGAAAAGATAATATCATGAATCCCCAGAGACTGTTTCCTAAAAATTCAACAACCTTAAATTGTCTGCAGTCTTCATTGTCTTTACAGAGAATCTCTGTGTATTCAGAGAAACCATAATAGCTCAGAAAGCAGCATGATTTCCTTATAGTAATTTCTAAAGTTGACTGATTTATGTGAATGAGCAGGTTAACTACTTGCTGAGTACACGATTGTCTCAGTGCACTGAACAATCATTCTCGTTCAGTGGCCTTGTAGGTAGAGCCAAAGAATTTCTATTGCTCATTGCCAACAGTCAGGATCCTACAGCAACTGGGCAAAACAAGTAATTTCAAATGTTCTTTTTAACCTGGGTTTTTTGCCCCAGAATGCTTAAAGAGAAAACAAAGAAATCCTATCCTCTATATAATACTGAAAAGTAGTGAGATATGATATATAAGGAAACAGGCAGACACTCATTTACAGTAAGTTGTTCAAGAGGGAGTAACTGTTTAGGAACAGAGGCGTGAGGAATGGAACCAGGAGTAGTGATGCTGGTAGGAGTTTGTGATTATTTGAGATTGTGACTATTCAAGGTTATTTTAAAATTGTAATATTAATTTCCTGCTATGAAATAGAGCTGAGATTGTTGCCACAGAGCATTCTAGCAGAAACTGTCTGGAATGAGCCATTCTCTGTTTATCACTTGCTAATAAAATAGGCGATTAAATACTTAGAGAACATTCTCAAGGAAAAAAATCTAAATAGGCATCAGATATCAGTTATGTTTGTAAAGAGAGAGGTGAGGGATGACACATTCAGAGACCATTGTAAATATTTCGTTTTGTAACTACTCTTCTTGTTAGAATTTCAGAGTGAAAAAGATGTAGTGAACTGAGAGGTTCGTATAGATGGTGAACTCGTGCATCACAGAACTTGCAACGCTGAAATAAGACTAATTCCAATGGTTAAGTGTCACTTGAAACCATGCGTAAGGATGCAGACGGACCAGGAAATAAAATATATCCTCTTAAACATGGTCATTATCTCCAAGAGAGAGTGAGTTATGGTATAACCAGGGGATTTCAACTAAAGGCATGAAGTCACTGAGTAAGCTAAAGCACATTAAAGTTCTTCACGGAGTAAGGGCAAGGCATAATCCCCATAAGAGCGCTTCCAAAGAGCTGCAACATCCATTACTTCATAGCAGTCTCCCTTCCGTAAAAACAGATTTACCGAGTGAAATGTCATTTCCTTATGTAATTCTATTTTAATGTATTTTGAAAGAGTCAGCTCTGAACAAGTCCTATTTTCAATGTAGTTAACAAGTGACCTTATTTAGCATCTAACTAGCGTGTTAAATCCAATTTGTGTGCTTTTCTCAAAACAAATGTGGAAATGTGTGGGTTGTATAACCATAGAGAAATTACTGCAATAGTTTATGCCTAAACACTTAGAGCAGGCCCTGATTACCTGCTCAACCTCTTCTCAATGCAGTGACCGATCCCTGAGAAAAGGGAGAGTGGTGTCTGAAAAGCACCTCTATGCGACCAGGTGGGTGCATTTCTAGAGGAGGGTGTCTGTTATAGTGTTTAAAAACAATTGCTCTTTTTCATCTGGATCATATATTAACCAAAGCAGGCCAAAACTTATTCAATCAGGCATTTATCAAAAGCCCTCAGATTGGTCTGCAATAATTTATCTTTGCGAAGGGCTTATAATCAACTACAGCTTACATTTGCACAAGATTAGGATTATTTATAAAAATTCCTGTAATACAAAGGTACAGCGAAGGTACCTTTGAGACTTGAATGGGAGATGGAAAAAGCTCCTAATGAGTAAGGAACTATAGAAAACAATTAAATTATACCAGTGCCTGACAACAGCAGCAGCTAAGAAAGGTCCCACCTAAAATACATCTGCCTTAGTACCATGTGCAGTACTGAATATGTAACACTTAAATCATGTTCAAATTAAAAAATAATTTAAATCTGAACTCCTTTAAATATTCTACTGAAAAGTAACTAAATACCAGAAATATTTGTGACTCTTTAGCTGTCACAAAGAGGTATAAGTAAGAAGTTGTCATGCAGATCAGAAGTAGTGATTAGTTTCTCTGAATGTTGTTTAGTTTATTTAGAAGCAATAAATACGACTTTCTGTGGGTTTTCTTGACTAGAGCATGGAGTTTGCTGCATTTCATGCGATTTAGTCTAAATATATACAACTTAAAATTGTTGTATATATTTATACATGGACCTTTTCATGCATTATATAGAAACTTATAGATGTTCTTTGTGAAAACTGTTCATGTAGATGTCTATGATACATACTGTACTCCTTGGGTGCAGGAAATGATCACTAAAACCTGCTACTATGAAATAAAGTTTTCATTAAGTTGAGATTTCAGCTACCTTCCAGGTCAAACACATTGGTAGGTTAACATACATCACCACTTAAATTCAATCTTTCTGGGTCATAACAGATGAACTAATGCATCAACTATGTTGAATTTAAGATAAAATATTTCAGTTATAAAAATGTGAAACTACTGGAAATCATAACCAACTGCGTCCTCTGGTCCCTTGCATTCTCTTACTGGGCTCAAGGACAGTGGCTGCCAACTGAGTGTTGTGTAATCACTGCTCCGTTCCTTTTCTGTATTAATAGCGTGTCTGCAACACAAGGGCTAGATGACATTTGGAGCTATTGGAAAACATTTCTTACCCAGCCCATGTCTACATTAATCTTGATAGATCTCTAACATTTCATAACAGTTTCATGAAACATACTGCCAGCACTGGAATGTTCAGGCTTCCTACAAGCAAGAGGGTGGCTGGTGAGGGTAAAAATCAGCACCTTGCAGGTGGGTGCTTGTTTCCATCCTGCTGCTGTCAGCTGTGCTAGCTCAGATAGCTCTTACCTGCTGACACAATAAACCCAAGGATCAGTGAAGCAGACCCATTGTACTACACAGGACCATTCCTACAACCCCCTACTGCTTGACAAAAGGATATTAGAGGATTGTGAGATGACAACAGGTTAATATTTCCCTGCTAGGAAACCCAGCAAGAAGGCCCTCTCATCCCAGGACAAAGAAAGGCTTAACATGCACCACAGGAATCAAGAGAACAGCAAGACACTAATTTAACACAAGACAAGATATGAGCATAGATAAACACTGTTTAGCTGTAGTTAACAAGATAATAGGATTTACACATTCCTCTGTGGGACTGAAGGAACATGTGAAAAGGAATGTTTCGAAAAACTTTGCTTTTGCTATAAATTTCTGAGTAGATTTCATTAAAGGGTCTCTGTACGAGCCAGCTACAGGGTTCATCTCCCATCATTTGCTGTAGAGGATCTTGTTTTCCTGCTCATCTCGTATCATGGAGTCCCGTGTGAACTGTGTGCAATGTGTCACCAAGTCTAGACTCACATTTTGCCACTTCATGGTGGCTCCAAGTTGTAGTGCTCAGGGCAATAGCTCCAAAGTTCAAGGCCAGCACCTAAACTCATGCTGGTTATGTTTAAGCTTTTTAGAACCGTGCTCCTGTGGTTCATAAAGCAGGCCTCAGAAACAAAATGTGGTCTTTCCAAAAAATCAACCTTTTCGCAGAATCATGGAATTATTGAGGTTGAAAAAGACCTCTAAGATCATCAAGTCCAGCCTATTACCTGACATCACCACATTGGTTAGGACATAGTACTAAGTGCCACATCCAGTCTGTCCTTAAATGTGTCCAGGGATGGGGAATCCACCACTGCCCTGGGCAGTCCATTCCAGTGTCTGATCACCCTTTCTGTGAGGAAGGGCTTCCTGACATCCAACCTAACCTTCACCTGGCAGCTTCAGTCCTTGCCCTGTCATCCTGATGCTAGTTGCCTGGGAGAAGAGCTTAACCCCCACCTTACTACAACCTCCCTTCAAGTAGTTGTGGAGAGGCAGAAGGATCCCCCCGAGTCTTCTCTTCTCCAGGCTAAACACTTCTACCTCCCTCAGCCACTCCTCATCAGACTTTCCCTCCAGTCCCTTCCCCAGCCTCATTGGTCCTCTGGATCTTATATCATTTATACCATTCTGATCTGCTTTTTCATTCTGGTCAAGACTATTGCAGTACAAGCAGAAACAGATGGGTTTCTGGTGAGAATCTAGCCTAGAGATATAGTCAGAGTGACTTGGATCATGGAGATGTTTAGCCCAGCCAGATTGACGGGTGAATTACTTTACCCAAAATGCTGTGGCTTGATTCTTGTGTGATATTAATCCCTCTTTTAGGCCATAGGGTTAGTCGTCTCTGCTTCTTCATGGTCTGTTCTCGAGTCAAAAATCCACAAAGGTTTGTGCTGCTGCTGCCACCTTCTCCTTTCTTACAGCATAACACCCATTGCCTCCTGGGCCTTCATTCAAGGTAGTTCTTACTTCCTTTGTAGGCTTTGGTGATGAGGATTTAGTAATTTTATAATTATGCCCTAAATAAACATTTAAGGAAAATAAAGAATCTTCAAGATTGAAATGGAAACTCTGAGTGTTTTAATAATCAATTTTATTCCGATTAAGAAAAGGGATGATGGACCATCTATTCTATTTAGAATAACTAGTTCTCCTAGTTGCCTGTAGTCTCATTTGCTTTAGTGCTTTCAAATGTATATGTTGATTTTATGCTACACCATATAGTCACCGTATTATTTCATATATTTTATATAAAGTATAAAAGTCGGTTGTAGATTAAAGTGACTTCACTGGATAACTGAAGGGCTTTACCTTCGTGCTGCCTCATTTCCAGTAGTTATCACCTCTTGTTTCTCTATTCCTCTACATTAGCAATTTCTGTAATCCTTTCCGGTAGGTTGCTTCAAAAGATTAGAAATGGTTTTTCACTGTAAAGTAGTCAAATGAAAATACTGCCATTTAAAATGAATTGTGTGCTCTCTGTCCAGAAACTGTGTTGTACCACTTCAATTAATAGTGAAGAGTGGTTGCTGTGATTATCCTAGGACTAACAAAAGGGAAAAAATAGAAAATCGCAGCAGTTACTCGCTCAGGAGGATCATTGGAATATCCTGGGGGATGTAGCCTCTTTTTCCCCGACTATAGCACTTGTGTCAGAGCATTAAGGGATAGTAAAATATCAGTATTTAAGCAAAGTTGACAGCGTTGACATATGATGCATTTTCTGCTGTGAAGCACCCAGACTGACCTGGGGAAAGAGAATCCTGGCAAAATTAAATGAGAATGGCAGGATTTAATGGGTGCAGCATCAGGCAAAACAAAGATGATGTTTTTTTCACCTTGGAGAAATATTAGATGTCAAATTAGGGAGAAATATTAGATGTTGAATTAGAAGAACAAGATTGGTCATTTATCAAAGATAGGAGTCTAGCTAGTTTAAGTGTAAACTGACAAGGTTTCCCTGCTCAAAATACAACTGTGCAGAAGCTTCTGATTTAAGGAGTAGAACAAATGGAAACCAGGTACTATATAGATTGGAAAGCAAAGAAGCGTCTGACAAATACAATTTCGTTTTTGAATTCTTTTTGATAGCCTCAGTGGTTTGAGACTAACCTAGGAATGTCTTACAGCTAACAAATATTCGCTGCATTCCGCTCTGGGAGAGATGTTTGTGTGACTTCACAGCACAAACTGTCTCAGAACAACCCCAATGATGGTTTGCATTTGAAATTTGCACCCTGAAAATCATTCTAAGTACTCCTGTGAGGTTATGTTGTGAAACTGTAAAGCAGCCTCGCTTTTAGGGACACTTATTAATGTTTGTGTGTGCATTGCCATTTATCTTAATTTGTTTATACAGACATAATCGGGTAAAGACTTTTGAGTTAGAGTTCTGGAGTCCTCACCCGTGAATTCTGTACTGTAAATCCGACTGTGAAACTTCGTACTTTCTCGATTGTAACTAATTACTGCAGGTCATTGTGTGAAAAGGGGCACTGGAGCTGCTTGAAATTTTGGCAATACTGGATATTAAGAAGTCTTGAAGTCAATGCTATTAGGGTAAGCACTTCTTGTGTAGTTGCACAGTGCTTTGCCTTGAGGAAAAGGCCATGGGTTTTAGTACTTGTTCATATTATGGTTTTGCTGCAATACAGTTAAGCTTCAGTACAACCTTCTCTCCAAGCAAGACAGAAAATGAATGAGTTTTTTGACTGTTTCTATTTGATCACCACGTAATAGGGGAGAGAGCAAAGGTGCCCTCCAGTTATTAGATCATTCTGTTGCTTTCTGATAGATACTCTGAGTAACAGTGGTAAGTTCTGAAAACTCATTTTATCTCTACTTTCATCTCGCCTTGATCCACCTAGGCAGCAGTTATTTAATTCAAGACCCAATTTTGCCTTAACATGGTGAAAAACCTAAAGGATTATGTGTGCTCTTTACCTAATAGAGAGGTGCTGGCTGGATGTTGCCGGAGCATCACTATTGCTCCAGTCTCACCAAATCTATCAGTTGTTTCCTAATTGCTAATAGTCTGAAACGAAAAACAGTAAATTGCTTTTGTTCCTCTCGCTATTTCTTGGTATTGGATCAGGAATGATTTATGAACAGCAGCATATAACACAATGGAGCAAATACCTGCAGATAAGTCTTTTTATTGTTGTTTCTTTGGCCTATGGTCAGGCAACGCTGCTGTAGGCAGAGGGTCTATCATGCCCTGTCCTGCTAATGCATAACTCTGGGTGAACCAAGATGACAATGGTATTGCCCTTGTAAACATTACTATTTCTGCATTAAATACTTTAAATAAATAACAAGCTGAGTGATCAGGTATGATCGAAGCAAAGGCCTTTTGACTCAGTAGAATGGCAACAGAGCACACAATAATGAAGAATGTGAAAATTAAGTTTGGAATAAAGACAATAAAATGAACCCATCTATTTGTACTTTTTTTTTTTAATTAAATATAGCAATTGGAATAAGGAGAAGAACATAGATGGAATCCCGGTAGCAGATAAATATTTTTAGTTCAGCAAACATTTTAGTATTTTAGCTTCTGCCACCATCTAGTGGGCACCCGGCAGAGGTGTTCAGCTCAGTCTCACATTCACTACTGAAACCTAAAAATCTTTCAGTAAGTGCTGCAGTGTGCATGGTGTTTCCCACAGATTTCTGCTCTTCAGCTGTGTTTTAGGAATAGATTAATTTTTTGATGTGTTATGTCTCGTTGTAGAAATTGTTCCTCAGTCAGGCTGATGTTTTTGAAAAGTTCAGCCACTAACATTTCCATTTGCACTCTGGAAGCTGGGAGTCATCCCGCGTTCCTGGGAACTTCGATGGAAATGTTAGTAGTTTTAACTAATACTCTGTGTGTTGGGGATTTTCCTTCTGCCTTGTCAACAAACTGGAATAGAGAAGTGCCAAAACTTCTATCTTAAAGTGCCAAACCTGTGGACAAAAGTGTGCACAACTTAGAATTTTTATTACGAATTAGTGGATTTGCCCAGCATTTTCACTCACTGCCTGTGAGAAATTAGATGACACAGTGCTGAGTTCTGCATCACTGGGGAGGGAATCAGATAGTTCTGCTGAGGTATGGGGGTGTGAGGGTGTCTTGTGGGCTCAGATGCTCATGTGCACACTTGGACTCCCCCCACAAAGCAAATATTAGTGTTTGTGATGCGATGTCACTTTTGACTGGCTTCTCCAGCTCTGGCTGTTGCTGCTTTTTCTCTTCCTCTCCTTTCCAGAGACAGACTTTTCTTTCCAGAAGAAGCAGCAGAATGAAGCCCAACAAACAGCTTTCTGGAAAATCACTAGCAAAGCAGTTTGTAACTTTATGGTGTTGGCCCCAACAAGGCAGGAATAATGGCCAGAATTTACTGCCCTCCTTTCCTATATTTGTATGGGTTCTACATCGCAGGATGTTCTTTCCCCAGTCCTGGGAACACTTTTTCTCTGTGCACATCCTAGGACATTTGTCCTGTAGGCTGTGATATTCCTGAAAGCACAGAGTCTAAGATCTAGGCTTGAGTTTGGAATAAATCTTTCCTTTCCTGTGGGAGGATGAGAGACACTTTATAGCTGTCATTGGAGTTCGAGTGGGTTAAATTGTCACCATAGACAGAACCACTCTGACTTCAGCAGACCCCCTTGAACTTAAGGCAGCAATTTGTTAAGGGAAATGGAAGCCTTTATTACCGACTTTAATTTCCATGTTGCTAAAACCACAAATGAGTATGTGAGAGTCCATTCAGTACTAGGCATGAGTAGCTCATTCCCCTCTTTCGGCTCCATCCCTTGGCCTGTGCCCTGGCAATTTATAAAGTGACAGCAGTGCACAAGCCTGTTATCACTGTGGCAGACTCCCCATAATAGTTTCTATAGTGATAACTTCAGGGCTCCATGGTAATGGACACAGCCAATTAATTTCCTGTCTGTCCTTTCTCCTTGCATAGCTTTACTAATGCCAAAACTAAATGTCAAGTAGGAAAATCTGTTTTGTCCCTCTAGCCTAGAAACAGTAGACAAGCATAAAAATCTAAGCCAAACATTGCATCTCTGGAGATTTCACATATGACTAATTACGATTTGGAAGCATATATGCCTTTAATTAAGCTCCTTTTATTAATAGACAGAGAAAAATATGAAGGACTGCAGTGGTGAATACTAGTAGGATGTCAGACACTGGATTGCACTTGAGAAGTTGATCTGATAAGGGGAAAATACGTCCTCCATGCTGCCTCTTTCACACTTTCTTTCTCCCTCTTTACCTGGGGAAGAAAGTAACATGGTGTGGGGTGTGAAAAAGAGTGGAGAGGATTCCTGCAGCCACACACTTTGCGAGCAAATTATGCTCTGGGGTATCATGAAGACTTGGTGTGATGATGTCTTATCCAGCAGCAATTTTGTGATTTTGCAGTGGGCAATCAAAGCCGTCTGATGCTGAGCCAGATTTGTAGCTGAATTGTTATTCCTTGTGATAACTGCTATTGCTTCCTATTTGTCATTGCACTGGGCTGGGACATGCATCACTCTGACAGGTGCTCTTTACGGCAGCGATTCTGGAACTAGGTCAAGGAGGTTGATGGGTAATTTGTGCTTGGAGGACCAGAAAGCATGATAATGGGAGGGGACGTGATTTTGAGTGGCTCTGTCCAACAGTTCATTGATCTACTGGTGTGGATTACAATAACGGCATTTTCGAAGGCACAAAGCTGCCAGCCCCGAGCACAGAGGTTCTCGTTTAGAAGAGAAAAGAGGACTCTTCACTGATTTGAAAAAAAAAAAAAAACCCACTTTCTTTTTTCTTAGCTTTTTAAGAACATTAAATATACAATAGAGACAGTAGTGGGATTTTTTAATAAGTAGATGAAGTCCAAAGTTTTCTCTGAAACAGTCATCAAGATATACTGGTGGAAAAAAATGTAGGCTTTAATTATGGCTACAATAAAAATAGAGATATGACGGAGCACATGGACAATATAATGTTAATGACCCTGAATAGGACACAGCACTGTAAAGCTGATCAGGATGGGTGGGCAGTTTGCATACAAGTGACAGTCAATAAGGAGATAATTGTTCTCTAGTCATTTTGGAATTAAATCAGTAGTATTTGCACAATTAAAGTTTTAAATATGCAATTGATTAAGTGGGATCAGTCTGCAAAGCCCTTCTGCTTAAAAAGATCAGATCTGAAGAATTAAGTCTTTCGTCAAATGATGAGTTGGATCATTTGAAACTGCAGCACCGTTGACTAAAGTTTGCAATTATAAGCAGTGAAAGGTAGGAGAGGTTTAAAAGCCAATAGCTCCTCTTCAGACCCTGCCTGTGGGACTGCCCAGTATCACTGGCTTTGTTTACATGACACTTTGGTTTGCTGTCATCTTGGCCTTAATGGCAATGAAGCCTTGGGTAAATAAGTCTGGCTCTGCAGTAATTGATCTTCAGCCCTCAGGGAAGGTAGGCAGGATGTCCTGCACATAAATGGTTTGGGACCTATAAGAACCCTTTATTTACATCCTTTGCAGGAGCATCATCTGATGGTACTTATTCATGGGAAGGTCAATGAAGCAGAAAATCACTGGCCTGCCACTTCTCGAAGGGCTGGGCATCAACAGAGGCAGCGAGTTTAACTGCTTGTGAAAACCTCTTCTATTTCCTTTCCCCTTCTCAGATCAGACCAGAGGCTGTGAATTAAAAATATTGCAGGTCAGAAGATGGTCATAACGCATGGACCAATAGCTTGTACCGAGAGTGATTACAATTTGGAATGATTCTTGATTGTAAAAGCAGCAAATACTAAATTCTGGTGTCCACAGCTGGATTTGTTTTTTTATTTTGTTTTTGTTCATTGGCTGCTACCGACATGAAATCATTTACCAAGCCAGTTAGGCAAACAACCTTGAAACGCTGCTTACGAATTGCTAAATACATAAAAGAATGTGATCAAAACTGTGCTATAAAAAGGAAGAAAGATTCCATGAAGATTTTGTTTTGTCTTTCATGTTGCGTTTTTTGCTCCTGGGGAAACACTAGACAGAAGAAAAGCACAAACGCCTCAGAACCCTCAGAGAGGCTCACAGCATGTAGGAATAGATTGCTTAGGGGAGCAGAACCAGTATTTGTTCAGGTTTTGTCATGTGTCACCGCTCTGTTGGGAGCCCTGGAGCTCAGACGTGCTCCCCAGCAGCTTTGTGACTTGCAGTAGGGTGACAGGGAGGTTGCTGGAGATGCTTGTTTCTCTTTGAAGCCCTTTGGTATGTGTCACCCAAATGGCCTGGAGCCTTCTGAATCGTACACCATATGTACTGTTTGAAAACCTCATCCTGGACACCTATTAGGCAGGTTTTAAGGATCCCCTCCTCTGTAAGTGTTGAGTGTCTTGCTGCATGCCAGAACAATTACATTCATCTCTACTGCACATTTTAAGATTGAAGGCACAGGTTTATTTAAACTGGGGGTTTGCAATAATGAAACAACATTAGAGAAAACTCATGAACAGACTAGACTTAGACTTTCTGGCTGCTTTCACATGTGAGTTTATTTGCACTCACCCTGCTGCAGGTCAGTCTTAAAACTCTTGGATTTCTACTGTTCAAAGTAGCTGCTGCTTCTTCAACAGAAAAGCAAAGACATGTATGGACCAGAAGTAATGACCCCTCTTTTAAGCTGCCCTGACCCAGCTACAAAAGCTTCCTCCATCTTTCCTCCAGATTTCCATCTCAGGAAGGAATCCTATCTTGTCCCTGTCTTCTGGGAGGTCTTTCATTACTATGTCAGTTTGTTTGCTTAACGTAGCCAAGTTCTAGGAAGGGGGAGGTTGTTTTTAGCTTTTACAGCTTTTCCAAAACACATCAGTAGAACTTCAGCAACCCCATCATACTGAGTTCCTCTCTCTGATTCATGTGGAGGTCAAAGACTAGATCATAAAAGTGGAAAGTTTTGTTGTGAGAAATGCCCTTTCTCCCCTCTACTTGCTTTTAAATACTGTGGATATCTCAAAGGAGCCACATGAACAAATTTCAGATACCTAAATAACAGCCAATGTGAAAACAAGGTGACAATCTATTCATTTGGACCAGGGAAGCTAAATTTTATCTTGAGTTTTAAACTGAGCATTCAGATATTGGGGAAAACTTCTTAAACTCTGGAAATATTTTTTCCTAGGAAGATTGATTTTGATGTTAGAGACTTCTGAAAACATGTTAATAATGAGCTCAGATAAGCAGCTTTAGACAAATGAAGTCATTAGGTAATCTCTGCAGGTTGTAACTTTTTTTCCCTCTTAATTTCGTATTTGGCGCAGGCAGTTTTGTGGTTCAGTTCAAAATGTAGCATTGCTGTTTCACCAGAATTATTTATGTAAATGTTCTTTTCAAACTTCCTTCCAGAGCAACTAATGACCTTATAGCTATCACCCACCTTGTGCAATTTTTTATGAATCCATACCCTCATCTTTCATGGCCAGTAAGAGATCACCTCTCCCTGTAGCTGTTGTTTTAGTCCATTTTGAGTGTCTGCATTCTGAATCAGCTGTATTTGTCCTTCCCAAATTCTGAGAAAAAAAAAAGTCTGAATTATTGTCTTCTTCCAGTTCATTTTTGTCAGAAATTAGAGATTTTATGTGTTTAAAATAGCTTTCAAAAAATTCAGAGGTCACGTTGTGGCATGTAAGACACTCTTCTTTTCCAGTAGTCGTTGAGCTACTTCTGTTCCTAGAATCATGGAATCATTTAGGCTGGAAAATACTTTTGATATCAATGGGTCTGTGTGTGTCTTTATACATGTCTGTGCTGTCAGTGCAGCAAACCCATGATTTATTTGTATGCATTGTCATTTGAGAGATGCTGATCTGTTAAAATCTCTAGGACTACTGTAATTAGAAACAATCAAAAGTTTAATTCTCAATATTAATTCAGACTTTTCAATTCAATCACTAGGGGTTCAAGGTTTTTGGTCATCCTGTTGACAGAATCCCATTCTTCAAAAGAAATGCTTCAGAATCTACTATGAAGGAAACAAAAGGCATACTCTGAATAAGGTAAGTGGAATGAATGGATCTCTCTCAAATGTGGTGATCAGGAACCATTTTATTATGTCGAAGATAGATAGTATAATGTATGTCAGGACAGAACATAAATTCCTCTGACATAAAATTGTGCTGTTTAAGCTACGGATGGATAGGAACTTCTACTGAATGCTCTGTCAGTCCCTTGCCATTCTGAGGATAGTTGGCAACAATAAATATGGAGAAAAAGTTAAGATCTTTCTACTCAATTTTGCACATCGTTTACTGTACCTGCACTGATATCTTTTTAAAAATGGACACATGCAGTGTTTTGGAGGAAAAGTTACGTTTGTAGGTTATTGGAGCTGTTTGAAGTGAGAAGCTTGGCTAGCACAGGGGCCTCTAAGTGAATAGACTGTCTTCTCCAGTACAGTCATACATGTGTTTTTTTCATGCTAATTGGTATCATCTAGTTTCAACCCTACTATTTATTACAGAATGCATGGAAACTTCCTGTTGTATAAAGCAACTCAATAGATTTAATTTTATTTGTTAGATAGAGAAATGTAAATTATAAATAATGATTTATCTTATGCAAATCTAAGTTGTTGATGATCATTAGCCCTTTGCAAAGGTAAATTATTGCATAGGGCTCAAACACAGCGTCATACAGAGCAGCTAAATATATTTCATTACTTCTATACCCAGACACTTTGAATATTTTATTATTGGAATCATCTCAATTTTTAACTGTTTTTATTTTTTAAGGCCAAAATATCAGAGAAAAATGAAAGTGTTTTGGGGAAATCCATTTTAGTCAGGCTATATGCTGATAGCATCTACGAGGGAAAATAGGTGTCAGCTGGAACATAGGAGGTTCCACATAAATATAAGAAGGAACTTCTTCACAGTGAAGGTGACAGAGCTCTGGAACAGGCTGCCCAGGGGGGTTGTGGAGTCTCCTTCTCTGGAGACATTTAAAACCTGCCTGGATAGTTCCTGTGCAGCTTTGTCTAGGTGATCCTGCTGTGGCAGGGGAATTGGACTAGATGATCTTTCAAGGTCCCTACCAATCCCTGATGTTCTGTGATTCTGTGGTTCTGTGATTTCATTTACACAGCATTTGTCAGCTGGTGATATAAGCAATATACTCTTGGAGTGTATTTGACTAATAATGAGCAGCTCAGAGAGGAAAGTTTGTCTGTAGAGGCTTGTTTTATTATTTCTGCAGCATAATCTTGACATTCCTGGACACTCTATTTTCCTCCCTCAACCAGATACTCAGCAGCTCATGACCCAGGTGCATCACTATAGAGCCCAAGGGTAGATATGTGTTGAACGTGTTCATTTGGTAAATTCTTAAAATATGTGTAAAAGCTACCCAAGCAAATCAGTGTTTTCTATCTACTGCTTACTGAAGGAAGCTGCTGCTGTGGCAGGGGGATTGGACTAGGTGATCTTTCAAGGTCCCTTCCAATCCCTGATGTTCTGTGATTCTGTGATACAGGATTAAGCCCCCTGAAATGTCAACACAAAACCTCACCACAAGGTTTAGTGGTTTTTTTGAACTGATCCATCTATGTGTTTTCTCAGAACTGATGGGGCCTGTTTTGGGGAAAATTACTCTCTCAAAACCAGTCCTAAGAAGGGCAATGTTGTCTGGCAATTTTGAAGTAACATTTAACCTTGAAGCTCTGTCTGCATTTGTTAAACACAGATTTGTTAAAAATCCATCTGCATTTGTTAAACACAGATTAAAAGCTGAGGATTGTGGTACTAGCTCAGAATAGATCTTAAGAGATCTGACTTGTGGTCCCTTACTCTAATTGCTAGATGCTGCAGAGTTTACAGGGAAATTGCTGTTGCTACTCAGGAAGTGTGTATTTAATTGTATACATAGAATAGTATAAATTGCACTAATTCCAATGACTTCTACCAGCTGAGACTCTCTCTTTTACATTTTATTAACTAGTCACATGAATTTCTATTTTAACAAAAACCAGGCTTTTTTTACTTGTTTGTGACTCCCACTGCCATCATTGCTAACTGTCCAACCATAGCAACCATGTATAAATAGGCACATCACCACACATCACTAACTAATAGCTGCCTTCTGAAATGAATTCACAGGTACAAGCACAATTCTATTTTGGTATCACAGCTAACAATTATCACCAAGGGGTAATGAGTGTATAAGCAAAGCTGCATCACAGTACTTTAGGGACTGGAAGGTACCTCAAAAGATCATCTAGTCCAATCCCCCTGCCAGAGCAGGATCACCTAGACCAAGTCACACAGGAACATAGATTTTGTGTCATGTCTGTCAACCTAGAAGAGATAGACAGCATGCAATGTTATGAGAAGCCTATGTTTGGGCACCAGAATTGTTCTCAAGGTGTGCAGACATCAACTGTCACTACTGCTTCCTCAAGGGAAGACATTGTAAGGTTTCGTTTTATCCTCCCTGCATTTACTGTTGTCTATATAGATTCTTGATCAGCATGTCCTGGTGTTTTTATCACATCTGTTCTTGACCAATGGAATTTTCACTTCCATTTTGGCCTCAGTTTTCTGAGAGGTATTTCTGGGTTTATTGTTTAACACACACAAGGCTTTGCTGGTCACTTCTACACCTTGATCCTGCAAGAAAAAACTTCCTTCCAGTTGTAACTAGTTTTTGTTTCAATTCATGTTGCACATTAAAAAAAAACGTAAACAGTTTGGTGTTGGATCTTTCAGCATTGGGCTGAATGATCAAGCTCAGTAAATTGGTTCTTTTCTCTTGCTTATTATGCAGTCAGTGTTCAGCCTAGCACTACCTAACAGCAGTCTTCATTCCTTATATAAATCCTGAAAACTTTCACTTTAATGAGAGCATTGAGGGTGCTCTAGTCTGAGAACAACATTAACATCTGGGATCTCCTAACCTTGGAAATCCATTTGGATCAATGTACCCTTTGATTCACAAGCGTGTATGCTGTAAGAGACAAGGCTAACGCTCCACTTGTGTCTGTCCAAAGCATGTAGTGCAGAGAAAATAATAGAATCAGAGAATCATAGAACGGCTTAGGTTGGAAGGGACCTCAGAGATCATCTAACTTAGCCTCCTTGCCATCAGCAGCAGCGCCTCTTGACTAGACCAAACAGCTGAAAGCCTCATCCAATCTGGCCTTGAACATCTCCAGGGAGGGGGCAGCCACAACCTCTCTGGGTAACCTACTCTGGAGTCATACTGAAGAATTTCTTCCTAACTTCTAATCTAAACTGATTCTCCTTCAGTTTGAAGCTGTTTCCCCTTGTCCTGTCACTGCACATTCTTGTAAACATGAGCTGTAACTTGCTATGACAAGTTACAGATGGTTGTTAAAAGAAGAGGCAGAAGATACCTTTGAGTCTGGTAGGAACTGGTCTGTCAGGCCTACAGTCTGGATGTGTGTAATATTGAAAGTTCATGAAGAGCTACATTTACAGAGTGATTGCCAAGTAGTTTTCTGCAAAAATCTACCCTGAACCTAACTACTGATCCTTACTTATATTCACATGCAGAGTGATGGCATAGAGCATATGCATCGGAAGAGGATGGCAAATTAGGGATATGCAAGCACATTAGAGGGCAGGGGCAAGATTGAAACTGTTTTGTACTAATTTAAGAAAAATGGTGCAATTTATTGAGTTCGAATATAATCATCTGCTGAAACGCAGAGTAGGGAATGAGCATCTGGAAAGAATTGTTTGATTAACCAAGAATATGGAGAGGAAAAGAGACTTAACACCAGTTAACAACGCTGCGAAAAGGGCAGGCACTGTAAAAAATTATGTAAAGAACAGTATTTGCTACTGGCCATCCAAGATTTTCCCTCTTCATTTCTGTTCATAAGACACATTTGGACCAGTGTACTCAGTTTCAGGCACAGGGCGTGATAAAAAGGATGGAGGGGAATGATGTTTCAGGCACAGGGCATGATAAAAAGGTTGGAGGGGAACGATAAAAGTCTAAATAACTATTCTAATTTATCAAAGTGACAAAGAATAATGGATAAATATCTCATAGAGTTTAAGTTTCTTCTTCTGGTGGCTAAGTCCTATGTTTTCAAATAATCAGCATGTCATAAAGAAGACTGGAAATTCTTCTCTGAATCTATCCACTCTACACGATATTCTCTTTGGACTCTATCAAAATATATTACATATAAGGTCGGGAGAAAGGGAGTGTTTCACTTAAGGAACATTTATTACATTTATGGAGACAATATTCCAGATGTGCTCTCAGCAGGGCAGAGTAGAGGGGGAGGAGAACCTCTCTTGATCTGCTAACCACTCTGTTATGATACACCCCAGATTTCCATTGGCTTTCTTGGCTACAAGGGCACATTGCTGGCTTATGGTCATCCTGCTGGCCACCAGGACCCCTAGGCCCCTTTCTCCTACACTGCTCTCCAACAGGTCAGTCCCCAACATTGTATCTCATCGTGTAGATCTGTCTTGACCAATGCATGATGCATAGCAAGTGAAAGTAAGATGTAACCTTAAGAAAATTTGAGTCAATGTCACTAGCAGCTTTCAGTACTACCAGATACCTAGGAGAAGTGGAAAAGTCACCCTCCAGGACCAAAACAGTAGCTAATTTAAAGGCTATTTAGATGCTTCTTTTTTGTATGTTTCTTAATTACCTCTGAAAAACGACTCCAAATCCCCGTAGTTCTTCCTCTGAACATAATGCACTGAAACTGGGAACTTTTTTATGTCTCATAGATTGTAACATGTATTTAAGAAGCTTATGTTAGAGCTGTTTCACACTAGTATATGACAAAACATATTGATCTCTGAAAAGGTAAGCAGGGATATAATACAAATGTATTTTCAGCTCTCCTTTTCCCCTATTACTAGGATAATAAATTGCCTCTTTTGTGTAGTAATTCCAACAACTTCTGAATATATGTAATGAAAAATACTAATAGGTCTTGGATAAAATATATCCAGGAATGTCTAGATGAAAGATGAATCAAAAGGTTGTGTTGAATATTGAGGAAGAGCTTAAGACCATTATCTCTCAGGCAGTGGCTAAGAAGCTTGAGAGCAAACATTGTCATCTGAAATTGGTTTTGAATTGAAAATTTGCAAAGTGCATGAACCTTTCTTAGTGCTAACACATTGGAGAAGAAAATGGAACGGAACTAGGAAGTACACCTTACAATTGCTAGTGTCACCATTGCTTTTACTTTTGGCTGATACCATACTGGGTTCAGATGAAGGTGGCTGTGCCTGGTCCCGACAGTGCAATGCAGTACTGGGCGTGGTAGGGGTAGCTGCTGCGCTGTAAGAAGACAAGTAGCTCATAGGACATATTAAATGATGGTTTTGTTTGATTGCCCATGTGGAAATTAAAGATCCCATGGCGAGCTTTAAAAAAAGCAGAAGATAAACCAAGCAATGATTTGCCTTCAGAGCCACTGGACTATTCAAGCATCAAACTCATTACTTTATAAAGCACTTGGGAATACTTGCACAGCACATGAAATGCACTAATCCAGCCATTTTAACTATTGTTTTTACCTGGAGCTGTGCAGGTTACAGTGTCTCAGCTTAGATACTTTGTTTAGCCTAAACTCTTCCTGAGTAGACAGAAGCCCTTCTAGCACAGCCAATTCAAGGTCTTGTGGAGCATGGAGTGGTTTTCAGGTTCAACCAACAGTTTTGCAGACTTACTGGTCTTCTTTGTCTTTCTGTGTTTGTGTTTGAGAGCTGTGATAACCTCCATAAGCACAGCCATGCTCTCAGGACCATCCTGTCCCACAGATGAAGTGGTAGTAGACATGGTATAGCGATTGATGACTAGGTTCGAATGCAGGTACTGAGTACAAGTCAGATGGTTACTGCTCAGCTTAGTTTTCAATTTATTTTACTTCAGAATTACCCAAAAAAGTTTAGAATCTCATAGATGAACTCAAACAATCTTGACCCTCCCCCTTAAGGAAATTAATTCTTAATTTTTTTATTCAGGTCTCATTTGCAGGAAAGCTCTTTGTGATTTCCCTCCGTGAGTTTTACATTGTGGGGTTGTGGTTTTTTTCTGCTAAGCTGACAACATTATCAGAGTACTGTTTCCAGACTATCAATCTGTTTTAGTTTGACTCTCCAAAGGTTTTCTGCTGTATGTATATGGTGCATACGAAAGTTACACGAAAGAGAAACTCACAAGCTAATAAACAAAATCTGCAGTCACAGTGGAAATGAGAGTAGCTCTTGAGCAACTTTGGGATAAGTTTAAGTTTTACTGTGTAGGCCATGAATTTTAACTTACAGAGAAATCTGTAGCCATGCTAAATCACACAACATTAAAGCCCTTGACAATTTTCATAATAGAAAATCATAGGAGCCGAATGAAAACATCCATAAAAGTTAATTAAATCAAGAACAATATTAAAATAAGAACACTTAACGAATAAAATCATCAGGGTTGAGGACGCAGGATACTCGCTCTGTGGAGATAAATCACTTCAGAAGACATTAAAAAGTAATTCACGACATACAGTAAAAGAGTTTCCTTCTTAGACAGGATGGAGAGATAACTACTGTGCTCTTCTCTAGGTCATATATTTTGAACATAAATCAGAAAAACTTCTTTGGCTCTAGCTGAACTATAATTATTTACTACAACTGACAATCTGTTCCTAATGCTTTTTGAAGTTAGATAAGTACAACTTAGGAAACAAAGTGAAATTATAGCGTTTATGAGTCTGACATTTTATGAAGGTTTCTTGTCTGAAAGATGCAGCCAAATGATTCCTAACAATGACTCTGTGTCCTCAGGACTGTCTGAGTAGTTTCCCTCCTGTAAGACATCATGTTGAGTCACCATCCCTGGATGAGTTTAAAAGTCACTTAGATGTAGTGTTGGGAGATCTGGTTTAGGGGTGAACTTGTAGAGTAGGGTTGGTGGTTGGACTCCATGATCCCAAGGATCCTTTCCAACCTGAAGGTTTCTGTTATTCTGGGTACCTGTTTAATTTATTTGAGTGACCCAGAAATGTTTATCTGGATATTTTAGGACTGAAAACATCTTAACCATCGCCTTTGGTAGAATTAGATGGGATTTACACTGCTGAATGGGAAGCTGGAGTCACTGGTGGAGTCTAAGGAAATAAAGAGCAGAAGAAAGCATTGCCCTTTACACAACACCCAGAATGTATTTCAGAAAAATAAAGACATTGTCAGTGTTGTAGCTCCATGAAGCACTCACTGCAATAGCTGGAGAGACGTAGCAGAGGTGACCTCTATTGTTGTAAAGCGGGAGAAGACATTTCAGGAGACTTTTCCCCTTAAACACCTTCTAGGGCCAGAGGAGTTTGTCAAAGCTTGAGTTCCACTGTACTCTGTGTGAGAAGAATGACTGCAAAGTAACAGTAGGGAGGCAGTAGCTGTTATACTCATTAGAATTACTCATATTGTAGCATAGTCATAGAAATAATAAGATTTCTTGATGTGTGTTTATTTCCCACCGGTATGGTTTGTTGTATTATGATAGCTTTGCAGTCTCCATGTGCTTGTTCTGGTTGGAGAAGCACATTCATTATCAAACCTCCTTTTCAGTTGCTTATAAATATTTGGAAGAGACTAATCCTTTGGCCCGATGTTTCTTTTGTTCCTGCCAAACAAAAGGTGCTGATTGTTTTCACTCTTGTTAAAACAGATCAACAGCTTTGGAGTTTGCAAGCCAACAAGAATCATGCAGTTTGCTGTGACATAATCACATCATATTTTTACCCACAGACAACTTGAAACTTACTGAGTTTTATACACTATGTTTCAACTGGACATAGATACCAGGACCATGTGTTGGGGGAAATCTGTAGAAAACTGAAGCAAGATCTGTAGTTATCAGAAAACTCACATGTTAAACATCCAGGATTCAACCTGTAAGTTTTTCTTTCAAACCATAAGCGTGGCTTTTGCATTCTTACAGAGAATAAATTTCATTGACTTAAATGAAATGAGCATTTAGTTTAGGGCTGCCCAGGGGAGTTGTGGAGTCTCCTTCTCTGGAGATGGTTAAAACCCACCTGGATATGTTCCTGCACAACTTGGTCTAGGTGATCCTGCTGTGATGGGGGGGATTGGACTACATGATCTTTCAAGGTCCCTTGAATCCTTAATGTTCTGTGGTTCTGCGATTCTTATAAACCCTGCTAGATGGCTTTCTTGAATAACTGAAGCAAGATTTTTGAGGCTGAATACGGCTTTCAAGGTTGGCATCTGTTGACTATTATCCATCTGTCTTCACATGCCACAGTGCTATATTTCTGATAACCAGTATAGAATGTCTGTGCCTGCTGCTGCTGACACAGCTGGAGCATCACTCTCTGAAACACAACATCAGTTGTTTAAGAGCTATCATTTTGTCTGTCCTAATATTAGCTGCTCTTGACCTTCTGCACACAGCCATCTTCCCCGTGAAGCCCTGCCAGGTTGTTTATATGAAAGTGTGATTATCATAGCTTTCGTTCCAATCAACTTTTTCATGCTTCAGGGCTCTGCACACCACAGCCTACATTGTACATGTGTGCCCGCCTCAGACTTGAGCTAGACATTTAGCAGCAAAAAGGAAGGAAAAAAAAAACCCTGGCAGATCTATCTGGCCCTCCATATCAATTTAAGGCTCATCTGCCGATTTCCCCATGCTGCTGCTACGGACTGAGCTGTTTGTTAAAGCTGGTAGAATTGAATAGATTGAAGACCAGCAGAGAGACTGAATACCAGACTGAACAAAATCTAGACCCCAGTTTCTGTGTTGTCCCCTTGGAGAAAAGCAGAGACGTATGCAGTTCAGATCATCCTGTCCTTGAAATTTCAGATAGCAAACTTAAAATACTTTGTACATTGTGCTTGCTCATCAGATCCTAGGGGAAAGATTTATATTCAAAAGCATACAGCGATGCCTGTTTGAAGGCATTAGACATTTATCTTTTAACATGGGCTCCTAGATTGCACTTTAGGTATCTAAATTGCACTTATAATTGCACTTCTATCTAAATGTGCCTGCTCTCTCATTCCATGCTGAAGAATAAGTCTTACATTTTCTTCGTGAGTTCAGGTATACTTCTACAGCTGGCATGAACTGTCACAGGTTTTCTAGAGTGAAAGAGACTATGATAATTTACAGCAGACATTCCATATATGTCAGTAGTACCTTTCAAAAGTATGTTCTCTGGCCCAGATTTACGGTTACCTTGGGAACAATTATCCTGTATTGTATATTTAGATTCTTATTGTCACATATTTTCTGGTGCAGAGCCCTAGCGGTCACTCCCACTCTAAAATCCCCAATATGTGACGTGACGGCAGACATGCCCTACAGCATAGTTTGTGAGCATCAGATTAAGGGGATATTGCACAGTCATTTGAAAAATGAGTGGCTCTGTTATGTAAAGAAAGAACATGCATAATTAAATACATATTGTACTATTTATTTCAGTGGGAACAGGAGCATACCTGTGCATCCTTGTCAAGGATCTGATTGTTTAATTACATCACAGAATCACAGAACATTAGTGACAGGAAGGGACCTGGAAAGATCATCTAGTCCAACCCCCCATCACAGCAGGATCACCTAGATCAAGTCACAGAATCACAGAATCTTACAGGCTGGAAGGGACCTCAAAAAATCATTTAAGTTCAACCACCGCTGCTGGAGCAGTGTAAGCCTACAGCATGTGGTATACCCACATTGTCTCCAATTGAAGTACAAACCAGGCCAAAGCCTGCTTAACCTCATAAGACAAGATTGAGCTTTATGCCAGGGTGGCATGTCCCTGGTTAGTCACACAGGAACATGTCCAGGAGGGCTTTAAACGTCTCCAGAGAAGGAGACTCCACAACATCCCTGGGCAGCCCCTTCCAGAGCTCTGTCACCCTCACTGTGAAGAAGTTCATTCTCATATCGATGTGGAGCCTCCTATGTTCCAGCTTACACCCATTGTCCCTTGTTCTATCATTAGTGTGTATGCTGAGAAGAGCCTGGCTCTATCTCCTGACACCCACACGATCAATAGAGCAGTACAAAAGGAGACAGAAACAAAACTGATGCTAGGTCAAACCTAGTCTGACCACAGTATTTGAAATAATAATGAGGCTGAATATTAACTTAAAAGAATGAATGGGAGTTATTATTCTTGAGCCTATTGAATTATTCATCTTACTAAACCTCTGCTGGTACCTCATAGCCATGTAACAGCATTCTGAGTTAAAGCAATCCAACCTGCTCTGTGTCATAACATACACCATGAGACAGGTAAGTACTAAATCATTGGCAGTTACAGATCTTGACCCCTATAGAACTGATAAGTACCCCCATAACATAGAATTCATGTTTCCTGTGCGGACCTTTGATGTTTCTGGATGTTCACTGCATACTCATGGCTTTGTTACTTGGATTATGTGGATCAAGGTTACCTCAATTGTCCTACATATACTGTAGATGCCTTTCAGCATCCTGCTACAGAAAGAGTCTAAAAGCTCAAAGCTCCCATTGCCGTAGGTATAACGTATTTTTACTACTGTTAGCTACTTAAGTGTAGTTTTAGCACTGCCCAGAGAATTAGGGGACAAAGATGGTTATGCTGGCGGATTAAAATCCTATCCTAGAAATCAATTCTAGGGATATGTGACTGCCATAGATTTTTCCTAATACTATTAAAGTTTGTATCGGCAATTAATTGCTTGTTTGTTTAAAATGTATCAGAGTATCTTCTTTGCTCTGACCAAGTGATACCTGACATATACCTATCCAACATTCAGAGCAATTTAGCTTGATGAGAGACTTCCAGAGATGGGGAAATGTTTTTGGAACTTGAATTTTGAGGTTTTTCTGTCCCTGTTTCAAATGCAGTGGAAGTTAGAGGTAACAAATCTGTCACCATACTAGTGTAGCTTTAAATGTGTATCAGGTCCTGATCCTTGTCTGAGTTTTAACACAGATTTTCAGAGCAGACCTGGATATCATCACTAAACTCACAACATCAGATTTTCTTGTGGGTAGTGTAGGAATTATTATGGTTCCTCATCATCTTCTTATTAGGGTGAGTTATGCTTGTAAAGATCTTTGTAGATCAAATGAGCCATACAGCTTCACAAGGGCTAAGGTAATGTTCCTTGACTGTGGATTCCCTCAGGAACTGGAGGAGTGTGAGAAAAACATCTCCTCTCAGCCATGGTAGTAACTTTTGGTGCTGAAGCAAACAGATAAGAAATGCCCTTAGCCCTCTCTCAGATCCCAGTTGGTTCTAGATGTCTGGGATTAAAAATCCAAGTTAGAACTTTTATTTACAAGAAATGTCTCATGTTTTTCATATGTTGTTGTCAAACACTGTTCACCTTGTGGCTCACCCTGGGGACAGCAACACAGATGTTTAAGCACTTTAAAGGACAATGGTGGGGGCTTTGACATTGAAGAAATCCCATAACCTTTCCAACTGTCCTATTTTGTTTTGAAGTGGTACTGAATAGACCACCAACATCTGTGATGACAGCAACAAGTAAAGGAGACCCTGGAAGCAGCAGGCAGTGGTTATCTCTAAAGCAAGAAAGTTGGATGCTTATGGTTCCAGACCTAATACATTACAGACTGAGGCTACCCAAACCTCATTTGCATAAACAAATAATGAAGCATCTTTGTGTCAAACTAAGCTACTGAAAAATAGCACCAGAAGTTATATGATGTCTGTGTAGCTTGCTTTGTCTTTCTCTCTCCTATTTGAATCTCTGAAATGAGCTGTTGACTAAAGTGTCATTTCCCGGAATGCTCTTTGGAGGTGCAGGATCAGAAATCACAGTCCTTGTTCTCTTACTTTCTTTTTTTTGCCTGCCAGTGATTTTTCCTCTTCATAAGCTCCTTTTCCATCCTTGGTTTCTCAATAGAGCCTTCTGAACAAAAAAAACCAAACCCACAGCTTAGTAGTCTTCCCCTTGCTACACAAGCAAATATCTTGCTTGGTTAATCATTTATCTGCAGACTTCCTGTCACAACACCTCTTTGGTTATTTATCCCCTCCTAGTACTTTTATGAGGTTTTATGTGTCTTTCCAAGCATGAAATAAGAACATGCATTTCCAGGAAATATATGTTACAGACCAGTGGGACAGATATTCTCACTGGGATTAACAGCTGCATTCCATTTTGGGCTTGCTATTTGCATGGCACCAAGGACAGCCGGTTTTTATTGCCATATTTGTTGTGATGATGAAGGGAGTGGAACATCTTTCTGATGAGGAAAGGCTGAGGAAGCTGAGTCTCTAGAGCTTGGAAAAAAGGAGAGTGAGGGGTGACGTCATTAATGTTCAGAAATATGAAAAGGGTGGGTGTCAGGAGGATGGAGCCAGGCTCTTCTCAGTGGCATCCAATGATAGGACAAGAGGCAATGGGTATAAGCTGGAACGTAGGATGTTCCACGTCAATATGAGAAGGAACTTCTTCACGGTAAGAGTGACAGAGCACTGGATTGGACTGCCCAGGGAGATTGTGGAGTCTCCTTCTCTGGAGACATTTAAAACCCACCTGAATATGTTCCTGTGAAACTTGATCTAGTTGATCCTGCTCTGGCAGGAGGATTGGACTGGATGATCTTTTGAGGTCCCTTCTAATCCCTAATATTCCATGATTCTGTAATCCAGAAACTAACCAAATGCACAGACCTCTGATATGTTTGTTTCCAAATGCATGCATGAACAGGCACGTGGATACGAATGTGTGCACACGAGCACGTGCACAGGTACACACAGTCAGGAACTCATGCACTCACTAGGATTAGCACATGCAATGCTTCACAACAGATAAATGCTTTAGTAACACTCAAAATTCTTCAGGAAAGTGTTAAATTACTTCTGTTTCTTTGTGATAATATGTAGCTTGAAAAAGACAGAGAGAATTCTTATTAATCGTTAGGCAGGTGCCTAAAGGTGCTTCATTAATTTTTCCTGGCAAAACAGAAGAATTCTAGCTTTTGGAGGAAAGTGAGAACAGAATATTAGGTCACAGTTTAATAATTGACAGTCTGTCTGCAGTTTGGGGAAGACTACATAATAATAATAATGACTTGAAGCATAACTATATTCCTAGTAAATTACTATTTTTAAATTTACAATAACCCATGGAAGCTGAAACTACTTGGAATTCATCACTGTGCAGCTGAAAATGTCAAGTTAGTGACTTCACTAAGACACTTTCAGTCCCAGTTGGAATTTCTGAAGGGAGCTGGCTTCCATATCCTGCAGCCATTCAGAAGCTTCTGTCATCTATTTATTTAGAGCCCTTGGGAAATTTCGGCCCAGATTTCTATCAAAGAGTGATGAAGAAGGGAAGTACAACTTACAAATTGAGGAATGAAAGGTACTTCTCTTTAACTGAGGAAAGACACTGAACTGCACGCCAGAGTGATTTCCTTGTAGCTTAGGGAGACTTAAGAAGTGGTTTCCAGAAGCAGCTCTCTCTCCCCTCAGTTTTAGGTCATCCATCGCAGCTTCATATGTTACTATTTTCCTTTGGAGTAGCAATGGTGACTATAAGCCCAGGGGATCAGACTAAATCTGGTCTGAAACAAAAGCCTCAAACTGCAAATGGTGGACATAGAAGGAGCTCAGCAGGGGCAACATCTCCACCCGTTGCACCAAATTACCGGGTAATATAGACACAGCCATTGAGCAGGCACACGTGTGACCCTGACTGACCCCTGGCCTGATGAACCAAGTCCTTCCTGAACCAGCATCTACGAAGGTAGTGATTCCATGTGACATTTAATAGATGCCTAGCATTAAATAAACAAGTAGAATCATTGATCAAATGATTTAAAAGCATTTAAGTGCCTTTGTGTCCTGAGGCCAAGAGAAACTGCCAGAGCCTCTAGGAAAATCTGCGTCTTTCCTTTGACTGAGAAATGTAACTCTTTCAAAGAAATCTGTCTACTGACCTTGGCTAGTGTCCTGCAAGTCCTGAGGTTGTTGTTTAACCAGAACATCAGTTCTTTGGTTACCACACATTTCTCTTCATCTCCTTTCCAATTACAAGTTACTGTGGCAGAGGCATTCCCTAAGCATAGTGTTTATTTGAAGGGACTGTTTGAATTTCACATCAAATGTTTTTTACTACCTGGAAAATTAAACAGGTCAAATTACTGCTCTTCAAGATGAAATGTGAGGGAACAAGGTAGGTTAGATTAGACATAAGGAAAAAATTCTTCACAGAGAGAGTGATCAGGCACTGGAATGGGCTGACCAGGGTGATGGTTGAGTCCTCATCCCTGGATGTGTTTAAAAGTTGCTTAGATGTTGTGTTGGGGGATCTGGTTTAGGTTGATGGTTGGACTTGATGATCCCATGGGTCTTTTCCAACCTGAATGATTCTGTGATTCTGTGACATCTATTTCATTAATCAAGGATGGAATTTCCTACAATGAAATACCCACACCCGAGTTTTAATAGAGAACTATATGTGATTCTATTGTGTTCTTTTGTGTCTCATGCATCATCACCCAAAATGACTACAAGTGACTTTGGGTACTAACACAACAATTAAATCATATCAGTGACTATTTAATCTTCTGAATCCTAGGTGCTTTACATTCAGGAACTGCTTTAACACAGGATTGGGCCAATTGCAGGGCATTGAGGAGCCACAGACAGGGGTGAGGGATATTGAGTAACTGTCACATGCCTGTCAGAGACAGTCTCCCTTATCTAGCCTGGAACCCCTTGGACTGTATTTAAAAATCTCAGTAAACAAACAAGAATATGGAGTGCTTTTTACTACATCCAGTGAATCATTAAACTATGGATTTACTGTAAATGGTTATTTATGAATAAATTTTCATCTATGTAACTTTGTTAGCAAATTCTCTACTGTCTATTGCAGAGGTAGAGAGTTCAAAGATGGAGGGGGTTTTGTTCATTAAGAATGCCCATGTCTTCATGTCAAACACAAAATCTGTTTGGGCATCTAAAGGTACTCTTCACGTTTAACAAAAAGAGTTGATCTTTCTTTTATTTGAGCACAGTACTCAGTGTAGTTATAAGTTCAAGAAATTAGAAGAAAAAACATCACTGTTTCGTATGAAGCACATCTGTATGAACACAAGTAATAGAGGCCAACCAAAGGAGCTGGCTGAGCACATGTGTTTGAGAACTTGAATCACAGAATCACAGAACATCAGGGATTGGAACAGACCTCAAAAGATCATCTAGTCAAATCCCCCTGCCACAGCAGGATCACCTAGACCAAGTCACACAGGAACATATCCA
>JAOXOE010000694.1:7889051-7923987 GCA_028565055.1 Phoeniculus purpureus
TTGAGCTGTGTGGTAGGGGTTGGACTTGATGATCTATTAGGTCCCTTCCAACCCTGGTAATACTATGATACTATGATTTTCATCTTAGTCATAAATTGTTATCCTGTGAAAATCTGTATAGGGTTGAGTTAGTGCCATCCTCTTCTGTATAGTTTGTGAACATGAGCATTCATGTACAGAGAACACAGATCTTAATCCTTTTTGTGTGTTTAGAATTGAGAGGGAGAAGGAAGAAAAGCTGTGTAACCTTTAACGGCTCTAAGTGCAAATGATGTAGTGGAGCTTTATTAAAAAATACGAATGGTTGAATGTAGCATTTTATTGCCTGGTTTCTCTGGTAAGAGATGAGGTGTTTACATAAAATGAGTGTGTGTGGCTTTTGCACAACCAGAGCAGGGCTGGAAGTGGATAGGGTAAAACTGTATTTTTATAATTAAAGTCTGAAAGTTAATATTGTCTGCAAAAAAATCTTCTAGGAAGATGTTCCAGTTTGAAAATTACCAAAATTTTCAGATGTATAGATTTGTGCTTTCATAAGGGAAAAGGTGCATTTTGCTTTAAGAGAATTGTCCCAGTGACCTGTCCTGGGGGAGGTGGACTAGGTGACACTATAAAAGAGGGCTGACGATCCAGCCCTGCCTCTTTTTGCTGGGAGCTTTGCCACAGCACACCGAAACAGGGCTCCATCTTCCCCTACCACCACTTCTCAGGCGAGGGAAAGCTGGGACAGAGGGGACATGGCAGCTGGCCACTGCCCCACCTCCAGGGGCCCCGCCGCACTCCCAGAGACGGAGTTGGGGGTGACGGAGGGCAGTGGTCCCTCTGCCCTCCTGGGAGACAGCAGCAGGGCAGTGGCCTCGCTGCCCTGGGTCCCTGTTCTGCTTTGGGTAGGCAGCCTGAGAGAAGGGGCCTCAGCGTGGTCCCAGTTCTGACTGATCCCAGCTCCAACTCGGTCTGGCTTGGTCCTGGCACAGACCCAGCCCAGCTCCAAGCTGACACTGCAGACCAAAGAACAAGAACTTAGCGCCATTTTTCCTCTCCTCACGGGGCAACATCCAGCGACCTGTGGTGAGCTGAAGAATACTTCTCGTTCCCCTGTAGCTGAGGCGGGAGGAGAGGAATAGAGACAGGAGGGGAATGGAACTCTCTCGGACATGTTTGTGGTGTGGAGGAGGCCCCTGCTGACGCTGGCCATGCGGTCATTACCATCTTGAGCTCCACGCATAGCCAGGGCCATGCAGCTGGTCGCTGCCATCTTAGAGCCACTGATCAGCAGGAAGAGAGACTGTTTGTCATTTCTGCAACTGAGAAAAGCTGAGGATACTTCAGTATTGGGGAGAGTAGGAGCCCCAGGAGAGACATCTGAAAATTCCTTCATGCTAAGCTGAACTGTCTGTACAGAAGGAAGCAGAAGGACTTGAGAATCCTTAGACCTTGGACAAGGAAGAGAGACTGGGTTATTTTTGAAAATGTGTCTTTTTCAAAGCAGTTCCAGGTGCTGAGGAATCAACCTGTCCAATCAGCATTTTGCTGGAGAAACTATGCGGAAGAATTAAAAAGCTCACCGGTCTGGATGGCCGAGGGTTCGGTGTCTGCAGATGAGAGTGGGCATAAGGGGCACCTGGAGGGTCCGTCTGAAAGAATAGACAAGAAGGTGGTGGTACCTGTCTCTATTTGACTGACATGTTCTTTCCCCAAGTCTCTAATGTAAAAAGCCAAGGACCAATATGACAGTAATCTCCCATTGCATTTTTGTGATGGCATTTGTGACACAGTTTCTAGTTTGTGTGCACTAACTTGCTTAATCTTTTCTTCTTTCCTGTATACAGTTATAGAGTTAATAAACCCTTTTCCATTTTCCCTAAGCTATCCATTGTCTGGCACATTCTATCCAAGATCTCATCAAGACCTAACTGCTTTGTTTTCCTTTATTTTTAATTGTGGTCTTGAACCCACCACAGAAGGTTCCCTATAGGACAGGAGATTGAGAGAGATAAAATTTACATGTAGTTCACATTCACAAATGTCTTACAATGCAGGTTCCCCGTCAGGCTTGGTGCCCTTGCATTTGCTTCAAATTATTGCTCTAGTGGAAGCTAAAAACACCTTACATGGTTAGAATTCACAAGGTCATGACCCACCTGCTGTTTCTTGTTCTCTGTTTCTTGGCTCTTCACATTGTTTTTGGTTGGGGGGAGTAGAAAGGGAGGGGTTGTAATTTGAAGGTTTTTTTTCTCTACAGAAAGAGATACAGAATGAAAATAGTGATGAAGCAGTTTATTGTGGTCTACCCTCATCTTGGGAAGGCTTTTGATACAGTCCCCCATAACTTCCTTGTAAATAAGCTTAGGACTTGTGGAATCAATAATCAGGTTGTAAACTGGATTAAATGACTATACAAGAGAACCCAGAGAGTGGTGATTAATGTTGCAGAGTCTAGCTGGAGACCTGTAACTAGCCGTGTCCCCCAGAGATCAGTCCTGTCTTCAGTGTGGTTCAATATCTTCATTAATTATATAGATGACAAAATGAAGTGTCTACTCAGCAAGTTTGCTGATGATACCAAACTGGTTGGATTGGTCATTTTTTCTAGTGGCTGTTGAACTATTCAAGAAGGTTTGGACAGACTGGAGAGTTTGGCTAAGAGAAATTTAATGAGTTTTAACAAAACCAAATATAGAGTCCTTTACTTGGGAAGGAATAATGGAAGGCATCAATACAGGTTGGGTAGTGACCAGCTAGAGAGCACCCCTGGGGAGAGGGATCTTGGAGTTATTGTGGATAGCGAACTAAAAATGGATCAGCAATGGGTCCTTGTGGTCAAGAAGGCAAATACACTGTTGGGTTGGATCAAGAGGAGTGTGTCTAACAGATCAAGGGAGGCTCTTCTAAACCTTTATTCTGCTTTAGTGAGGCTGCACCTGGAATACTGTGTCCAGTTCTGCTCTCTCCATTTTGAGAAAAATAGAGAATTAATTGAGAGAGTTCAATACATAGCTACAAAGATGATGGGGGGTCTGGAACAACTGCCTTATGAAGAAAGATTGAGAACACTGAAACTTTTTAGTTTGGACAAAAGAAGGCTATGAGGTGATTTAATTACTCTATATAAATACATGAGTGCCAAGAAGAAATAAATAGTCTCTTTTAAGTTCCATCAGGCAGGACAAGCTTGTAATGGGTGCAAGCTTGAACACAGGAAGTTTCACCTCAATATGAGGGAAAACTTCTTTACAGTAAGAGTCGTTAAATATTGTAATGGGTTGCCCAGGGAGGTTGTGGAGTCCCCTCCTCTGGAGATGTTTAAGCCCCATGTGGATGCAGTTTTATGTAGTTGATTTAGGCTTTTTAGGAGATCATGCTTTTCTGTAATTTGTGTCCTGCTTGAGCAAGAGGGTTGGATCCGACGGCCTTTGTAGGCCCCTTCCAACCCTAACAAACCATCTAAACTCTGTTTTGTGGTCCAACAAGGTATCAAGAGATTGGTGTGCTGATCTAGAAGTTCACAACTGAACCAAGATGGTGCAAAGCTGATCAACTGGTAGGTTACTGTTGTAGGGTAGCTTCGTGTAATGGATGGAAAACAAGTAATCCTACAAAGTAATTCCAGCCCTCTGCAGGCCCTAAGCTTTGGTTGCAAGGTCTGAGGTGTGAGAACACTTTGCTCAGAAGGGACATCCTGATATAACAGTGTAGATAACTGGTTTTGACTCAAAATGAAAGAAAGATGAACTTTATGTAAGACTAAATGCTGGAAATATGTGGACCAAATGCAGTAAGGACACTGTAACAGGATCTTTCGCTCTTCTAGAGTACAAAGATGAGATTGGTTGATGCTACTGTGTGTTCAATTCTTGAAAAGGTGCAACTCAACGTCCCTAAAGTTGTTAAAATATAGTCTAAAGTTTTTTAGCCGAGAAAGTTAAGTTTATTTGAGTGTAGCATGCTGTATATAAACATAATTGGTTCTTAAAGTTAAAAATGTTCTTTTTATAAATATGCTAATGAGATGTCACATTCAATAGGATTAAGACTACAAATTTCTTTAAATAGCATATTGCTTAATTCTGAAACACAGTATATTCTATCAGGAATGTTGGTCTACGCATTCAGAGGATTTTCATCTCTCTGATTACGACAAAACAGCAACAAACACTACAGTAGATACCGTCCGAATATTGTGCTTTACACCATAGTGTGTCTTACATACATTCTTTTTTCTGAAATACACTTTCAACATTTGAAATGTTTAAAAAAAGTTATGAAATTGGTGTGAATCAAATGCAAACTTTCGTTAGAAATAGGCACACAAGAAGACGACCTCATGCATGTGGAATATTATGTGGTGTTTTCAGTTGATTCTTTTCCCGTTTGTTCTTGGCTCTTAGTATACCCTTAATTTCAAATAAATCCTAACCATGCTTATATAAATGGTACGGAACAGTAAGTACACAGTGGAGTCTTGGTGCTTCTCTTACTGTATTTCTACTGTACATGAGAGAAAGCTGGTTATCTTCAGCTGAGGTCATAGATTGTCATATCAATATGATATAAAAAGTTCATTTTGTAGGTTATATTCAAAAACGTAATTATGTGACTGTTTTAACACCTAGTGCATGGTGATCATCCCAAGAAGAATCAAATGAGTTTAACAAATACTGACAGATTGTTGGTGGGCAAAGACACATCCATGAATTACCTGACACACTGATCACCACTGAAATACCATGTTATCTACGCAGGGTGGAAAGGATTGCAAATTATCTTAGCATTGTGTTTTGACCATAAAGATTTCCTTCTGCTAGCAAGTACATAATAATCAAGTGATACCGTAGTCCTACTATTTCTGAACTTGCACTATTAAGTTTACCACACTGCTAAAAATGGGTTGTATGTCTCAGTACTGGCAATTCGGGAGGTTGAATAGCAACTGAATTCTGTGCTTCTCTGACTTGATTTGTATGTTAATGGAGTAGTTTTGTTCGTGAATATATAGTAGCTTCTGCAGAGAATATTCTGTTGCCAGTGGTATTTGTAGGCAAGTATTTCCTTCTGTGCAGTTGTCTGTTGAAGGTGTTTGTCTTTCATTTACTTAAAATATAAAAGCTCTTTCTATAAATATGAGCACTGCTGCCAACATAGAAAAGAGAGAGATTTATGAAATCTTACACACCCGTTTATCACTTTACTACTGGACTTTATAAATAACAGATACACTTCTGTAACAGACCTGACCCATTCAAACTTATTATTGAACTTCTATGTATTGGACATCATAAAATAATTCCCTTATGCAAAACTGTTCAGTTTTTGTAGTGCAGGAAGATGCTTTTGTGCTCCAACAGCAGAATGGCTCAGCGATAGGAGTTCTCTGCAATGGAGCGTAGCTGAGATGGGGACGGTCTGTACAGCTTTCTGGGAATGTGTCTTATCTTCCTCGCTCAGTCTTCATGAAACTCCATTCAGCTCGGATTCACAATATTTGTAGTTGTCAGGGCAACTTCACAACAACAACACATGCTCCAGCCCTTCCAATATTGACAGGAACCTCCTAAAAAAGGGGAAAAGAAATTTTTTTTAATCCTGAAATTTTTAGTAGACACCTATAGGTTAGGGCTATATTAGAGCCTTATTTGCAGGTGAAAAGAAAAGCAATTTTCTTCGAGCTAATGTACTTCAAGCACAAAATGATTAGTGCAACTGCTTCACTTGCCCCACTCTGTAGTCTGACAAAATTATTTCACAAGAGATGCCACCATTATTTTATACAAACCCAACCGCAGAAATTTGCATCATAGTTTTGGTGGGGTTTTTTTCACAAATTCATTAATAATTTTGCAACATAGTATTTTTTGTTGTCCAGTATTCGGACAGTTCTTCATATATATATATATGTATACATATAGTCCTACTGCTTCTTAGGAAACTTTTTGTATTACCTCTGTCCACTCGTTGTTCTGGGGGTCGTAGGACTCCACGGTGTCCAGGTATGTATGGCCGTCGTATCCACCCACAGCGTATAACCGGTCACCCAGAGGACAGATTCCAACAGCATCCCGAGGTACGCTCAGGGGGGCCACTGTTGTCCAGGCGTCAGTTTTAGGATCATACCTAGGGTGGTTTATTACCAAAGTTAGAAAATTCCATCGGAGAAATACCTTTCAACTTTAAATTACTGATACTTGGTTATTTCCTCCTGATTTGTATCGTTCAGCTGAACCAGTATAGGCAACTGGGTACAGAGGTGAAATACTATGCGTAACCACTAGATGGGTGTTGAAGCACACGAAAACTGCCCCTACACTCCTTTCGTGACTATCGCCTCTCTGTTTCTATCAGATGCAACAGATTCTTTCCAATAGCATTCAGTCAATTCCTAGCATAAACTCAAGTGAATTCCAGGGTTGTCCCAGAATTACAGCACCTACCTGGGAGCAAAACATAACTGTTGTTATTCACAATCAGGAGCTGAGTGTTTGCGCAGCTTTGCTTTCTTGCCCCAGATGACACAAAGGTTGTCAGTGGACACGTTTGTCAATGGCTTGTTCAACAGCCAGATGAGTTTTCCAGCTCATTATGTTCCTTTCTCACCCAGAGCTCAAGCGTTCTCATCCTCCTACGCTTTGCCATGTGTCAAGGATCCAAAAACCAGTCTTTTCATTTTTGAAGGTAATGACTTTGACAAATGTATGGAAAGCCAGGAATTCACTGCTTACTGTTGTGTGGTGCCAAAATCATTAGGCAAATGTATTCCTCTGATATTTTGGTTTTGAGCTGAAGTAGTTTGCTTTGGTGCATATTTACTTCCTTATGTTTTGCATGCTAAACTAGACCCTAAGCATGTGTTTTAGCCACATTTCCTATAGCAGCATAGTTATTTACAGAAACAAGACTCTTCCCATCAGTCTTCTCCATCACACAATACCAGTGTAGAGACTGCTGCCTGTTTGAGTGTGAGATATTCATTATATTTTTGACAATTTGGTCAATATCAGACCAATTACTGGAGGAAGACACAGCTGAAAAGTATTTTGGTCCTACAGTATTACACAAGTAGTCCAAACCTGGGTTTTGGTACCTGAGAAATAACAAGGTCACATGTTGAATTTGTCTTCATTGCTGTCTTTACCCAGCTCAGGTACAGCTCAAAGAGAAGGGGGAGCTGGGAGGACTGTGCTTCTGAGAGCTGGTAGTTTTGTTGTTACAAGAACACTGGAAATCAGTCTTTCTCCTCTGAATAGTATTTTTGAAAGCATAGTATGTTTTACAAACATAACATTCCAAATATGAATAGATTTCCTTTGCTACTATAAATTATTTTATATTTCCTTCCTGGAATGTGGGGGGAAAAAACTTCCTTACCTCTCTACGCAGTCAGAAAGTCGTGAGCAGTGGTTGGAAGCAGGAGCATCATGACCTCCCACAGCATATAAAAACCCGTTGTGTGTTGCAACACCAACACCACCTCTTCTCTTGGACATGGAGGCACATAAACTCCACTTGTTTGTGTGTGGATCAAAGCATTCCATGGATTTTAAGCAGGAGCTCCCATCTCGTCCACCAACAGCATACAGTCTGCCGTAATTGTGAGAAGGCAATTAATTTCTTTAGTTTCTCATTTCAATAGGAATTTTATTTGCTTAACTTAATTCAGACCACTTTAAAATTATCATTATGTGCCCACCTGACAGCTATGCTCTGGAACTAACTTTGCCAATGGACTTTGTGTGCTCTGTGAAGGAATTTAGGCTCTTCATTTGCAGTGTAAATTTCCAAGCAGTCACATATGAAAATTAAGGTCAAAAATGCATGGCAGTTTTGTGTGACCTGTGGGTGGGATTTCACTGATTGATGCTATGTATGTTTGAGACATATGGATTGTGTTCCCTATGACAGGCTTACTGCATAGTTGACATCTTAGTATCGCATTCTGTTGCTAATATGCAGAAGAACTTCAGTAATATCATTATATATCAAAAATATCATAAATCTGTTTCTCACTGTTTATGTTTAAGAAAAGTCTGTTGGACAGAACAGACAGCATCTTGTCTGTTCGACCACCAGGCATTTACCAAATAACTGGTGATTTGGAACCAGGTTTTGTGACTTTTCGTTAGTGAATTTTACAGAGTCTGAATTTCTTCTGCATTCCAAGCTAACTTGGATGCTGCTGGGTTACAATGGTGTCATACTGGATGTAGTACCAGGTGTGTTTAGGTGCCGAGTGCCAATTGTGCAGGTCCCTTTCAAATCTTGGCTATTACTTACTGCCATGAAATTCAATTTACACAGTACAGCTAATTGGAGACCTGGGGAACACGTGCCTAGAATAAGTCACTTAAATCAGATTGGTTGAGTTTTGCTTGAGAAGTGCCTTTTTCTCCAGCGACTGGAACAATTTTTAGACTGTGTAAGTCAACTAGAAAATTGACTGCCGATAGAATAATACGAAATTCCTAACTCTTCTACTGTTTGTGAGAGAAGCTGTGCAGTTTGTTGTTTGACCCATAAAAAAGTGAGGATTTGATTTGTTTTCTTTTCAGGTGATGCCATTAGATAGAGACTCCTTGTTTACGCAGCTTTCACAGGGAGAGGAAATTGCTGTGTACACAAAGAGATAGGTTGGGTTTCCCGTAACGTGTCTAGAAACATGGATGTTTCCCATTCTCTAAGGAAAGGATCAAGTATTCCGTTATTGACTGATGTTTCAATAGACCATTTATTGTTGTTGCACCAAAACTTAGTCTTTCCTGGTGTGGGTGAATGGAAAAATATGTGGTGTGGCTTGGGGAGCAGGAAAAAAGAGAAGCATTCTGCTTGGTTCGACTGCAGCAGCAGCACTAAGTGATGGATATTTGACCTCAGCTTCCCCTTGTATGCCAGATATTACATCACTAGGCTAACAGACGTGATTTAAGATAGGCTGGAGACAGTTTGTATCAGGAGTGATTGAGAACAGAGTCAGCATCAGGCTGGATTTCCTCTCTGACAGTGTGGTTTCCTGCATGTCCCTCTGGAAGGTACCAACAGGAGTTTCTTGTGAAGTTCATGCTGAGAACATTTCCTCTGAGGCACAACAGGGACTTGAACAGGCAGTTCTGCCTCTCCTGGGCGTTTGAGTAAACGATTGTAGTCTTGTCATGTTTGAATGTAAAACCCTGACGTGTGTGAAGAAGTTTTGACCTTGCAAATATCTGATGACATCTTTGGGATTTCAGAGGTGAAACAGGGAAGTTTCAGGATAAATGCAGGTTTGTGCCTGCCACTGTGATGTTCCCAGCCCCTACAAACTGCCATAGCCAAGTGCTTTCCATAGATTTAAATAAGAAGGCAGTTTAAGTCAAGCCATTTTATTCAATGTAACCTGGGGCCTTTCCAAAGATTTTGTATTTCCAGCACCAGACCATGTTGCTGAAGTAGGAAAACTGAAATCTGTTAGGCATTAGTTTATTAATTGCTCTTCCTCATGCTGAAATACACTTAATTTCAAATAGAAACTTAGAACAATGTGTAACACACTGTTCACTACAGCTAACACAGTAGGTTTATACCTGTGTCTGTTCCTATGTGGAAGAGCTTGAGTGGCTTTAGTGACTTGGGATGATGTTTAAATTAGCTTTCAAAACCTTGTTGGGAAAACCAGTCTGTAGTGAACACGTGATCTCAGTGTGTTTAAGTAATGCCACAATAAATCTGGGTGGAATAAGATTTACAGAAGGCTGTTTATTCCATACCTAATTGTTAAACTTGGCTTCCTGTCATTGAACACACCCTATACCTTTAACCCGTCAACAATTATTCTTGACCTGTATGTTAAAGTTGAGTAGAATGCCAGAGGAATGACTTTGTTTCTGTACACATTCATTCAAACGGTGTTTGCTTAGACACAGAGAGCTTAAAATGTAAACATAAACTTGGAATATGTTTTAAAGCAGCCATTCTTATAGCCCTGTGAGTTAAACTCTAGGTAAAAGTCTTATATGTAACACATTTTCAGATAGGCATAACTTAAAAGGGCTGCTTAAAACATGACTGCAGGTTTGAAAACCACTTGAGAGGAAAAGCTTTTCTTTCTTATTTTTATATGTTACTGTTTGTTTTCTTGAGGTGATTAATTGCTATAGGATTGAAAAGAAGATTTAAGAAACTGTATTTCCAAGGAAGGAAACAAAAGAAAAACCAAAGAGAGTTTTTCCTGTTGACTTACTTGCTATTCAGTGCTGCAACCCCTACAGTGCTTCTCGGGGTCGACATGCTCGCAACGTAGTTCCATTGCCGTGCTTGTGGGTCCCATCTTTCTACTGTATTGAGGTAACTCCAGCCATCATGGCCACCAACAGCATACATGGGTCCTTCAAGCATTGCTACTCCTTAAAGGTAGAATTAGGGACAAATTAGAGTATCTGATAATGTCAGCAAGTAGTACTGTATTAAATTCATACTTTAATGCCCTGTGTGCAGATAAGCAATTTCAGCTGGTATTAAACTATCCAAAAGCTGCTTCGCCTTTTGGGAGAACAAAGATAAACCAAACATCTTTTCTGAAAGGTTAGAGCAAAGCCGATTTAGACCTTGTGTTCTCTTCTTGGACTTTGATCTCTTCTGCTTCTGTTGACCATGTTCAGAAACAAATTTGAACCCCTAAATGGGAAATAATGTTTTTCTTTAAAAGAAAGGCGAAGGTTGAGCCATGCAGTGAAAGATGTGCCCAAACTAACCACTGATCCATATTCAGAGCCAACTGGAGCTCTGTAGTGCTGCCAGCGGGAAGACTGAGTGGGTGGGTAGCTGGCTGTCCTTGCTAGCTAAAGCACCATAACATTTTAATGCCTGTAAGGGGAACACACTTCTGGATAAGAGCTGCCTTGTATTGGTTGTCTTTGAGGCCCAGGACAGCGAACTTGGCTGCTGCTGCAAATCTCTAGGTGGACTATTGTCTCTTTCCGGAGAGAAGGGCTTTGGTGTTTCTCCTTTGGGGAGCTGCTGCTGCCACTGCTCCTGCTTCCTTTGGTAGCTACGGCAAAATGTTTGAGTCTGACTGCTTAGAAGTTTTCTAAATCTGTCTTTACAGGCCTAAATATACATGGCCTGCTTTTTTTGAGTAGTGCTAACTCTCCACAAAATCACACTGAAGCTAATAGGAGCTGCAGATGTAAGGCAGCTTTGCAAAGCAGGCTGATGCACAGACAGGAGCCTAACTTTGGGCACTCAGATTTACTGCTGTGACCTACTTGCTAGGTAGAATCATGCCCCTGCAGCCTGTATTTGGAAAGACTTCAATGAGAGTTGTTTTGTCTGTTTTGTCTTCTTTCCCTTTGCTACCTACTTCTATTTGCTTTTATAAATTCAACAGACTAGCTAGTAAGAACCCCACGTCATACTTGAAGAACCACCAAGAATTGGAAAGACTGATACAGGCCATAAAGGTTTAGCAAATTATTCTGGATCAATCTTTTTTCTCTTATTCATTAAAATGGAAATATTCTATATCTTTTGAACCTAATGGTTTCAAGCAAGACCTGGTTCTGTAAACTTAGATAAAGCAGCCTTTTCATAATAATTGTGATATAAATAACTGAGAAGTCATAATTTTCCATCCCTTAGTCTCTTAAATTGTAAACTTATTCTTATTTTTATATAGCTTCAGAAATAAATTATATATTTCATGTTCATATGTTTCATTCTCTGTGAATGTCATGAAATTATGGCAATAGGCAAGTCTGTCATTGAAGTCTTGTCTTCTACAGGTACTATCACAGCTTATGAAATGCCTTAAAAAGTTACCTCAACAGTGTTAGTGACAACCAAAACTCGTTTGGATGCAATGCATTTACAAAGGAACAGCATCTCTCACCTAGTCCGTGCCTGTGGGTCGACATAGGAGGCATTACAGTCCACACTTTGGTGATGGGATTGAAACATTCAACAATGTTAGAAGTTTTCAGACCATCTCTTCCTCCCACGATATAGAGCTTGTTGTCAATTACTGCAACACCAAACTGCAGTCGTCTGCCGTTCATGGTACCAATCTGTATCCAACTGTTAGTCCTCAGGTCGTATTTTTCTATTGTGGTGGTACCTGTTAAAAAAACCAAATATTATGAGATAGTCACGAACTGACCAGCACCTGGCAGTTACTGCACCCCAGAACATTCTTCAATTGAAAGACATGGAAATTCTGAGCACAGACTTTTACCATGGCCCCCTGACACCCTCAGTTAGGACGTATGTACGTGGTGAGAAATCTGCAGTGATTGCATGTACATACGGTTGTCAGTGAGAATAAATGGGGTAGGATGATGCAGAATTAAATGCCAGCAATTTTTTTTAATACTGACAATTTTAGAATTAAATCTGTTACTCCTATCAGACCCATGACAGTAAGGGGTTTGTGGTTTGTTCTTTGTTTGGAAGCTTTTTTTTTTTAATGTTCCTTATCAATGTGCTACCTCCCTGCTATGTACTCTTTAACTGTGGTTGCAGTTAAGCCATTAGTGATCTTAAACCCAGAAAATATCCGTGTCTGTCTTAGGAATTAGGGATGCATCTTTGTGAATAGTCTTGGTACTTTCCTTTTTATGATGGAGATAGGCAGAAGCCCGAGGTGCGTTTGAGTACACACTTATCACAGAATCACAGAATGGCTTTAGGTTGAAAGGGACCTCAGAGCTCGCCCAGTCCCAACCCTCTGTCACAGGCAGACACATCTCTCACCAGACCAGGTTGCCCAGAGCTCCTTCCAGCCTGGCCTTGAACACCTTCAGAGATGGAGCAGCCACAACCTCCCCGTGCAACCTGTTCCAGCAAACTGATATATCCTACGATCTAATCTAAATGTTTTTAGATGGTTTTTTAGCCACTTGGTTTCAGTGGCTTCCCCAAAGTCCACTTTTGTGGCAGCCTTGCACTAGCAGCTTGTCTGCTGTCATACACGAGCTGTATTTTCAACTTTTCAGGTCACTGAACTTCTAGTAATGATTTTGCTACAACTATTCACAGAGCCCTAGCTCTCTGCCATTCAAAACTGACACTCTTCCATGCACTGACTCCTGCCAGTCACTCAGCAGCTGTAATTGCTCCTTCAAGAGCTGATTTAACACAGTGGGGAGATGGCTGCAAAGTCACACACACAGTGTGCTTCAGCTCAATTGAAGGCAACCAGATGTGAAAAACAGAGTTGATTTCCTGCCTATTCCTTGACTGGGATTGAGACTAGAGAAGCAGTGCTTTGAGAATTACAATCGGCAGGCAGTGGCTAAGGAATGATTTACAACAGCAAACAACCATGCAATAAAGCAGAGAAGAAAGGTAGCATTTGGCTGAGAGATCTGCTAGACATCATCTGCTATACTCAATAAATTTAGTGAAATAAGAGCTTATCTCATGATATCTTTTCTCTCCTCTACTTGCTTTTCCAGATGCATTGACTGGGAAAGACACTACCAGATCCATCTGCAATAAAATAACAAAATTCTGCTGTTCCCACTTTCCTGTAATCTTTTATTCTGAGAAACTACTTTATTTTTTTTCCTCTGTCCTTTCCATGTTATTAATCAGTTTTCTGTGCTTTGATTCCTTCTCATTTATTCTGTGTTAATATGTGAGTGCCCCAAAGTTCTCAGCTTCAAAAGAAGTATTTCGCACGCTAACTGAAAAACAGGAGGAATGCACTGAGGTATAGGGAGTGTGTTCTTGTGTACCCTGTAGGCTGTAATTTCTACAGAGGCTGGAAGGTAGGTTTTGAAAGTTAATGTGGTTTAGGTACATTCACATTTTACAAAATATCAGCCCAAAAGTAGCTCTTTGATCTTCTTTGATCATTTGAAGTTGAGATTTGACTTTGTGTAGCACCTGAGATAAGCACAAACCCAAACCTGGTGTTCCCTGGCAGTTTTCATTATCACAGAAAGCCAGGGGTAGTAGCAACTCCCTCCTCAGAGCTGTTCTTCCAGTGCACTGAGGTCTCTTAGATGCTGTTTCCTTTATTTTACAGTCCAGGACAGGCTCAAAGTATGAGTCAGAGCTGGTGAGGACAGTAGGGAGGGGAGGAAGTGCTGTTCTTCTTAACCATCAAAAGGCAAAAGTTCAAACAACTGGCTTTATTCCAGGGTAATAAGTAAAAGAGGCACCAACAGGACATGCAGATGTTGACTGAAATAGCCCTTTCTTTGCTTAAGCTTTATTGAGAAAAACTCCCTAGGAAATTTTGTTCTTATTTTGCTAGAAGATAACTTAGGGACTACCTTGAATTCATGGTTGTTTTTATATAATTCACAAATAATCAGGATTGCTAATGAAACTATACTGATTGCTACAGCTTAACTTAATTTTTCTAAATTGTCCTAGGAATGAGTGTTTTCATGTTGTGATGATGATGAATGTCTATTTTGCTCTTGATTTGATTGCACAGAGATAGTGAGGTAGCACCGCAATCTCTCTCATATAGGAAATATCAGTCATCAGCAACCTTTTGCAAGCTGTGAAACAGATTAACTTCTTTGTGAATCTATTAAAAGTGAATTGGCACAGCTAAAAGTAATTCCGTGCAGTCAGTCGCTAGACTTTAAACTAATTATAGTTCTTTGGCTGCAAGCTGTGGGTTTGAAGTTAAGGTTCCTGTAGAAAATCATTTCATATACTTCCTATTAAATAGAATAGTGTAATGTGTAATGCTGTGAGCTGAATGCAGTTGGGAAAATCAAATCACAAAAACTGGAATACATTTATAACATTTCACTTTCAACTACAAACCTGAAAAAACACTGTGTATGAGGTCCTGAAAAGCAGCTTCACTTATACTGTTGGACTCTAGTGAAAGTACAAATTGTTCCATCTGAATCCTAGAATGGGTTAGGTTGGAGGGGACCTCAAAGATCATCCAGCTCCAACCTCCTGCCATGGGCAGGGACACCTTTCACTAGATCATGATGTCCAAAGCCCCATCCAGCCTGGCCTTGAACAATTCCAGGGATGGAGCAGAAATTCTATAATAAGGATTGAAGAGAATTTTTTCCCTCTTTTTCATCCTTAGACTGGTATTTTTCTAACAGATACCTTTAAATAATCATCATGTATCTCTGAGTGTCTGTAAGACAATTAATTAATGCAATTAAATTATGAATTCCTGAGCTTACCTTTAGTGGCATCCATACCTCCCACAGCATAAAGTGCACCCACTGTAGATTTTCTCGGCTTAGTTCGAGGACTTTGCATCATGGACCGTCTTTCTGGTAGAAGGTGGTACTTCATAGCCTCCATAAGAAGTTTCTGACACTCTAGGTCGTCTGCAAACATTGGACTATTTTCTAGATCGGCTAGTAACTAAGAAATGAAAAGTAAGGATCTTGTATATATCTAAATCATTGAAATTGTACTTTATTAAGTAAAGTATTTGTAAGCACACTCATTTTCAGTTCAGCTCTCACTCAGGCTTTGCTAGAAACTCTACTTCAAGGCACACAAAAGAATTTAAAGGTAGGAAAGAAGTCTTTAAGCATGATATCTTTGCTTTCTTTTTTTCTCAAAACCTTTAGAAAAGGTTGAAATTGCAAATGGAAAATCTGCCCCCTCTGAATGCAAAACTCCATTTGGTGTGAGTATAATTAAATCTAATATACAGCAACAGGCAAACCTGAATATTTGTATAATAGATCAAATTAAATGCATATAGTATTTTGATATTTAAAGTTTAATATTTGCAGCTTTACTCAGGGAGACCCATAGAGAAGCTGTAGTGTGCTGACAGGTTTTATATTTGTATAAGCTTTTCTGCTGGGATCTGTAGTTTCTTCTATTACAACTAGAAACCTTTGTCCATCTCCAGAATCTAATCGATGAAGTGTGACTTCCAGTCTTAAAGAACAAGTAGTCAATGCTGAGAATGATCAGCCATACTGTCCACCCTTTTGGGTTTGAGTAGTTTGCATGTCAGTGAAGGAGGATTGTGCCGTAGCTGTCCTTCAGTTTGGTAAATGAAAGTGAATATCTTCATGTAGTGTCTAAGTTGCTGTGTTATTAGAGAAAAACTACTACCATTGCTAGCCAATAAACAAACCCTGTACAGATGTACTGCCATTAGGCTGACATTTTTATAGGGGTAATTTGGAGACTAGTAATTCCAGTGGCGTTGTGGGATGTTTGCCATCTGTGTTTACAAACAACACGTCTACTGTACAGTTTAAAAAAAAAAGATAAGAAAAACCCAAGAAAGACCCCCTACATCATCTGCCCACCCTGAACACCCTAACAGAATTCTTTTGTCTGTCTCAGTGATGCTTGAAGCCAGCATTTCAGCTGGTGCTTAAGTTCCCTGTTAGCCCCTCACACCCATACCTGAGGTGGAAGGAGAGGCAGTCTAATATAAGACAGAAGCATTCCCAGGTCTCGTTGCCGGTTTTCAAGATCATGCCTCACCCACATCATTAGCGCCTGGAATATGGCTTCTTCATCTGGAACATTAATGTCGTCGCTAGACAACAGCTTTGCAATTTCATTAGCAGGGAGCAAAAGAAATTCCTGGTTTTTTATTACTTCTGTGAAATGCTCCTAAAAAGAAAAAAAATAATCTCTGTACTGATGGTTTTCACACCTCAGAAGAACATTTTCTTAGACAATGCAGGTCTTGCATGTATTTCATCCCTGTTCTGTTCTATTATAAATATATTCTAAAGATCACTCGATCTGCTGCCAAGGAAATTAAACTTAACTTTTCTAACTACTTTTTGGGCAACAGAAAATTGGACAACTGCAAACAAAGGGGTCTCGGTGTTGAAGCTATTGCTATGATAACGCACAGCAAATACTCAATCCTGGAATATTTCAAAGAATAACTTTTCATAAGAATAATACTGTACAGTCAAGTTACAACAATATTAGAACTGACTTTATGAAATATTATATTTGCTTGTGCTAATTCCAAAGGGAATACAATAAATTTTGTTATGAGAGACGGGGCTTTAGTGTGACTTGCCAAGAAACGCATGGAGGAGTTTGTGTCTGCAGTTGAAATATGAATTTCCATTTGTGTACCTGGAAGTAAAACATCTTATTTGGGAGCCTGCTTGAAATAGAAATTTGAAGTGCAAATTTGATATTTGTATTCTCTGCTCTCGGTAGTTTCTTAGCTTTCAAGAGTACTAGGGATGTAAATACAGAAGTATCAGTGATTACAGGAGATGTTGACTTTGCTCTGTTGTGCGTATCCTGCTTTACTGTTCTGTGGCATTCACAGAATAGCAACAGGAAGGCCAGTCCACATTTAGTTGCAAATATAGCACGAGATGTTTATCAGAACAAGCTCTATCTGCACAAAAAGATACCAGGCAGGAAATTGTTAATACTTGGCAGCAAAGCTAAAGTAATTGAAGAGGAAGGTCTCCATTGTGTCTGGTTTTATTGAATGGATGTGGTGTTTATAGCTGATTATCTTCCGAAACTGCTTAAATGCTACTAGTTCATTTGAACAATCTCTATATTTACAGTACAAGTTCACAGTCTTTCCCCTAAGGGACACATTTTCGAGTGGCTGAGGCTGGCATGAAACAGAGCAATGTTTTATTTAGCCTCTTCTGTAACAACTTGCGTGCTCATGCATTGTTATGATCTCTTATTCTGCAAACTAGTTTTTTTTAAGATGGCTTCAAGGGTTTAAAAGAAATTTTTCTTCCAGGTTGTTTTGAAGAGGTGCAAATTTCCTTTTCTCCTCTCTCAGTTGCCAGTAGCTGCAATGTTGGTAGGTGGTTTTATGGAATGCAAGGCCCTCTTTCATGGCAGCATTCTCAATCTGTGGTTGAGAATACAGGACGTGTACAGGATACAGGAGGTGGTTGTAGAGGTGGAAATGCTCCTGGTTGTTCTCAGGAAGACAGTGTAGAGCCTCTGTGCACAGTACTGCCGAGTCTCAGGTTCATCATGTTCTTTCACCGTTCTTAAGGATCCAATAGTCATTTCTGTGATATACAACTTTAAAAAATAACAGTCTAACTCCTGGGGAAGACTGGAAGATTGAAATAGTTTTTAAAAGGCTCTTTTATTGTCTGACAGCATTAATGTGTATGTCTGATCATATGATTTCATTTCAGCTATGCAGAAATCTGAACCATGAACATTTAACACTTAAAGTTGATGTCTCTCTGCTAGGGCTGGTGGGAGAAAAGAGGCCATGGTTCTGATTTTGGCCAAGCAGAAAATGGTGTGAAGCAGCAAGGGCAACATTATTCTACAAAGGCTGAGCAAACCTCTATCTTAAATGTTCTTCTCCAACTTTAAAATATAGCAGGCTGTTAAACCAGTTATTAGTGTGACAGGAAGGAACACAACCAGTGCCCCCATTCTACGCATGCCACTCATTTATTTCAGCATGTGGAAGTGTACAATCTCTTGCTGGAATGCTCTCAGCATTATGGAGCCTGTAAACTGGTTTTGACACACTGCTTTAATACTTCAAGCATGAAGCTGCCATGCGTCTCCTAACACAGAGTTCTTTTTATATCTATTTAGCTGTAGCACTCACTATTCTTTTTGTGTTTAAAGTTGCTATAGCACATCTTGTTGCCCTGAATATTTATCCCTTGATTTGGTTTCACAGCAAGTTATCTTGCTTCTCTGTTTCCCACGCTCTGAATATTCATTTCTTGCTTTGAGCCAAAGGAGGATTATGCTCCAGTCAGGGATGTGCTTCTTCTCAGCATTCCAAATCTTCCCACCTACGTTCTTTATTTTGGTGCTTTTTGTGCACACCTCACCTTAAAATCAGCTTTAGAATTTCTGTTGTGTTGAATCAAATGCTTAAGAATGGGCCAGTGCTGTTTGCCTCTTGACATTAGCCATATTAAGGCTTAATACATTTTTTGGAAGAAAAGTATACTAGTCCTACTGTGAATTTAAATTCAGTCAGTCCTTACTGAAATGGGAAACAACAGAACTGAGTATTTGTTTTTCCAGTCATGCCTTTCTCCCTTCCAGTACTTCTGTAACAGTCACAGTTACTAAATTTTGCTTTGGAGACTGGGTAGAGATGTCCCTGTGTCAGGGACTTTACAGAGCAAAACCTGCCGGCACAGAAAGAGCAGAGCCACTGCACCAGTCTTGGAGAAAGCAGCAGCCCTGTGCCCCATTCAGCTGGCTCTGCTTCACCGAAGCCCATATGTTTTCCAGGAGACTATTCACACTCACATTCATTATGATTAAAATTATAATTGCAAAGCAGTTAGATTGTTCATCTTACCATAGTGTATGTGTGTGCCACCTTCAGCAGCTCTGTGCAGCCCTGAGCATCTCCGAAAGAGCGAATCCCCAGGCAGTTGGAAGGGTGGAGCTGCTTCATGAGGAAGCCACAGCATACCTCAATAACCTGGGAGAGCTGAAGAAGACAAGCTGCAGCTAACAGACTTTCTATAGTGTCTTCCTTTAACTCTAGAATACCTGTGTGGTTTGTATATAGGGAGGGAAAAAAGTAGTTTTAGTAATTTTTTGTGTGCTTTTAAACTTGACAGTTTCCCACTCCCCAATTTCTCCTATTAAAATTCCTAAAATAGTTTGTGTCTAGTTAGAAGTAGTGTTCCATATGAATTTATATATATTTATCTTCTAGAATAAGGTATATGAAGCAGTAATATTTATTCATCCTCTATAGAGAGAAGTTTACATCATGTACCTATGCTTTATGCATATATTTATATTCTGGTATGAAAAGGAAGAAGAAAGTTTTGCATTGATCAGACTTTCTCTTCCTTCCCAGCAGTGGTGTGGGTGATGGAGGAAGGATTACCTGTGTAGGCATAGCGCACCAAGGCTTTCAGTGCATCAGGGTCTACTCCCTCCATCTTGATCTCCTCTTGTTTTGCTTCACGCACATCGTTAGTAAACATTGCAGCAAAATAATCAGAGACTGCACTGAGAACCAACCTTGAAATAAAAGCATTTTAGGGCTGCAAATTATTCCATAATCTCATAGCAAGCATGAAATTCAGTATTAGTATATAATATATTTGGTGGGCAAAGAATATATCATCATTAGCATATGATCCAAATCTTAGAACAGTGAGCCATCATGTTAAAACAGCAATTAGCAATCTTATTTTCTCCCATAGTGCTTGTCTGTGCAGACTTTGTTCACTGATCTCACTGTAGTTCATCAGCAGCAAGAAGGGAAAATGGACGGTATCAGTGGTTCATACTTGAATTTAATTCTATTTAAAATAAGGAATAAAAATCATTGATTTGATAATTTTATTTCCATTGTTATTCGATGTCCTAATTGTAGTAACCACTCATTCATTACTGAACAGGGGAGGCAAAAATTAAATTGGGACTATCGAGAGAGGTTCTCGTCCCCCTCTACTCTGCACTGGTGAGACTGCAGCTGGAATATTGTGTCCAGTTCTGGGCCCCTCACTTCAAGGACACAGAACTGCTGGAGAAAGTTCAGTGCGGAGCAACGAAGATGATGAATGAAGTAGAACACCTCCCTTATGAGGAAAGGCTGAGAGAGCTGGGTCTCTTTAGCTTGGAGGAGACTGAGGGGTGACTTCATTAATGTCTATAAATATGTGAAGGGTGGGTGTCAGGAGGATGGAGCCAGGCTCTTCTCAATGTCATCTACTGGTAGGACAAGGAGCAATGGGTGTAAGCTGAAACATAGGAGGTTCTACATAAACATGAGAAGGAGCTTCTTCCCAGTGAGGGTGACAGAGCACTGAAATAGCTGCCCAGGGAGGTTGTGGAGTCTCCTTCTCTGGAGATGTTTAAAATCCGCCTGGATGTGTTCCTGTGCAACTTAGCCTAGGTGATCCTGCTCTGGCAGATGGATTGGACTAGATGATCTTTCGAGGTCCATTCCAATCCCTAATGTTCTGTGAATCTGTGAATCCAGGCTCCAGTGCAGATAATACCAGGAAACATACCTGTGAGCAGGAATCTTTTGGTCTCCAACTATAAGAAGAACATCACACAACTGCTTCTGCTGCAGGTAGTTTTCCATTTTGCGGAAAGTTTGCTCTGCGTGGTTCGTAGACTGGAAATATTCATCTGAGCTATTGGTGTTCATTCCAAGCAGTGAGCTGCTGGTGGTTGAGAGCCTGCAAGGGAATGTGGCAGTGTGAGGAGAGTGACATTATAAGTGCTGATTGTGTTCCTCATACATGGTTCAAAAGGCAGTAAAGAAGTCAGAAAGCTCTTGTGATCCTGCTCTTGCAATGCTTTATTCCCATTTTTTTTCTCTTTGGAATCTTGCAAGTTTTCATTCACTAGACTGCACGTGAGCTGTAGTTGATTACAGTTAACTGGAATAGGTGGTGCTGCTATCAGTTTTGCGTTGGTGCTGCACTGTTTGCACAATAATGACATGATAAATGCAGCCTTCTGATCCTTCACAACCTACTTTCCTGTGGTACTTAGCGTTAAAATATCTATACATTTTGGGTATTATGTGTCTTTTGGTCTTATTTCTGTTTCTCTTCATACTGTGTACGTTGACTGAATGAATGAATCACAAGAGACTTTGACAAGGACTGTAGAAGTCTAGAGAAATTCCTAAACTAAAAGCTAATTCAGTATGTAGCCTTTAGAATCTGAATGCAAATAATAAATACAAATTAAATTCTCTTCCTTTTCATGGAATTTTGCATTAGAAGTCTGTTTCTCCCACTCCATATTTCCATTAGCATTCCTACTTACAATTACTCTTACTGTTGTTTTAAGACAACGCTCATCACTGACTTTTTAACAGGAGTTCTGGTGTGAATTGAAACGCTTTTTCTATACTGTCTTAGGAAAAATAGTTAATTTTATCTTCATCTGGTTTTAGTAAAATAGAAATGCATTTGTTGATATACATTATATCACATGTCTTGAAAGTGTTGCCTTCTTCAACAGTATTTTAGTAAAAGATTTTTTTAGGAAAGCATTTTGTCTATTTAATGTCCTTTATTATTAAATCATAAGGTACTGGTTTTTAAATTTGCAAACCCAGATAGGAAATAATGGCAGCTGGTTGGCTACATTCAGTGGTTGTCTTTGATACTGTTAATGCATATTCATAAATGATTAGAAGAGAGGAAAATCTCCTCATGAAATTAACATGTTAAGTTTAGGAGGATATTGGTTTACATTCACAACTGAGCATGTAGTTAAGAAAATACAGAAATAAAAATGGATAAATAGGGTCAAATTAGTAATATTATAAGAAAATAGATATAATTTAGATGGTGAATTTTCAAAGATCATACCTCATTAAATATCTAATCAGAATTCAGGGGAAATAATTAAAAACCAAATTATAATGTCATATCAAATTGAGACACAGTAGTGTTTTGCGTCCCTTCTGCGGTCCAAGAAAGTTCCTCTATGTCCATGCTCCTCAGAATGGTACAGAGCACAGTCAAGATTGGTGTGACTATCATGTGTCTGGGTTTTTCCAGATCTATATCTTTTTTTCTATCTGAAAGTCTGTCTGTATGAAGTTTCCTGAATTTCTGTGCTGCATTTATAGATACCCCACAGCCCATTTGGATTCTGGCGAGATAGCAGCACTGGTAGGTCCAAACCCTCCACGCCTTCGGTGTATCTTGACACCTTTCAGCATCTTCCTTCAGGCCTGGCCCTGCCAGGCTCCCTGGATACATAAAGTCATTTACAGTAGGCAGAGACATGTTATCCCTCATACAACCGAGGTCTGTCAGCCCTGAGGTCTATGTATGCACCACCTGAGAAACACCAGTCCTGAAGCACCCTGAGTCCTGGGATGCACAGCACGTGTGTGGGGGTGTGCACGCATGCTGCTGTATGGGCAGTCTTGGGCTATACCGCCAATTGCCAGCACACTGAGATATTCCAAATCAATACAATAAACTCTGTAGCTTTCTTTTGAAGCTCTTTATTACAATTTCAAATGCATTTCCTTGTTGTTTTTTTAAAAGAAATAGGGGCAAATCAAGTTCACCTACAATGTGTGTCCTTTGTAGTTTACAGCTTACCAAAATTAATTTGTCTCAGTGAGTTTTATGAATATACTTTTTTTATTTGTTTTCCTTCAATGCTTCATTGAAAATGAAGAAGCTGCAAAATTGGATTACATGCTCATTAGTTTTGCATCAGCTACTTCATGCCAAATTCATACTCTAATATTCATGTTTGGTTTACCTCTTCAGTTCTCTGTAATGTTTTTCAGAATATGTTATCAAAAATATCTTCTCTCAGATTCATTCTATCCACTCTGTTGTATTTAAGAATGTTCTGCACTGCACTCACCCTTCATGTTTGCAGAAATCAGCTAAAATAATACCCGACCATCCCTTTTGCAAATGCACAGCACTAGTTTCTTGAAATCAGTAATTCCCTGTTGTGTATTTGTAGGCAGAGAAATAGTTTTTAAGCTGCAAATATTTACAAAGGGACTTAAAGACTAATAATTTCCTTTAGTCATGGGTACTTTGTTCATGTGTTTTCTAGTGTGACCTTTAACTACAGCAGTAATGCCACTAACGTAATGAATTATTTCAAAGAAAAAGGTCTTCAGAGACTGAAAATTACTGGAAGCCAAACGAAATGCTCCATTAACTTTACTATTAATACTATAATTGCTGGTTTATCTTCCGCAGCTGATTCAAAACACTAGCCATGGTATAGTATGGAGGCGAAAAGTTAAGTCCATAGATAAATATTTACATGTCCTTAGTGCAGCTGTCCCTGCAGAGAACGCAAAAATGTTGACCTTCAGCAGACAGTGCTGGGGATAGGTGAACTAAAGACAGAGATTAAAGTATCTTAAACTGAAAACAGTAAAAATATCCCTGAGTCTGTACCTTTATGTTGAATTACATGAGGAGGTGTGTGTTCTGTAATGTACTGGTGTGAATTTGTCCTTCTGTCTTGTCCTTTTCTGTGCTATGGGTTACAGTCTGGAGAAAAAAAATGTTAACTCAATGTTCATATGAACCTACTGAGAAACAACCGAAGAGAATGGGTTTTCCATTTAGTCAGGAAAATAATCGATGAACTGTTCCGAAGAATCATAAACCCAAATTGTTTTATGTCATCTTTGCGTTGGTGTTCACCAGGAGTTGTGTTAACACCGTTAGCATTAGTAATAGTGGCATAGGAATGTGGATTAGCCCAAGAGCAGAGATAAATCTATATTTAAACAATTTCAAAGTACCTGAGCTCTATGAATTTGACCCTAGGTGGAGAGACAAGTGAAATACTTTCTACAGAAGAAAGGATCTGTGAAGGACAGTGAAAATATGGGTCTATTTTTTAAAAGAGGAAATGTGGATTTTTTTAAAGCAGAATGTAAATGAAAAACTCAAGAAATAATCAGAAAGCATTAAGCGTCTAGACGATAACAAGAAGTTAAATACCAGCCAGGACGGCTGCTCAGAACAAATCATATCATAGCAATTCTATTATTTTTTTGACAAGATAACAAAGCTTACTGGGAGAAAAAACATTAGTTGTCAGAAATCATCTTGACTTTTGGATGACTTCTGACACTATTTCACATGACACTTTCAAACTAGAGTGAGGCTGGCATGTTTTACATGTAATGAGTAACTGGTACAGCGGCGCCTGAGATTTCTCAGGGACTCCTCTCAGGCAGACGATGATGCTCTGAATGCTTTCCCAGCAAATTCTGGGACAAGACATAGGGGTTTGTTGTGATCTCTCCTAATGAGTCACAAACGTTTGGGGAACAGGTTTTTAATTTGGAGATCCATCTTTGCCCTTGTCCTGTTTCAAATTTAACTAGTTTTACTTTTCAAAGATGTATTGACACTCGCATATGATTAATTACCTGAATGAAGAAAAAGCTAAGGAATGAGAGTTGAGATAGCAGCTGGGTTGTCCTGGACTCCAAACAAGCTGTGACTCAAAATCCTGTTGTAGAGATAAAAGTTTACCTTTTCTTTGGTCAGGAGAGTGGATGTCATGCATTTTGTGATTCATTCCAGGCCTAAAATTCTTTAAAATTCTAAATTACATTAAAATAATTTTCTGTCTTTGTGAAGTACTCTGCATAATCAGCACAGCACTCTTCACTAATCAGTCTATAAAAGATAAATTTGATGTTCCTCATTATTGAATTAGAACGTGAGGAAACATAAATGCCATTCATTTGCAATGTCATTAAGAATATTGTGAGCTTTTAAAATTAATAGTGCCTATTGTCAAAAACCAGAACGCAAAGCTGGTGCTGAGGAAGCTTAGAAGTGTAACATTGCATGAAAACCAGGTGATGAAATGCAGTGTTTTAATGTTGACGTTCTTGAGAAGTCTATTAATATCTTTATATGGTGGGTACTTCTTTTCTGGCTGTTTGTTGAACTTGCCTGTTTAACCTGCTGTCATTTTTATGGAATTTGGTTGGATCAAGTTCAGGTATTGGTGCCACAGATTTTTATTTTGGATCACCTTCCCCCTGGTCTGTAAATCTTACCAGCTGACACCAGCAAACTGGATACCAGTTAGAAACAATAGACATCCAAAGGATGTTATTAGAGCTGAAAGCACCAATGTGACCTCAGGTCCGTGGTGCACTGTGTGAGCTTTAGCTGTGTGACAAGACATGAGACAAAACTGCAACCTCATCACTGTGGTGTGTTTGTGCAGCAATATTTACAATGCAACTCATCAATTTTTTTCCTTTCTCTCATTTATTTCTGCTTATTCAAGAAAACAGCCATCAGCCGCCCACATGGGCAAAGTCTCTCCTGGGCAGCTGTGGGAGCTCTGACCCTTTGGATGGTGGGCAATGGTGCGGGGTTGAGACTGAGATGCTGTTTTCCTATGAGAAATCATAGGACTGTGGGTAGCATCTGTTAGAGAGAAACTACATCAGCTGGCTGAAAAATCAGAAACATATTTCAGACAGGAAGCCATTTCTTAGCACAGATAATACAATGACAAAGTTGATGTGCCTGTACTGATTGCTTCCTGATATAATTATACGTATTTTATAGGTATTTAGATTATAAGTAATTATGTCGTTAACTATTTCAACCTCTGCCTTAAAATTTCTACTGCAACTGTCTCTTTTTGTTATTTGTTTTCTTATTTGTAAATATTATTATTTTTATTTGTAAATATGACAGCTAAAGATTGTGTGGAACATTTTAGGGTACATATGAAAAACTTTGACCCAAGACAGTATGGAAAACTCTACAAAGTGTTGATGACTGCCGAAGGCGTGACACAAACATGAGGTAGTACCTGTGACAGAAAATGATGCAGCAAATGAAGAAATAAGCTATCTGGATGTGTATTTAGGTTACTGAAGGCACTGCAGATTTCTGTCTAAACTGAGAGTTCATCATGACAGTTTCTTTAGAACCTGGAGCTCTCAAAACTTCCTGGTTTTAGTAATTTCTTATTGCTTGTATTAACATAAACCTGGCAGTTTTCTGAGTTGACATCAGTTGCAATAGCTTTTCCCATTTGGGATTACAAGTGTAAGGGTGGATAGGGTGGATATTGTTAAACTGGGGAGCTTCAGTAGAGCACTGAAAGCACTGTAGCTGGGCTGAGCTTTGTTCTTCACCACAAACACGGTAATATACAGATGAAAGCCTTTATGAAGTATGTCAGGATGAATTTGGGCTACAATATTTTCAATTCTCCTGTCAATAGATGGCCTGTATTTAGTGGGGTAATTCCTCTGGAAAACAGGGGCTCCAACCAAACAGTAGAGCACCCGAATACTGTGCAGCTCTGTGTGCCAGCTGTGACCACAGAGTGATTTCACGTTACAGAAAACAGCATGCTGTTTTCCTTTGCAAGGTCTGTACTTATTTTTTTAAAGGAGGTGGTTAGCTATAATATTAATTTCCAGGCTCACTGCAGTACAGATTGTTCTTTCCAGCATGGCTACTCCCTCAGCTGTTGATCTTTTGCTACGAGGAAGACAGTTTGTTGAAAGCTTCAGCCATTCTTTTATTGGTATCCCGTGTCTCCAGTAGAGTTTTATGCTTGCAATTTGCTTTATGCAGATGATTAAGATATTGGATATTTAGATGACATAGACAGTAATTTCTGCAATTTATTACTGTGTAAAAGCATAGTAAGAGCTGGTCCAGATCTTCTTTGGTTGCACAGTAGTGCTATGTGAATCATTTTTGTTCAACTGCTGAAGACAAACGTTTTAAACAGTCATAGGATCACAGGATGTTAGGGGTTGGAAGGGACCCAAAGAGATCATCGAGTCCAACCTCCCTGCCGGAGCACGACAAAACTCTCTAACACAGATCACAGAGAAACATATCCAGGCGGGCCTTGAAAGTCCCCAGAGAAGGAGACTCCACGACCCCCCACACAGTCATTTATATGACCATTCAAGAGTCACCATCTATGGGATTATGTTTTGGGTCTCAACTTGGAAAATTGCTCATCAATTTATTGCAGACCCAGTCACAAACTTCCAGAGACATTAAAACAAGGAGTCAACTGGCCTCCACTTCTCTTTAAGTCTGAGAGATAGGTTGGGAAAAAGCCAGTGCAATTTGCTCTGTGGCTTTGCATGCAGTGCCTCTTACTGCCTTCTCTATAGAGCTGAGGGTGGAGCGCAGCTCCACTGGAGCAAAATCCACAGCTCTGAGAAACCAACGTTGCAGTACCCATAGGCTGAACAAAGAGGTTTCTACTGAGGTAGTTTAAATTGTTCAATTTACTAAAAAAGCTGCTGGAATGAAAATCAGTAAATCTTACTTCTGGTGTTTTATGGCCATTGGATTACACATTTGTAACTAGAGACTTTATCTCAGCAACTTGTCAGTGTTAAAATTTGTAATATAGTACCAGTTTTCAATTTAAATAATGATTCTCTTCATGATTCAGACTAATCTGAGTATGAAACTTTGCTATAAACATTATAATGGCATGACTTAGGAACACTTATTTCTGTAGCATTAGATACTTTTTCTTATAAAATTGGAGCTCTACCAACATGTAATCAGTCTGGAGAGCACGAGTGCTCTATTATCATAGCTACATATCTATATGCTGTGCTGAAGTGAGCGTGTCAGGCAATTGATTTAAATTGATGCCATCTTAAATCATCATTAAAGAACATCATCCTTCAGGAGAATTAACTCTATTCATTTACATTGTGTAATCGAGAATAATAACTAAGTGAAACGTTCCAGGTGAAGATATAGGAGTATGTATAATACCATCTTAAAATAGCATTTGTTCTGATGATGCCCAGTGTAGTGGGGGCTACTTATTTCAAATACCCATGTGCCTTTTGTCTCAAACCCTAAGCAACACTTGAGTTCGCTTTTTACTCTTTGTTTGCATGTGTGGAAAAGATCTCATCTTAGTATTCACAGATAGACTGTAGATATTTTGCGATTACAGGTTACAGCTAAAAATCAGCTGAGAATTGATCAGTGGTGAAGGCTGCGTGCCGTTGCATTGTAACTACACAAGGTTAGGCAGGGATACAGGGATTAGGAAATTACAAAATTCAAATCTTGCTATGAAGTGATGATTCATCTGTAGTAACATCTGTTTCCATATGCTGATATCAATAGATGCTTTTAAACAAACCTAAAATTTAGATTAGAAAATACTAGGATCTGTAGTTATTAGTAACTGTTATAGCAACCAAAAGCTCCTTCTCTTCTCTGAACCAGCATGCTTAACCATTAACTCACTGGAACAGGCTGCCTAGACAAGTGGTGAAGGCCTCATCCATGAAGACATTCACAGTCAGGCTTCACGGGGCTCTGAGCAATCTGTTCTGGTTAGAGATGTCCCCTGCTTCTTGTAGGGTGGTTGGACTAGCCGACCTTTGTAGGTCCCTTCCAACCCAACACATTCTATGACTCCATGATTAATGTGCTGATTTAACCATGTCCTGTAGAAGAAGAAAGCATTTCCCCATGGTAATTTCCTATGTCTGGCATAGTGAATATTGTGGTATAACTCATTTTAAAACAAAATTATATGTTAATTAACATTCACTGTCCCTAAGACAAACAAGGAAATCAATACTGAGTCAGCATACACTGCAATTTTCATGCGAGACATGCTATAATGTAAACTGTGAGGAATGCTTAATTGTCATGATTATCACAGACTCCTACCATACAAGAAGCCTTCTGCAGCCATCACTGCAGTACATGATTTTCCATCTAACATTTATCATACACGATTATGGTGGAGGAGAAATGAAAGTCATGAAGGAGAAATTGATGAGGCTCACAACTTCTTGCTGAACTTTGCTGTAGCTAGCGATAATCTTGTTAGAACATTTAATAGCATCTTTGCACAGAACAAAACATGATGTGACCAGAAGGCACAATCCAGTGCTATCTCAAGCTGTCAAAATGTACAAATGAGAAGTAATGACTAAATGTTGGACATGAGCTCATGGCATTTTGATTTAGAGGACATACAAAAACAAATAACAAGCCAGTGGCAAGAAAAAGTTTGGTTTATATCCAAACATGGCTAGTGCCAGATGAAACTAATGACATCCATGTCTCTTACTTCATTAAACACCCTTCAGATATGGTGGAGATTAAACACCCTTCAGATGGTGGAGATTGTAGGGAACATAACCTCCTTTGTGCCACCCCTTCACTGTTGTTGGCAAAAGGAGAGCTGTGGAGAAACAAATATAAGAAAAAAATAATATGAAGAGAGTGGTTCTATCTCCAGTGAACAGAATTGTGAAAAGCCAGGGAGTAACAGTCTCAGTCACAGCTATTCTTGTCCCTATCATTTTGAGCCTTGCAGCTAATCGGATATGGATACTGCCATGAGATTTTAAGACAACTTGATTTATGAAGACTCAAACCACTACCATAATACCTTAATCCATGCTTCTCACTTCTTTTCTGTACATCAGCAGAGGCAAAGGAACTCTATTCTTGTGCTTGTTGTGTCCATTTAACATTGTGTACCTTTTTCTTCTCTACTTTTATCTAATTTATATTCTAAGTAAGCAATAAAGAGACTTGTGTTTCACTTAAAAATGTGGTAATTCCCACTTCAGGTGAAGGTAGCACTTTAAATTTCATTTCGGTATACGTGACACTTCTCCAGTTGTGTTAAATTCTATTCTTTTAGAAAAGAGAGAGAGAGATAGCCTGTGCATAAAGAAGTGTCCTAGTACTTGTTATTATTAGCATTTTTGCTGATGTCAGCAGTTAATGTCCACTGAGCATCCGATATATTTGCTCAGAAAAGCAGGTTTTAAGACAGTAACTTACAATAATTATTATTGAGGAAACCTCCATTCATAAGTCTAGATCATCTTTGTGAGAGAGACACTAAGATAGTGAGTTATCTTTATACCCTTCACAGAGAGGCCATGAGGTTTACTTTTATTTGACAATATCAGGTGTATTTAACACAATTTCTGACAATGTGTCTTAAGAAAACCTGTTCTCCTGATGCTGTTGACTACTTGGTATTTATCCTGGCAGATAACATTGATAACTGCTCCAGCAGTCAGGGGCTGTGTCAGTGACAGCTCACTGTAATTGAATTGGAATAAAAGTTGAAATCTAAATAAAACCAGTATATGAAATCAAAAGAAAAATAAAGAAAGGCTGAAAAGCACAAGTGGAGCTGATACGAAGGGTGGAAATTACTGCTCATAGTAGTATTATGACAATTTTTTCATGCCGTGCCTCTATTATTCCTATTCTGGGCTGGAGGGAGGCAAAATCTCATTACAATATGATATTACCAAAAAATAGCAGAGCAATTTTATCGCATTTATTCAATAAAATATATATTGCCACTTTTGCTGAGGTTGCAATACAACAATGACTCAGTGAAGCACGTGATAATACATAATCCTGTGTAATCTTGAGAGAAAAATAATCTTTCCTTAGATTTGTGTGCTGCCTTTTGAAGATTATTTGCATTGAAATGTGTAGTTTTTCAGTGAAAATATGCTACAAGATATGACATGAGACTATTCACCTGGTTCTGTAGCCCCCATTTTTAGAGGGTTTGAAGGCCCAGCTGGATGAAGCCCAGAGCAACCTGGGTTTATCTCACAGTTGACTGTGCTTTGAGCAGGGATGGGACTAGAGATCTCCTGAGATCGTTTCCAATTCAAATTACCCCATGAACTTCTGACCTAACACTCCCAGATCCTGGTAATTTAAAACAACTGGAAGGAGGTTGTATACTTACTAAGGATTTCAGCTGGAGAATAAAAAGGCCTTAAGTACTTCAAGATAAACACTTATCTGTTATCATCTATATGTTTTGAGGTTGTCCCTAAAGTGTTTGTGTTCTCCTCTCAGGAAATTCTGATGATCTAGCTTCTCTTTTGGGAAGTTACTCAGTTTCTCACACCAAGTTTTCTCTTATAACTTTAGGAAACTGCCGTAAGCTGTTGAATCTTTGTGCGATACCATAATGTACATTCTACTCTGTTCCTACTGCCCGTGTTTCCATCAGCAGAAAAATCAAATGAGAGCAAATCAAATGTTCTAGGGGTAGGTCAACCTTTTCCAGGCAGTCTGCTGATTTTATTGCATACAATTGATGTTCCCTCCAAATTCAATTACATGTGAAATTGAACAGGTAAAGCTGAAACTATATTTGCGTTGGTTCTGGGTCAGGACCCTTTTTTTGGTGGGGTCTTACCTTTGGGTCTTGCGTAAGTGCACAGATCACTTCAATATCTTGAAAGTCTTTCCTCCAAATAATCTCTACATTAAAACTTGCTCTCACATTCAAGAAGAGAGTATTTGAAGTGTACGAAAACCAGACACCTCAGCAACAATTTATAGAATAAAAAACTAACAGATGAGAAAGTTAGCCTAGAAATGAGTAATTTCACATCTTAGTTATGTTGTTCTCAAAAATTATTTTAAAATATGGTTATGACTGAAAGGTACAGATTAGAAAAGGCAAAAAATTGTGGGTTTTACCGTCGATTGATTTACAAATGTCGCAGCAGTAGCCAGTAAAAGCGAAATAACAGCTTTTCAATTAATGGCTTGACGTGTAGGGAACAACAAAGAATGTTTTAGAAACTGTAGTGATGTAAAAGAAAACAACTTCTGAAAATTCCGAGATGAGTTATCAACCTGATGTATTGTTCAGAATATCTAAGGAAATAATTTCCGATAAAGAATAAAAACTCAGTAGCTTGCTAGGAAACACACTGGAGCTTTATTGCTCCACTGAATAGACCAAACTGTCCGTCCATCCCTGACTTTTTTTTGTCCTATTAATTGTGTTGTCATTTACTGTCTTTACTGGTGGAAACTTTAAACAGGCAACTAGTAACTGAGGTACCTGTTGGGTGGGGAAACAAGAGGCACATACGAGCTCCCCCCAGGAGCATCATGTAGAGGAACTTTACTGGTTCAGTGTAGAACCAAGCCACTCTAAATTTCTTTTATGGATTAATACGGGATCTTTAAGTGAATGGCAAAACCAAAATAAGATGAGATATTACTCCTGACTTACAACCTTGTTCTCTTCTGTGTTTTTCTCACTGCTTTGTTGTGCTCTGACTGAACAGTCTCGCTCCTGCATGATCACTATGCCGGAACATCCCAGGGAACTGTCTTACACTGCTTGTAAATCCACCGTGACAAGGTGTATCAAGAGACCAAGTTAACTATACTGCTGGATGATTTTACTAAGTCAAGAGTATCAGAAAGAAAGATCAAAAGTCATTCTAAGCCACTGTACTAGCATATAGAAGGGCTAGCAGAGGGTGTAAGCAATAGAATAGGAAGCAATTTCTGGCTTTACTAGAACTTTTCTGTAAACTCAGTGACCAGCTGGTTAGACAGGAGAGTATCTGTGAATGCCCTCTTTGAGAATCGTGATTCAGAACAAGCATTTTATGGAGGTTTGGTTTAAACCTTGTGGTATAATCATATGTTTTGCATGCTTCCCTGTGTTTTACACATCACGACCCAGAAAAGAAGCACAAAGTTCTGCAGTGTACTAGACAGAAAATTATTTCTGAGAATTCTTTCTCCAAAGAACTGAGGTTGTGATGTCCAAAATAATTGATGGTTTTCCAAGAATTAATTTCTGCCTCTTTCCTATCTTGTATAAACTTATTTTGTAGCATTAAGACCATACAAATCTCTGCCCTGTTATCTCTTTTTCTTTTATCACCCTCAGATATGTAAATCACAGTACGGATCGCAAGCAGGCGGCACTGGCAAGTTTGGGTTCTACAATTATTAATGTTTGATGAGATCCACATCATTTCAAACTGTGGGATATCATACTTTTTATTCAGAGTATGTCTGTATTCTCTTCCTTATGTTCAAGTATCTTTGTGGTTTATTGAAGAAACAGAAGTCAAGTTCCTTTAATAGAACATTAAAGGGTAGCATCAATAGCAGATCCATAGACAGACTTAATTTTTATCTTTCTAAATAGTATTTTCTTAAAAACCTTTTTCTGTTTTGTTTTTCTTTTAATCAAGGGAAGATTCAAAAACCAGATCATGTTTAAATTGTAAGTTAAACTTCAAGGTCTCACAAGTTTAGTACTCAGAACACTGGTTCCTGGCTAACCATCGAGTCCAATGATGAAATTAGAAAGCTGTTTCCTGAGCTTGCAGCATTCACATAAAACCTGTAATTCTGTACCTATTGCATGACTTCTTGTGCACGTGTCCCCAAAATGTGATTCTGCTTATATTTGCAGGTCAGTCTTGCACAGGGCTTGCAATTCATGTAGCTCCATTCACAAATTGTTTCAATGCAATTTTTAAGTCACTTGCTTGGATAGACAGCATGAGGGCACTCAGTGGTGGGATCCTAGAGTGTACTAGAGTGGGTACTATATCAAGAAACACTCTCCAAATGATAAACAAAGTTGCTTTAAAACTCAGAAAATGAAAAAGTAATTACTTGCCAATGATTCAAATATTATGTTTTCTGAATTTTTGGAGCTGCTGCCCTCTGAAAAAAAAAAGGACAGGCAACTCTATCATGTTCAGGGTCTGAGCTCTCCTCCCCACTCAGCAGAGAGGCGGACGAGGCTCTGATCATGGCAGGCTGCAGCTGCCTCACAGTTTGTCACGTTCCTGGGAACTAAAGAGGTGAATAGCACAATCAATAGAATCAAAAAACATTAGGGATTGGAAGGGTCCTTGAAAGTTCATCTAATTCAATCCCCCCTGCCAGAGCAGGATCACCTAGATCAAGTCACACAAGAGCAGATCCAGGCGGGTTTTAAATGTCTCCCCAGAAGGAGACTCTACTACTCCCCTGGGCCATCTGTTTCAGTGCACTGTCACCCTCACTGTGAAGAAGTTCCTTCTGATATTTATGTAGAACCTCCCATGTTCCAGGTTACACCCATGGCCCCTTGTCCTATAATTAGAAGACATTGAGAAGAGCCTGGATCCATCCTCCTGACACCCATCCTTCACATATTTATAAACATTAATGAGGTCACCCTTCTCCAAGAAGACCCAGCTCCATCAGCCTTTCCTCAGAAGGGAAGTGTTCTACTCCCTTCATCATCTTCATCGCTCTGCGCTGGACTCTCTCCAGCAGTTCTGTGTCCTTCTTGAACTGGGGGGCCCAGAACTGGACACAATACTCTAGATGCAGTCTCACCAGGGCAGAGTAGAGGGGGGAGGAGGACCTCTCTTGACCTACTAACCACCCCACTTCTGATCTGCCCCAGGATGCTGTTGGCCTTCCTGGCCACAAGGGCACATTGTTGGCTTATGGTCATCCTGATGGGCACCAGGACCCCCAGGTCCCTTTCTCCTGCGCTGCTCTCCAACAGGTCAGTCCCCAACCCATACTTGTACCTGGGGTTGTTCTTACTCAGATACCAGACTCTACACTGCCCTTGTTGTATTTCTTTAAATTTCTCCCCGCCCAACTCTCCAGCGGGTCTGGGTCTCCCTGAATGGCAGCACAGCCTGCTGGGGTGTCAGCCACTCCTCCCAGCTTTGTGTCATCAGCAAACTTGCTGACAGTGC
>JAOXOE010000694.1:7924087-7959534 GCA_028565055.1 Phoeniculus purpureus
CTGGGGTGTCAGCCACTCCTCCCAGCTTTGTGTCATCAGCAAACTTGCTGACAGTGCACTCTAATCCCTCATCCAAGCCATAAATTAATAGCTTGAATAGGACTGGTCCCTGCACCAACCCTTGGGGGACTCCACTAGATACAGGCCTCCAACTAATATCAGGGTAGTTAAAATCCCCCACGAGAACCAGGGCCTGTAGCTGTGAGGCTGCTGTCAGCTGCCTGTAGAAGGCCTCACCAACTTCCTTGTCCTGATCTGGTGGTCTTTCACATACAGAGCTACTCCACCACTTCATCTTGCTGACCTGTCCCTCCTGAAAAGGACATAGCCATCCATGACCACATTCCAGTCATGCGAGCTGTCCCATGTCTCTGTAATTGCCACCAGATCTACTGAGTGAACAGATTTCTAACTCCTCCTGCTTGTTCCCCATGCTGCGTGCATTGGTGTGCAGGCATTTCAGGGAGCGAGCTGAGAGCTCTGATTTCACCCTAGGATGGTGGGAGGCTTCGTGGCCTTTGTCAACACCAGAGCACTGCCCCACTGGGGCCCATTCAGTAACAATCCCACCCTCTTTCAAATGTAGTTTAAAGCCCTCTGAAAGAGCCCTGCCAGAGCAGAGATAACTGTGGCAGGAAAGCCTGCATGGAGCAGGTGATATGATGTGTTTTGGCTAGTCACCTCTGCCCTAGGGTCGAAAGGGAGGGCCAAGAATGGTGTCACCAGAACTGGTCTTTCTCTTTGCATTGTCAGTATGTGTATGGCACAGGCAAATCTGGCTAAAATATGAACCCAAGTGCACCAAAACCAAAGGCAACAATTGAACTAATAACCTTGAAATAGAGGGGTTTACTTACAAAGCTTTTGATTTATCCCTGTGGTCATGGCAGAAATGCAAATAACTAAATCCCACCAAAGAACAGAACATGACTAAGATAAAATTACCACAGTGTTTTTGTCTGCATATGTGTCTGTGTGCTCCTCTGTTTCTTCACATTCTCAGGCATTCTGAAATGGTACGACATGGAGACACAGAGCTTTCCTGAGCATCTGTGCTAAATGAACACTGGAAAAGAGGTTTCCCTAGCAACGCAAACCATATGTAATAGCTCAGAATAGCTTTTCTTCAACTCCTAGGATTTCTTAGCAGTTTGCTTGCATTTTCCATTTAAATCAAGGTACATTTGCCCAGTTCAAAAAGCTTCTTCATTTTCTCAACTTCTGTTAAAATGAACAGGCTTTGAAAATGCTTGTTTCCTGCAGGAATGACTCCCGTCCTCTTGACCTCTAGTTTATCAGGTAAAGCAAAGCACAGTGACTGTCCATTTTATCAAATGTATTCCCTTTGCTTGCTGTTCAAAATGTTTTATCATAAGTGTAGTAGTAGTCTCTATTGCTTATTGTCACTGGAACTTCTAGTTAAAGCAGTAGATACTGATTTTTGTGATATTATTGTAATGAAGTTTAACTGTGCCACTGTATAGTACAATGCATCAAGCATAAGGTACACATATTCCACTTTGTGGTTTAGCAGCAGTTTGCAGGCAGATTTGGAAACACTGATCTGGTTTTTATTGTGTCCCCAGGAAAATAGGTATCCAATTATGGAGTGGTTTAGGTTGGAAGGGTACTCAGATATCATCCAGTTCCAACCCCCTGCCGTGGGCAGTGAAACCTCTCATCACACCAGTTGCCCAGAGCTCCATTGTATCTGGCCTTGAACACTTGAACTTGGAGCAGCCACAACCTCCTCAGGCAGCCTGTTCCAGGGCCTCAGCATCCTCAAAGGGAAGAATTTCTTCGTAAGATTTGACCTAAATCTCACCTCTTTTAGTTCATCCTATCACTAGATGAAAGTCTCTCACTTTCCTGTACCCTTTCAGGTACTGGAAGGCTGCTATAAGGACCCCCTGGAGCCTTTTTTTCTCCAGGCTGAAAATGTTATCTTTAACATGAGTGAACTGTGGTACCAAGAGGCTAAGTGATATCTCTGAGTTTATACAAGCAGCAAGTAACAAATCCGAGACGTGACTCATGGATATAGATTTTCAGGTCCTAATGCAACTAGTAACCACACGTCATACATTTAGAACACCTGAAGCTGTATGAGAGAGCTCAAATGTGATTAAATCAAACGTTAATATACAGGTAAGAAAGACATCTAGATTCTCATACAAGTATTTTCAAAATCAATGTTAAAAAAACTGAAGACACAACCACGTATCAGACTTTGTTTTCTCTTCAAGTAAGGGTGTTTGTTTGGCCTAAATCAGTTTTAGTTGAGAAAACAATGAAACAACTTTGTAATCATCTGCTGGTACAGTTGGATTAAATGTCTTAAGCGTCTAGACAACTCTGTGATTCGTCATGGGCTGTTTCATTTCCAAATAAGACAGAGAGCCTCACCCAACTGCAGCACACAGTATGAGGGTTTCCTGACAAAAGTGCTTTGAACTGTACTCCTTTAGATTCCGTATCATGTATTTCAACCTCAAGTACAGGAATGGCTACATGGCAGGGTGTACCTTTTAATACTATATTTATCCTTCTTGCTGCCTTTTAGTGACATTTAGACAGGTGAAATAGCCTGACTTATAGAATGGAAACACTTACGAGGATGAAGTGAAAGATATTTCATGCTAATAATTATTGGAATAGCAGAATTGTTGGAGAGAGCCAATCTCTAAGGTCTGGTTGTGTTATCTACTTGGGTTTGCTTGGAAAACGAGGGGAGAGAGTAGACTGGGAGCATATTTGGTGTGGGCTGTGTGCAAAGTTCTCCTTCCAGTCTATCTGATGATAGAACTGCTAAGGTTGAGTCTGATTTTATAGAGAAGGAAATTTTGTTATAGCTTATGGAGATTATTTTTAAAGTTTATTTGCTTTAATTACCTTAAGTTCTTTCTGTGAATCTTGACAATACTTAGATTCTCTGTTGTATTTCTTTAGCCAGCATACACCTACAATCAGGCCACATACAAGGCATGATCTTTGTGTTACCATCTGATAGAGACTTTCACTAAATTTTATTCTAGCAGAACGAAAGAGACAAAACTAAGTTGATACCTATTTGGCCTAATGGCTGTTTGCCTATAACAAATCCTTTTGTTTCTTTTAATGTGAAAGATTTTAGTAAAGTGCCTCATTAGAGTATGTCAGAGAATTCCAAGTAAAGAATTCAGCCACCAAACAAGGGTGAAAACAAACTGTTCAGCTCTTTGGAATGCTGTCTAGCTCTAACCTTCAAATCAAGCAAACCTTTCCCAGGAAAGCTTCACCAACCGTATGAATTCCTGTTAATCTTACAGTTGCATATGCTCAGTATGTCTGTAAAACCTGCTCCACATTGGTCACATGTGTTTAATCATCTCCTTAACTTCTCTGGAGCATTAACAAGTGATTTTAAGAACAGTAATAACTCTTTAAAAAGTAATTTAACAGCTGTCTTTGCTGCTGAGAGCAAGCTGCATGGAGTGGAAATGAGAAAGTAATTGAATCATAAAGAAATTGTTTTGAAATGAATAGAATTGTCCTAGTTTCTTAAATTACAATTAAATGGCATTTTTTTTTCCCCTTGCCCATAATAATTCATCTTTGAAAGCTCTGCATGTTAGATGTAAGCCTGTGAAATCTTGTGTCTTTTCAGTAAGACTTCTTGAGGGAAAACAGGGTTAGACTTGATGATAGTCATAGGTTCTTTTCAGTTTAAATTATTCTATGATTCTATTTTTGTAGCTGTGAAAAAAAATTCTGTTAAATATTCACTCCTTCCATGGGCTAAATATAAAATGGATTTCAAAATTCAAACCAACTTCTTCCTTTATTTTTTAATTTCACATGCTGTCGGCCTTTTCAAGGTCCTTATAAGTTGTCACAGAGAAAGTAGAAATAAATTCTTCTGAGGATGCCTTTGAGATATATTGATTCCAGTTTTTATACCAAGAGCTCTTGAATGAGGCAACAGCATTTGTTTAGTCAGAATGACTTCATAGGTCACTGTTCATTACATTCTCACGTTGCCTAAACGTCTTGACACTATCTGGTAAATATAAGATGGAATTTATTTGGTCACAGTTATTTAGGAAGTAATTGCAAACGCCTATGGATGGTTCAGGAGTAGGTCTTTGGTACCAGGTCAGGATTTTCACATGACTCACAATTGACATGACTTCTGGCTGGATGTCCAGTATTCTTTATGTTTGCAGACCTCTTTATTTGTTAAGGTTAAGGTTTTTTGAAAGCTTTTTTCAGAATCTTGGAGATTCAGTGAAAATAAAATTGTGGCTGATATATTTCCATTTAAAAATGTGACATTAGGAATAATAATTTCTAAACTTTTACCTTGGGCTCCAGAGATGGTTCATGAAACTGAATTCTTACTCATGAGGGGAAAACAGTGTCATGGTAGTCTATGAATGCAGCACTTCATCACCTCTGCAAAGGACACATTGTGGTCCTTCTGTTTACTCAGTGCTTTGTCACTCATTGTCAACTGTTCTTGTGAATCAGTGTCAGGACTCTGCTTATTTGGAAGCCCAGAACTACACTCAGTTCTAAAGCCCTCTAAGTATGATTTGACCAGTAGTTTCAAAGAAGATTTATGTTCCATTTTTACTAGGTAAATTTTCACCACCTGTTTTCTTTTTTGGAAATGGTCTTTTGCATTGAAAACTTTAGGAGACATCATTTCTGTGGGTATCTGTTACAAGCTTTAGAAGACATGACGGATGCGTAGTGTAATGGCTCTCACCATGAAAGTGCTTAGCAGAAGGCAATGAGACAGCATGTGTCCTTCAGCTCTGCCACCTTAGCTAACCAAAAATACAGCACCGTGTGCAAGGAATTGGGGTCAGGCACTGCACATTGATTTATTTGATTCCACCTGTTCAACAGCTTCTGGCATACTGCCACAATTAAAGGGGTGTTTTTACATTGTGGTACCTTTATTTCACATTGGGACCTCAGCAAAGGTTGTTAGCTGCTACTGGAAACAAAGAGAACTCCAGAAAAAACCCTCATATAGGGGAAAATATGAGAAATAGCCAGGTGTGTGTACGTACACATTTATGTATAGGTTAGAGACAGGGAGAGAAGTGGTCACTTATTTCCATATGGCTGACTAAAAAATACCCCCAAACCTCCAAAAACTATGAGATGAGTTTTCATGTCATAAGACAAACTATCAAAATTATTGAATATCATAGTCACTACAGAAAATTCATTGCCTTGATTTAAGAGGATACTCCTCCCAAATATGTTTCCATGTTTTCCAGTATCAACTGCTCGGATTATGACATCATAATAGTCTATTAAAATGAACTAGGAGTTTATTTTGTCTCATATGGGAAATTAGAAAGCATGTGTCCCTAGTAAAACTAGGGTTTGTAAACCAAACTAGAGCTTGTCAACAATTTTTCAGTCATATAATTAGAAAAAAATGCAGAAGAGGAAAATAATGAATGAGTACTACATTCCCTGTTCAAATCCAACTGCCTATGGGCAATAAAGAAAAGAGGTACTTGCACACTTTACCAGCACATAGACTCTTCAAGAGTGTCCTCATAGAATTGTATCTCTAGCAAGTGAGCATAAATTGCTATGGCAACAAAGCATAATGGTAATAAATAGCAGGCACTGTGTTCCTGTGGAAAGGTCAATGTAGTCCAGCCTGTGAGTCCAAACTTTATCAAAGGAAGTAATCAAAGGAATCCAGTATCAAGGATTCGTCTGTCAGTTTGCGTGCACATAAGTGTGTGTTCACGTGCTGCACACAAGAGCAAAGCTTTTGTCAACTGTCAAACAGTATCAAGCAATCAGATCCTCAGAGATTTTGCTAATGTGTCTGGACCACTGCCAGATCACTTTCTAAGTTGCCTGAACCACAAAAGGTTCTGGACAATTAGAGGAGGCCAGAGATGATAGTCCATGCACTAAAGTGCCAAAGCTGGTGATGCCTTCTGAACCAAAGCAATTACAAGTTTATTCTTTTGGAGCTCACTTAAGCTCTAACTTACATTAAGCCAAACTAAAATCTCTGAATGTTCCTGCTTCTCATTTGCATGGTCATACTCTGTGGGTTTAGCTTTCTGACATCTCAGTATTACCACAATGTTTTATAGTGGGAAACAGAGTGTACAGATAAACAAAATAAACGGGTATCCATTCAATTTTTAGCTAGTTTCTCTGTTTTTCACCTGTGAAAAGGGCCAAATCCTCCTCCAAGGAGATGGTTGGTGAGAACCAGCCTAGGACAATGAAATGTGGGTTGTCCACTGCTCAGCTTTTTCTAAAACTATAGACATGACTTTCATAGGCATCTTCTAAGAGGTCAAAGCCAGTAATTTTGGATGCTTCTAGAAGACTTTGATACCTGTGGAGTACATTCCCTTAGCTACTCTGGGTAAGACAGTCCCCAGGTACTCTGTAAAGCTCTACTTAACCTTGCCCAACAACAATTTATTTATCCATTATGTAGCCACCATTTATTGGTTGGCACATCCGAACTGTCTGCAGTTGCTACAAAAAAACTAATCCGTTTTTGTTCTACAAGCAAAACTAAGTTTTTGTGACTTAAGCCCTTATTTACTTTGTCTGCCATTAGTCATGGGATGTAATTAATGACCAACTCTACAAGTCTGAAGGGTCTCTTTAGCTCTTGTGCTGTTTAGTTTGGGTACAGGGGCATCAAAAAAGACTAAAGAAAGCAAAAGCAAATGTGTTGATGACAGGATATTAAAAATGGAAATGTTAGGAATGTTCTTATTTACCTTTCCTCCTTAATAAACAAGATTTATTTCATCAAACCCTAGGATATTACGTCCGTGTCACTGGAAGTGTTAAGTCTTGAGGGTTCTAGAGGAAGATAGCTTAAGTTTTTCTGAAGAAACTAACAATATTGTTCTTATGTTTCAGAAACTTTTTCAGGGGAAGTTAGCTTCTAGTAGAATTTATTTCATTGTCTGCTTAAGACTGAGGTTTTGGCTTCATTTCCAACCTTTTTCTATTATTTTCAACGTCCAAGTGAAATGTACCAGTCTTCTGCTTTGGAGTTGAGCTGAAAATGGAACTTCCACAGGTAGAGCTAAACTCGTTGGATTGGAGACACCAGCTCCTAAGATTTTAAGGCAAATTTGTATCAGATTTGCTTTGGTGTCTATGAATATGAAGGAGCATAACTACAGGAATTACTATTCGTTACACAGCAACTTTAGAAAAGAAATAAGCTGAGGCATTTTTCTGAAGAGATCAAAATACATTCAGCAACTAGATAGATCTATAGATATAGACATGGCTGCTTCTCTTTAGCTCTCCACATTATTTCTACCCAACCAATTAGAATATTAATTTGTGTGCGGGCTGTGCTGGGTGCTATAGGGGAAGAGAACTTTTCTAAAAGTTTCAAATTTAAACAGCAAAGAACTTACATTTGAACGAATATGGAGGCCCAAAACTTCATGCAGTCTGATCAGAAAGTTTATGTATAGCTAAAGAAACTGTCACATCTTATTTTAGAAGACAGGGGTTTATTACTTTCCAAACTAAATTGATTATGCTTTTTATAAACATCTTCTTTGCCTGATATAGAATCTTATTTTGATTATTCAGTGTTCCTTATTTTCCTTCAAGTTAAGCTAACTTTCTAAGATGAGCTTACCTTTATTTTTTTGCTTCCTTCCAGAGATTTTTACTGTTATTCAAAACATTATGTTCAGAGTGGACTTCTCACACAATACAGACTAGTAGAACATACAGAACTACCATATTTTTCCCTCACTGATTTTATTCTGCACATATTGACTACTTGTGCTGGTTTCATTTTGGATTGCATGTTGTTTCTGTTCATCCTGCAGATGTTCCCTACAGCAGATGTACAACTTGAAAAATAATAACAGCTAAAAATACACAAGCTGTCAGCTTTGTTTTTACTGAGAAAAACTGTAGCTTCAAGTAAGATAGATTTTTCTTTAAATACAGGATAAAGAAAATAAATTTTTACAAAAGACTGACAGCAATCTCGTCAAATGGAGCAAATAATCACAGTTTGAGTCCAAGGTGGGGCAGAAGTGGGGCAAAATTGTTGCTGTATAAGCTAATAATACAGACATCTGTTTTGAAACAAAATCATTGGAAAATGAAAGACATTCTTAATCAAATAACTGGTACAAATACTTTCTTCTCTGTATTAACACCATAAAAATAGCTCTTTGTTTGTGCTTGCACCTTTCAGGTCTCACAGCTGTTTTTTCACCTGACCTTGCAGAAAGTATTTGTCTTAGTGTATTAAACAAGCTGTGAAAGCAGTGTGATTTCAAATAAACCGGTACAAAAAGCAAGTAATTACACTTCCTTTCCAGTTAGTTCAAGGTTAATTATGCTTGTCGAGAAAGCAGAGGTAAAAAAACAGCAAGAAATTTGACAGATTGGTGGCAACCACACAGACCGTGCACCTCCTGCAGCTCCCATTTGTCAAAGTTGCACCCATTGATAAAGTCAGAATAAGGACAGTCTTTTGAAAGGCTCATTTTTCACTGCTCTTAAACATACGTAATAAATCAAGACTAAAAAAAAAGAAATTAATACACTGAAAACCGTGATAGACAATAACTGACAAACTGGCATTTTTATGGAATAGTTACGAAATGACGTGTTTTAGGCAAAGAGCAGGATTTCTTGAGAATGCCTCTTGTTCATTTTTCCAATGTGAAGGTGTTCCTATTCATCTGAGTGTGGGTGTGCACATATATAGACTGAGAGTAATGCAGAAAGGAACTCTGGTTCAAAACAATGACAGGTTTAGGCAATAACGTGAAGTACAGCTTGCTAAGTGCAGACTTTAAAACTCCTACCTCTCTGCAGCTTCATCTGAATTTTCTTCTGTGATCATCTGCAACTCCTGTGTGGTTTTACTTGAATCTTCTTTGACACAGTTTTCTTCTGTGCTTGTTTTGGGAATTTCCTCATTTGATCGAAGCTGTTCTATGAGATTTTGCTGGTGCCACGTTTGAATAGATCGGTGGTGCCCTGGGGTTGGACCTGGCACAGGTGCCAGTATGTTGTGGTGGACAGGACTGCTGTTTTTCTTCAGCCCATTTCTGTCCCGAGCGTGGTTCTTCAACCTGTTCTGAACCGGTGTCCCTCTGTGCTCATATCCTTCCTGCTGATGGCAGCCCCCCATGCCAGTGGAGCCTTGCGAGGGGTGACTGAACCACCTCCACCGGAGCCTCAGGATCTGTTTCACATCAAACTCTTTCTTTCCAGATACTGACATTTTTTTTCAGGAAAAAAAAAAAAAGACAAAAGCCTATTCTTTTAGAAAGGAAATGGAGTCTTTGTTATCTCTTGTGTTTCAACTCCTCTTCTTAAGAAAAGACAACAAAAGAACAAATACCGGTAGCTCTCTGCCTCTCTCTTCTGATTAATATACTGCAAGCTCTTCCAGCCGATGCTAAGCTGCTGCTAACTGTATAGGTGGGAATCCATACTGACAGGATGATGAGGTCAGACCTTAAACAAGTAAATCAGCTTAGCACAGGAAAGCAGCAACCATAACACTACCCAGCTGCTGGGCTTACACCCTCGCAGCAGCGCTCGAGCACAGCTTGCTGCTATATAACCCAGCCTCACATGATCCTCGGGGATCCTGAGCTGCAACTTAAGATGCAGGAAAGCACGTACGAGTAAAGTGACAAGACTTTCTCCCTCACGAGGTTTCCCGTCAAGGCTGCTAACGAGCAGCAAGCACTGCGTTTCGCAGACGATTTAGAGAGAATTCTTTCACACAGCCGTTTCACGCCGGTTTTTGGTAACGATTCGCTGTGAAACTCCTGCAGTCCGTGCGTCTCCTTAACAGATTTGTTTGTCTTGCAGTGTAAAATTCCTACAAATGGCCTCAGTGTGGTAGCACTTCCTAAAGGAAAGAGGCAGCATTTGAATACACAGTGCAGAACCGTGCCTGCGTTCTCCCCTACAGATAGATTTCTCAATATAATTACAGGGGTACGAGATCACAGAGAGGGAGCTCATGAAAATCAGAGATGTTCTCCCTGGCTCTATCTGTGGAAAACACTCTGTTTCCTGGCCAAGTGCCTGTGTAAGCACTGTTCGCCATCCTGCATTTTTAATTTCTCACAGTTAACTGGGTGGGGGATGTTTTTAGACAACACCTTGCTTTGGATAGTGTGCCGAGTGTGTTGTCAGCAAATGTAATAGATTGATGATCTTGAAGGTCTTTTCCAACCTAGATGGTTCTATGATTCTGTGATACTCATTCCCATCCATTCATTAATAGACAGGGCTGAGAGAACTCTTCCCTGTGTGTTTTGGAATAATACACACTGAATGTTTTCACATGCAGATTGAAAATAACAAAATTGATTTGATTTTTTTCCCCCCCTATATTATTCTCCACTCCGCTACTGCTGATCCATACAGCTGTGAGCAGTGTGCAGTTAATAATAAAAATAAAGCTGTAACACAGTCAGTAAAACAGGATTCAGAACTAAAGGTGGGTACCCCCTCTCTAACACATCAGCTTACATCTCTTCTTCAGCCTTTCCATGTTAACTTCCTTTGTCTCTGTCTGTGTTGTCATTTTTCCCTTCTTTTTCTTCTAAACATTGCTGATGGGGTGTTGAACCTTCAAACACTAAAATCTGTTTAGTTTTCTTTGTTGGCAGAGTATTATGCAGACAGAGAAAGGTGAAGTAGAGTTTTGTAACGAAAAAGCAAAATTAGAGGATAGGACTAAGGATTCCTCGATGAGCCTTTCTGCTGGATTAAGCTCCAACCTTACTCGTGGTATTGAAGGAAATTACATGCAGCGTAATGGACTTGTTTGCATGTTAGAGAAACTACAGGGCAAGTGAAGAACAATAAAATAGTTAAACCTGATATAATATTCAGATACATGGAGGGAAAGAAATGACTTTGTATAAAAAGAAAAACTATGAGAAGGAGTTGGCCATTGAAGGCAGGAAGACATTTAGGGAAGGTGTTTGGCCAATGTGTTTGTGTTGCTATATAGAACATGGAGGATGAGAAATTGCAATAAAATGTACATTAACATCTGATTTTGATGGTGGGAGAAAGGTCTGTGGCAGAGAGAGTGAGAAAGACTGGGTTGCAGATAAGAATCCTGTCTTTTATGGACGAATAAACTGTTTGCGGAAGCTAAAATACAAGCCCCAGCCAGCCTTACTGCAATGCTTTGGCATAACTGCTCCATCAGTGACCCCAAACCTCTGTGATGGGTTGCTATCCTGGCAGCAGTGGCCAGAACTCTATGTGCCTTGGCTGCTTCAGTTAGAAGTCACAACTGAACATCCAGCAAGGTCTGGCTCACACTCAGACACCAGGGTCGGAGTCCCAGCAGCTCTGATGGAAGAACCATTCTGCTCTGCTGCTGTTCTTCCCAATGCTGTGATTTATACAATAGCACAGACTGACACAGTGTCACATCCAGCCCATCCCTGGGCAGCTCCTCTATTACAAGAATACTGTCTCTAATGATGCTTCTTTAGTACAAACTGTGTTTGTTAATACTTACTTGCAAATGAAACCATAGTAGGATTTCTGAATTAGAACATCAGGATATAGGTGTCCTTAATAAAACATAATTTGAAAAGGCTTGTTTTCTGTGTTATAGGAGTGGATAGAAGCTAGAACATTTGTTCAAAGAAGTTATATTAAGAGAATCTGTGTAAAAGCCTGTTTATGAGTTTAATATGGAGTCTTGGTTTAAGTTTGTAGGGAATACGAAGTCATAAAGAAGCTGCTCCCAAACTTCCAGGATTTTAATGAATTTACAGGGAATGAATGGATAGATGAAGATGCTGGCTATTAAGAGAGATTATTATACGTCTTGAAGTCAATATAAGATGTTTTCACACTTACATGATGACCTGCTGTAACAATCTGAAATCTTCTGGAGTCATGAACATTTCAGGTACTTTTTCTTGCATTACAACTGTATGATATTTAATGTTTCTTTCCAGTTTCTGCGCATACACCAGCCATGATGATTCTATGTTGTTATTCTTTCCAGCTTTGTAAAAATAATGAATCTTAGCAGTATCTGTACATATTCCTCAGGATATCCTATAAGGCAGTCTGACACCTATTTTAAGGAGGGAGTCTCTATATACCAAGTTAATAAAATAATTTTTTATGAAGTCTTATAGAGGTGGACAGAGAACACAGTTTCTCGCTACTGTTTTAATCAGTTCATTGAACTATCTCAGCAGCTATGTCAGTTCCTTTTTAATCCACATTTTTTCACCGTGTCACAAAGCTGCTGTTGATTTCCTTTCCTTAAATACCTTTTGCAGGAGTCATTCCTTACTCCAAGATATCATCAAAAGCATATTGCTCAAATTTTTCTTGAGAATGTTCTTCTGCTTGTGAATTACTCTATTTCCTTCTAACTCAGGACACACTTCAGCAGATGTAAAGTGTATCTAGCTAAAATTAAACTAGTAAAACTGGGCATTTGCTGAAGAGCCTGTCTTGCTCCAAAAGCCAGCTTGAGTCAGCACAGGACATGTCTCCGGTAGGGCATAAGTAGATTATTTTCTCACTGCCTGTTGCCATTTTGGCTAAAATTTCAGTTTGCTGTACCAGGGGCTGTTTAATTGATTTGATAATCCATAACTTCAGGCCTGAAATGATTAGGAGCAGGCACATGGCTAAATGCTGCTCCATGTTTGTACATGTATATGCCACATACCTGATTTTAACCATTTAGATCTATCTAAGTTTCCTTGAAACCAAATACAATGTGAGGGTTTAATTCCTGATGATTTCCGTATAAACTCTTATGTGTTTTAAGGTGTATCTCTGCCTGGGATCAAACCTCTAAATCTGGTAAGATATTAGATTTTTTTCTGTTCTTACTTTTCCTAACTGAATATGTTGGATCTCATTTAGATAAGTATCCCCCGTAACAACATTATTTTTCCCCTCTCACAGTTGAAAATCTCCAGAGACTAGGATTTTCTAGAACTACAGCAAGTCTAGCCAGGGTGAACAAGAGGGTCAGGAAGATGGAGCATATGATGGATGAGGCGAGGCTGCTAGAATGTGATTTGTTCAGCCTTATGAACAAAAGGCTCAGGGGCATCTTATTGCTGCCTCCAGATAAAGGAAAGACAGAGACAGGCTCTTTTAGAGGTGCCCAGTCGATTGGACTAGACACAACAGACAGGTACTTTGGAAAAAATCTGATTTGATGTAGGAAATACTTTTAACCCATGAGGGTGATCAAGCAACTGGCAAAAGGTTTAGAAGAGAGGGTGTGGATTCTCCTTCCTCACAGAAATGGACTTGATCCTGTGTAACTACTATAGCTGGACTTGCTTTGAGCTGGTGGTTACACTCCATGAGCTCTGGAGGACGGTCCCAACCTGTCATTCTGTGACTGCCTGACATGCCAGGGAGTGTTGAGATGTTTATTTAAGGGCTATGGTAGAGTCAAGTAAAACTCAGATGGTTGTCAATTATGAAAAAAAGACACATTTCTAGAAATCTCTATTACAATTTGGTAGCCAAACAGCCAAGTATCACTGCCTGTTGCTGTGGAGCATTTCTGATTGACCATCCTATAGGACACTTGCTAGTGGTCACAGAAAAGTCTTTATTCACTGAAAAGCCTCCATTTGATTCTTTGTCCATGAGCTTTTGAGGAAGATCTTTGATCGCGTTAGGAAATCACACGAAGCGTGTTGGTAGACTAGCATTACAGGAGATTGGGCATCATTATAACAGGTTTGCATAAACGTGCTGAACTGCCAGAGAATTTGATAATTACCTATTAATAGCAAGAATATGAATAGGTGTTTATAATAGTTTTAAGGTTAATAAGTATAAAGACCTTAAATGCCATTTGAATTAGGATATTATAAAGTTAGTTTTGTCATAAGCTACCTCTAAGAAGAAATTGAGAATTTTCTTTCTGCCACAACATACATTCTAAATAGGCTTCAAAAATTACTTACAGCTACAGCTGCCTCCCACATTCATCTGCCACCAAAATACTTTAAAGTTTTTAACACATTTCAAAATGTCTGGATTTTCTAGTTAATAACTTAGTAATTACTTTTTCAAAGAATTTAAGCAAGTGCAATATATTCATGTAGTTCTGTCATGGTTTTTTCTCCGTTCAAAAGAGACATAGCAAATGATTTCTTATTCTTTTTCTGTTTGCCCTGAGCTGGTAGTACACTGTCTGAAAAGCCTATTAGAAAAATCTCTGTTCCCACAAGCCTAGCAAAGAATAATAAAAAGAAATCATCCAACTTTCTTGTAGAATAATTCGAAGAAGATACCATTTGCAGACTCTGAAGCCAGGAGACTTGCAAGGACTTGGTTACTCTGCTGCATGTGAGGCAGAGCAGAGGAAAGGACATTTTTTATTAGATAAAAGTCAAGGAAGGCTTTGGACCAGAGGTCTTCAATGCCAGGCTCACTGACCCAAATCAGAGCAATCTGCATATGTTGAAGGAGACAATCAAACAGGCGAGTGAAGCTCAGGTTAACAGTGTTTTCTCATATTTTCCAAGGTATTTTATGACTGTTATTTTATTATATCTGTTCTGACGTTTTTCAGAGTCATTTTATTAACACATTCCTAACATCAATATTGTGTGGTCTACAGCGCTCGCATTCGGGGAAAACATTGTAATAGGATTTACATGTGTACAGATCATTGATAACTAAATGAAGTCCTGTATAAAAATCTGTAGGCTCTCTACCCAAACACTGTATCCTACAGGGGACTCACACTTTGTGTTCTCAGCCTGCAAACTTACGCAGCACATGGGGCCAGATAAAGAGAACAAGAAGTGGAACATTTTTATTACACTGTTTTGAAAATCGTGCTTCAAGAGAACTCCCATTAGCCCATCCTTTGTAAAAGAGATAGTCCAGGAAACATCTGCATAGCACAGCTCCACACTGACAAAAGTACGAGTTAAATGGAAAGGAACACAAGAAAAACAAAAACATGTTGCTGTATTTAAAGACTGCAGGAAAGTTCAGCTTCCTTCTGACAGAAAACTTTGAAACCCAACAAATGCAAGTCAGTTTAAACAATAATTTACTTTAGATGCTTCCTACTGAAGGAGGCAGTTAGAGATGATTCACTTATGGGAAAGTGTTGACACATTTAAATGCAATTGCTTCCTCAAATAACTGGAAGCCGTAGTACAGATTGCAACCCACCTACAAAGCTGTGTGCCAAAACTGAGGAAAAATCACAGCATTTCCACAAGACCCAAGGATAAACAATGTGAGAAGTAAGCCTCGTGCAAGTAACTCTGATTAAGAGCTTGCTAAACAGGAAGAACATTGTCACCCTCAAAATGAAGCCAGAATGTTAGAGTGAAATGGCTAACATCCACTGTCCAGGCAACTGGGAAGGATCTCACGTGAATAAGATTCCGATGACTCTAATGCAGCAGAAGTAAGATCACGACTTGAATAGAAACTCCTGGCACATGCCAAGAGCAAGATAGGAAAAAAAAATGTAAAAATGCTGAAAGATGCAAAAAAGTATAAAAATATTTCATGATTTTCTAATATTATTGTATTTTGTATGATTGATATATTACATATTGGTTTACATAAATTATTTTATTTCTATATATTATTTTATACGTTATTTCTATAATGTTTAATAAAACTAGATGTATTTTTCTAGTTTTTCAACTGTTGTGCTCAAGAAAAGCCAGTTGTTACATTAAATATGAACCACAATACAGCACTCTAAAATGGAAAACTTAAAACACAATAGGAATTATTAATGTGTTGAGAGTGTGGAATTCAGCCTTTTGGCATACATGTTCATCTGCTGTATGAGAAGGAAATAATTAAAGTACTTGCCCAAGCTAACAAGTCTTTTCAGCCCACAAAAATACACTTGTTATTTGCTGTCAGGGACTGGGGCAGCTGAGAGAAGAAAGGCAGTTGCCAACAGATTTGAATAATGGAGAAAGGTAGCAAAGGGTTAGGGCCAGGATTTCCTGAAATGATACCTTATTCTGGATGCCTCATTTGAGAGATCTGAGAAATAGAAACACAGCAAGCTTGCAAAGCACGGTTATTTATGGGGTATTGTATTGACCATTTAAACACAATGCTCAGCTTGGAAAATCTTTCTATCTTTCATCTTTCCCCTTCAGTTTTGCTCTGAACAGGATGACCAGTTGAGATCTATTCCAACCTCATCTATTCCATAACTCGGTGATTCATGCCCTGTCCAACACTAACAAAGAAAATGGTTGTGTGACAGTGCTGCCAGCCTCCAGCATCCATCTTTCCCATGTGCAGGTATGTGGTGCAGCTCTAACACAGCCTTCTGCAAACTCACTTCCCTTCTGCTGAGGCAGTGACAGCTCTAAAGCTCTGCCAGCTGGTAGGAGAGTGTGGAATAAGCAATGCCAGGGGCGGTTTTCTGCGGCTCCTTTCCTGGCTACTTGTGAAGTCTGCAGGCTTTCTTGATATAGCACACGTATAAACTCGTGGAATTTTTATGAAGAGAAATTATGTAGAATTACTACTTTCATAGAAATGCTGCCTCTTATGAAGTGCAATGCTCTTAGCTATCAAGAAGGATTAACAGAGCCTGAAAAAGGCAATGAGTAGTTTTGCATGTACAAATGCTGCTTTGCATCCCATTTTGTGTAGAGTAGAAAGATAATAGGTGCATTTAGACTTCTTAAAGGGCCATTTCTAGGAAAACATTCTTCCAAGTGGGCTAAATAGGCATTTTTTGTTTCAAAATAACTTTAAATATGCTCAAGAAATTTCCAATTTTGAAATTTCAAGTGTTGACTTTCTTTTGAGGGATGGAATTAACTTTCTCTGAATGCTTTGTTCTGAATGTCTCAGAAACAGCTGGTTCACTGTGTGACTTCATAAACATTTCTTTTGCTCTGTTCTCGGGTTTTACTATTTAAGCGTGAGCAAAGCTTTGTATTCCAAGGGGATACTAGCCTGAATTTCATTATTTAAGGGTTTGTCTGGTTGGTTAGTTGTTTGCTTTTAAGTTCTGTCAGGTATTTAAATAAATTGTATTATATTATTGAACTGTATTGAAGGGAATTGTGACTTAAGACCATCTATGGCCTAAAATTGGAAAAACTATTCAACACATAAAATTCTCTTTTGTGTAAAATCAAAGCAATTGACTACAGAACTAATAATTAAATTTATAATAGAAAAATCTTAAAGCTGATTTCAAAAAAGACAGATAAGACATGAAAGGGGATTTTTTTTTTTTACAGTCTGTCTCCTGCTACCAGTAATGTTGATTATTTCCCAGTTATGTTGATTATTTCCCAGTTGAGGTCTTGGATGTGTAGGTGACATGCACCATGTCATTGTGATGCAACCACATGGCTGCTGCAAATGAGATAAAGATAACCACTAAAGGAAGTAAGGAGGTAGGAAAAGCCATCATCAATAATCCAGGTTCAGTTCAGGAGAACTTAGTGTGGGTAAGATAGTTGATATATCAAACGCAGTGTTCAAATTCCTGTGTCTCAAAAGATTTCAAGCGAGTACCTTTATTCATTCCAATCTCTCACTCGTCAGTACCTGTTTCAGCATAACCTCTAGCATTAATTCTGTAAGAACTCTGTGTTAATGTTCACAACTTTATATACAACTTCTTTCTCAAACTTAACATTTTTTATTACAAACCCTACCATGAATTTGAACTGCTTAGTGCAGGTTGTGTGAGATGTCTTGTTGCCTCTGTTGACCTCTAAAATAAACTGAATAAAACCAATCTTTCCTGTTACATAGGAATTAATAAGAACCCCTGAGAGAAATATGTTGCCATCACTAAACCCTCCACACAACATGCCACGCGTTTGTGGTATGTCAGGACAGCAAGCTTTTGTTTAGGGCATAACGGCTTTGCCATTTTATATGTTGTTTTCTGGAAACTGCACAAAGCACTTGGAAAAATGTCTCGTGCTTTAGAAAGGCAGGAAACCTCCCTTTTCCCCTATTAACTCCAAGAAGCAGACAAACATTGCACCTCCTAGTCAATGTGGAATCCTAGTGTATCTACTGTCGGGTCAGAGAGCATCTGTCAGGTTTTAGTTTGGGTTCTTTTAATATTACTATTGCTTGTTTGTGTATTTTTGAAGTATCCTACTAGTTCAAATACAGTAGAACAAATTATTTTTCATTCTACTCTCAGTGGCACTTAACTATCTTCTTCAAGCGTCTTTCCTGTAGACTCTGAAGGAAGATTTACCTTACCTTGTAAGACAAGAGATCTGAATGGGTCGTTGGTAAGATGCACAGTGAATGAACTCGTTGCACTAACCTTGAACACTATGAACACTAGGTAAGCAGTTATGATCTAAATACATTTTATCTTCATTACTGATCATGTAAAATGTTGTTTCTTAGTAAAAACCACAACTTATCAAGCAATTAGAAATGTAGTTATATACTGTGAAATACAAGCTGTTGTGTGATTTAATTCCAATTTACTGAGAGAAGGCATTCTTCCTGACAGTCGTGTCTGCAGCGGACAAAAGCAGTTACTGCAAATAGAAAGTGAAGCAAATGCAAATACGTCTGCATTGTTTGTTCATTAGAAGTCACTGACTTTACGCTGTTTCACCTGAGAGCTGACACAGAGCTTTTACTAACCATCCAAATCAAAAGGGAGTCAAGACATGATAGTGAAAAGGTGCTGTTGAGAGACGGAAGCATTGAAAGTTAGGTTATGTATAAATCTACAATAGAAAAGCATGTCCTTACCCATTCCTGCTATAGTGTCAGGATAATTCTAGTAAGACCTCAGGGACATTCTACTCCAACTTCCTGAGCAATACAGAGGTTGAAGTCAAGGTTTTATCTACTTTCTTAAAAAGCCCTAAGACAGAGGTGTCAGAACACTTCTGTGGAACCTATTCCAGTCCTTGACTGTCCTAATACTAAAAAAGGTTGTCTTATAACTGGCCTGAACCTCCTTTGTTCTAATTGACACCCACTGCCTGATATCTTTCCTCCTCATACCATGCTCTGTTAATAGCCTAACTGGTTTTTTAATGACCTTCCTGTGTGCACTGGGAGGCTGCTGAAAACAAGCTCTGTTCTCTCAGCTTTTACTCTTTGGGCAAATGCTTCAGCCCCAACCATCTTGTTGACCCTCTTTGTCAGTATCTTTCTTGATAGATAAATAAAATAGATGCTTGGGGCAGGGGTGTGCAAACCTGGCAGTATCCCATATGAGTGCTGAGTTGGAATAATTAAACGTTTGAATAATCTCCCAGGGGAAGTAGTTGATTGCCCTACGTTGGACGGTTTTCAGACCCAGCTTGACAGGCTGCTCTAGAAGCATCACCATAGTTGTGTTTATGTAGAAAACACATGAATTTTCTGCTTACTCACTAATAATGAAATCCCTCGTTTAACTACCAGTTTTTACTATTGGACAGCAAAGAGTATGGAAAGGTTGTGGCATAGCCTCAACAAAACCTAGTGTTGAGATTTGACACTTGTCAGTAGAGGTCTGTGTCATGTGCCAGCTCTGGGCCTTGACAGAATAAGGGCTTATGCCCATGGTCAGTCTTCTCTGGTAACTTTTTGAATGTGACTGCTGTTCATTGTCTCTTAAAAAGTAATAAATGCTGCTTTTAATTTCAGGAGAGGGAGGTCCTTGAGGCAGATGTAGACTGCAATGTTTCTTAGATGTATTTAGTTTATCATTCCCCTAAATGCCTTCTGAGGCTCATGAAAGGACTGTAACATGTCAATAAAAACCCATTACAACCTGTGGCCACGCATCTCCTCTGAATTGCTGATATCAAAAGTTACAGAGCTCTCTGATTAGTCATGGAAAAGTAACCCGCTCTGAGGCAAGTGTTGGAAAGGTTTCAGGCAGTCATGTCAGGTCTTTCTCCTTATGACTTACCTAACTTCCAGGGCACAAAAGGATTTGAACACCCCCATTCCCACATTCACACAAGCTGGCTTGTTGTATCTCTCAGTGTAGAAGCAGACATTCCAGTACACCAGCTGGTTTATCTTCCATTAACACAGGTAAGCATGCAATTATTTTTTACCAATAAGGTGAGGAAGTTTGAGGCTGTTACTGTTGGGGTTTTGTAGCATAATAATCCATCAATCCATTTCCCTCCCAGTTGTCATCAGTTTTCCTACCAATTTTCCTAGACATTTGATCTCTCCTTCGTGATACCGTAAGAGTGCGAAGACAACACTTTTTAAAATCATATGTTTGTAAGCTTCACAGTCATAGCTGATCTGAAAAAGTGCTCTAAACCAATATCCGTGTCAGCAAACTGTCTCCCAGCATCCTTATGCCATCCTTTTGCTCGTGTCACCTGTAAAAGCACACCGTAACTCAATTTTTACTTTGACAGAAAGCCATAAAGATCACAATATTAATGTCGTTCAGCCTGGCTCTGGCTGATCTCAGCTGCCAAGACGCCTTGAGGCTGCACTTTGCTGGCTCAGAATATAAAACCACAAAACCACATTGAAGCCATTCATGTCCTATCCTTCTTGTACAAAGAAACTTTGGTCCTGTCAGCTTTGCAATTTTTAGATTAGATCAGCTCAGCGTTTGTGTTTGGGTGTGTAAGACCTTTCTAGCACATGGTTTCATATTTTGTGGGGACAAAAACAGAAATGTTGTACATACATATGAGTACTGCACCGTAAGGTGAAAACTGGAGGAGTGATAGTAAGATACAGTATGGTTTCTATTAATGTGTAGTTATTAATATTATAAAAGGATCTAAACAGCCTAGTGATGAAATTTGCAAGTGATAGCAATTTTCAAGGAGAGAGGCATACCGTGCAACCTCCAGAAAGAAGAGATTACTGAATGTGACATTCAATATTCCGAGGCAAAGCCTATTAACAATAGGCTCCCAAAGGAAGAGAGAAATGCATCCCGCTGAAAGAGAAACAGAACAGAACCCAACACAGGAAATCCGATTATTTAGCACAAAATGGTTGAAAAATCCAGTTACAGACTAAGATGGGGGTGTGATGGGGAATAACATTTCTTGATTTAGTGTAGATTTTGCCAGCTTAAAGAATTTCAAAACTTTATTAATGGCCTTTTTGATTCAATCCCTTCTCTCTTAATCTTGAGCATGGATTTCACTGTGACTTGTACCATCCCAAATACCAGTGATGTGAGAGGATTTTCTGTAGAAGCAACAATCACAGTTTCCATGCTAAAAGCTGTTGACAAGCAGCCCTTAAGATAAGAACTTTAATCCCATTTTAAGTTTTCAGCTCAGTTTTAGGTGCTTGGATGGGATGCAGTGAGTTTATCCTGTATGTGTGCAAGACAGCAGTGAACTGGTCAGCAGGAATACCAGGTGCTTCTGTGATAATAATCATAGAATCATTAGGGATTGGAAGGGACCTCAAAAGATCATCTAGTCCAATCCCCCCGCCACAGCAGGATCACCTAGACCAAGTCACACACAAACACATCCATATTGTTTTCTAGAAGTTCTAAGCACCTGCAACACAGGCTGTAAGACGAAAGTACCTTCTCCACCGTAAGTCACTAAAGAATCATAGAATCTAATGTCAAGTGGCACCAGTTCCTGAAAGGTCCATTGCTGAAATGTAGAAATAGATGTAGAACAGGAATACCCATCACTGATGGGTAGACTTGTGTGGATGAGACTTAGCAGTGGAAGAGTGCTTGTCTCTCTGGTTAAGAAAAATACTTACAGCTGCATACCTACATACATACATACAAACAAGTACAGAAATTCTTGAACTAGCAAAGAGAGATCTGTTGTAATCATGTAATTCCTCCTTGATTCAGGTAAATTCTTCCCTCTGAAGCTGCTTTCTGTATGCTAGAACACACCTCAACATTTTTCTGCCTGGCACAGCCTAATCATTCTGACTTGCAGACCCCTCCCTTACATAATAGCAAGTACTTGCCACAGAAAAGGCATTACTGTATGACTAGAATATATATAGACCTCTTGGAAATAGCACATTTTGTCCTCTAAAGAGAACAATAAGAAACTCACAAATGCGTTGTGTCATTCCCATCATTTATATATTAGGGTCTTTAATCACATTCTTTGCACAAATTCTGCAAAGTCCCAGAAGGTTTAATAAAAAGGTAAGGATTACTTAGGGGTTTTTTTACCAGTCTGAGGTGTATTTTCTTATGCAACAACCTGCAAAATTACAGCTATCTTTTAACCTAACTCTGAAAGAGAGAATTCTTTAACTTGGGTATCTGAGCTTTGTCAGTCTTTTGGTTAACACTGCACAAAACTTGTAAGACAACCTTTATTATTTTTTTCATTTACTTTTTAGGGTTTATATCTAATCATATGCTTATAATACTTTTTAATGAAGCATTAAATGTTGAAAAAACTTACTAATAGTGACTTGATGGTTGGGTTTTGGTGGGTTTTTTTTGTTCTGGAGGGGGTTTTTTAGTTTATTCCAGGTGTACCGATTCAGTCCTAGTGAAGGAAATCTTGCTTTAACTAGGAAAATTAAAAATACATTAGTGTTTGATGACCAGAGCACCCTTTAAATACTTTGCAAATATTCCTACAACCAGTGCTGAACTGGGGTGAATCCAACATCTTCAGCACTTCTGGGACTAAAGTTCAACTCAAGTGTCTCTCTTATGGTAGTTTACAGGTGAAAACAGAGACGAATCAATTCACTTGCACAGACAGAACTCTAAGGTACAGGATAAATTTACAAGATTGTGAATGTGCACAGTCTGCATTGGTTCATTTACATTAATGTGTCTGTTGCACTAACCCAAATGTTTTGCTGAAGCCAAAAAATACGAGACCCTTTTTATAACAGACTACATGGATTTTTATAACAAAATCTACTTCTGTACATCCAGTATTTAGATTAGAGTTGGACTCAGTAATATTAAGGATCTTTTGTAACCTAAGTGACTCTATCCTGTTAGAATTCAGTACTTTGAGAGTACAGAGGAACTACTCTGATAGTAATTAGTAACATGTTGTACACACCCAGGCAATAATTTTTGTCCTATTTCAATAAAGAACACACAAAGTCCAAACAGTGTCTCCTGAGCTTTGCATCCTTCAGGAAAAACTGCAGGTTCCTGATATCTTCTGGCTCCCCTCAGTAGGGTGTTTGGGTCTGTACCTGGCTTGCGGTCACCACACAGAGCTAAGCAGGCCAACTGCTCAGCATCATTCCAGTTTTGCCCTTTTAGCTTTCTTTTGTGTCTGAGTTCAACATGAGCCAGTTCTCCCAGCCCCTCAATCTGCTGAGCCCTTCATGCCAGTGTGTGCCAGGCCCCCACAGCTTGAAGCAGCTGCCTGAGTGGAGGCAGACTGGAACCACTGGCTGGCAGAGGCTTCTTACTCATTTGTCCGCACATTTTTTAATCCATTTGGGAATTTCTAAACGGCTGAAGACCCGCTGCCTGGCTCTGCAGAGCCCTGATGGAGATCTGTGGGGACCCTCGGAGAGGTAACAAAAAGAGAAACTTGTCAGAGAAGGTGGAAGGGATAATTCAGATTTTTTTTTCAGTCCTCAAAATAACTGCAGGAGTTGGAGCACAAAGCAGGGCAGATCAGGGCAGGATGGACAGTCAGGCTGTGCACTAACTCTGCAGAGAAGAAGGGACCCTTCAGAATTTAGGTCAGCATGGGCTTCTGTTCAGAGGCACAGTCAAAAGGGATTTTATGCTTTTCACCACTAAGAACATTCCCTATCAGGAGCCCAAAGGTGGTAGAAACGCAGCAACCCTATTAGTGTTTTGCTCTTCACTGGAGCAGGTATGTAACAGCCTCACTCCACCACTACAGAGAAAAGAGGCTTCCCTACTCCTGCAAAAACATTTCTCTCTGCCAAGCACTGCTCTTGATACACCAGGACATACTTAACTCATTGAGCCAGATGCACCATCAGCTTTTGCAAGACTGAGAGCTAAACCACAGGTGATCTACATCCCCAGCTGTACATGTTAGGAGATGCTCTGTGAAGGTTTTGTAGTAGGAAATTGTCTTCTCCAAAGCAAACTGCAAGCTCCTTGCCTGGCTCTATTTGCTTAGGACTAACATGTATTATGTTTACTACAAATGAGATGTATATATTTATTCACATTTTCAGCAGGTAGGAGCATGGTGCTGCTATGATGTATGCAATATAACCTGTGATGTATTTAAGGATAAGGATATGTTTAAGGACAGGCTTTACTTTGTGTCACAGTGTTTGAAGCTGTTTGCAGAACTGCTTGGAAACATTATTCACATTATTCATGATATGGATATGCAGCAGCAAACTATAAAAGTAAAGAGGGATTGAGGCAAAACCAACAGTCTTTACAAATTTTAATTAGTGTTCATCAACTGCTCCTGCTACTAAGCCCAGCCTGGGCTTTGTAATTAACACTTAACACCCAGGGAGAGCTTTACAGTTCAGGACACAATCCAGCTGACTCTTAAAAGGAGGGATGTGGGTTTGAAGGAGAGGATTCAAAGGCTTTTCTAACCATTGGATGTTGTTTGTGTAGCACCTGCAGCCATCACCATTCAAACAGGCTCTGCCTGGTAGGAGCAAGCCACATTAGAACCACTGCATAGTGAATCCGTATCTCCCAAGGGGGCTGCGAGACATGGACTTGAAATCGTTTCAGCCCAAGGCTTTAAAAAATGTACTTGGAAAGAAGTGAAACAGAAATCTAAGAGCCTGTGTTGAAGACTGATCTATAATAATCTCTCATCAGTGTAAAATGGTATAAAATGGATCAGAGCTGCAATTTCAGTTTTTAATGAGATAATCTGAAGTGGGAAGATCTCAGGCACCCAGTCCAGGTCAGTGCAAAATTGTTCTTATATAATGTTATCCTTATCAAGTTTTAACGTAATGGAAATAGATGATCTGTTTCCTTGTATGAGAGACAGCACTGAGTTATCCATTCCTATCAATGAGGCGGCTTTCCTGAATTGCAAACTAAGCTTTCCCTTTTTTGTAATTGTTTGTGTACACTTGTCCTTTAAAGAACTTGGTGCTGAATTCCACAGTGTGACTAAAGCCTTTCCTAACTTTCTTTTTTTTAGGTACAGACAGACTTATTTTATTCTTGATTTTCTCTAAGTTCTTGATGTCCTCGAAGTCTGTTTTGATAATTTTTCTTATATTACTTACCCGTAGGCAGAACACATATTTCCCACCTCTTCAGTTTAGCAGAGGAATATGAACACAACTGGAAATCCCTGTCTGTAATCCTCAGAGATCCACTAATAGCCTAACTAATATAAATAGTTCCACTTTGAGTTTGAGGCAGCCTCTTGAATTGCTTGTTTTCAAAGCAAATAAGCACAATATAAAAACTTTTTAAAAAACCTCCTTAGTCAGGAAAGTAGTTGGTCCACCAGTACACTCATTAAGTTGGATCCATTCTTCTTCTGCCCTGTCAAAAACCTATTAGGTTTCAGTGGGTTCTCCCCAACCCATAAATCTTGCCAGACAAAACTTAGTTGTTAATTAGGTGGCATGGACTGTCAGTTTGCAGACCTTGTACAATAATTAAAAACGTTGTCAATGCACAGTTTCACATGATTATTTGTACTGGAGCTGCTCTAGAGGACTAGAAGTTTCAGACTTGATTTCTTGGCTAGTTTATAGTCCAATGCTCATTACTTAACAGAGTTGTGAAGAATGTTTTTGGGTGGAGAGAAACAAACTTTCCATGTGTTCAACAGCTCACATTTAACTGGTTTGTTAGCCATAAAAGTAAAGCTAACAAGCTACTTGCTGCTATTTGTAAGTATCTGGGTACTTTTCACTTCCTCACTTGTCTCCCTGTAAAGGTACAAAATCAGGTCTTAGTGTTTGAGTGGCTACAGGCAAGAAACGATCCAACTCCTAATAAGTAGAAGCAATCTGTGCAAAAAAGTTGGGATTTTTCTGACAAAATTGTCTCAGTATGAGTTTAAAAGTTGCAGTGTTATAATTGTAATGGGCATTTTTTCACCATCTTTGATCTAAGGCCCTGAGAACCTCTTCAGAATTTTTTAATGATTTCTTAGAAAAGTAACTGGCGATTGTCTTTGCTTTGCAATGTATAAATTAACTTTCTGCTCGCAGTGACTCTTCTATCATCAAAGCAGGAACAAGAGAGCAAATTGCCTCAATAATTAATGTGGCCTGTCCGTTGTCCATGTCCATGGACAGGCTGAGAAGCTGTAAATGAAACTCCTGAAGTTTCTACCAATCTCTTTTATGGAATTAATTGCTTAAGCGCCACTGCTGGGACTATTTTGCTTGAACTACAGGAGTTTTTAAGTCATGTCTTGTGTGATCTGAATCTACAGAGCTCTTACATGCTCAAAAACTTGTGGACACCACTATGCCATTAGAATTTATAAGTACCTAAGACGTTTTCTAAGGTGTTAAAAACAGGAAAAATTCTTGAACTTACTGTAGAGGAAATAATATGAATCTTAAAACTCTTTTTTTTCCACATTGTTTTTGCCTGGGGAACATTGTCCTTGAACTTTCCTCTCAAGACTCAAACGCTGCCATAATCTGTTAACAATAAACACATTTGCAGATGTGCAGACATAATTACAGGAAGTGCAAAAAAGACCCCTATGAAATGCATAGCACAGCAGAGAATCAGGGAGGGCTGGATTTAAGTCGTTTATGTGATATTTTATAGCTGATGAAGGAGGTACATGTGATAATAGTACACGCACTTAGTGCAGGAAGAGACGAAACAAAGCAATTATTCTGCTTTCAGTCAAGGTTATTGTACATTAAACCACCTAGATTAAGATATTTCACTTTTTGAATAATATTTTTGTGAGGCAATCTGGTTTGTATTTTATGCATGAATAAGCCAGACCTTTTGTGCTTTAAGATTTTTGTTCTCTTTACATTGCTTTTGCAGTAAACACATCTCAGTGATCTAAAACTTTTGGAGAAATGTTTATGTACCACAACTAGACGTTATTAAAAGCATCTTCCTTATCTCTGTAGGATTTCATCATTCAGGTTGTGACTAAATTAAGTTTATCTGTAGACCATTAGATGACTTTGGTATGGTCACAGAACATTAGGGATTGGAAGGGACCTCGAATGATCATCTAGTCCAAACCTCCCACAACAGCAGGATCACCTAGATCAAGTGGCACAGGTGCGTTTTAAATGGCTGCAGAGAAGGCAACTCCACAACCCTCCCTGGGCAGCCCATTCCAGTGCTCTTGTCACCCTCACCGTGAAGAAGTTCCCCTTCATATTTATGTGGAACCTCCTATGTTCCAGCTTACACCCATTGGCCCTTGTCCTATCATTGGATGATGCTGAGCAGAGCCTAGCTCCATCCTCCTGACAACCACCTTTACATATTTACAAACATTAACAAGGTCTCCTCAGTCTCCTTTTCTCTAAGCTAAACAGACCCAGCTCCCTCAGCCTTTCGTCACAAGGGAGATGTTCCACTCCATCATTTTTGTTGCTCTGCACTGGATTCTCTTCAGCAGTTCTGTGTCCTCCTTGAATTGAGGGGCCCAGAACAAACACCATCATATTCAGAAGTAGGAAAGAGCAATGCTGGATTCAGAAAACAGTGTGTATTGAAATTCTGGTCTGGGAATGCCTTTGTGCCAGTTGACGTAGAGATTATTGCATTTTCCTGACAGAGAATAGTTTGAAAAAATCCATAGGCGCATCCATCACTGAGAAGGACTTTGAAGATGATTAAGATCTTTCTTATCCAAAGTGTCAGTGATTGTTAAAGTGCATCACTTATTTTTAGCTGATTCCAAGTGTGGGCCCTTTCTGAAGGCAAGTGGAAAGAGATCAACATTCTTAAAGAAAAGAACCCCTGGTGTAGTGTCTCTCCTGTCATTCTTTGTCTGTACAGGGTTATTGAGTTGTTGCAGACTGTTTATTGCAATGCAGTGTAAATGTCTATTAGCTGTTTGAGAACCGAGAGCTGGGAGAAATGCTTTTGCAGTTGGAATGCAATGCTAGAACTCTGCTATTGCTGCACTTTGTGAATGACATTCCAGCTCTATTATAAATTTAACTTGTTACTGCCTTAACTTCTGTATTAATAATAGGTCTAGAGAGTTTTTCATTGGCCCCTAAATTCCAAAATAGTAAGACAAGTATTTATACTGTTTTTTCAGCAGGACATTTATAAAATTAGTTATTTGGAATGTGTATTTTGAGTTCTTTGGTTCTTCGCAGGTGACTGCACAGGGCAGTGAGTAGAGGTGCTTCAAAAAGCTGCTGTACAAGAGCTGCATTTTAAACTCTTGCCTAAGAAATGGCATTTGTAGCTTCTATGTGCTTGGTTAGAGGTATGAAAATACTTCATTCTTGACTCTAAGGCAAAAATTACAGGGAAAAATTATCAAAAGAGAAGGCATTAGTGCAGTCAGAATATCTAGACTGACAGCAGTGGATGTGAAGGACATATCCACCTATACAAGCTTATACATGGGATGGATTTTTTGAGAGGAAAATGGTTGTGTGTTTGCTTTTTTTTTTTAATAAGAGCTTAGAGATTTTTTTGGAAAAGAGCTTGGTTTGAGATCAGCTTTTAAACTTGGGCTCCAAAATTTGGCAGCAGGTGGAAGTGTTGTCACGGCAACCCTTTATCTAACACCGTATTACTGAACCTCCTGCCAGTTCATCCACAGTTGAATGCTGAAGGCAATCTTAGAGGCTATTGTATGTTATGTCCTGAAACAGTTCATCAGGGCCTTCTGAAAATAGGCTATGACTTGAGAATACAAACAGAAAATAACAATCAGACAAACCAGTTTTCCCTTCGTAAAGGTGAATGAGTACACTCCATCTCGATAGCAAGATTGTTGAACTTTGTTGAACTGTTGAGTGTTTTATAGTGAGCAGAGTCAGCTGACAGACATTTTAAGTTAGCAGAATGGTTGTGCATTTTGTCCTAGAGTAGCTTCTGGATGTCAGAATGAATGTCTTCATTCCTCCTGCAGTGTCTTCATTTTGACAGCAGTGATCTGGCTGAGCCTGGGAAGGAAGTGTAGTCAATACTGGAATTCCATTACAGTGCAGGTTTCCTGAGACCAGGTACTGTAGACCTTCAGAGTAAAAGGAGGTCTTTAGGTTGGCTTCAAAGACAGCCTACCAAACCTTTCCAGGGCTAAGACCAACACCAACATACTAGTCGGAAATAAGAAAAGTAGCCTCACTGTATCATAAAACTACTCTAGACTTTGGGTAGCACAGTGATACTGGCCTCAGCAGCCTGTGTGAGCTGAATCTCTTCTTGAAGCAGGAGTTGCACGTTGCTCAGTAGTCCAGTCTCAGAACTGCACCTGTGTCTCAGAGTGCCATGCCAGGATGGAAGGTGCACTGTGAATTATAGGTTTTATAACCCTTATTATAGGTTTTATAAAACCCTTATAGGTTTTATATTGGCCACCTCCTTTGCTGCTGTGTCTGTGTTATGTTTATACACTGCAGTCAGCTGGTTTCAGTGGATATCCTCAGCCCAGACAACATTTCCTACAATCATGGATTTAACATCTTCAGTCCTCAGCATGATCTGAAATTTTTTGATGGTTTTTTTCTCTAATATCTCTAAAATATGTGTAATAAGTTACTGAACTTGTGCCCAAATCATCGGGTTTCCAAATCTCAAGGTCTCTCTCCTGTATGTTTGTTACTGCTCTGGAAATTCTTGCAACTGCTTTGGCATCTCTTTCCAGCCAGGTGTTCCAGCCCGAAGACTTGACTGCTCTGCATCTCTCTGACTGCTTCCTAAACCTTTTCTTTGTTTTGAAACAGTTGTACTGTGATACACTTGTCAAAATGAGCACAGAAAATAAGGCCAACGAGAGCTGCATGTCACGTAATGCACAGCTGACAGGTTCGTTCAAATTAATGATGACTGATATAATGTGCCACAAGCATCAAAGCTTCCAACAACGTTGTCTTGCTGGCAGCAAGAAAAACAATTATTTTGTTTAGTATAGACGTTGCTTTTCCACTCGGTGGTATGAAATGTATGAGGTTCGATTCATCTTTACACAAATGCTTTTGTTGTTTATCTCACGATCTAGTTAATATTGGTGCTGTTTAATAAAATACAACACTTCTAATGAATTGAGTTGTTCATGGTTCATCCATTGTACAAGATTAAAAGAAGTCACTTGTGTTACCAATGTAAGATTCTACTTTTTCATTCTCTTGACTTTTCAGTTCCACATTTAATAGACGAAATACTTAGATATTTGTAATGTATAATATATAATTTATATGCACATTAATATATCTATTACATAACAGAAGCCTTTAGATATTTTTTATTAATACCTATAAATTTCGGTATTTGACAGTAACTTGGTGGGTGATCTCTGTGTGGAGGAGTAGCTCTGAGAATTTATCATTCAAACCTGGCACAAGATCGCTGCTGAGGGCCGGGAGAGTTGTGTGTTTGAAAGAGAAGAGCTGCAAACGTGTATGACTGGAAGAATTTGTTTGATTACAGGTGCTGTTTAGAAGGAAAACAAAATTGAAATAAAATGTTGGCTTTTGATGTGAAGGTACCGCAGTAGTAGGAGGGAAAGGAAATTTCAGTTATTTTCAGACTTTTCAATTCTTTTAAACAAATGAGCCATTAATTCCACCTGAGCTTCATTCTCTGTTTACTTCTGCTGCTTGGAAGCTAAAAACCTTAGTGACTGAGCACTCAGTGTTTTCTCTGAGTTATTGAAGAGCAGATGTGTTTAATAGAATCTTAGTTTTATATCCTTCATCCTGCAGGAAAGACACAATCTAAAAACAAGGTAATTTTTTTCCTGAAATGGTGCTTTGGAAGATGGTCTGGAAACAGAATTTTCTCTACCTCTGAGGCAGTGGTAGAGTACCCTACCTCTCTCTAAGCAGTGCAGTTTGCTACTGCAGGATTCTAACCCTGCTGAAAGCTCCTTAGAATTTGGCAAGGCTCAACAGCAGCTCATTTGGAGCTGCCTCCTAATATCATCTGACCCAGTAAAGCTTCTTACACCAAATAAAGCAGCCGAAACTGAAGCCAGAAGCTGGCATGTTATAAATCGCATCACTTTGATCAGCCTTTCTTACAGCTTTTTTTTTTTCGATTTTTAGTATGAAATTTTTTGCTTTTTACTAGGTAGCAGAAGTGTCTCTCTCTCTCTCTTGCCTACTACAAGCTTCCTTATAAAATACTTTGTGTTTGTTGGGAAAGTGGATATATGGATCTTCGTTGCTCTGCGGGGATCTGAAGGAGAGTGACAATCCGTGGTAAGCTTGTCTTCTCTTCACTTCCTTCAGAGAGCTCCTTTGTGTTACTGAGGATTATCATATAGAATAATACATGGATAAATAAATGGACTTGGTATCCCATGGGAGTCACTGCAAGCCTGCCAAATTTAGCAGCTTTCATGATAGCGTACATGTATGAGAAATATAATATGAAACACATAAAGTTTGTGTTTATGAAACACAAACATAAATAGGTTATTTAAGACTCTCTTGCAGTCTCAGTAGCTCTTGATCTCTACCCAGTGCACAGCATTTGGTGTTGTCTGGGTGATTCAGAGCTGTACAGCTTGAAAGTGAAGGGCATCCCAATGATGGACAGAGAGCACAGGTCTGTCCTTCTGGATTGGGGGATGAGGAAAACAATTTTTAGATGCCATCTCCTGTATTAGGTGGTGTCCTCCATGCAGTCACTCCCTGTTTCCATGTAGTCGTGAAAGCAGTGCTGAGTTCTAGTGTTCTGTGGACAGCTTTAGACCTATCATGGCAGGCAGGTGGGGACAGCACAATCCCCCTGTGAGAGTTGGCCTGAGAGCCCTGTAAAGGCAGGATTGCTGAAGCTGCTATCTTTGCACACGTATGTGCTGGTGACTCCACAAGCTGGGGAAGCTTACAGAAAGAGAGTAATTGCTTTTTACTTTGCACTGGGGCTATCCGAGTCTCATTTTTGCCTTCAAGCTCCCATTCCACACCACACAGGCAACTGCTCCTCATCTTCCGAGCAGTAAATTTGAATTTTGCTGGTTTGCTGCTGAGGGGCTGAACCAGCTCTGATGCAGTGAAAATTCTTGGGTGTAATCCAGCTTTTGGAGGAGAGCAAGGCTGAGAAAAACTTTCCTCTTGCACACTAAGGCAGATGGTCGGTGTCCTGGCATAATATTTGCATGTCATTGTTTTAATGCATTCATTTTTGCAGTTCTTACATGTATTCAGTACTCATAAAGAAAACTCCTACTAACAGGCAGGAGGTAATCTGGGCTGTGTTAGGTCTGCAGTGGTTGCGTTTATAATAATTTCTAATATTTAGCATTTGCTAACCCAGTTTGCCAGGTTTTTATTGACGCTACTACTAATTAAGACGTTTTCCAGCCTTCTATAAACTAAAAGCATTTCAACATTTAAAGTAACTCCACTGTTCATTTTAAGGCGTATGTTACCGCATATGTTTGTATTTCTGTTTCCCTGAACGTGTAAGACTTTGTTGCATATATTGGTATTTCACTCTGGACCTGGGGGGAATTAATGTTTATAGTCACTGTTTGGGTTTGTTTTAGCTCTGACTTTTAAGAATCCCAAGGAGGCATAAGTGGAAACAAAGGCAAGAAAAGAAAGGAAGGAAGGTGGTGACTGCAATCGCATGTGTTTTTTAGATCAGTGATTTAGTACAGAGGAGACTCATGTCATAAGTCTTCTATAAAGAATCCATATCACTTTATGGTAGAAATACCATAATTTTTATTCACAAAATTAATTTTGTGCCATGAAATTTGGCCAATTAACAATTTGCTTCAACTGCTCCAGCTAATACATTCTCTCATATTACTAGAACTTTAAAGGATTGATACTCTCTTAAGGCATCACATGTTCAAAAGTTAATTGAAGGGTTTTCCACACCAACAGAAAACTGGTGCTGCCTTTGAGAGATTAATTGAATTATTTATGTTAGAATCTTCTATTTCTGACTTCCTGTTATGATTCCAGTTGTGTGTTTGGAAGGTGTGGGGTTATAATTTCTAAAAAAAAAAGCAATACTTAGCCTCAAAAGGGAAAAAAAAATAAGTTTACCTAATGGTAAACTGGCGAACATGGAACGAATTGGGGTTTTCTTTCCCTCAGCTCCAGTATTTTGTCAGCTGTTAAATTCTGGTCAGCAGTAGTGAACTATATGTTAATCATGTCATATCTGACAACGATGATGTCTTACAGCTAAATTATGACTACATTTAGCAGTTTGTGTAATAAATATTTCCACTCTGTTTTCCAAGTAACCTGACATGGGATCGCTCCTCTACAGAGCAAGTGCTCTATATTTAATTCAGCAGGGAATTTTTCCTTCCCATAGCCCTCCAGAACAGAATTGAAATTTAAAACATGTACATCTAGCAAAAATATTTTGATGTCAACATGTCACTCAACATCCCTTGCCTGTTAACCATGAAATATTTTTTCCAAGTCACATCGCTAGATTAAAAGGAAACTCTAATAGATAGCCTTCAGCATTCAGAGAAACACATCTCACTTTTATTTTTGCAAGGCATGTAAAATGAATGAGTTCCATTTGCAGCGCCTACATTTATATTGCAGAAAGGCTGCAGGTTGATGGTTGTGGGGTTTGGTCGGTTGTTTTTTTTAACAAATGCTGCCTGTTCAATCAAAGGAACTCATTACTGGACTTGATAAGGAGTGGGTGTTAATACTAAGTGTGTCCATTTCATATTAAGTGTATTATTCTGGCAGAAGAATATTTTCATCGCCAGATCACAGCAGAAGTAATTAAAATTCAAGGCATTAATTACACTTTAATTAAACCAAACCATATTTCATAGGATTGTTTTGGCAGTATGAGGAAGAAGTCTGTCTCCTCAACAGCTAGTGAGGTGGCTATGACAAATTATAAAATCACTGAAGCCAAGCAGAATAGTTCCAGTCAATTAAGTGTGTCTGTGAAGGAATATGCACAGTTTGTAAGGAGAGGGGAAAAGATATGGCAGTATTTGCCAATTTTTTTAAACCTAACACCACCATTGTCCAAAATCACAATGACATTTGTGCTTTTTTCTCTCTGTGCTGTTTTAAGAAATCAATTGGTTTGGGTTGGACCAGTGACTCTATGTTAACACGTTAGGCATTAATGAACATTCATTGAACTGATAACGTAGGTTTCTCTAAAGAGTATGGCTCCAAGTGCTGCTTCTCTCTATGAGCAAATGTGTCCATAAGCAGAGAACACACTAAAAGTAAAGGCACTGACATTTAATGGAAGTGTATACTATTCTCCTTTGTGTTCTTTGCTTTCTTTTTAAATACTTTTACATTTAAATACAGACATAAGCTACAATTTTTTGTGATATGTATTCAATTTAATTATGTAATTGTTATGCTTTTTTTAGGGAAAGTACGCCAGTTTAACTGCAAAGCTTTCTTGTTACTGTAGGCCAGGTTATACAGCAGCTGGACACCAATGTTCCTAAGTAGGCTACCATGACAGAGGATTGGAACAGCATGACTGGTGTGTACTGCAAGTACGGGACAGAAACTGCAGCTTAGTCCTTCCAGAGTAGCTTCCCATCCCCACGCTTAAAAATCTACACCTTAGTGAGCAAGAGATATAAATATATCAACTGACTATTGGGAATTTCAGTCTCTAGGTTTTTTTGTCTTTGCATTTTTATTTCTTTTTAATTAAAAAATCCAGCTTATAAACAAAGAAGCCTTGGAAACAAAAGTCTCGTTGGTTATACATCAGCACTTTCCCTTCACAGTGATGGTGGGTGTTGCACAAGTAATAGTGGTCAAAATGAGCAGACGTGGATATATGCTGCAGAGAACATTCAGCAAGAAGTGCGGCAATTTATACCTCTTCTGCAGGCTGAATTCATTGTAGACAAGATTTCTGGATCTGGTAGATAACTGACTTGTGTCTGTACTGAAATTAGCAGCGTGACTATTTAATACTCCTGGGACTACACAGAACTGCTGGAGAGAGTCTAGCACAGAGCCACAAAGATGATGGAGTAGAACACCTCCCTGATGAGGAAAGGCTGAGGCAGCTGCATCTCTTTAGCTTGGAGCAAAGGAGACTGAGGGGTGATCTCGTTAATATTTATAAGATGTGAAGGGTGGGTGTCAGGAGGATGGAGCCAGGCTCTGTTCAGCATCATCCAATGAGAGGACAAGGGGCAATGGGTGTAAGCTGGAACATAGGAGGTTCCATGTAAATATCAGAAGGAACTTCTTCACTGTGAGGGTGGTGGAGCACTGGAACAGGCTGCCCAGTCGAGTTGTGGTCTCCTTCTCTGGAGATGTTTAAAACCTACCTGGATATGTTTGTGTGCAACTTGGTCTAGGTGATCCTGCTGTGGCAGGGGGAGTGGACTAGATGATCTTTCGAGGTCCCTTCCAATCCCTAATGTTCTGTGATT